>CM069432.1:164685034-165310034 GCA_035610365.1 Aquatica leii
GTGTAATGAAAAAAAAACTGTACAATTTAATCTGCACAAATGAATGCAATAAAACTGCACAAATCGGTCTTGTCACTTTTTCAGGTCCAATTTGTATAATTTCTATTAACAATTGTACATAAAATATAGATTTCTTCCTGCGTTTAAATTTATAAATCAATTTTTGCTTATAATGTAAATAATTTATAATGTTACATTATTTTAGTATTAGTAATTTAAATTTTAGTGAAAATTTTATATTATTAGTACCACTTTTTTAAAATTTTGTTTAAATTTTAAAAAGAGTTTCTTGTTTTGTGTAGTGAAATAAATGTATGTTATGTTTTTTATGTGTTGTTTCTTGCCATCACCGCTTACCATTCTATATATTAATTAAATTCATATGCATAATCGTACACTATTAATTTCGAAGTTTACATTACTTCCAAAGTAGAATTCGCAAAAAAATATTGTGTAGTTGGATAAGGTTTGATTCAGGTTTGAAGTCAAACAGGTGAACAGGTGATTGTTTAAGCAACGTGGTGTAGATCCAATAAATAAAGTCCACAAGAAAAGGGTTAATATATTATCCTAAAAACGTTTCTTTTAAAACGTTTAACGTTATAATAATATTTGTAAGTGACAATATAAAAAAGCCAAATATATCCGCTGCCAATCCGATTCTATGACATCAAGAACATACAATTCTTGAAGGGAAACGCAATAGATTTTTACAACGTCTGTTAAAAAACAATCGTGTGACGCTTTGTTCTATTTATTATGAAATTGTTAGCAAGATAATATTCTATTCGCGTTAATTCTTTGACGGTACGTAAACGTTCGATAAACAAAAATTAAAACTAATATACATTTCTTAACTGAATTTGATTTGCAGTTGATGTAACTAATGACTTTCTTGAAAGTAGTATGAATTAATTATACTGCCTGGTCTTGACTTATGATGATAATGTTTATCCGGGCGCGGATTTCGATTTGTTTACCTTTGGCTTGACAAACTGGTATGCTATCCTTTATTCCAACTGAGTTAGATCCGTTTCCTAAATCAATACTTACATAAGTATTTTTTTTGTTACGATAAATGCGTATTCTACGTGTAACTATTATTTATAAATTATAAATAAGTATAAGTATTTCTGAAATTATTGCAACGGCTTATGATTTAACTTTTGTATGTAGGTTTAAGGTTGTGTGCAAAGTAGGTATGCATAGTATTGTAAAGATACGAGGTTGTTCTGTGCAGTTTTTTTAACAAAAAAAACTGTTTTTGTTTTGAAACAAAAAAACAGTTTTGCGGGTTTTTTTTCTACCGGCAGGACGTTGTGTAACATCCTCATAAACTGTTGCATGACAAAAGTAATTTTATTTACATAATGACAGTCATTAGGATATTAATGCCATAACAAAATTAAAATACAAAAAAATTGTAAATTATTAGTAAAATATTATTGCACATTGCACGTGCGATAAGGGATGTACATGCATTACTGGTTTTTAGAAGTAGCCTTCAGATGCTTGCGGTAAAAATTGTGGACATATTTTTAATTGTAATATATAAAAATAACTTATTCTAATTCATTTCAAGAATATTTTTGCACACTTTCTTGTATGATTATAAACGACTTTTGGCTTAGACACCCAGACTTTTTAGGCTTGGTCCTAATCTCTCCTTGAAAGCCAAAACAAGAAGTAGAACTTGGCTATTGTTGTATTGTCGTTTGTGAACCCAAACAAACTGAGGTTTTGCAAGACATTGCAGCTTGCATCTACAGAGTGGTAACTGTCACTAACTAGGACCAAGCCTAAAAAGTCTGGGTGCTTAACTACTACTACTAATCACAAACAAAATAACCGCGAAAGCTTAAGATTTTACACTTTCTGATAACTGACATGTTTTCTTTTATTAATATTAATTTTAAAATTTGGTTTGTTTATTAATTGTATTTGGTCTAAATTTTAAGTATATAAAATAAAAAGCCATAGCTTTTTACATAAAAAAGTTTTGTCTAAATTATAATATTTTATCAACATAAACGGTAAACCGAAACCGTGTATTGGTTGTATTTGATAAATTAGCGTTTTATTACTCAAAACACGCACAAATCACTTGCTCGCCGTGTATATCTGACTATCTGTTTGACACGTTTTAATGTTGGTCAAGTTATTTTATAAACACTCAAGATAATTATTATTTTCTAAATAGTAGTAAATAAAATTTTGTATATATTACACTTGTGATAAATACATCACACTTTACGTTTATCATATTTTACTTTAAAATTTATTTTGTATAAAGCAGTTGTATTTAAGAAACAGTAGATGGAATATATACCAAATAACTAATAAGTGTTTCATATTAAATAAATAACGTGTCAGAATTGGCATCATTATACAGAGACCTCTTATCATTGACTCATCTTCTATTAACTTTTAAATAGTTTGACAAAATAGTCTAATAGATCGTTTAATCTCTATTATATATCATTCTTACATAGAAACTCTTCTCTGTGCATCATTTAAATTGATGGGCTTAGATGGTCGTGTTCATTAATAGATTAATGCTAGTTAGTATTTGTATTTTGAAAGCGGTTGAGTAAGGACGTGGTTATTATTTTTATTGCGGAGTTCAGATAAAGCGTGCGTTTTTGTTATCAGTACATTACAGAATTTTATTTTTATTTATTCATAGACATTTTTATTTTGTTTTTTTTTAATATTTGTGTCTTGTTTTAATTAAACATAATTAGTAATAATCATGTCAGAATCTGAAAGAAATTATGCAAGAAGCTTTTGCAAGGAGTAAGCAAACAAAAAGAAGCTCAAGAAAGGAGGAGAGTGATAAGGAAGAGCAAGAAGTAATGGAGGTGTGTAGGGAAATGATTAGAGAAATATCGCAGATGAGGGAAGAGAACAAAAAATTAGTATCTAATCTGGAAAAGATCGCGGAAAAGTAAAAAAAAGAAATAGAAGAGCAAAGAGAAATATGCGATATGTGGGAAAAAAAAGCATGGAAGAGAAAATAGAAAATTTGGAAAGAAAAGTAAAAGTAATGAAAACGAAAAAAAGAAGGAAGAACTTGGTTATCAGAGGAATAGAAGGTCAAGAGGGAAGTGAAGAGCGTAAAAAGCAAGTGGAAAACTTGTTTAAAAATGAAGTGGGACTGGAAAAAGATATCAAAGACGCAATTAATATAGCTAGTGGGTTAATACTGGTAAAATTAGATTCAGTAGAAGATAAAGTAGAAATATTGAAGAAAAAATGAAAGCTAAGAGGAACCAGGATATTTATAGATAAAGATATGACTCCAATGGAAAGACAGGTACAAAAAAATATAAGAATGAAGGAAGAAGAAAAACGTAGAAAAATAGCGTTTAGTAAATTATGGGTTAAGGGTGAGGATATGCACTGGAACGTAAAAAAAAATAAATTAGACAGAAGGAGGCCAAAAAACTAGAAATAAAAAGGGTAAAGGATAAAAAAAGGGGACGATTAGACAAAGATAAAGGAAAACGATAAAAAGAACAAAGGAAATAGGTTTAGTTTATGGGAACGTTGCAGAGGTTAAAAATAAAGGAGCTGATTTTTGGAAGTATATAGAAGGGTTTGATATGGTGGGTTTAGTAGAAACGTGGCTGGAAGGAAATATTGGGAAAGATGAAAAGTAAACTTACCAGAGGGATATAGATGGAATGTACAGTTCGCAACAAGAAAAGAAAAAAAAAGAAAAGCGCAAGGGGGTGTAATATCAAGAGTAAGAAAAGAATGGGTAGTAGAAAAATGCGAAAATAAAATGCAAGAGCAAGGAATAGTAGTAAATCAAATATTAAGGGAAGATAAAGGTAGTCATACAGTGATAACAGTATACGGTCAAGAATTGAAACAAACAATAAAAAATTGAAACAGTTATTGATTGATTGACTATACTCAACGAAAATATGGAGGAAGGGGATAGAGGAGAATGTATATACATATATAAGTGAAACGGGAGAATCTATAATAGATTATGTAATGGTTAGTGGAGAGGTTTCGGAGGAAATAAAAAGATTTAAAATAAGGGAAGAGATTGATTCTGACCATCAGCCATTAGAAGTAAGGCTAAAAAATTGGAAGAGAGAAAGAAAAAAAACACAGCTTGGAGAGAGAAGAAGATATGAACAGAACAAATTATTAAAGTTTATAAGAAAAAAATAGAGGAAGAACAATGGTTGGAGGAAGGAGTAGTGAAAGGAGTGAAAGAATTGTTCAGTAACATGGATAAAGCAGTAGAAAGAAAAAAATACTGAAAAAAGGATAAAGAAAAGAGGTAGTGGAATTAGAAATATAGTTAAGCCAGGAAGGAGATAGGAAGAGGCAAAAGAAGGTGGAAAAAAATAGAAAAATTGATATTCAGGAATATAAAAGATTAAAGTCGCAATATCGAAAAGAGAGTTGTAAGAGAAAAGAGGAATATAAAAAAGAGTTGAAAGAACATATAAAAATATTAGAAAATGAAGGAGACATATGGAGCTTTTTGAATAAAGAAAAAAAAATGGAAATAAAGAGGGGATACAAATTGATGTGAAAACATGGAAAAAACATTGCGTAGAGGTCTTAGAGGGGGAAGAAGAAAAGAAGGGTGAATTTGAAATATAAATGATAACAAGAGGAGGGAGCAGTACTACTATAAAAAAAGAAGAAATAGAAGAAGCATTAAGAAAAATAAAAAAAAAAAAGAAAAGCAGAAGGGGCGGATGAGACGCAAAGAGAACAATGAAAATATATAAGAGAAAGAACGAAATAAAGAACAGAGAAAATTTTAAATAAGATATGATCAGGTGATGGGTTTCCGAATGATTGGAAAAAAGCAATAATATGCCCAAAGGTATAAGTGTGGCAAATGTGAGATATAAAATTTATATGACAATTTTGCAAAAAAGACTGGAAAGAGAAATGTGAGGAAAAAAAGATCTTACTAGACTGGCAGACAGGATTTAGAAGAGGGAGAAAGGCATTAGATAATGTATACATATTAAAACAGATAGTAAACAAAGAATTAGAAGTAAAAAGAGGGAAAGTTTTGGCGTTATTTCTGGATATAAAGGCAGTGTTTGATAATGTAAATAGGTGTTAATTATGGAATATACTAAGAAAGAAACAGATAGAGGAAGAACTAGTAAGGAACATAGAGAAAATACATAATGCGACAAAGTGCAAAGTAAGAATAGATGGAAAGTTAAGTGAAGCATTTTGGACAAATAAACGAATAAAGCAGAGGTGTCCGCATAGTCCTAGTTTGTTTGCTTTATATTTAGAGGATTTAGAGAAAAAGTTGATGGGCAACAAAGTGGAGGAATAGTAATGGGGGAGGGTTAAAAGTGTGGGTTTTGGCGTATGCGGATGACAGTGATTATAAGCGAAAAGAAACTAGATGATAAAGACAGTAAAAAAGTATCTAGAAAAAAGTGTGGTAATGTGGAAAAAGCAAAGATGGTAGTGTTTCATAAAGGGATGGATGGTAAATAAAGAATGGAGTGGAAGTGGGAAGACGAAGTAATAAAAAGTGTTAATGAAGTGACGTATTTGGGTTATTGAATCAGATAAAGTGTTTTGCAAAGAAATGTAATTGAATAGTAGGTCAGGTGTAGGGAGAGATGAGATATGGAATTTGGGAAGCTAATAGAAACAAGAAGATGGTTGTTTAAACAAATTAATAAAGAGTGTAAAGATGTACGGGGCGGAAATATGGGGGTGGAAGGAATGGGAGGAATTGGAAAATGTACAAGAAAAATACTGGAAATAGACGTTAGGATTAGAAGGAGAAACGTCAGGGTACATAGTAGAGGAAGAAATGAAGTTAGAAAAGATAAGAGTACAAGCGGGAAAGAGAGCAATGTGTTACGAAGAACAAATGAAAGAAAGAGAAGAATGTAAATTGCTTCAAATCTTCTGGAGACAGGTAAAGAATGAAAAAATTAAATATGGACAAGATGAAAGAAAAAAGTATTATTAAAGAGTTGGATACGCGAGAGAAAAGGTAGAGAAAATAAGGGAGACAAGAAGGGAAATAAAAGATGAGATAATAAGAAGAGATAAGGATATACAGATACAAGAAACAAGAGCAAAAATACAAAAGGGAAAATATAATGAGAGATATACAAATATAGTAATAGATAATATTCCAAGGTACATAAAGGGCAAAAAAAGCTTAAGATTAAAAAGAAACGTCAAACATTGTATATTTTTCAAAGTTTGTAAGTTTTATAAATTTTGTGAAAAGTGTAAATATGGAACGCGGTTCAAAACCCGAAAATAATTGTTTGCATTAATTCTGACTTATTGAAATAACAATAATAAAATATTGCACTATCAAAATCAGTATTAAGACTATAACTATAAGACTATATTATAACATTTTCTTAACAACGTTAGCTAATTTACCGTTTAATAACCAATTTAATGTTTATTGGACAACGTTTAAAAAAATATAAACAAGCGCATGGTAGATGGACGGCAGTAAATGATGGTAGTGAGACGTTCGAGAAGTTATTCGCAAATTCGAGATCCTTCTCGAGGTTGTTATCCATCTTCTAGAACGTATATTGAAAGATATGGAACACTCGAGAATGATTTTCAAAATGCGTTTATATACCGACGAAGCAAATCGTAAATCAGTTATTTTCGTATGCGAAAACGGCAGTGTTCAGAAGATTGTTACGGTAAAAATAAATAAGTGATCAACGCGTGTGCAATAAGGATACGGAGAACGTGACTTTAATATAAACAAGTTTCGGTGTTTAGATAAATAGAAGTTATCTTCCTGTAAGTGATAGTGCGATATAAATTATAGTGTAAGTGTTTTTATTAAATATCTTTAGATTTAATTAGTTCGGTTAGTTTAAACGTGTACATATTTTTAGTGTAAATAAATTAATTAGTTTTAATAATAAAATTCGTTACAGTAGTAACGTAAAAACCGATCAAGCGAGTTTAAGCATAGCAGATTCATCGCTGATGTTAAGATAAGTTCAAACGATGATGAACGCAAACATCAATTAAATGAAAATGCAACAAAAACCAATAGGTAATGCATTGGTGCAGGAAAAAATTAAAATATTTAACGACAAAGAAGATTTATTGTCTGTTTAACGAATAACTTGATCAGTTAAATTCTACAGCAAATCTAAATAGATAGAGCTACAAATATACCATCAAAGCTGCATGTATTCATTTGAGTGCAAAAGCATAGTAGGCAGCACGACGTTTGCAGATTCAAACAAATTTTTACAATTTAGTGAAAAATTTAAACGAATATTTTTAAGTGTAGCTAATTTATCGAAAAAATGGGAAATGCAAAAACGCACGCAAACTGAATGTTAATAGTATAGTTTAAAAAATACCGGTTGCGTTTGAAGTTTTAAAAAAAAATTTGTTTTGAAATTACTTGTTACACCGTCCAAAAATATTTCAAAATATTTATGTAATAAAGAGATTTTGTTGAGTACCACCAACCTAGCAATCATCTAACGTTTTTGTTACATTACAATTAATCACAAACATTAAACATTTGTTACATTGTGCTGATGCGCAATTGTTGTGTATGTAAAACAAGCAATTTCGACATACTAAAATCGTTCTAAAATTGTATGTAACATAAACGCGAGTTTGATTCAATACCGTTACATTACAAATGTGCAACTTAAAATACGTTACAGGTACGTTGTGCAAGTGAATGTTTATAAACAAGATTATGTTATAAGTATTTTTAAAAAACCTGATATTTTTAGTATATGTATACTTCATCGAGAAGTCGTTGTGATTTCCAAACTTCTATAAAAGCTGCTTATTCTGTATCTATCGTCATTTGAATTATATAGTGATGAACCTTGTTCTAAATGTTTGGAAATTGCTTTCACACATTTTTTTTCTTGCAATGCCTCTGTTACATCAAATGTAACATTAAATTATGTAATTATAAATTGTGATGCATTATATGAATTTGAAAATGTCTCTGTTTCAGGATAACTCATACGCTGTTGTATTTGACTTGTCTGTTGTAAATGGTGAACAATATAGCATTGTTTGACGCAACAAGTTGCATGAGAAGGACAACATTACATATCTAAGTTACTCGACACTAAAGGAATATCAAAAATGTTTAAAAATGAAAAGATATCCTGACAAGCTTTGGAAACTGACTGCTGTTGCAATAGTTGGGTATTATGGTAAGAAGTTTTATACTGCACAGAATCAAAATTTTATCCAAATAAGATAATTACGACGAAGCAAAGAAAAAAGAAAATAATCTACTACAATATAAATCATCTTCTGAAGTAGATGATCAAAACTCAAGAAAGGAAGCTTACAAAAACATATAAAAACACAAATTTACGATTTTTATTATGTGGATGACTTTTTATCGCCATTACCATCACCATCACATAGGAGTCAGTTTTTTTAGTACTATTACTTGTAAGCAAAATTGATAAAAGCATTTTTATATTATCCATTATGTGTCTTACAAACAGTTTTCAAAATGTAATAAATTTTAGAAGCACCACTAGCAGCAACACTGTAGATAATAATATAAATATAGAAAACGTTCCTCTTGTGATTTCGCAAAAAAAAACTCCTAAATGGTAACTTTAGAAACAGTCACTCTTGTACCAAATAAAAAAGGTATTTATATACATATTTATAAAATTTGATGTTTTTAAATTGTTTCTACAGAGTAAAATCTACTACAAAATGTGTATGATAAACTTGTGGAGTGTGAAATTTTGATGGAAAATCACACTGATCGACTAATTCAAATTGAACTCCCTTTAAAAACGACAGAAGACATAGAGATGGTTGAAATTAGTCTTTTAAATGATGCGCAGTCCGGTACTTTAGTAAGGTTTTTTTATGAACCTTGCTGGAATCGATTGGTTTCGTTCAACACAACAACGGTTGAAAAGGAAAAAAAATAATAAAAGTAAAGAAAGCGATAATATAAAAGAATAATTTTTAACTATTATGTTGTAAGTTTTGCTTGAATTACTAATTTTTAAGTAAATATATAGTTATAAATCTTCTAAAAACTGTTTAATTTTCCATCATTTATTATTACATTAATTTAAAACGTTACGTTACAGATCAACTGTAAAATTATGTAACACACAGTTGAAAAACTACGCGATTGTTACATCAAAATATTTAAAATCGATTGTAGGTATTACGTATTTCTGTTACATAACAATTACGAATTTAAACTACGAATTTGTTTTGAAACAAGACTACGTAACAGTAACATTTTTCAAGTGGAGTAGGCGGACATAAAACGTAGCAGAAGTATAGTTGTTGTTTATAATTTACGGAATTCAAAACGTAACATAAAATAAAAAAACGAAATTTTTGCATTTTAGCAACATAACCGTGTTTGCGAGAAATTATTAAAACATGACCAATTACAATATTTAATTTGTTTAACCAATTTTGCCCTAAAAGTATTGAATTTGTATTGGTTATTACATATAAATTTGAATCAAAAAAAGATTTATTTTTAAATTAAATTGACACGTTTATGTATCCAAGCTTGTTAATCATTTATATTTGTATATGAACGTAATTTAATTGTAGGTGAGATAAGTTTAGAGTTATTGATAATTTATTAAAAGTGTTTTTTGAAATTATTAAAAAGCTACAGTTAGTATTATTTTTAACGACATTACCGATGTGGCAACATTGCGTTATCATATTCTCATCAGAGGCTAAAAGCAATCTGTAATACTTGTGTTCTTCTGCTTGAGTACACATGATTTAGTTTGAACATCATCTTCTACTCAAACAGTCAGGATAGTTAAGGATGTATGCTCGAAGTAGAAATTGTTTCTACAATTTTACAAGGCTAAATCCAGTGGTTGGAAGTATAACAATAATAGTATCGCGATACGAGTATCGCTATACTTTATTAGTATAGAATATCGAATCGCGTTACATTTGAAAAAAAAGTATCGATACAGAAATCGTGATAATTTTCTTTAGTATCGTCTATCGCAAAATGCAATACTTTGAATCGATACTTGACAATTTATTGAAATGTTTAAATTTAAAAGTACTTCGAAGTAAAACCAAATTCTAAATTCTATAAAATATACTTTAAATACTTTAAATTACAACTAAATAATCCTGTACCTGCAATGTATACAATTTTTAAACATGTATAACTCCACCATTGTCTGACAATTGAATTTGATAGCTTTTGATGCTAAATAAACAGAATATACTTAAAGTAGAATTTTCTTTCTAGAAGATATACAACTAAGTACGTTTAATTTATGCTGCAAAAATCAAATTATTTTGAAGATTTATCAAACAGGGTACTACTTTTTACTATTTTATAGCAATTTATTATGATTTCAAAAAACAGTAACAATTAGGATGAAAAAGAGTTGCAGTACACAACTTTTAAGTAAATCCTCACAACCCCCCAAAAGTCACGTTGCAAAAAAAATAGTTTTATCTTTACCGACTCCAGATGTACTTACAAATTGTATATTTATCTTTTTAATGCCTGTCATAACCGAACCATAATCCAAAAGCCAGGCAATTAAATATGTCAGAATAGCAACGAGCTTTTGATTCCTTAAGTCGTGCAATTTAGGTGTAATTTTGCTTTTCGCTAACATTCATTTAAGCATTATATAAGCAAGTACTTACAAAACATAATGTATTTATTTTCAGAAAAAAATATAACGTTTGTGTTAACGGATGAATGCAACTGTTTTAAAAATCTATATAATTTAAATCTTTATTTAAATTTTGTTTTAAATCTAAATACCTTGGAGATAACACAGCTTTAAAAAATATACTTATAATAAATTTTTGTTTAATGTTAAAATACGGCTAAATTGAAATTGTAATTTTTTTCTGTACAGTTTTTAATAAGTGAGTACGGTTTTATCATATGGTGAAGCGACAATTAGTAAGTATAACTGAACCTTAACAATAAAGTAGCAACTCAAAGTAATGTAAAATTTATATCAGAATTTTTCTCCTCAGATCACTAATGAAAAACTAACGCAATAAGTAACGCAAAATTAAAGCGATACTATTATTGCAATCGCGATATTATTCTAGACAAAGTAAAGATACATTTTTGCTTCAAGTATCGCTTATCGTATAACGATACTTTTAAAAAGTATCGCTCCGACCACTGGCTAAATTACATCAAAGGATTTACAAAATGTTGATAAAGTTTTATAAAAAATTATCTTAAACAAGACAGGTATAGTCATTTTTTGGATTTTTTTTCGGGGTTTTAAATAGAAAATGTAAATGTAAAATCCAATGTAATTATTGTGATATGTGGTATAATGTCGGATTGTAGCTCCGCTTTCAAAAGAATAACATACGATAGGTTTCTTGTTGTTACTACTCAGTCTACTCAGATAAAATATGCTACAACCACATCCTCTTATTACGAGATACATGAATATGAAATTAGAAACAGTCTTTTTTTATATTTTGCAACTTTTGTCTAAAATAATTAGAAACGCTAACATTTGCGAATATTTTGTTTTACATATAGTATATAAATTCTTTGTTCTAAAATCTATTCTATACTCGGGATATTTAGAAACACGCATGAAATATATTTCCATGCACGAATTTTACAACAAAACTTAGTAGGTACACAGTTAAAAGTACCTATTTCTTTGATTTAAAAAAAATTATTTAAATATATATTCTGTTTCAATAGCGACAAGAAGATATTTTTTTCGTTTAAATAAAAACTTTGAGAATTTTTTAACATATAGCTTATTTGATATAAATAATTTGTGATTTAATTTAATATGGTAATATATTAAAACCATCAGCCTTAATGTTAAATTGAATAACAAATATATTCAACACAAACAAATGTACTTTTAAATCAAATAATTAATATCTTTAATACATCAATGTAGAACTACAAACAATAAACAAGTAAATGTTTTTTTCATTAGAAAATTTAGTATGCAAAGCAAACTGTAGAAAATTTAAAACAAATAACTGCATTTATTTAGTTCAAAATATTTATTTAAAATCTACGGCTGCATAGTCAAACCTATTGTGATACGCGATATGATATGAACCTTGTACTCTTATACGTCCTTTGAGAGGAATTAATGTTAGAAAAAAGTATCGTATATTGCATGTTTTGAATCTGAAATACGTAGAATTGTAAAAAAATTACCAGTTGTAATTTTTGCATTAAGCAAGTCATATACAGATTTGTTGTGGTCTGTTAATAAATGCATTTTTGTATCAGCAACTTGATCATAAAGTTTACGCTAATTGTTTTCACATTGAAATAAATCGATATGTCGAAAATTTTCGGTCAAACAATAATTATCCTACAATTGGAACACAATCAACAATATTTAGAAATAACAAAAATAATAATAAAGTACGCGTCATATTAATTTTAAATATGCCTAAATTTTTTTTTAATATTTAGGAAAGAAACGATAATTAGAAAAAACACCATGCGATTTTTCTAAAAAAATATGTTTTTGTTTGTTGATAACACTAGTCGTGAGTCGTTCAAGATTTTTGGTAATTTAAATACATGAAGCACAAACATTTGTCAACATTTTTAAAAATAAGAAAGGTGGCGCATTGTGACTGTTGTAAAACTTATTTAACAAATAATATTAATTTTTTTAAATCCCATTAAAACAACATTATAAAATTATGAAAAAATATCATTTTTAATAATAATTTTCAAAGTGTAGTATTTGTAATAAAAATATACTGTTGGTACTAGCAGACTCAAGCGTTTATTAAAAAGATGTTAGTTTTGTAAAGGTTATGTAATTCAGCTCATGCAGTTTTAAAATAAACAACATGCATTTGATAGAACGCTTCAAATTATTCATCCAAATATCATGGGTGTTGATTTTAATAAATATTTAATTGCAATAAAACTGAATAATTTTATTTACAAATGCGTCATAAGAAGGTATTGTATCAGTTATTTGACCCTGCTCAGTTCAATAATAACGTTTATGGTTTGTAGCACTTCTAGAAAATCTGAAATAATATTCATAAAATTATAAGCTAGTTTATTCACTTTCCACCAAAATCAATTGTTATTTTGACTTCAAAGGACTAACCATTGAGATGACGTATACATTAGTAATCCAGTAAATTACACGACACATTGATAATCTATTAAAAAAAAAGAGTTTATTTGTAGTAAACAATAATAATAAATAACTAAAGGTATAAAACCAACAAAATTTCTTTATTTACATATACTACGAGTTTAATAAAGCCAAACCTAAATTGTTTAATATACAGAAATTATATTTAAATCAATTAAATTTTATTCAAATATTACACAGTTTTGTTCAAACACTTTTTCTAATGTATCTGAATGAAATGTAAAAATTTAGTTGAGGTTTTTACAGTTTATCACACTAGCTCAACCTCACTTATAAAACACACCTACATCACGTAGATTACGTAAACTTCAGTATCACACTGATTACAGATCACGCTCATAGAGAGCTTCAAACTACAATATAACAGAATCCTCAGCTTATTTGTAATTGCCTCTAAATTTGGTAGAAATAGTTGTGCGACCTTCTTAACTTTACAGTACTTTCTTTCGAGGATAAATACAATACAATTCGCAGCTCAGTCGCTTCTCTCGGGGATATTTTAAATGTGTACATATTCTGAAGTCACTTTATCTTAATTAAATTATTTTTTTTATTTTTACAATGTACACTAATTTCAGTGCAATCGCTGATTAAACGGATATTCAAATATAATCTAGCAAATTTTAGTATATGGTGTATTTAATGCATTTGTTTCATCTACAATATTTTACTTAAACTTGTATTTTTAGTACCTATACCAGATAATATTTTTCCACGGATTCCATCTTAATTTCGAAATAATTTAAAAAAACGTTTTTCTTTTAAATTAATGTTATTAGTAAGTAATTACATTAAACAGTTTACTGCAATCGTTCTTTTAATATTTTTGTGCGACAATTTTTAGTAGACTGGTTGTTTAAGAGACTACATATTATACCATTATACAGCTCCACAAGATAGTCGGAAAATATGTCAACCAAAAAAAATTTTATTAAAATTTTTTGCCGCGTTAATAATTTGTTCAATCATAATTGAGAATTCGAAGTTGGTACATTCACATTTAAAAGTTGGTTAAAAGTAAATTATGACAGTTTACAGCTGACATTTTCCGCGTGCGTTTGATTAATTACTAATTTATTTTATTGTGTTCCAGTGTTACTTTTGTTTATTAAAATCAGTTTTTTTGAGGACTACTTTGTTCTCTTATTTGTGAAATATAGGTATGTATTTACAAATGCTTTAATAACATCTAATTTTAATGTGAGTTTTATATTTGAAGGTTATCATTATTATGGCTGGAACTACAAAGAAAACTATCCATTCTAAAGCTCAAAACATTATCAAAAATGTTATTCAATTCTTTGATAGTCAAAAAGCTGCTGGTAAATGGGCATTCCCTTTGGACAAGGCAACTAACCTTGCAGCGGCTGCTGTTGGGAAATCAGTAACTACTATTTTGAGATTCAGAAAAGAAGCTGCTGTAGCTGACGGTAGTCTACTAGAATCACCTTTAAAAAAAAGAAAAAGCGGAGGATCCAACAAAATAGTAATGGATGAGTGCGATTTAAGAATCTTAAAAAGAACAGTGCAAGAGGTTTACACGGTTGACAAGCAAGTGAGTAAAATGCAAGACAAGAATTATTATACTGACGGACAAGAAACCATTCGAAAACATCTTTTAAGAATTTGCTTCATATTTAAAAGATGTCAAAACCGACAAAAATTGCTCATGGAACGCAATCATATCGTAGTTTATCGTTTTCGTTATCTACGAAAGTTGAGAGAAAACGCTGCTCTCGGAGAAAATAAAAAACCGATTACATATTGCGTGTCGGTTCTGTTGATTCTAATATTGCGCAACTATTTGCAACGAATCCTTTTTAAGGCGTTCCTACACGTTCAGCATTTAACAAACACCAAATACAAAATGTTTAAAATTTAGCAAGAAGAGCATCGTGCCTGATAAAGTTTAAGTTTTTAATGATTCAATCAGAAACAATAGATTTTAAATTAATACTTCTTAAAACTTGTAATAAGATGTTTAACATAATAGTAATAATTTACACAAAGTTTTACTGACGACAGTCGGTAAACATTCGCGTATTGGAAGTATTTGCCAAATTTCAAACATTTTGTATTTGCATGGTGTTTGTTAAATGTCAAACGTATATCAACGTCTTAAAAAGGATTTGTTGCAAACAATTGCGCAATATTACATTCAACAGAACCGACATGCACTATTTTTTTCTATTTGCTGAATATTTTATAGTAAAACAAAATTTGACTTACATACACGAAATACATTCACAGATCTGCATTACTGTCACTACTTTTTTTTCTAGATATATTAAATGTATACTTAGACGTGCACTGAACACTGAAAACGCGTATAGATTAAACTGAATTTACCGCTGATAATTCTGATGTGAATGTGTTGTTGTGATGTGATCTTTTGTTTCATGACACGACAGTTGAGCGTTGGTGGTTTTTGGCTGATTTAACAATTTTAATGTGTTCCAATAAATGAATCGTATTGTTATTGTACAAAACCAAACATATAACTTTTTTCATATCAAATATCTAAATTAAAAATGAATCAAGTCAAATAGATACACATTACTATATTCATTGAAAAAGTGTTACATGTAATGGTTTAATATTGAAACGTTTGAGAAGTTATTTGCAAATGCAAGAGCCTTCTAGAAGCTGTTATCCATCTTCTAGAGGATATACCGAAAAATAGGGAACACTCGAGAAGGATTTTCTTATGTGTATATATACCGACGAAACAAATCGTAGGTCCGTTATTGCCGTCTTCTTGTAAGTGATATAAATTATAGTGTAAGTGTTTTTTTATTAAATATTAATAGATAGAATTAGTTCCGTTAATTTAGAAGTGTACATATTTCTAGTATAAGTAAAACATCGTTTTAGTCGTTTAAATAAATTAGTAATAATAATAAAATTCGTAACATTGGTGTCAGGTGTGGGGTTTCTTCCCGATGGTCCATTATTAAATCTTCACCGGTGTCGCATCCAGTCTCCTGTTCTGGGACAGAAAAGTTCTAAGAAAGGAGCAGTGAAACGTTCGAAAAGTTATTTGCAAATGCAAAAGCCTTCTAGAAGCTGTTATCCATCTTCTAGAAGATATACCGAAAAATAGGGAACACTCGAGAAGGATTTTCTTATGGTTTGATGTTTAATTCATTTAATTTTAATATCTACGTACTTCAAATAATACTGCTAGAACCGATTCTAAAATTTGAGGACAAATGTCAACATAAATTGACAAGTAGTTGGTACCCTACAAATAAACAAATGGAGTTCCTTTCCTGCATGTTTGAGACAAGCAAACACATTGCAAAAGTATACAGATCACTCGTCCAGAGAGAAGCGTAGCTTTCCGATGTTGTAAGTCGATAGATTTCTTAATTTGACATTTTATTTATAGTTCAGTGCTGTGGTTTTGAGAATTTTTTGTTAGTATTTCAAGCTTTCATTGCCAAAAGGATTTTTTTATTGTCACATTTTAGACTCTGCAGCTTTTACTTGATGTAAGTAAAAAATAATTAACTTAACAAGAAAATATTACACTTTTTTAGGATATTGGAAATAGTGTTTATCTAACAACACGGCACTTTTATTATTAAGGCTTATATTTGTTTGGAAATCCGCAATGAACATAGGATTATTCCTTCCAAAATTGTTACGAATAGTTTCACGAGCAATTTCCCAATGACGTATTTTGATATGCTTCTTTTGCACAACATGTTCGTCATATAGTCGTAAAGTTTTGTAGTACAAGCAGTGTTTCAAAAGGAAGATCTACCGGACGGCCTGCTTTTTTACCGGAAGAAGCTGTTGAAGAGATTCGCCATAGAATAGTGAGTTAAAAGAAATCTATGTGACAATTGTCACATCAAACAAATCTATTGCTTACTACATTTCAAAAAGCTTGCACAAGGTGACTGTGACACAAGTTGTTGCCTCCTAATTTTCCACTTCAAATAGAGTATTGTAAATAGTTTAACGAAGTCTTAAACAATGATGACGTGTTAGATGTAACTTTCTTTAGTGATGAAGCATGGTTTCGTCTTAGTCGATATGTCAATTCTCAGAATAGCAGAATATAGTTAGACGAAAATCTTTATATTTCTGTAAAAATATCATTTCATCCGCAGAAGATTGGAGTTTGGTTGACAATGCCACGACGTAGAATCATTGGTCCGGTTTTTTTAAATAAAAATATTAATGCAAACACTTATAGAGAATTAATTTGTGATCCATTTATTAATAAACTACATGATAAGTTACAGCATTGTTATTTCTAACAAGATAGGGCCACCGCCCACACTGCTAGAATAACATTAAATCATTTACGACAGTCCTGCGGTGACCGATTAATGAGTGAAAATAGATGGCCTCTACGATCACCCGATAGACATCTTTTTTGGTTTTTTTTAAAATAAAGTGCATTCACATACTTTAAAAGAAATACGCGACGTCTATGGAGTGTTAATACTTAGTCCGAATTTTATAAAGTTATCTAACGAGCGCCAAATTTAAACGCTTGTCAATCATTTCCGAACACAGTATATGACAAGTAAATCTATTTAAGAATACATAAAATAAATTTTTTGCAATTTTAAAATAAAGCTGTTGTAATATTATCTTTTGTTGTGCTATAAATAATCCGTTGAGATTATGTGTCATGACACTTTGCGATAAGCAATCTGTTAGATCACTTCACGTTTAAACAAAATTTTTTATTCTTACTGTGTCATACTTTGTGACATTAACTGATAATACAATTACGTTAAGTTGTTTTGTCAATAGCTTTAATAATTGAATTCGGCTTGCGATAAAAGTACTATTAAGTAAAATTTGTTTTATTAACAAAGTAGCTTATGATATCACATTTTCTTTATAAAACCAATTAATACTAATTGAAATTAATTTATCCAATAATACTTTGACAATTGTCCTATTTTAACTTATCTAGTAAAGGTGGAAATTGGTTTCGAAATTAACCAGGACTCTGAGAAGTTTATAATGAAGGGGTTTGCATGTGCGTGTTTACTATTTAAATGCATTGTAATTTCTCCTAATACCTTCTACAGTATAACAAACTAATAAAATCATTAATGTCTCTACAATTTTATGTGAAAGAAGAAACAAACACATTAATTTTAGTCGCGGCTGGTTCCTAAGAGTTACAATACCACATAACTGCTAAAAAATAATGATTTAAATGTTGATTTAAAGTTATTGAAATGCATTTCAATATCAAATTAATCATTCGGCGATTAAATACATAGTGTGCATGCAGCTTTCAATTAATACATGTTTTAATTTAACAGTTTACTATCGTTTATGTGAAATTGTAAACTAAGAGTACAGTACATGTACAATAAAGTATGTAATGTTCGTTGTTCTACCTGTTAGCTTTGAAACAATTAGAGAAAACAAACTACTAAACTATAGTAAAGTTTTTCAATTATATCCTGCGCAAGTACAATATATATAAATATTTGTGTATAGTATAACCGTTGCTTGTAGTACTTACTGGAAGATAACTAACCTTGCGACGTATTTACTAACCACTTTCTTAATTGTTGTAGATTACTGCAGTTCTCGATTTTACGTTATAGCGATTTTACCATGTAGCACTTGAATGAATGTAAAGTCTAAGATTTTGTTGATCGAGTGTTTATAAGATCCTTATCAGTCTTTTATTGTAAATTAACTTTTTAAAAAACAAAAACTGCGTAACTTTTAAAACAATTTGCTAAGTATTTTTAGGTTAAAGTTATTTCTAATAAATTTACAATAAAAAATTATTTATTTATTGTATTTATAGTACAAAACCAGTAATAATGATTAATTAAAATAACTTTTTGAATTATAATTTTAATCTATAGAAAGAAGAAATTGTTTATTCTACAGTACAAAAGATTTTGCCTAATGTCACTGATTTCTTCAACAAATGACAAGTAGTTTGTCAATCGATATATATATATATATATATAAAATTAAAAGCAATTCTAAAAAAATTAGCTTTCTTTACACAAAATGCTATAATACACGCAAACTTAATCTAGTTGAATCTATATAGAGTCTTGTAAAATGCATTTTCTGGTTTAACAAATAAATATTGTGAGACTCAGTACAATCATGTGTTAGATTTTCATTAAGAAAGGTGAATAGCAAACGATTTAGTAATTAACCATGTTAACTAGACTTTAGTTGATAAGGTTGCGGACGTTTACAGTAAATAACAGCGATTTAGATGAGAATAGGAGACAAACTGAATTTTTAGGTAACAATGATTAATCAATTATTGACATTGATTATATTGTATGAGATGTAATAAATTAAAGATAACTACAATGTATTTTGTACCAAAATGAGTATGCTTTCACTTTTCTGTTTTGTAAATTGTTCAATAAAAGGTTTGTTAAAAGTTGTTCTAGTTGTGGTTATCATGATTCTGATTAATGATAAAATTAAAACAAGATATTAGTACAGTGATCAAATTTGTTCAAATGTTATACAAAAACTTTTTGTTGACTACAGCTTATGCAATCAGTTATACATTTGCGTATTAGTCGTTTGCAGTCATAGAAACATTTTAGTTTTTTATCAATAAATAATCAACAATCTGAAATAATATTTATTTTAATTTTTTTGGTAATATCTTACAATTATAACATTTGACTACTGCTTTTTTGCTAACCTTAATTATCTTTGTGTAATAATATCTATCTTAATTAATTTGCTAAATAATATACTATTAGTAATTTATTTAGTACACTAAAGTTAATTAAAAAAATTCGTTTTTCTAAAATTTGCTTTTAGATTTTGATTAATACTCAATTTGTAAAGAAACGGCAGAGGTGATTGTTTTTAAAATTATATATAAATTTGTATCAACACGCGCAAGCTTCAGACTCTCGGCTGCGGACCACTTCTACCGCTTTATAGCGAGCGAATGAAAGCCGCAGTCAAAACTGAAATTTTTTTTCTCTGCCGCAACCTGTTCCTACTAAAAACCTGCTCTTCCACGACTTAGTTCTGGTAGAACATTTTACCTGATACCTGTGTTTACCCAATTAAGATTTTGCAATTTAATGCTTTGTACTTGGTTAGCTTTTTCTTGCATTTCTACCTACATTCTTGACTTACTACTACTCTCACGATTTTTGCATTTAATTTTCTGTTGAGTATAAGAACCCCTGTTACGTCAAAACGCCTTCCTCCAATGTTGACTATAAGATTCTGCTTTATCTAATGCTACTTGCAACTACTGTAAGTAAATTAACAAAACGCTCGCGTCAGATTGGTGTAGGATTTGTTGAATGTAAACTAAATCTACCCGTTACTGTCAAAGGCACGTTTTTAACCTTTAGCGTAATGGAGGTTGACACATCGACTGATCACGCAAGCCAGGTTGACTTGAGATCTTTTAATACGTTTGGATATGCTTGGTTTATTTTTCTAATTAAAATGTTTAAAATCAATAATTCCAGTCAATAATTCATTTCCAGAACATGTATCTGTATTTAACTCTCCGGAAGCTTCAGTTTGTCATTACAATTAATTTGCAACACCCCGTATAGTATTAATAACGTAATTGGAGTCCTCCGTATTTCATTTATGAATAGCATTATCTGAAAGGTTTAATTAAACACCAAAGTTACTGATTTTTATTAACTCTGTACAAAAATACCTGAATAGTTGTCTAGCAGTCTTAACCTGTAATTTCCGTATTTATCCAGTGTATACGTTAGTTAACTTATTTTTTAGTACCGCTCTTCACAAGGATTGGTTAATTTCCGCCACATTGTTTGCACTTTATCTTACATTTAGAAAATTTAATTTGGTTTTTTTTTAGAGCAGATTGGAACCTTGAGCCGCATTTGCTTAACAACAAGTCTACTTATGCGTGAGCCGCATTTAATTGAATTTTTGGTTTAATGCATTTACTGTAAATAAATTTTAGTTACATACCAAATAAAATAAAACTACTTGAATTGTACAATTTATTGTAAAAATTACGTTTTAGTTTAAATAATAAATGTACGTTAATTGTGATCGAATTAATAACGCTTTAAATTTAACGCCGAGACCTGAGCTACCGAGGACTGTTACAATATTTTTATGAAAACACGTGCGTCCTACTATCTCAACACTTTATTATTAACGCCTAAACTAGAATTTTGCATAACTTTAAAAAATAAATTATTAGAAAATATTGGCAACGCTTAAATAAATTATATCAATAATTAGTAGTATATAAGGAAAAGCAGAAATAAGATTAATTTTGATTTCTTTTATCGATCTAATGGTAAATTGTTCATAAAATTTTTTATCTGTTATTTACAAACAAAACAATGATTCAACGTAACAATAACTTAACATTTTAATTACTAATTGACATAAAATTTGTATGCTGAAATATAAATATTAACGTGTTTGAATAGTTTCTACGTGTTGGTTGGTGACTAGAAACACGATTATTACAAGAACGTTTATAATAAATGTATTATAAATTAATTACAAATTTTTTTATTGGAAAAACTTTTAAGTGCTTTTATTTTTTGTTTTGATTATGTTTTGTCTTATGGGAATACTGTTATTTATTGCGCACGGTGTATTACACGGATTTTAACTTTTTCTTAATTAAACTAATAAAAATGTATTTTGTTTTTAAACGTATTTGTTTAGAAAATTTGTTATTACTTTAATTTCTTAAGAAGTAAAGTAATATAAAAGTTATTTAAAATAAAAACGCATAACGTTCTGTTTAGTTATTTTCTAAAACATTTTTATTGTTTATGATATTTGTTTTGTAGTTGAAAACCTATATTATAGAAACAAAATTGTGTTCATTAAAACATTTTTGGTAAAATAGTAATTGAATCGCTTATTTTAGAAGCAACCCAAGTTACATTTTGTTTCAAAAATAGACGAATATTTGAAATCGCTATAAAACCAACCATGCTTAAATTACTTAAGTTATTTATCGATTGACTTAAGTTGTTTCTGAAATAGACAATTCAATTATGTTTTTTATATTAAAATAAATAAAATCATATGCTTAACAAATTATTTAAACAAACTAACAACTGGTTAAAAATTAAACTATACAAAAGTATGTAAACATTTCTGGAAAAATTGACAATAATAACTTTAGTGCTTGATTATAAATAAAACGTTTATAGTTTGTAGTTAAAGACATAATTTAAAATAAAATAAATACGTTATATTAGGTTATACATAAATTGAGAAACTAGAATACGCTGTGGTTTTAGATTACATTAAATGTAGCAAGTATAGCATTTCTACTACATATGGGAAATAATAAACATCTGTATAAGTAAGTGTATATATATAGTAGTTTTAGTTAGATTTTGGCTTATTGTTACACATTTATAATTTTTTTTTACTTTTTAATGAGACTTTCTACGACAGTGGCCACTTTACATAATTTGTTTTAATATATTTTGTTTAATTTTTTAGACAATCTTTCATTATATTTTAGATTAATTATAAAAATAATTAAATATTAAAATCTAATATAATTTATATTTATATAGGTTTTTTGTATCACAAAAGTTTAATTGTATTAATCATTATTGTTTTGTTTTAATTGGTAGAGAATACGATTGAGCGCGCTGATAGCATAAGTTTGTCTCGTACAGAAGTAAGTGTAAGAAAGTTTCAAACTACAATAAATCAAATTATTGAATAGAAAGTTAGAAGTTTTGTATAGTGATCGTAGAGTTTTAGATTGAAACGTTTTTTTTTTTAAATTATTAAGTAATTATATTTAAAAAAAAATTATATATTATTATAACCTGCTTACATATTATTTATAAAATAATGTAGTAATATATAATCTAAAATCTGTTAAATACTTAAATATAATTTTCTATTTAACTATCCTTTTGTATAGAAAAATATAATGTTCACAAGGTAATAATTAAATTATTTTTTGTTTAAAGTCTTTTTTACATATATATTTTATTTATTTTAACTCTTATGGTGCCGTACGGAGTACCCGGGTACTATTTCGCCTTTACAGCCATATAACTATTTTTCTATTCAACCTTTTATTTTGAGCTTTCGCGACATCTCCAACAAAATAGTTTTACTCACGAAAAACATAAGTTTAGGTAAAATAGTTTGAACAAAGATTTTATTTTGACGATTTTATAAAGTGCAGCTTCCCGTACGAAGTACCCCGGTACTCATAGGTTTATATGAAAAGAAAACGATATCTGCAATAATAAATGCGTAATTGGATAGTATTTATTTGTATGTAGTAAGTATATAATTAGTAATAAACAGGTAATACAATAGTTTTATACCATATAGGTAGTATTCAAAAGTAAAAATAAAAAAGTAAATAATGCACGATTTTTAGATAAATACGCCGTATCTTCATTCCACACAATTTCTGCATACAGTAGGAGTTGGATTGGTGTGTTCATCGCACACTGGTTTCCTGCATTTACAGCATCTCTTGCGCGTTCTCCTTTTCCTCTTTTCCTCCGCGGTGTTACACATGATGCAGTAACCAGTAAACTTCAGACGCCCGGTTTTGTCACGTTCTTGTACGTAGGTTGGTGCTGGTGGTGGATTATGTACGGTGGCTATTTTTCAAGAATGTTTTCCATGGCGGTTTTCACAAAATAAAACCGCGTGATTAGCGGTTGCTTACTTCTTTCTATTATGGAGGATAGAGACAAAGATCTCTTCCTAGATTTTTTTAGAAATATTCTTCGACGATCAGTTCTACAGCCAATTTCTGGATTGTTTTCAATATATCTGATGTGCGCTGCCAAACAAGCAATATCCAAAATGTTGTAGAAAAAAGCTAGGGGCAATTTGTTCTTCTCTTAGTCGTGTATTTCATTACCATTTGATCCATTTGATCAACTCCAGCTTTGGTAGAATTATAGTACCTAATTATATCAGGTTTCTTGGCTGTAGTCGTGTCATTAATTTCTGGAGTTGTGTGCATACTCGAAAGCAACACAACAGCTTTGCCCTTCTTAGGTACATAGGAACATAAAGTTCTTTCATCACGAAAAGCAAAAAAACTCGATACTAATTTTCTGTTCTTTGAAGGAAGAGATTCTTTTGGGATGTAGGGTTTGTTTTTCCTCAAAGTTCCCACTAAAGTGAACCCTTGTTCTCTGAGGCACTTTAGCAAGGGGAGTGAGGTAAAAAAAAATTTTCGGTAGTAATGTTTCTTCCGGAGCCTTTATAATACTGACATAGATTTATCACTACTCTCTCTCCAACATTGACTTGGCGTGCTTCTCTTTGTTCTTTACCTGTATAAACACGCTTTCGTTAGGTATTGAAATGGAACGAGCAACATTTTGTGTATTACCTGTATAAATTATACCCTGTAATGGGTAACCCGTTTTAGAATCAGCTACCCAAAAAACTTTAATACCGTACTTTGCTGGTTTCGATGGGATGTATTAAGTAAATTTCGTTCTACCCCTGTACGGAAAAAGCTGTTCATCGATGGTTAGATTTTTGTATGGCTCGAAGTGACGACGTAGGTTATGATTTAGCATTGTCCATATGTCTCTTATTGGGGCTGCCTTGTCCCTTGCTTATCGCTCCAACCGTGTATGCAGGTTATCAAAGCGGATGTATTTCTGTAGGTCTTGGAATCTTTCCCGGCTAAGACTTGCTCTGTAGATCGGTAACGCATCGTTTTCCATAATTCGTTTACGTGTTTTGAGTTAGAATGGTGAACACCCGCGGTAACCAATATTCCCAGAAAAGCGTTAATGCATCAACGGTGACAGCTTTCCACTGTTTTTGTCTATTGGGATAGGCTTCATTATGTTCATTGCTGCACTGATTTGCTTTTCGATTTGTTTCCCTGATTATAATCAACTTCATTTCATTCGTAAATATCAAATTCAAGGTATCTACACGTGTCAATAAGTTGCTACTTCGATGTGGTCCGCCTAAGAATACATTATGTATAATGGTAATATATTCTACGATGAAATGAAATAGGTGTGTTGTTTTTACCTGATTCACGTATGATATTGTATGAACGTGTTTGTGATGTTGCTGAAGGGGACCTATTCCAAATTGTTTGATCGCGGCAGGTAAATTTTCCAGGAGTTCCACATTCTATAGAAGTATGGGAGTCATCTTGGTCATCATCAATCTCACTTATTTTGTCATCGCACTCTGATGCAACTTTAATAGCATCTGCCATTCGGTCAATTTCAGCTACATCTTCCACATCGGAGTCCTCGGCGTTTGGTGGTAGCCATTCAGCATCGGTCTTGTTGCCATCATCATCTGCAAAAGGATCTGGTTCTTCGTCGGAATGGTCTTCGTATAGACACATTAGTTGTTCTTTGGTCAAACTATAATAATTGACAAACACATATAAATTAAATATGTGCATATTAGATGACTTGAGTACATAACACGTACGTAGTCCTTGACAGACCTGTGACGTATAGAGAAAACACAAAAAACGTTAATATGGTTATATGGTACACAGCGCATATAATAAATAAAATAATTACATACTAAACTTACAGTCGTGATTGTACAACTAAAGTACTAAAGCCACTGGATCCCGCCACCGGTTCGTTTGGATTCGTTTCCATTTTTGTTACACACACAGCTATATGTTTATATAATAATAATGTATAATATAATAAATGTATGTAATAATAAACAAATAAAAATTAACAGCACACGGACACACAAACAAATCGACTGCACTCTACCTCATCAATAGTGCAACTGACGCCCTACTCTGTGCCCTTCAAGATTTCATTATGCTGACTCATGAAATTTGAGAACAAACCATAAACAGCCAATAAAAATGAACTATGGCGCGCGGAAACAAAAGTCTACAGTGATAATGCAGTCAACTTATGCACCAAATAGAGGTAATACCCGGGTACTCCGTGTGGGAGACCGAAGGTGTAAATTTTTATAGTATCATAAGGGTTAAATTAACCATTGTTCAACATCATAAAATGTCATTGTCAGTAATTTTGCTTTTATTATAAGTTATTAAAAAGATAACTACTGTTTTACTTAATTAAAAGAACATACCAAGTAAAAACAAAATAAACTAACAAGAGTTAACATTATAACAAATTGAAACTATTAATAAACATACAGTCAGAAATGATACAAAAATTAAATAAAGAATAAAAAAAAATGAATTTAAAATTAAGAAGAGAAGAAGTGTTTAAGTCTCGAATTTCATTAAGACACGTGGAACAATTACCATTAGACAGATGACAAATTTCAAAAATTTTAAGATTTTTAAAATAACTGCCTTCATTTAAAAAATGAAGAAATTTATTATTAAGATCAGAAGAAAAAGAATCACTAGTAGATAAAATATGATTTGTAGAAACAGAACAGGTGTTAGAGATGCCAGTGTTTAAATTTCTGTTAATAAAATAAATGTGTTTTTTAATCTAACTTTGAACTTTCCAGTTTGACCGACAAAAGAAAAATTACAAGAACCACAAAAAAATTTGTAAATACCAGATTTATCTAAGGCAACAATAGAGTCTTTATTATTAGCAACGAAAGATTTTAAATTATTGTTAGTAGCGAAAAAAAATAGAAACGTTAAATTGTTTAGAAAAAAATTTAAGAAAAAATACAAGGAAGACTAAAGTAAGAAATAGAAGAATAAATATCATTAGTACTAGATTTTTTATACACCAAATTTTTAAATAAATGGAAAAAACGAGTTCTATGAATAACGGTGTTTAAAATATAAAAAGAATAACCATTATTATACGCAAATTTTTTTTATTCAATTTTTTATTAAAATTTGTTTTTGAAAAAAGAATAGAAAAATGATGATTTAATAAAAAACGATAAGTATTTTATGATTATACGGATGATTCAAGTGAAACGGAATTGAACAATCCGTATAAGTAGTTTTACATATTTCAAATTTAATTTTTTCATTATCACGTAAGAGAAGTAGATCTAAACAAAAAAAATAATTATTGTTTTTAATTTTATAAGTAAATTTAATCTTGTGATGAAGTGATAATAAAATTATTACATTTACTTCAATCGCCTAAAGAACCATTAAAGAAAACAGTGCAATTCGTATACATATCTAAACCAAAAAGTAATCGTGCTAGAAAAAGAAAAATTAGAACCAAGTAAGCCTTAGCTAAACCTAATAATTGAAATAATAGTTGTTAAATTAAAAAAAAAATGCTTCAAAATTAATTCAAAGAGAGAACACACATCTAAGATTTAGTAAGTGTTTAAAGAACTATTAGAAAAAAGTAGATTACGAATGAGAGATATGCATTTTTAGGAGTAATAGAAGGAAAAAGATTGACAACCTTAAAAAAACAAGAAAAATTAAACAGAAAAAAATATTTTTAAATTTAGAAGTAATATCAGGAGAATTAAGGTTAACATATTGATCAGTAAAGTTAAAATAAATTAAAATATTATTAAGCGAAGAAGCAAGTTAAGTTTGAATTAAATTTTTTTTAAACTTTGTTATTTAATTTTCATATGATTTTTGGCTGTGTTTATCGATAGTTTCAATTTGTTATAATTTTGACTCGTAAATTTAATATTTATACTTAGTGTGGTTTTTTAATTAAGTAAAACTAGCTATATTTTTAATAATAATTATAATAATGGTAGAATTACTGACAATGACATTTTATAATGTTGAAACATGTTTAATTTAAAATCAATAAATAAAATATATATGTGACTTTAAGTAACAATAATTTAATTGTAAATGCACTACTCCACTTTGAGTTATGAATTGTTATATAACGTTATTCATAAAGTTACTTTTAATAGGAATGTTTTTTTATGATTGTAGATGAAAAAAATTAAAGTCTGTTTATATAAAATGTCTTGAATGTTAAAGATAATCAAAAATATAGTATAATTATTAATTTTTGTTAAAATAACTTTCTGAACCTATGAAACCCTCGTTTCCCTCAAATCAAAAATGCTCAGTTGTAAAAAAAACAATGTACACAAGAACTGCTTAAAGAAATAACTTTTTTAGTGTTTACAGATTAATTATTTTAAGTTAACTCAATGACCAAGGCCGTCTATACACGGAATTACTCAACAGAAACCGAACTAATTTGTGGCTGAAATCATTAACTGTTTCTAAACTGATTAGTAATGCGGTTCTGCACACGGCTGGCGACTGGTTACAAACTGAATAGTGATGCGGACGACCAGTGATCAAAATCAATAGTTTCAAGCATCGAGGCAGAACACTCATCACAATCATTGTGTAACATTATGAATATAGATAGCAATTCCAGTGATGATTCTAGCTCTACTAAAAAAGCTGTAGTAGTACGGAGAATATTTTTGGTTCATCTATATGTTGAAAGATATTTTTTCCGCAGATTATTTGTTGCTGCAAGAGAACTGCAAATTTTAGATGTTAAGTTTTTATATTTTTACCGATTATCTAAAAAAAGTTATTTAAATCTAGTAAAATTGATTGCTCCTGTTCTATGCAAACAAAATACAAACATGGGGTGCCTGAATGCCGGGAAACGGATATTACTTTTCCTCAGGTAAAAACGTATTGTGTTCATTTTTTAAAAATAAAAAAGCTAAACTGATTTAATTATAATTTATTGTAAGCTGTATTGTTTTTTATACCCGTCAGTCAAAGCTTTGCAAACTGCTCTATGATACATGTGCACTTTCTACTTCTGTAAATAATTATGTAGTTTAAGGTACGGCTAGCATTTGTTTTAAAGTTGTTATATATGCAAATAAAAATGCTACTTCTGACGGCAAAGAATGGAAACAACAGTTTCTAAGACCTTGTGCTTAAAGGTTCGCACTTGCACTGCGCCGTTGTTGCAAAGAAAGCCGGCTAACTTTCTGATCGGAAGCATGGTGAGTAGGTGCACCTGCTATCTACAAAATAAATTTTTGAGCGCCAACTGAACTAGCCACCTAAACTAAAGATATAAAAAGAAACACCACAAACGACGGAAGTCTGTTCAGTAAAAAAACACAAAAGAAAAAAAACGTATTAAATAAAAGTTCGGTATATTTGGCTGACGGGGTGGACTTGCTATATTATAAAACATACAAAAAAATACTATATGCACGTGTTAAGTGCCTTAGACAATATCACATAATTCGTAGTTGGCAGTAATAAAAAAAAAACCCTATGATCGATATTTTCAGCGTGCTGCGACTTATTGATAAAATTGATTTAAACTTAAAGCGAAGAAAAAAAAAGAGAAACAAAAAAAACAGGGTACTTTTGGTTCCAATAACTCACTATACTTACTACAGGGTAAATTACATCAGATATTAAACCTACGTATCTCTAACACATATTCAGGGAGGCGAACGACTTAACCTAACAAAAAATCTTACAGGTAAAATAAATTACCAAGTTAATTAAGTTACTCCCGGTCTAGGTATTACTTTTAGCTACGCAGAAGGAACTTCCTATACTAGCTTAAAAATACAAGCATTCTTTGGTGAAGGTGTGCACACAAAAAAAAGGAAAAGATCAATACCTGGGGCATTGACAAGACACGTCCATCTGGGTACTCTTAGGTAACATCTTGGTTTGAATACAAATGATTATATCGCTTTTACAGAAACGGCCTAAACTAGAGTCTACAATTGGCCAAACTGTAACGGAGACTGCAAAAGTGATATGGGAATTGTTAAAAAAGACATACATGAAGGTGTTAAATAGAGAACAGTGAAAAGCAAGAGCAGAACGTTTTAATTCACTTTAGAATTTTCCAAACTGCATAAGCGCGATAGATAACAATGATGTCAAAATTAAGAAAATTGCAAATAATGTTTGAATTTTAAATACAAATCATTCTGTTTTACGGTGTTAATGGCTTGCTGCGATGCAGACGGTTTATTCACAATGATATAAACAAGGTATGCTTGTAGAAACAGCGATGGTAGCATATTCCGTGATCAGCAATGAAATATTGGATCTACCAAGCTGTCTTTAATGTCCCTAAACTTTCATCATTGAAAAACAATGAGAATATACAGCTATTTTTTTTAAATTTTGTTGGTTATAAAGCATTTTCGTTGTCAAAATACTTAATGAGACCGTACTCACAAAAATTTTTTGATAATGTAAAAAGAATATTCAACTACAGATTGATTTGTGAAAGAAAAACAGTTGAATGTACTTTTGGAATGGCATGCAAAAATTATGTACGAAAACAAAAAGGCTACAATACATGCCTACCTATTTCACAAATTTGAAACTAATGATCACAATGCAGTTGGACCTCGAGCACAAAACATGACAATTAACGTAGTTCTACTGCAGCGGCAGTAAGAAATTATTTAGCTAATTATTTTTTTACTCCCTTAGCATCTCTGCTTTAGCAATAAAAATGTGCTACTTATTAATTGTATTTGTGATTTCAAACTTTTTTTCATTTTATCTATGTAAAATTTAATAAAATATAATTACTTGTAATGTTTACTGCTGTACCAACCAAAATACAAGTTTTAGATTTCTACAGTACCGAAAACAAAATTAATTTTTTTAAAATTTTTAATATATATGTGTAATTACTATTTATTTGAGCATCGAAAATATATGGTTGCAAAACACGGTTCTAAAATGTAATTGACTTTAAAAATGCATTAACGCTAATGCTATAAAACAGTCGCCCTACAAAATGTTTTAAATACTATAATACACAAAATTAGTAAATGTATAAATAATATCAGTATCGACATTAAAGATATAATACTAAAGTGGTTTAGATCAATTTACAATAAACAAATTGTCAGAAAAATATAACTACAGTCAAATTATTTGATTAACTTTATTTTAGTTTATATGTTAATGTTGATATTTTTAGTAGTAGTGTAGTAATTCTTTTTAAACATACATTAATTATATTTCTGTAGTTTTCTGAACTAAACTATACCGACAAAAAGACAAAGAAAAATCAAATGAAAATTTTGTTCTGTTGTGCAAACTTGCGAATATTATAAAACTGTCGTTTCTTTGAACAGTATCTATTTTAACTCAGAGTCTGAGTTATCAAATCATTATTTTTATCATTATAGATTGGACTGTGTGGTCAAAAAATCAAAACAATTAAAATAAAATTAACAGAGTTTTAGAATGATCAACAACAACAAATAAATTAATTAATTAAAAATATTTTATAATTGTAGTTGACTTTTATTTTTTAAGTGACCAGCGTATAAAACATGGTATAATAATTTCCTTATCTACTAGTTAAGGTGTTAAAGTATAACATATTTACATCTAATTTAAACTATTGATTATATAACTTATATAATATAAACAATAACAAAACAATAAGAAAACAAGAACAAAGAAACTTAAGTAATTATTTGCTTAAACTTTTAAAAATTAAATATGGACGGAACGAAGATGATACAGCGGAAAAAAAAGATGCGTTTTAGAAAGAACTAACAGTTGTGGTAGATGAACTCAGCGATAGGATCTTACTATTAGAAGACCTGAATTGCAGAGCTGTTCTATTATTTATTATATGTAAATTGTTAATGTGAATTACCGCCACCCTTAATTATTGTAAAAATAATTGTAGTTTTTAGTTTATTTTATGATTTAGTAGAAACATAGGATCAGGCATCAAGTTTCTTTAGAATGCTATTTTTGGTTGTTAATGCCTGCATATAAGAGTGTTGATTTAAAAGTTTAAATCATCGCGAAACTGGCGCTGGATCTTAATGTTTATAATTTTACGGATTACTTTGACATATATCCGAGTTAAGAATATAAATTAGTTATAGTCTTTTGAACTGTTATTATTAATTTTGTTTATTCTTCTATACATACATTGTGCAAAACTGGGTACAACAAGATACCCTGATTTCAATATAATAAAAAACGTTCGTAGTCAACATATTTGTACAAGCAGAACACAATAGGAGGGGTAATTAATTGCCGTTATTGAAACTGCCTTGAAAAAGATAAGTGAAGATTACCTACGTGTTCTTGTAGCATCAATGCTTAGACGACTCCAAAAATGCATAGACTTTCAAAGAGGTCATACTCATTATAATCAATCGTCAAACAAAAACAGGAAACATGTTAATATACTAGCTAGCAAGAAGTTTCAGTGTCAATTTAGACAGTAACGTTATAGATTATCTTCTTGGACCTACTGTAAAATATAAACTGAGAATTAAAACATATTTAAAAATATTTTTTTTTATGTAAAAACTAAAACTAGTAAATAACTATAAAGGTAAAATACTCCATTGTTCTCAATTGGCATTTTTGAAAAATACCATGTGAACGATTATTTATCCTATTACACAGTAAAAAATATATAGTTAAATTAACTACAATTTTTAGTTCCAGCAGGTCCACTCCTATTTTTAGTAAATTTATCAATATCTATGGAACCAACTTCAACAACAGCATAACTGTCAAACTGTACTACATTAATTGTAACAACAACAACATTTTGATACATGATTATCTAAAACTGCAATAATTGACATTATATGAGTTATTTCTACAACGTATTTTGTAAATTTACTGCTTATTGACCTAGCATTATCCCATCAGTAAAAGTAACTAAAAAATACAGTTGCTATTTACTCTAACTAAGTAACTATTAAAATGTTGTTAAATAAAAGTGAAATTAACAAAATATTTTTTACTGTGTATAGTAAAACAGAATATGAGAGACAGGAAAAATACAAATTTTTTGTTTATCTTACTAGTAATGATGTTTTCTCTGCCCTTAAAAAAACGCAACGTGTGGAAATTCAATGACACATTTTATTTTATACACAATTTTGTATAAAAATAATGTGCAGCAAATTTTTTTTGACATAAAATCATTCCATTGTTAACAAATCTTTATAAATGTGATAGCCATTCTTTAAAACTTTTCTTATAATTGCTTTTCTTTGACATTTCCACCAAACATAGAAATTAAAAAACTACTTAAAATGTAAATAAAACTCAAGTGCAATAGTTTATATTCACAATGTTATTAATAGGATATTACATAAGCGTATTATAAATTGTGTTCAAAAAATAACCTTTATAAAGTTTATAATATACCTACTGTTTCAAGAAGGAACTTTTGATTACATACGAAAACATTTTGTATAAATATAAAATCAAGTTTGTGTTCCAAATCATTAAAAAATAAAAATATATTAATTTTTTTGTTTTTGCGGATAAACAATTTGGCCCATTTTTATTATTTGTCTAATTTAAATTTCATGAATAGCATCGCGAACGATCACAAATGATTTCTGATTGCATTCGCTAGCAAGTATGGTCTACACCGCTAACTATTTCAATCAAACTAACCAAGATGTTCCGTTTTTTTGTTTAGCTGAGTGTAAACAAAACTATTTTTTATACAAAAAAAATTAATATTAAACAAATACTAAAGCGTAAAAATTTTATTAGAAAAAAACATTAGTAAATATAGTTATTTACAACATTCTGCAATATTCTCATAATAATTTTGTATTTTTTTAAATAACTTGTTAATTTTTTATATAATTATACTTTAATTTTTTTAGAATATGTAACCCTACATAAATGTTTTGTTATATTAACAACTACCTTGTTTCTGTCATAACAAATTGTTGTTTTATAAATAATTATAATAAGTATAAATAAGTATGTGTAAGACGCAAACGTTTCAATTGTGAAATTTAGAAATAGTAAACAGTCTGTAAATGTTTGTTCTAGTTTAAGCTTGTATTGCATTTAAGTGAATTTGTTTTGTTGTAGGCTTGTTATAAAAAACATAAATCAACAATTAATTTAAAATTAGAATTTAATTATCAATTATTTAATACAATTATAAATATAAATTTTTATATTAAGTACAAATCAAAATAGTAATCACGTGAAGTTACTATTTACACCATTTTAGCGTAATAAAGTACCGCACGTTAGACAGGACGCCATTCTTGAAGTCAAAACAAACATTTAGTTTAATATTAAACATATTGTTTTAATTTAATGTAAGTAAATTTTCTGTTTTATTTGAATTAAATTTAACAGCTAACCAATTCTGCAATAACCTACAAATATTATTTTCAGTGACAAAAAAAGAAATATTCTGGGTACTAGTAATTTTAACTGTAAAACAAAATTAAAAATGTTTTATGTTTACATTTTTTAGAAATTAAATTTAAACTTTATAGATTACTTTTGTAATTAGCATCGGTGATATTTTGCGGTAAAATCCTACACGCTATTCATTCCTTTGTCTTTTGACCCTATTAATTTTCCAATCCCCTGTAAATTTGCAAATACCTAAACTACGTTACAATACATTGGGGAACAGATATTGTGCTAAAGAAAAGCATTTTTACTAGTTTAACACACACAACTTTAATTACTTTGTGTAATACTAAACGTCTAAATGTTTACTTTGTTAGTAAAATTTGGGTAAAAAGCTTTATTAAAAGGGTATTAGATTTACAAGCTAAATCGATAAATCTTTAAAAAAAGTTGGTTGTTTATTTAACGTTAAATTTGCAAATTTTGTTTAAATTGCTACTACACTACAGAAGATCAAATTATATCTATGCATTGAAAATATACAAACAAAACAGAATTTTTTAGACTTAAATTGTTTCTTTTTAAATTAACGATAAAAATGGAACACTCAATTTGTGAATTATAAAACTCTATTATACTAAAATATATAAATTATGTGCTTTTTTAGCAAAACTATATTTGATTTAAACTTTAATTAAATATAATACATATCTTACAGTTTTTCTTTGTTTGTCTAAAATAAATAGTTTATTTTATAACAATAACAATGTTTGAAAAAAAATAGTTCACCAAACATTTATTTAATAAATTGTAGACTGTATAAAATTAAACTTTATTTCCATAGTTATGACAATTTTATTTTATGGAACGAACCATTCAAATTGCTATTACTGTCTGTTTCCCATCAAAACCAAAACTTCTACATTTAATTATATTAATTATAATAAAATATTAATTATAATTATAAAAAAATTGTTAAAAGAGTAATCACACAATTCACGATTATTAAAAATTAAACATTTGTAGACCATACCATATGTTTCAAAGTAAATGTATTTACTATAATTTTAAATTTTAAAAAAATTAAAGGCAAAAACTATTTTTATTTTGTGTTAAAATACAGTTGTGTGGCGTGTGTTATGCGTTTGCAAACTATATTGAAAAACCGCACTTCAAATCTGAGTAACATATAAAATTTATAAAATTTTGTAACAGGCCTGGCAAACTTTCAAGTGTTCACTTATGTTAAAACATTTTTTACGTTTTCTGGCCGTTTAGATTCGATTTCGAACTGTAGTTTTCATGCAGTTGTATAAACACAATGCAATGGTAGTGACATGTTTAATGTTTACATTAATGTTAACAGTGTGTGTTTTTAATACTTAATATGGTTTTAGACTTATTTTACAAACAAATTATTTGTTTTTTTTTTAAATTAGAAAAATGTATGTTGCAAAAAACCAACAAACAGAATTACTTTTTTACTATGTCTATTTATATAATTCTAAATTAAAAAAAAAATGTTGTTTTATATTAAATGCTGACTTTTAATTTACAAATTAAAAATGCGCAACTCATTTTTTTAAACATGAAATATTTTTAAAAATTTAAAAAAGCATCGACTGTGAATAAATCAGAACAATATACTAAGCATAACTGCATAACTAGTGTAACCAATGTTTTTGTTGACAAAATCACAAAGAAACAAATCTATAAACTGTAAACTTTGAAAAAAATACATTATTAAACCTAAAACCCTAAACAATATACAATTTTTAGTAACAATATTACGTTTTACAGAAACAGTTTTAGATAGTTTAAAATTAAAAAAACTTTTTTTGCTTATTTTAAATGTATTCAAGTTTTATTTTTTATCGAATAAATGAATAAGCTATTTGCTTGGCAATTTTTAACAACACAAATTAATCCTTAAATTAAAATTAATTGAACAGGTTCGTGCATATTTAAACAATATTATTGGTTACTTTCGTATTCTTTTTTTTCCAAATTTGTGTTATTTTTCGACAAACCAGTATTCGCTACACAGCCTTTTCTTTCAACTTTTGTAGATAATGAGATCATTGCGTTCTATTAGCAATTATTTGGTTTTTACATTTTTTTTTAAATTTAAAGCCAATTCTTATAAAATGTCTTCGAATAGTTTCTTTTTGGCCAATATAATTAATCTTGTCTTGCATCTTACTCACTAAAATTTTTAACGTCGGCACTTGCTTGTCAATCGTGTAAACCTCTTGCAGTGTTCTTTTTAAAATTCCTAAATCACACTCACCTGTTACTATTTTGTTAAATCCTCCACTTTTCCTTTTTTTCAAGCATGATTCTAATAGATCACCGTCAACCACAGCAGCTTCTTTTTTAATTCTCAAAATAAGACCCACTGACTTTCCAATAACCACTGCAGATTCGGTTGTTTTGTCCAAAGGAAATGTTTATTCACCAGCAGCTATTTGACCATTGAAGAACCGAATAACATTTTTGATAATATTTCAAGCCTTAGAACGTATAGTTTTTTTTTGTAGTTTTACCCATAATAAGGATATCCTTAAAACATAAACTTTACATAACAATTACGTTTTATTAAAACATTTGTAAATACATCCCTGTATTTCACAAATAAAACAACAAAGTAGTTTTCAATAAAACTGATTTTAATAAACAAGAATAACACTGCAACACAATAAAACGAATTGGTAATTATTAAAACGCACGCGGAAAATGCCAGCGGTAAACTATCATTATTTGCAAATAATTTGTTTGTAACTGTAAATGTACCAACTTAGAATTCTCAAATATGATTGCACAAATTAATTGTTTCTTATTTGAAATTAATTCTTTTAGTTAACATATTTTTCAACTATCTTGTTTGTATAATGAAGCTGTAGGTTGTTAATTGCATAACAAAAACGTGTTAAACTCTGTACTGGATTTGGTTACGATAATTTTCTTGTAATTGAAGTGCTGGGGGCTACCTCAGTATAGTTCGGCAAAAGGATCGTTAGTGTCGGTGCACTAGTCCGACAGTAAGTAAACCCTAAAACAAGTAACTATCATCAAGTACAGATCTTGTATAAATACATATGTCAGTTACTGAAACAGGCAACACTCCATACACATAATTACGTTCAATGCTAACCTGCGCCACATATGTGATTGTTTCTAATAATATTTAATTAGTACTGGATCAATTACTTTGTTTACTATGCAGTCGCCAAACAAGTCGACAACTGATAGTTATCATACTGAATCGCAAAAAAGAAAAAAAATATGAGCACAAGAACTTAACCCAACCGACAATCCTTCGTCATTAGTATCATTGTTTATTACTTCTTTTAGGTTTAACAACGAAAGTATGCGTGGTAAGTAAGCTTATGTACAACGATTATAATAATTGTCTAACTTTGGCTTTAACTACATTCAAATAATCAAAGAAACTTGATGGATGTTACGTCAACGTAAAAATTATTCAAAGTTTGCGACTGAAAATAAAATTAAATCACTATAATCTACGTTGTAATTACCTAAAATAAGTGAATACAATTAAGATTGAAGGTTAATGTACAACTTGAAAAGGGAAAAAAAAAGAAAATTTATTTAGATATTTCACTTCTAATCGTATTTTCCCAGTTGTTATCTACTATCATTCCTAGTTTTTTTACTTCCTGTTGTTAACCATTTTGGGATTCGAATATAAAGAATTTTACTAAGCGCATGGTCGTGTCGATTCACGACCTCGATATTGTATCACTTTAAATTTAAAGGATCTTTGTGACTTGGTGCCTTACTAATTAAAAGTTGTTCATTATTTTGTGTGATGTGGATGTATGAGTGAAGATTTTCTTGCTTCTGCAGATTTGAGGGCCTGCGTCTTAGAACCACATGCTAGCTCGCATACCACCGAAGAAGTTTGTACCATCTTTTTATATATATAAAGTCGCTAAGACTTGTTATTATTTCAGCTTGTTCCGTACCATTAGCCTACGATTATTATTATTACATTACGATTATTACCAGTATCTTATCAGTCATACGAGTGTACGTTTTGGAAATCTCGTCAAGAGAATACCTGTGTTGTCCAAAGAAATAGTGGCCAATGCATGTAATCGTGGCCCCGTTCGTGTATGGGTGTGTGTGTTAGTCCTAAGATCATCAATTGTTCATGTCACTTATAACATTAGACTGATCATTATTATTATCTACTGTCGTGGAAGCCTCCCGTTACCACACGAGAATCGATAGCTGTTATCGGAGAGGTATCATTATAGCGATCAGGTCAGACGTCATTGTTATGTTGTCCAGTGTCCGTTTGTACAATAAACATTATATTTTGCATTCTGTAAACACAGTCTCCTGTTGTGGAGGTCTGAATTAGTAAGGTAGAAGAATTGAAGGTTACCGTGGTTAAATTATACCTGTACATATTTAAATATTAGCCCTTCAGGTTCTCAACCGTTTGTTTGCACATTAATTTAATTAGATCAATTCATTTACGTTAATAAAATATACTATTTAGCATAAATATAGTATTATTGCCATTAATAATCACATGTAGATTTATTAATTCATTCACTTAAATATAGGTTATGCTGCCCTGTACGGGTAAACTACTATCGCAAACCAGACCTACCGTGTAAAGTGAAAACAAGAATTACCACAGAAAATTACTAGTTATATCAGGTACTATACCGAGTACCACACTGGGTAGACCTAAAAGAAGCGCTTAATTTAGACCCTTTCTCTTGCAGTCATAACACTTTCTTTTGGTCAATTTTATTACCGTTTCTTTGTGTATAGCAGACCATAATTGAAGGTAATGTTGTTAAATCAAATTTAATCATTTATCCAGTTTGTATAATTACCGTCATTACCGACCTTATCGTTATCATCATCCTTATCACCCTCATCTATATTTACTTATTGATGCATACGTCAAATTATTTATGTAGTTATATGCACGTTGGTTGTTATTATTATATTTGGAGGTTAACAATATATATAATTTTATCTTGTTAAGATTGTCTAGTGGGCTTGTTTTGGGTATCCAACTAGGTCTTGGTTGCCGTTAGTGTTTACCGATTCTCAATCTTGCTGTTGCTTCTGGAGCGAGAGCAACCATAGCTCTTGAAAATTTGCTACTATTTAAACATTAATTATCGTTCTTGGCGCCCTTATAGTCACCTTTTGTTTTGGCATTGATGGTTGATGGATTTCTTGACCCACGACCACGAACTAGTCCGGGAGTAGCACAATTGATCTTTAATAAATATTGGGAACTTACGGTAGAGCATTTGAGGTTTACCGGGAGGTAATAAAGAATGCAGGATGGAATTGTAATTACATATAATCCGCTACTAAAGTAAAAGATATAGGACGACGTCATTTTAGAATTGCTTTCATACTTTGAAACGTTGCGGAATTAACCAAAATGCTTAATTTGACTAATATTTTAAATGAGTCTTCGTCAGTACATCTGCTAAAAACGTAATAGAAATAATTAACAAAAAAAATGCAACAGAAAGAAACACTATTTACATGTAGCGGACTAGCCCTGACACAACGACGTTTGTAGCGTTTTCGAATAGGTAAAATAATAAAAAATAAACGTTTTTTTTCTGATTTGTATTTCTCCCTACCCGTAAAAGTCGTAACGATACGCTTTTAAAAAAATCAGTATCGGTGCACAACACAGTGCAGTCATAGATTTTAATTTAAAATAATATTTTTGACAAATACAAAAATAACGACATGTTACAATTTTTTAACTAGTACTAAGAGAAAATGATGCTTGAAGTTATTATTTTAAGTCAAATGAGTAAATCTAAAGTGGCACTACCCAAACTTCTCTAAACCAAAATGGCAAACATGCGCTAATTTGGTAAATCAATGACCGCTGTTTCTTGAAATAGTGAGAGCATTTTTTTAACAATTTTTTTTATTTAACGAAGTACCATAAATGCTTCTTATTATTTTGATTTGCTTAACTACAAAATAAAGTCTGCATTTTGTTAAAAAAAAAAGAAACCGTTATAAAGTGAAAGAAGTTATTCAACATTTATTATATAATTCTGATTTATCACAATCTAACTTTTATATTTTTTTTATCCTTGAAAAAATTCAAAACTACAAAACTGCAAATGCGTAAATAATACATTTAGAATACCTAAAGACCAAATAAAATTAAGAATACATATTAAAATTATTGTTATGATTTTATCATTGATTACTGTATAACATGGCTTTGGTGTAACATGTTTTTTTAATTTTTCTTTAAAACTGTATGTATATACAATTCATTTGAACGGTCATTATTAATTAATCCGTCCACCTACATTTTTTTACAATAATCTTATAATTTGTTTTAAAACAACGTATAACTTTTTGTTCATTAGTTCGTCTAAACAAAATTGCAGGTGTACTTTTTTGTAGAATAAAAAAGGCGTTTCACTAAATTGTGGAAATGGGTACTTTGTTTTTGTTTTATGACTACTCCAAAACTTGAAGCAAATAATTTTTTCTTAGTTCTCGCCATTTTATATTGTCATGTTGAATTCGAGTTTTCTCCTCAATTTTGTTAATTTTCTCTGGTGACGATATATTGTCGGCAAGTATATTTATAAAATCATTAGACCGACTTTTTAATTCTGTTTCAGTTATGTCGAGTCTTATAAAATTTGGGCCATAATGAATATCTAGTCCTGCACTATTAGTTTTTTCTTGTTTGATCTCTTTTCAAACTGTTTACTAAAAAATACCTTTAGTATTTGTTTTTCTTAAGCAAACTTATTAAAGTTTACTAAGGCAAGGTCTTTTCTAAGCATGGATTTTCAATAGCATTTTTGTGTTTGTTTTTTTCCATTTCATGATACAAGTGGTTTTCCCATTTCTAAAAAAAAATAAGTTTTATTATCAAAATATTGTATTTATAACTTTGAATAACTTTTTTACGCATTCCGTCATTTTCGCAAATTTTTTTGGAGCCATAAAAGATACATCTAACAAATCAAATAATTCTTCAGATTAGTTATGTCCAATTCTTATTGACAAACTACCTTATACTACTGACTGGTTAATACAATATTTTTCAGCTATTAAAGTGTTTGTAGTAATTACTTTTGAATTATTGGCCTAAATTCACAATACGTCGTTCGTCTGGAGATGGTAAATCGACTTATATTGTTCATCAACTTCTCGATATGATACGGGCAAAATTTCTGTCCTGTAAATATAAAATGTACGTAAAAGTATATAATGTATATAATAATGACTAAAATCGTACTTGTCTTTTAATTTTTTTTAAATATTAGAGCCCGTAACACTACTTGCCGTAATTGTTTTAGCAAATGACCCCAATCTAAAATAGAGAAAACTAATTATATACATTTCATTATTTGCAAACTATAATGAACATGTTTGTCCGGAATGTTTATATCATTTTTACAAATAGTGATAAGCAATGTTACAACTAAGAAAGTAGTAATCTGGAGAGTAAATTTATTTCTTTATTATGAAGCATCCCACACAGCCAAAAGTAACCAAAAGTCGTAATAAAGGTAACCGCTTTGGATTGGCAAATGTGATCATAGAGTACCCAAAAGTACACCCAATGGTGAACTATGTCCCACTTAATCCCTCCATAGGATACTCTTATACTGACCTTGCGTGTATGCAACGGTCAACCTTTTAGGATAACCCGAAACTAACCGAAACGGACAACTTATTGTCCACTTTTAAAACTACTCTAAAGATACTTCTTTTTAGTTATTCATTGGTCAACTTGTTGGGCTAACCTAAAGTTAATCGAAATGCCCGGTGCATAGTTGAATTTTAAAACTACTAAAAAGATATCATTTTTTGTTTGCTCAACGTTCAACCTGTTAGGGTAATCTAAAGTTAATCGAAAGTGATTGTTAATGGTTGGTATTTAAAACTGCCTAAAAGATACTAATTTTTGTTTGCTTAACGTTCAACCCGTTAGGATAACTTAAAGTTAATCTAAATGGGTATTTTACTATTTAATTTTAAAGCAGTTTAAAATATACAATTTTTGCACTTGTTCAAGAATCAACCTGAAGTTAACTGTAAAAGATGTATAATTGTTGATTTTAAAACTGCTTAAAAATACTATTTTTTCAGTTGCTCAACGATTAATGGCTGTTAACGGATATCTTATAGTTAACATTTGAAAATAAAACACATTAAAGTAAAGGTGCAAGTCTTGAAAAACAGATTTTATACGATACGATATAATACATATATATTTATTATTTATTTACAAATTTAAAAATATCTAAAATAAATGTCATCGCCTTTAACCCTTTTTCACACTTTTTCTCGATTTTCTAATCCACACCTTTGTCGCCACTAAAACGTCCATTTCTGTAGTTGTGGAAACTATTCATTTTACGGAAGCTGAAATTAGAAAAAATACTTAACTAAACCACTAATATTTATATTTGATTTGATTTTTACAGCGATCTAGAAAATTGTAAAAAATCTGGGTATTTTAAAATCAGGGAAACATGTAAAATTTAGAGAAAGCCTGTATCTATGTCTTTTTGTATACTGACCGTTCATCTGCAATTATGAATTATGTGTTCTTTTGTGTCTGTTAAAAATATGTATAAAGATGTTTTACCTTTATAACTGGAACTTTTAGTATAACACAATTACACGAAGTTAACCCTCGACTTGTACAACACGCACATCAACAAAACTTGAACGATTGTCTAGCAGGTAAAAACGACGTTCAATTTTAAACTAGTCTTAAAAGAACCCGGTGGTTATTTAAATTACTATACCCATTCTCTCCCACTTCAACAACATAATTTTAAATTTACAAACGGTGGGCGTTTGTTTAATGTTAATTCAATGATTCTTGAAATCTATTTTTGTTAAGTTTAAATTAACCCGTAACGTGCATGCTCGAGTTAATTCTATTACGCTAAATGGGCCAAATAGGAACGCTCAGAATTAATTGAGCGCTATCGCTATAGGAAACATAAGAAAAAAATGGTCTTTTTTGATTTTTTATTTACATCTGTCTCGTAAGCTGTAAAACGTTAGAGTAATATTACTTTTCGTCCAGTTGTAAAACAAAGAAACGTTTTTTTGAAAATTATTATTGATTTAGTAGTGAAAGACTTTTTTGTGAAGTAATATGTAAAAATTATAAAACTGCAAAGATAAGTGTTTATAGACAGTTATTTTGTGTTTAGTAATTACTTTTGGCCAAAATAAAGTTCAAAAATGATTTTGTCGTTTTTTTTAAAAAAAAGTGCTTTAAGAGGTTAAATAAGAAGTTGAGCATAATCAGTACAAATGTCATATCTTTATTGTTAACTGCGACATGAAAACTTAAGTTACAATTTTTTTTACGAAATTTAATTTTTTTTAATGATGGCTACATAATAAAAAACTGTTGAATTAATTCCAGAAAGTTCATTTGAAGCACTAGATCAATTATTGTATTGTCACTTTCGACATTAATAATACTTTTTTACCGTTTATCGCAAATAAACTATCCTTTAATAAGAAACACTAAAATTTGCCTGTATTACGTTTTTAAAATTGGATATTGATGCGCATATAGCTCCTTTATGAGTCACAATATTAAAGAAGCTTAAATACAAAACTTGTTCGGTATGTCTGTTTGGAAAATTCATTTTTCTTATTTGCTATCAAGAGGCCAAGTTTATATTGTAATTGTTTTAACTTGGATTTGTTAAAGCAGAAATGAATATTAAACTCTGCTCAAAGTAATAACGATTTGTTTTAAAAAATTTTGTCAGCATCGACAGAATGAGATTCTTTAAATGAAATTTCCGTTAAACTGCAAAATATCTAAGAAAAGACCTTGAATGGTCCAAGAGACCGACACAGGATTATCCACAAAGCTATTGTTTGGTGCCCAGTTGACACACAGCCGCAATGCAAAACAAGTTCTTAAATTAATCATTTACCGTAACGGATGAAACAAAAACGACAAAAAAGTGTTTACAATCGACATTAAGATGCCATCGCGTTTATTAATACTTTCTTTACCTGCTAAACGCCTTTGAAGAAAAATTTGATATTTTTTATCGATTTAAGGGCGATAATTTGAACTATTGTCAATACGATTTTGTATCGATCCACTTTACAAATTATAAAAAAGTTTGTTTAAAAAAAATAATTTTAGGTTGAAATTAAATTTAAAAATCATTAGGCTACAAACAAAAAAGAACAATGTTTATGACGATAATCGGATTAAAGATAGTATTCCAGAAAACTGTTAAAAGGAGGGTAATCGTGGAACTAAAATAAAGTTTACTTCTAAGGATTTCATTGTTAGCCAATTAGATTTTTATTATAAATGTAAGCAGTAACTAAACATACAAACACTAATTAATAATAATCAATTACACTTACAACTCTACTAAAATGTTTCTTTTCAAATACAAGTTTTTCTAAGATAATTAGTTTATATACAACTACGGATCCTATATACTATATTACAACAAATAATTAGCGAAACAATGACTGCAGGTTCGATCTGCACTGCTTTTAAATATTTTTAAAATAAGTGTTTGTCTATTTAAAAAAACATACCCTTGAATTTGTTGTAATTAGAGCTAACTAACTTCTGACGATTTTGATCAATTCTTTAAAAATTCATAATCTGAAAACTAAGCGGTAATGCACAAAAAACCAAAATAAAGGTACTTTTTTGCCATGAGAATCACCAAAAATCAGAAACGCAATTGGTAAACTCATTTCTTAGTTCCTCCTTGTAAGTCGTAATAATAGTAAGAGGTTAGAAGATAGAAAAGTAATTTTGGTTTAGGGTGATTTTTCTTCCGAGGACGTTTTTCCGTGATACAGTCTTATTCTACACAAAAACATTCTACTAAAAGGTTAATTTTTAGGATTAACATAAAATTAACTTTTTAGAATGTCTGTTTCACAACTTTTATAGACATTGATTATAAAACTTACCGAAAATAACATTTATGTGGTTACTAAAAAGACATGTAGTCTCATTCTGTACTATAAGGCTACTAAAAACTTAATTTTTAGGATTAACATTAAATTAATTTTGTAGGATGTCAGTTGTATAACTTTTTCAAGACATTAATTAGAAATCTCTGAAAAGTTATCAAAAAGTTAACTTATAGGGTTAGTAAAAAACAAGTAGTCTCATTTTATACTTGAAAGCTCTTAATAGGTTAATTTTTATGGTTACCATCAAGTTAACTTTTTAAAACGGCTTTTGAGTAACAATTAAAGTTCTCTATTGAAAAGTTATCCAAAAGTCAACCTCTGTGGGTAAGAAACGAGATAGGTCGCCATATTTTATACTTTAAGCTTATACAAAAAGTAACCATTACGTTTACAATTTGGCGTATTATTAGGAATAACTATTTGTTGTGAATAAGTTAACCATTAAGGACACGCGGTAGAACTAACTTTTATGAATGACTAAAAGGCACGATAAAGATACCACATGTTTGTCAACTTTTCAGGTTAAAGTATGGTCACTTTTTAGACAATTAAGGTTAACTTTGGTTATGTGGGATAGTAACGAAAACTCTATTCCAAATGGTCAGGAATTACTTACTTTTATTTGGAAACCAAAAACATTGTTTTTGACAGACTACATATAGTTATAGTAAAGTTTGGTTACAAATCGACAAATTTATAAACATAAATTATGCTAAACAAAGGTTTGGGTACAGAAATATGTTTTCGAACATTGTACTGAATTTAAAGCAAAAGTAGAAATTTAGTTTGAAATTATTTAGAATATCTATATAAGATAAAAAAATGCAGTATTTTAGAAACATTGTCAAACATTCTTTCACTCCAAATTTAATTTAAAAAAACCTTGCATGCCACATACAATATAAAACTGTGTGCTTACCTTGCCTTAGTTTTTTGATATTTTTTCTACTCGTGAAGGAAACATTTTATTGTTTGCCTCTAAATAAAGTCCAAAGCAAAGCAGTAAAAACCAAAACCAGGAATCAAGTCATTAGAATGAACTTTAACAAGTACCTGGTATCTACGAGGGTTCTACAAAAGCAAGCTTCAAGTTAAAACCAAGTAGCAACATACGAAACAAAACCTGTTTAAAACACTGTGCGTGTAAAGGCCTAAAATGATTGCGGTAGTATTTGAGAAGAAATGTTAACGGTTAGATGAACTACGACGACAGTAACCGGCGGTCGGTAAAGTTTTAAAACTACGTGATGACTAACTTTCAATTTTCTATCTGGTCACCAAGACTCATGTGCAAGACGTTATACCAAAATGTATAACAAGCATTATAAAATCTAAAAAAAAAATAGTTTCCCAGCATTTAGAAATTAAGAGTATTTAAGCATGCTTGCGGCTTAGATAAAATGAATTAGTTCGTAGATTTTGCAAGCAAACATTAGACATTAAATTCAGTCACACCAAAATGTTTTGATAGTGCGGTTTACCATTTTGGCAAAACAAAATGATTACTACAAAAACATTAATTTTTATTTTTATTAAGAATAAGCAATGTGAATTATTTGATGCGTTTGAACCTTAATCGTATTTCTGTTCCTTTCTCACTTTTATATCTTAAAGAATCTATGACAACCTGTCAATTATTTAAAAAAAAGTTTTAAAAGTAAATCATCATAAGCTGTTAATTACTCAACGAAACAATATTACTTATTTCATCAAACTTTAAAAAAATGCAAATCGCAATATTACCTTTGCAAAAAATACAATAAATACTCTTGTTTTTATAAATTTTGCACATTAAAAACTATTGCAATTAACACATTTTAAACGGAATAATTTTCATTATTATTTTTATTCTTTGATTTAATATGAAATAATATACATTTTTTAAGTATTGAATTTCGTCAATACTTATTTAATAAATTTAATAGTATATTACAATACAAGTGTACAAGCATAGGCGCTACTTATTATTACAGTTGCATCATAATTTAAGAAATAGAACTGACATCTATATTTCAAATCAGCATTTTAATTTTGAATGTGTATCATTTTGGAAAGTAGGCTATACAATGACGTCATGTCGTTGATATGAAGATAGGTTGGCATTCATGTTTACGTTTTTATGTATATGGTGTTTTTGTAAGTGTCTTGTAAAAAATTGAATCTGTTTAAAAAAGGAATTCAACAACTCACTTAAGAAGCAGAATTAAAATTGATTCCGGAGAAATCAGACAATGCATGTTCTAAATAATATGAAAAACTGCTTATGTAGATGGCAAATAAAAATTTGAAAAGTGGAAATAATTCATTGATGCTTGTTTACATAAAAGAAATTGAAATTGATTACAATTATAATTTTTTTTTAATATTTTGTTTTATAAGTGTGTATAAATGTCTATTTTGTAGTGTATACATTTAAAATTACAAGTAATGTTGAGAGTAAAAAAAGTCTTTCGTTATTACGGAGAAAGAGTTTCGTAGTTTTTTCGTTCAAACTCTTGATGATATTTTCTTGTTTTTAAAAGTGATAATATACTATAGTTTTGACAGAAATTAGTGACAGTTACTTAATTTTTTAGATTTTCTCAACTTGTGGTGTGTTTGTTTCATGCAGAAAATACAAAATATGTGATTTACGCATGTCTGATATTCAAAAAAAAGGAGTCTGGTTTAATCACTAACATTCGTCTATTGAAAACTGAAAAACATCCAAAATTAGTACATTAATGGCCCTGCTCTTGTAACTCATTTTTTTAAACTCTGGAGGATACACCGGTTATGCAGATATTTGCAACGATTATGACAAATAGAGAAATACATGTGTTAAGCGTCAAGCAGGTTGGAGATCTTCCACGGTGGCTGTTAGTTACATTGAAGAATCGTTAACAAATTGAAAGTTTTAAAGTGCATTGCTGCAGTTGTTAATAGGATGACCACTACGTTATCATTGTCAATTAATGGCGATCGTGCGATAACCAAAGCAAGTAATAACAAACTGGAAACTGCTAAAACTCACATCTGACAATAAGAATTGTACATTTAACATTCATTTAAAATAAAAATGATATTGTTTGTTATATCTCAGTAATTACATGTTTAAATTACAAATCCAATTTTATTTGAAATGATGACATCATTGTTTAAATAGCAACTTTAAAGCACTCCAGTGTTTTAATGTTGAGATTTCTTACGCTATTTAATTTTTTAAACAGGTACTATAGTGTAAGTGTATTAAAAAAAACAGTTTGTTAAAATTTATTTTTATTGCTAAAATTATAGACAGCTCACTAGCTGTCAATAAGAAACTGAAAACATTTATCTATATCTTTTGTTAATTTTTATTTCAGGTATTTTTTTAAACCCGAGATTCTAATCATCATTATAACGCGTAAAAAATTAAGTTTAATTTGTCAATGTTGTTATATATACCTACACGTGATACGCTTTACATTTAAGAGCACTAAAAATTAGTTTTTGAAACAAATTATTTACTGTTTTTGATATTAATATTAGAAATTATTGTAAAATTACTTAATTGTGGTTTTTTTCATAATACTTCTATTAAATAAAATTAAATCTTTTTATTTGTGTATTTTAATACTTTGCATTATGCTTTTTTTCTTTTAAAACGTTTTTGTATTATTTGGTAAATATATGTTTCAAGGTTTAATAAAATATCAATTTAAAAAATGAATTGATTTGTCTACAATTTAAAAAATTTGTTAGATACAAAGTTTTATTTAATTTATATATCAAATACTAGAACTGAAAGAGAAAATTAGATTAAATAGCAATAATTATCAAAAATAAAAACGTAAAAAATTTTAGAATCAATTTAATTAAATTTCAAATATAAAATCGGTACAACTTGAAAGATAGATTGAAGTGACAATTTAATTGGCAGAATTGAATAAAATTTCTGTCTTTTTCTATTTTCTGCATTGTCTTAGTTTAAAAGCTTTTAAACTAATTTAGCATAATGTTCTACTTTTAATTGCTTTTTGAAAAATTGTCTATGTCATTGTTTTGTTTTAGAATTGACTTTATAAATGTGCATATTAAACAGTTGTAATTTTACGATTCAAATGATTTTGTTTAATTTTTATAATAAAGAGTTTATATAAATTACTGTTATAAATCATTTTTTTTAATTAATTTATAGATTTTTGCTGTTTCTGAATGAACAGTTTGACTTTTGGGTGTTGATCCGCATAGGTTTCACGACATCAAAAATTTTTATTATGAAAAACATTCAGTCACAAATTTTGATTTTTTTTACTCATAGTTGTTTAACCAAACGTATTATTGATATTTGAACTATTAAACTATTGAGTATCAATACCCACATAGCACTGAAACGTTATATGTACGTGATATGTACTACGTCTACTGATTTGTGTACATATAACTTAACATTAACGTACAATAAACATACATCGCACGTTCAGAGTACCTTACTTTGGTACAATTTTATACGTTCATACAATGTACAAACAGTAAGTTTCTAAAACTTTCTGTGGTTGCAAAAAAAACTCTGCAAACTTACATTGTTTCGTCCTTGTAATTATCCATTTTTCCATTTTATATTTAGAATCCTTTTTATATGCAACCAACATTTCTGGAAGTTTTCATCGCGCAACAAAATGTAAAATTATTGAGTTAATTTCAATATCGATACTTCGAAAAACCGTATCCGGTTTAACAGAACAAAAATTCTTGGCCCAATTGCATTGAATATGTTGTCGATTGACACTAATACGTATAATTAATATGGTTAGTTTAGAAGATGCGAAGTCGATTATAGGTAAATTTGAATAATTAGCACAAGATTTTGCTTAATTATAATAGATGGTTATCGTGGCGCACACAATTTGATTGGATGGTTAATTAAACCATATCAGTAGCTGCATCTGGCAATTATTACAATCCATATGACAGAAGACATCTGTTGAGCATTGCCACGATCTAAAAGTTGAAATCTCAGGCGTAGGATTTTCGAAAAAAAAAAACGAGATTACTTGACATTAAATAATTTAAAAAAAGAAAAAAATAATTTGCCAGCTAGCCTTAAAAAAAGAACGGAAACAACAGTTACGGGATATAGGAGTCTCAAACTTTAAGCAACAAGAAAATTGTTAGAGATTTAGGCATATATTGAAAAATAAATAAATTCAGTTTAAACCGGTATAAGACAGGCTTTTAAATTTACCCAATTATATGATCATATATGCTGGATTTACAAAGTTTATAAATTTTTATGTTATGAAATATTTAGCTTTATGATTCCTATAGGATAAATATCAAACAAAATAGTTTATTATGCCTAATTCTATGATATAAAGACGACACACACACATATCTTATCTTATTTTTGACAAGGAAAACTATCCGTTTGAAACCCACTGATAAACTAAATAGGTGGCGGCCAGTGTCTTTTTCTGGAAGGATATTTTATAACACTAAGGATAAGTAGTGTAACACTAGAACAATGCAATAACCAGGAAAAAAAACCCTAAAACGTAATAACAGAAAATGAAATTAAATTGTTAATAATAATTAAAACAAATCTCACCTCACACTGAGGGTAAAAAGAATGTATCGATATGATTGTAAGTTCGAATAAAAATAAATTATGATCCTCTACGACAAGGTACACAGAAGCAGGCGATTTGAATACGGTACGAAAAACTGCTTCTGTATAATTCAGAATAGTTGCTGATTTATCTCCACAAAGGAAACGTACAACTAATTAAGTACTAATTGACCAACAACATTCACATTTTATTTTCGAAACTTAACGTTGTAAAATTCGAATTGCAAGTGACATTCAATGTGTTAATCTTTTTTTGACCGATAAGATTATTGCAGGAATTTACTATTTTATAATATAAATACGCACATATACAGGGTTTAATAATAAACAAAGTGAACGTTACATTCTCCCCCAACTTTGAAAGAGGTAAATTAAGAAAAAATTTACCGAAACTATTCTATATTACAACTTAACCGTAACCAGATATACAGAAAACAGAGAAAATATACAGTAATAAAATAAAATGTAATTTATATATACGAAGAAAAAAACTAATCTAAGAAGTTTCCGAAATAAAAGGTTTAAGATCTTGAACATGCCAACGACCTTTGTTATTACCATGATCGTCAGAAAGCTGATAAGTACAATATCCATCCTTTTTGCTGACGATGAATGGTCCTATAAATTTTGGACACAGTTTGGCATTAATGTGATTTTTAGCATCTGAGAGGATTTTGTTTGTCCTCTACACTTTATCTCTAACTGCACCAGTACCAGTCTACGACGCAAGTTTTTTGATAATGTTTCTGGGAAGAAATAATTTTATTCGATACATCTTTATATATTTTTGAAATGCTAAGAATCTTTTATTTATTTGTATTTGATCAGATGTAGGTATAGCGTTACCAATATTGTGAAAATAATGGTTGCCTTCAAAGACATACTCTCTACCGAAATTAATGAAAAACGGCGAATAACCAGTTGCTTCACTAGTAGACGTACGAATGGCACAACCTATCGCAGCTAAGTTTTCGTCCCATTTACGATGATCATTTTTAATATAACAAGAAATCACTGTTTTAACTACACGATTAACTCGATCACGAGGATGTGCTCTGGGATAATAAAGAGGCTTATAACAATTTATTTTACATAATTTCTGAAATTGTTTGCTACGCATTTAAACATCGTTATCACAAAATATAATCTGAGGAACCCCAAACATTAAAAACACATTTTCTTCTACAATGTGACAAAGAGATTTAGCACTAGCAGATTGTAATGGAAACAAAACAAATAAAATGATCACTGAAAACAAGTATGTAAGTATTTCCACGACCCGAACGAGCTAAAGGGCTTATAAAATCCAATCTGATTAATTGCTACGGTTTAGTTAGCAAAGGTCGTAATCTGATTAGACCAGCTGGTGAGTTTTGTCTGAGTTTATAAGCAGCACACACTTGACACTGACGTATTTAATTAACCACGTCGGCTTTCATCTTTGGCCATGTATACCGTTGTTGTAATTTTTTACAGACCTTGTACTCACCAAGATGTCCAGATTGTACGTGGTCATAAAATTTGCGCAAAAGATTCTTTCTTTTGTCTTTTGGTACCACGATTTTCCAGTAATCTGCGTCCGATGAAAGTTCAGGAATTTTACATCGAACGTATTTGTAAATAAAATTGTTGTCAAACCGCCACTGAGAAAATTTATGAGGGTGTTTTATAATGTTCTCCTTTAGATTGAGATACCAAAGATCAGCGTTAACTAAAAAGTCATTATTTGGAGTAGTTGTTTCAAGTGTGTTAATAGCAACGGGTACAGCACTATAAAGAAAACCATGAACAACCTTTTCTTTACCTTTGAGATAAATTATAGTAAAGCTATATGGTGGTAAACAAACTGCCCACCTGGCTAATCGCCACACGGCTCTTTAAGATTTTTCAACCATATTAGAGGCGGGAGATTAGTAATAACTGTAAACGTTGTTCCTTCTAGATAATGACGTAACTTTTCGACTGCCCTGATATTGCTTAAACACTTTCTCTCCGTTGTTGAAAAATTTCTTTCCTGTTTGTTAAAGAACCAGATAAAAGCAAATAACTTTCTCAAAATTCTCATAGTTTTGGCTAAGAACAGCGCCTATTCTATAAGCAGATGCATCGATCTGTAATATAAACTAAAATCTGGACTTGTAAGAATAGGTGCGAAAATTAGTAGTTGCTTTATTTGACAAGAAGACTAAAAGAAACATTTTTCCTGACTAACTTTGAGATATCAGCAATAAGACTAGCAAAATTTGCAATAGATCTTTTATACCAACTACACATCTCTAAAAATCGACGTACCTCAGTAATACTTTTTGAAGGTCTTTATCAACTTCAACCCTAAAACTGTCAGAATCGACAACATACCCTAAATATTTCATAGAATATCTGCAAAATTTACATTTACTTAAGCTCACTTAGACCAGCATTAATTAAACGATCAAAAACCTTGGCTAAGATATCTAAATGCGTATTAAAATCGGGTGAAATAATAATGATATCGTCTAAGTAAACATAAACGTATGGTTCCAAATCTACACCAATTACTTTATCGATTAGTCGTTGCCAACACGCAGGCGCGTTTGTTAATCCAAATGGCATTCGTTTAAATTGATACAACCCTCGCCCCGGAACAGTAAAAGCCGTATATTCTCTACTTGATGGTTTAACAGGAATTTGCCAGTAAGCGGATTTTATGTCTACTGAACTTAAATATTTAGCTCCTCGAAGCCTATCTAAAATAGAAGAAACATACGGTAAAGGGTATGCGTCCTTTTTAGTTACCTTATTTAATGCTCGATAGTCTACGCAAAATCGGTAGCTTTGATCTTGTGACTTAGGAACTAAAAGAACAGGAGAAGACCATGCACTTTTTGAAGGTTCAATGACATCCATATCTAACATTTTCTTTAATTCCGTGTCTATAATTTTTTGTTTAAAAGGCGAAACTGGTTAATACCGCTGCTTTATTGGAGTCGTATTGGGTTCAACTAATATCTCATGTTCCACTTCGGTAGTGTATCCCAGTCCGTTTCCCATCAATTTAAACTTGTCTTTTATTAAATTTTTCAACTGAAATTTCTGTTCTTCGGTTAGAGATTCTTCTTCTTGAATTCCCATTAATTTAGTTTCAGATAATTCACCAAAATGCCAGACATTTCTTTTCAGATCCGATACAACGTCCATTGCTAACCAAAACTCCATTCCCAAAATAAGCGTACTAGACAGCTCTGGAACAACTAAAACATCTATAATGCGTACGTTGTCAACCAAACACAAATGTGCTTCTATAATTCCTATCGAAGTACATTTTTGACCATTGGCTACAACACACTTACTAATATTAGTCGAATTTAGTTTAAAACCTAAATCAAGTAGCATTTTAAAACCGCGTTGGCCTACTAAAGTTGAATTACTTCCTGAATTAAGTCCAAACATAGAGCGTCCTAAATTGAAACTTTCAGATAGGGTCGCTGATCTCCCTCGGCATGGGCCAAAATATAATTTAACAAAACTTGATGTTGAAATTGTTTATCAGCCGAATTACGTTTTACTGGGTTAACTATTCGACTATTTAGTGACCCCACAAACCGTTTCCCGAGCAATTTGGACATGTTTTTACTGTAAATCCAACATTACCGCATCGGAAACACAGTAACCGTTTTTGTTCTCTGCAAGCATTTCGATAATGACCAGTTTGATTACAGTTCCAGCATTTTTGTAGTAAAGTTTCTCTTTGAGTAGCCGACACAAATAATTCGTTTGTATTCGTTCGTAACATAGCTGGTTTTCGATATGCAAGACCAGGTTCTTGCATTAACTTTGGATTAGTGGGTGGCGGATGGTATTGTTGTGCCCTCCAATAACTTTCTTCAACAGCTCTACCGTAGTGAATAAGTTCTTCGATAGTTGTTATTTGTTGTAAAGCCAGAGCTTTTTGTATTGCAGGCAACAAATTTCGTTTAGTAATATGAACACGTTCCTCTTCGGAAGGTGGTTTTGTTAACTTATGAAAAAGGTTTTCCATAATTGATACGTATAAAACTAATTTTTCATGTTCGCCCTGTGTTCGGTTACGAATGTCTTCCCACAAATTGTATTCGTAATCTAAAGGTAAAAAATTGTCTCTTAATTTAGAAAGCAGATTGTCCCAATCTATAAATATATATTTTCTAGGCCTATACCATAATAACGCATCACCTCTAAAAAACTCTACAGCTGACTGAAACAACTGAAATTTAGAAACATTTCGAGCCTGCCTTAATTCTTCAATTCTTTCAATAAAACTAGTGACGCTTGTTGTACCATCAAAATAAACGTTCCATTTATAAAGAGCCATCTGACTGTTTACAAAATTAGGTTGAAAATCAAACGTTGCGGTAGAATGAAGTGGACGCTGTTCTAAAGGTTGGCATTTATTAAAATAAGATTGCTCAGAAATATGTTTTGGAGTAGACATTGTACTAGGATTAAGCTGATCTACTACTGGATAAGAAAAAGAAACCTTGATGATTTAATTTATCCGTACGCGACATATTATTAACCGTTAAATCATTAAGTTGCCTTGATATATTCATACGTCTTGTTGAATCTTAAATTCTTCAACATCACTTACAGGTAGTTTAAATTTTGGAGATGAAACCGATTCAGTAGTACAATTGGCATCCTGATTGTCATCATCTAAAGTAATTAATTGATTAGTTTTTGGTTCCAAACAACTAATTGTTGGTAAACATGGAGTTTGAGAAATCGTATCTAAATTGGGTTGATCTATAATCGATGTTGAAGATTTCGAAGCTTGAACATTTCTAAGATTAGCAATATAAAAGCATCCTCAAGTGCTTTAAGAAGACCTGAACATAAAAAGTTAAGGTTGTTTCGTTTTGATTCTAGAGCCGGATTACTACAACTTACTCGCGAGAGACGTCTTTGAACGTGTAATAAACGAGATTGTATGCGTTGAAATTCATTAATTTTATTTGAATTGTCAAATTCTTGAATATTTTCTCCTAATTCATCTAATTTAGTTGAACAAATGTACAATTCCTGCTCGGGATCAAATGTAACGTCAGTTTGTATGACTAAGCCTAACCGTTCCTGCTTAATAGCATCTCTTAATAAAGATCGTTTTTCCTGAACCGTATCACCTATTTTTGCACCGCGAATAAGTAATTCATGCGTAAGCTCATCGCTCAATAATCTGTTTATTTCCATCGTTCAAAATAAAAAAACAATAAATTAAATTCTAAAGTAATTTTAATTTCCCCCCTCCCTTACTAGGAAGTGACGAACATCAAATTTTTTAAAAAAGTTGGGCGCCAATTTAATGCCACGATCTAAAAGTTGAACTCTCATGCGTAGGATTTTCGAAAAAAAACAAGATTACTTGACATTAAATAATTTAAAAAAGAAAAAACAGTTACAGGATATAGGAGTCTCAAATTTTAAACAACAAGAAAATGGTTAGAGATTTAGGCATATATATTGAAAAATAAATAAATTCAGTTTAAACCGGTATAAGAAAGGCTCTTAAATTTACCCAATTATATGATCATATATGCTGGATTTACAAAGTTTATAAATTTTTATGTTATGAAATATTTAGCTTTATGATTCCTATAGGATAAATATCAAACAAAATAGTTTATTATGCCTAATTCTATGATATAAAGACGACACACACACATATCTTATCTTATTTTTGACAAGGAAAACTATCCGTTTGAAACCCACTGATAAACTAAATAGGTGGCGGCCAGTGTCTTTTTCTGGAACGATATTTTATAACACTAAGGATAAGTAGTGTAACACTGGAACAATGCAATAACCAGGAAAAAAAACCCTAAAACGTAATAACAGAAAATGAAATTAAATTGTTAATAATAATTAAAACAAATCTTACCTCACACTGAGGGTAAAAAGAATGTATCGATATGATTGTAAGTTCGAATAAAAACGATTTTTATGATCCTCTACGACAAGGTACCCAGAAGCAGGCGATTTGAATACGGTACGAAAAACTGCTTATGTATAATTCAGAATAGTTGCTGATTTATCCCCACAAAGGAAACGTACAACTAATTAAGTACTAATTGACCAACAACATTCACATTTTATTTTCGAAACTTAACGTTGTAAAATTCGAATTGCAAGTGACATTCAATGTGTTAATCTTTTTTTGACCGATAAGATTATTGCAGGAATTTACTATTTTATAATATAAATACGCACATATACAGGGTTTAATAATAAACAAAGTGAACGTTACAGCATGTATGGATAAGAAGACATTAATTCTTACTTGCATTTACGATATCCTTTTTATCATATAAGTATATATCCTATATATATCCTATGTAATCCGAAATATGACTGTAAGTAACTTAAATTATAATTTTGTTTATTGATGCATTTGTAAACACTTTCGGTAATGAACAAATTTGTACAGTAGTAATATATGTTTTTTGTTTTATTTTGGATTTTATTCTTAGAACACGTTAAATTCAACATACATTAAGGACGGATAATTTAAAAATGTTTTGACCTTACTTACATATAACGGCATATAACAAAACACAAATTTAAATTATTATCAATAATGGATAATTCAATTGTCATCAAAAACTGATTTCTTCTTATCACATAATCATGTGATTTATTAAAAATCGCAACAATTTAAATTAATTGGTTTAAGTTATGATTATTTTAGAATTGACTATTTTAATCGTATTTTTAACATAATGATACATTTATTTCACGTTTTTCTAAATTATAATAAAATTGTACTTTCAAAAACAAGGTAAACTTAAAAAAAAAAAGTTTTTCTATAAAACGCTATATTTCAGAGTATTAGCGAGAAAAACATAAAATGATTAAATTAAAATTTCTATTTGTTAGAATATAGATATTAATAATTTTAATTTTTTCCGGCAAAACTCATAACATCTATTATATTAAAAATTAGCACTTATTACAGTTAGCACTTAGTTTACTATCTTTTACTTGGTATTCAACTGTGGTCGTATGGGGAAACCTTGCAAAAGATTAGAAGCAAACACCTAACCAAAACTAGACAAAAAAATAAACTACTAATTTGAAAATGTTTCTATAAAAACAAAATTGTGGTTGTTGCAAATTAAGAATAGTACTTTTTGCAGTTTTTTTTAATAACTAAATTTGAATTGTGAATAATAATGTAAACCTTTATTAAAGTAATAATCGTTTGAAAAATCGATTAAGATTTCATTTGACAGAATACTATTATCTGTGTTGACATTATTACTTGTAAGATTATGTAATCATAGTTTTTTTGTCTACATTTCTTGTAGTTTTGTTGCAGGTAAAGATTTTCTTATCAAATTCATTGTGTGTGATTCTAAAATAATGTTTGCCAGGTTTTGTGCCTACTTAAAAAATATACGACGCAATTTATTTGATTTATTGTATTATGCGTAAATACATGTAATTATCTAAAATAAAAACTTTACAAATTTGTGCAATTAAAACAAGACAACTTACCTAGAAGTTTTAAAAAAGTGTTTTAACTAAGACTATGAACGCCAAACTTTGTAGATCACTAAAATTGTATTTTTTTATGTCACACTTATTGAAATATTACTCAATGCACATTTGTATCAAATACGAGACACCAACGTGACACAAAACCGCCATAAATATTTTAGGTTAAACGTTGACGTGATATTATACATAAAATACTACATGACACGTGACGAGTTAGATGTTTATGGGCTAGGGCCAACAACGTTAATTCGGATCTTATTAGATTACATCGCATGCTAAAATCAAATTATTTTAATTAAAAAAAAAAATGTTAAAAAATGTGAATTTGATAAGTACGTGTTTAGATGTGCTTATATTCTTTTTCTTTTTGAACCAAACGATATATAATTTAAAAAAAATTTAAAAATCCATAGTAGTTAATAATTCAAGTTTGATAGATATCTAAAATTAATACTATGGTACAAAGTGTTACAAACTTTAACAAATGCTACAAAAAGTATATTTAATAATTTTTAATCAAATAGCATAAAATACCCTAATTTAAGTAGAAATTGTTATAATTTATTCATTAACACATATTTTGCTATGCACTTTTAAGTTATGGTTATTTTTGTTTTGTTTTATTACTTTAGATAAAAATACAAAAAACAACAATAACGCAGTAATTTGTTTAAAATCATTGTTCTTAAAACAAATTTTGTTACATTAGTTGTAATTACACTTTTAACCAGTTAAATGTATGCAATTTTTATTGCGCTGGCGTCAACGACAAGCTTTCAACCTTTAGAAAAGCACTCTATTCAGTTGTGTTGTCGTCGTGAAATCTTCGCGTTGCGTTTTCCTTCAGAATTTGCGTGTTTCTAGATTAATTGTAAATAATTACCTAAAGTTAAATAAAACTAAATTTAATTACAAACTTACATACACTTTAGTATAAACACAATAACAACTTAAGTTTGGGTTTAAGTAAATGAGGTAACATAAATCTTAATGGCTTCGTGTCCATTTAGACGTTCATCCTCACACGTGCTCCCATCAAACGGTGCTCTTAAACGAGCTTTTACAGTCAGACAATGTTCAATTCAAATTTCTGCAGCTGAAGATGTTGAACAAGAAGATAAAAATACTTTGAACTTAAAACATCTGAACGCCGCTATTCTTTTATTAACAGCTCCTCCGGTAAGTTTTTAGTTTAATTTATTTTTCTTATTTCGCATTATTAAACATTAGGTATTTTTATGAAAATACACAAACAAGCGGAGATAAGTATTTATTAGCTATTTTTTAATGTTTCGTTTACTTGTACTGTTTTCTATATCAATTACAATTAAGTCAAAATAAAATTAATATTTTTAATACCTAAAATTAAAAATAAAAACAGTCTTTTTGTATTGTTTATTATTTTATAGTTTATTTGGAAAAATTAACTACATTTAGATTAGAATAAAGTATAATCTATTTTAAACAATTTTAAATTTTAAATATACAAAAACAACTGAAAAGTTAATTAATTTAATTTAATTTTAAATTAAAAAATAAATATGATTTATTCATTTATACGTACTCTTCTTTGTTTACTTTACATTCCATATATTGGCAGAATTATAAATTTATTTAAAAAAAAAGAAGAAATTTATCTTTATCAAAAGTTTATTGTTTAAAATTTTTTATTAAGAATAATCGTAATTTAGTACTATTTTTATTGTTTAATAAATAATTTAATAATTAATAAAAAAATTTATTGGTTTGTTTGTGTACATTTGTCTGTATGACTATTAATTAACATTTAATTTATTTAATTTTATTAATTAGTATCAAACAAAAAAATTGATTAGAGTAAAATATAATTTAAAATTTATTAAACTGTTGTAAATTTTAAAATTTGAAAACATAAATTTTCATTTAAACTAAAGACGATGTTTTACTGGTTTCTCGATAAATGCATCTTTCAGTTTTTACTTTATAACATACAAAAATCAACAAAGAAACTTATTCTTGCTTTAAAAACAATAACAGATTTAGGCATTATTTAAATTTTGTATTGTTATTAAAAGTAAACAAATCTTATGTGGAAATTTCTTTAGTAGTTATAGTTACTGAAACAAATTTTATACAAATAGTAACACTATTTATTCATACTCAGTTAGTAACGTACAGTTTCCCGAACCTCTTAAAGGTTGGTAAGTGAGCGATGTATGTAATGAAACCTCGCGGTCAGTAATGTACACTTTCCGAACCTGTAATTCGTGCGTGTTATGTTTTAACTAATTTGATAAAATGACAATCATAAATTAAATACGTATATGTCAATTGTGAAGTGTGCCTACTACGTTTTAATTTTTTACCGAAATAAACGATAATATTTTGGAAGTAGGTTTTCATTCATTTTTTATTAGTTTTATGTTATTCATTTTATTTAATGGCTGATTGTAAATTAAATTGTATACAAACCTTGGCAAAAGTTGTTACATGCGAAAGTTAAAACAAAGTCACTGCCTGAAATGAGGTAACATAAACGATGTTGTGCCGCTGCTCAGTGGAGACGGGGTAGGTTATATTTTAAAATTCCGTGATAACTTGGAAACGAGATTGACATAAAATCGAAATAAAAAGGTAAAAACTCAAAATCAGTTAGGGCGCCAATCAAGGACACGATGATTATAGCTTCCGGACCCCTGATAAACCAGAAGCTCATCTGGTTGGTTACAACCCCTGGACTTACCTCGAGTTGTAACTTGCTAAACTCTGAAATGCACTTAAAAATTTACGTACGCGGCAGTTGAATGAATAAAAGCTCTTTACAGTTTAACAATTTAACATTTATTGACTGAATAATATTAAAAATAGAAATGAATATCAAACAAACTTGAATAAAAATAATAAACAAGACAAAAATTCACAAACTGAATATAAAAATTAAAATATATATAAAAAAAAAAATAATAAAAGCGTTAACTCGTTTTTCAATAAAACACAATAAAAATAAAATTCAAGGCCTTGTCCGCATACTTAATCCGTAAATTTAACAATAAAAAAAAATACAAAAGTCATAAAATAGACGTCCGAAACTTTGCTTCGAACTAAACGTTCAAACAAATTATATGTTACATTTCGTTACATTATCTCTCATGCATGAATAAGACTTACTTTTACATACACAAAACAAAATTAATTAATTAAAGCGAACTTCACGCAAACACCTTCAAGTGTTTCTTGAAATATTTCCAATTAGCCGTAATTCAGTCGGCTCAATTCAAAGCTTTTAAATCATATCGATCGCGGTTCACTTCACGATAATAACAAATTCAATAAATACCTTTACTCAATTGTATACTCCAGATGAACTGCTGGCCACAGCGGTTCCAGAAGCTTTCGAGTTTAGATCAACCCCGGGACGGTCTAGGTGTTCTGTAGTCGACTGAAAGGTTCGGTGGGACCCCCAAACAATGAAATTACGGCGGAAGATTTATTTCACTACTTAATTGAAATCCGCACAAAAGCAAAGACTGGATTTTTAACACAAAACATCGAAAATAAATCCAACTCGAACGTGAGTTTTATTATGGATACCATGAAGTTCATTAAACCGTAAAATTACGAATTTGGAAAACCAATATTTCCCATCACACCACTCAATTTTCACGGCACCATTTGTTTAACTTCCGCGGTATTGCATAACGGTAGGGTAAAAACACCCCGAACACTTGACTACATTACGGTACCCGGTATTTCTTAATTGCGACCAAAAGATCCTTCCAAAATCAAAATTTTACTCCTTATATCACCTCGTAATCCCACTTAATTCAACAAACTTGCGTCGTAAAATTTTTGTAAAAGATGAAACACTAAACAAAGTAAATTAACAAAGATGGAAAACTATAATTGCCACGTGCGTCATGACATGAACGCACACGAAAGAAAGAAAATCTTCTCACAGAAAACGCTTACTCCGTTAAATTATCAGGTGATCCAAATCGCACTCGTAAAAGAGCTCAACATAAACAAAAGCATAGATACTAAGAAAATTGATCGAATTACATTCTAAAAAAGAAATCGTAAATTAGATAGAGTTGTTATTCTACTGAGATAACCAAAAGTATAAAACACTAAATCAAAATCAAAACCACGGAACTTTATGCATTTAAACAAAAATACCAGTAATAATTGTGAAATAACTATTAAATACAAATAAACTTAAATCAAACGTAATAAAATAACGAGTAAAACGTTTTCGATGCTAACGTCGAACTAATCAATCGTAAAAAAAACAGAAAATTTAACCAGATGAATCTGATTACGGGGTCTTACATAAAATATTCACGACTAAGTTTCAACGCCGGTTACACAGTGTTCCATTTGTCTCGAGAACTAGTTCACCTCGAGGCTATGCCTCTCGGTAAACTATAGTTCTCTCGACACAAATGGAATATTTTCCGCCTCGGTATGTAATCTACTATTTCATTCCACGAGAGAAGTTAGTAAAGAAAAATATGTATATCTTATGTGTTATTCTGATTGGTGAAAACCGAAACCAATTGTACACATTTAGGTAATATAATTTAAAAATAGTAATATTTTAATTTATATGATTGGCAGCAATTATTGAATGTTCTGTCAATCAAACTGTCAATTTTGCTAATTTTTGTTATTAATTGTAATAATCGCCATTTATTAGTATTTGTGTTTTCTATTAATTTTTGTTACTGCGCTACTATATTTCCTGATTTTACATAAACAGTTTTTCTAAAAACTAATTTTGTTTATCTACAAGTTTTATAACGTGGATAAGTATATATCCCAAATTGCTGCGTGGATTAATTAAACATGTTAACTGCTGCTATTATGATTGAACATTTACTATTTTAAAGCTAAACCTGTTAAAAGTGGCTAAAGAATGATGTCGTGCAATATTTATTTAAAAAAACAAAGTTGACAGAAGTAAATCGCATGCTATTAAACCAAAAGCTATTAAAGTTGGAATTCGTTAACAGTCGAATTTGGAATATTGTTAAGCAAATTAAAATCTCAAGCTGCTCGTTCACCTCAGAAAGACAACTGACGAGAAACGCATTACTCACAGTTAGAAGAAGTTGACTATACGAAGAGACGTCTATTTATTTATTTTTTTTTAATAATCTACTTCCGAACTTAGAAAAAAATTACAAGCTATAATTAATGATGAAACACTACCTGACTTTAAACGCACTAAATTTTGAAGGATTTGAAAGAAGTTTGATTTGCAAATATAAAAAACGAAGCGGAAACAACCCAAGCAACACATTGGTATAAAAAACGTGTAAATGTCCATCTCATAAACGTTTATTACAGGTTTAAAAACATTTAATGTCTAATAAACGTTTATCAGATGGACGTTCAAACGTTTTTATACCAATGTGTTTCTTGAGAATGTGTTAGTTGAAAAACAAGAAATAGTTTTATGGAGGCGCAAGTATTTATATCCCTGTCAAAAGGTTTTGTTAGGAAGAGTAAACCATTTATTACACCGATAAAGCTTAGATTAATACTGGGCACGTTACAGCAAAAATTTGGAAAAATATTACTGTTTTGACAGCAAGAGAAGCATAACAAATCTATCGGGTAAAGTTAAACGGTTATTTATAGTGCACATATGTAGGAACTCTGCTTTTGTAAACAGCGGTTACTTAAATTTGGAATCTTGAAAGACAGGTTAATAATGAATGAGTTTTTATCACGTTTGTACTTACAAAGACTTGTTGTTTTAAGTAACTATCAAGAAGAAATGAATGGTGATGTGTTCAAAAATTGGCGTACTAGCACTTTTAGATAAAAATCGCGTGACAGTAATAGATAATGCACCGTATCATAGTGTAAAATCTAAAAAGGTTTTGTCACAAACTTGGCGAAAAGACGACATTGTTGACTCGCTGTCTCGTAAAAATGTAACGGTAGCAAATAAAAACTTGTTAAAAATCAAACCCTATCATTGTAATCTAAATCCCATTGAATTGGTATGGGCCTAAGTAAAACAGTATATAGCGACTAAGAATACCAGTTATAAAATTAATAAACATTTATTTGATCAAACTGTTGCGCTGTTACATCGCAAAAATGGCATGTGTGTGTCGAACATGCAATAAAAAAAGAAAAACGTATGTAGGATTTAGTCAGTATCATTAAAGACATGATAGAAATTGTTATAAATTTATAATCCGATAGTAAATCTGAGCAATCAAGCAGAGAAGATTTGCAATTTTGTAGGCAATGTTGAATTTACAATACAATGTGTTTTATAACCGCACTTAAAATGTTTTTGTTTGGTTTTGTAATACATATATATATAGGGTGGTCCTTATTTAGGGTTTGTCCGAATTTTTTTTCACGATAGTCCTAAATCGGTTCTAAATCTATTAAAAAAAATTCATGCCAAGTTATAGCTCTTAATTTTAATTTTAACCCGACCCCCCCGACAGCCAAAGTTTTAAATGGAAATAACACGGGAAAAGTTCTGTTGATTTTTTGAAATAATCATGAAATAATGAACAGATAATGAATAAAATTTTTATCGATTCTGCAGTTACAAAAAAGTCGATATCGAAAAAATAATTTGCTAATTAATGTAACTATCATTTTAGGGTCACGGTTACTTTGGAAGTTTTCTAAGAAACAAGAAAAAAAAACCATTGAGATTAAGAATTCTTATCCTTTTTACATTTTTAAATCATTAAACGACGATAGAAATAGAAAAATCGTAAAATTGACTTAAGCTTCAACTATGACCTTAAATAACTCAGAAACCGTTAGAGTTAGCAATCATAAGAGACCTTTTTTGTAGAGCGTTAAATTTGCTATAAGAACTGTCATTGGTCGACATTATCTGTTCATTATTTCATGATTATTTCAAAAAATCAACAGAACTTTTCCCGTGTTATTTCCATTTAAAACTTTGGCTGTCGGGGGGGTCGGGTTAAAATTAAAATTAAGAGCTATAACTTGGCATGAATTTTTTTTAATAGATTTAGAACCGATTTAGGACTATCGTGAAAAAAAATTCGGACAAACCCTAAATAAGGACCACCCTAGTAATCAATGTTTATCAAAGTTATTTAAAATAATTAAATAAATAAAAATAAATTAGAATAGATCATGAGATAATTTTTTAGCATTAACAATAAGCAATATTGCATAAAATAATAATTGTTATTTAAATAATAGATATTTGGTTATTTATTGAGTCCTTATTAGAAATGAAAAATCTATTATTATAATAAAAATTACTGTTTTAAAATGTTCCACTTTTATAAAATTACCAAATAAGTTGCTTTGTAAACTTGTTTTTAAACGTAGCGCCATCTACCGCATTTTTCCGTTGAATAAGGTTAGTATAAATTGACATTGAATTAAAAACTTTTTATAACAAATAAATAATATTTACTTTACTTATGAGCATTTTAAGATTTTTAAAACGTTGATAAAGAAACTTAAAATTATATTGTTAACCTTATATAAATGTTTTGACAATTTATGTTGGTAAAATATAATACATAGTTCTTAACGCTATTATTTAGAATCTGTATTTGCAATGCAATAATTTTTGTTGTCAATTATTATTCTTTTTTTTAAATTTAGTTAAGTAGCAACAAATATACCTACTTATTAATTAGGTTTAAATTTTTCTGTAAACTAAAGATTGTTTGTTATCTTACTAATTAGTAGATCCGATTTTTCTGTCTTAATGTTAAAATATCGGTATTATTATTCTGAAAAACTTGGGTAAATTATTTTTTTACATTCTTTTATGAATCTTTTACGGTATTATACAAAATTAATTGCGTTAATAAAAAGTAAAATAGTCAATTTGTTAAAAACAAATTTTGTAGTGATAAATGCGCAAGCAATTTCAAGATTTTAAGATTAGAGCGATTTTTAATGTCACTAAGAAAAGCGTTATCTGTAATTGGAAATTACTGTTAATTTAACATATTTAAATTGTACTGTTAAATTAAGATAATGTTGGTGATAAAAATGCTTTTATTGAAATGACTTAAAAGGCAAATTCTAGTTGTTTAGCCAAGTTTAGGTATCGCAACATTTAAAATACCACAATTTATTAAGAAGTATTTTCTTCAAAAATACTTTTGTAAATATAAATATATGCTATTATCACAATAAACTTTATTGTAAGAGAAATTATGATTACATACTAAACTTTAATAATAAATATTTTTTTGATGTTATTGCTTAACAACAACAGTAATTCTGTGTATAATGTACACTTATTCGTAATAATAAACATACACTAAAACAAAAACATTATTTTTGTGGTTTACAGTAAAAGTTTTATATTTAAAATAATTTACTTTTTATATATAATCATATAAATAAATAAATTAATAGTGCTTATACTATAGTTACTAAAATGTAATAGTATGTTTCAGTGCCTGTGAATAGTATTTTACAACACTGAAGGAAGAGTTTCCTATTCATTACAACTCTGTATAACTAAATGCACAAGATTTGTATGAATTTTTTTTAAATTTCCAACAGTTTAAATGAACAAGTTAATATAATAAATTAACAGTTATTTATATTTTTTATTACAATTACTCACATTGACAACTAGTGCAGTTTAAAAATTTAATTTTGATTATTTCTTAGAATTTACTTGACTAACATCGTTGTTTACACAAAAAAATATTAATAACAATGCCACGTTTTTTAGTTTAGAGTTTACAATTTTTTTTAATTCCTGTTAGTGTCAATAAATAACTGTAATCATTACTGATACAGTTGTCAAGAAATTTGTCTTTTCCTTATAATTAAAACATAAATTATACAAAAATAACTTGCGTGTGTTGAAAAATATGTTGTATTATTAGGATGTATTTTTAAAATTAAAATTAACCAATCAACAATAAAATACGATTTACATTTAAGAAAATATTAATAAGATATTACAGTTTAGTTGTCAATTTTATAAGCAACTAGCTGTACCCTGCCACGCTTCGCAGTGGCACATTGTGATTGAATGGTTGACATTCGTATTAATTAATAATTGCTAGTTTTAATGTAATTATATTTATATACATTAAAAGTGAGGTTAATCCAAAATAAATAATATAATTACGTCCACGTGTTAGATGTAATAAAAAAGATATAACCACTCACTTCTGTTAGAAATCCACTTGAATTATAATAAGTCCTTTTATTTTGCCTGTCAGTTAATAATATTTTTACTGTCCATCTTTGATATAAAATATAACCTCTACTTATGATTTGGTGAAAGGCCCAGTTCGATCACAACACTATTACACAAAAAATTCTTGATTTAAGTGAATATTTAATTCAGATTGTATAATAATCAGAATCAGATGCAAATTTTTTTGTAAATAAACAATGTAATTGGGAACGAAATTGTTTCTCATGTGACTGCGTCATTACTATTGCGATTGTCAGCGAGTGTTTTCCTCGCTTACGGCAGATGGCGTGGTCACTGGTACACAGCTGATCGTTAAAAAACTGTTTTCTCGCGGTCGCAGATATGTGACTGATGCAAAAAAATAGATAAAAACAATCCTTGATGCGGATTTTATATCATGTTAAAATTTCAACTCAATCGGTGCAGAACTTTTTGAGTTTTTGAAGCGTACACAAACCAACATAACATTTTTATATATATAGATTAGGCGAATGATAGTAACAAACATTACTTTTTGTGTTTTTTTTTGTCAAATTAACAACATAACAAACATAATGTCGTTACTACATTTATTATTAGAATATATCACACATTTTTTTGACACTGACGAACAACTAAGATTTAATTTTTTCGTAATTCAAAAAAAAATAATTAGTTACAGAGCACTCAAAAAACAAAATAAATTGAAACGGTAAGTTTACATTATAATTAATTTATATTGAACCCACAAATGTAAGTTAATAGTCTACTAAAAAAGAATTTCTTTAGACAATTTTTTATTGGGAATTTTTTAAGGCTATTAGTGGTTAAATTGTTTTTTAATTATATCCGGCATTTAAAAAGCTTATTGTATTTATCTCACTGAATAATAAATTAGTGCAAATCCTTAAATTTTTTAAATTGGATTAATACTTTTCTATGATAATATTTGTTAATGGTTGTTAATTCTAATAAATGTAACCATAAAGTAAGCACTAGAATAACAAAAAAATTAATACATTCACTACACAATTAAAAATTTAGAAACAAAATGCTTATAAGATTAAAAACAAGATCACGGCAAAAGAAAACATTTCCTAAGTATATTGTTTATTTACAGTGCATAAAAATTTAGTAATAAGCTGCTTACAAAGTTAGACACGTCAAATACACACACACAGATGTTTAACAGGAGAAACAAAATTAATTGTGTGAAACGTACTACCATATTTAATTTTCATTATTTTAATCAATACAAACATTAAACAAGATTACGTATTTAAATGTATTAAAAACACATAAAAACCAACTTGGAAACCACAATAATTTGCTATTCACTTCACTTTTTAAAAGTAAATGTAGATATACTGCTAACGGCAACGCTGTATTAACCCAACACAATAGTGCTCAAGTTACAATAGCAATATTATGATTTTGATATTTGTTATGCTTTGTAGAAATAAAATTAATGGTTTTGTTAAGATTTAATTAAGGACAGCTGACTGTCTATTTTTTAGAAAACGCAACAAAAAGCAATTGCAGTAATGACTTGAACCTTTTATAGAAAAATATTAAAACCAGTATTTACCGTATCCACAATGTACATACTTCATGTCACATATATTATATATTTTTAAATTGACAAACTGTTTTACAATTTTACTTTTTTGAATTTACATTTTTTTTCAAACACAATCGCAGTTTATTACGATACGTTACAAGTTTATGTTATATTAAAAAATTTAACTATAACATATTTTTATGTGTATGAGTTAACAAAGAAATAAACGCATTATTACTATATTACAAAAAATTACACTCAATTTTCAAATTAAATTTTTAATAACATACTGCATTATACATTAGTTTTTTAATAAAAAATTGCATAATGTTTAATAATGCCTATTATAACTTAAACCATTGTCTACTTATTATATTTTAGTGCACAACATAATTTCGACTGACTTTAAACATTCTATTGTAAATGTTTTTTTATTTATTATTAAATTATTTATTGTTTATTTAGTGTTCAATTGATTTTAGATTATTTACTAAAAAAACTATTATACAACTTATTTACAATTTTTATAATCTACGTAAGTGTAAAATAGAAATTAAAATGCAATAGAAAGCATAAATCTATATACGTAAGTACTTTTTAAAAATATAATTAATTTGTAATAATAATCTTTTTGAAATAGTATGTCTTTATAATTGATATATTAATTCAAATAATTTAGAAAGAAAACGTATAATTAATAAAAACAATTTTATCTAAAAACTTTGTATAAGTTATAAGTTATTTCATTATACAATTACTTAATTTTTCTTATAATTATTTTTTTTGTTTTATAAGTTGTACGTCTATTTTCGTTCTTTACTTATTTCTTCAAGCAGTTTTCTTCTTGTTTTTTTTATATTATATAATTTTGATTTTCTGTTACTATTTGCATGTATTTTTATTTATTTTATTTTTTGTAGAAAAATTTTTTGTTTTTTTTTAGATTTTTTTTTAAAATAAAATGAAATGACTAAAGATATAATAGGTATCAAATTGCAGTGTTATTTGTTTCTTTTTGGTTTTTACTATGTTTTGGTAAATATTTAAATATTTTTTTTATCAGTTTTATTATCCATTTATTTATTATATTTAGTACACATTATTTATAGATTCTTTTTGAGGTATAAACTTTGACAATTTTTATTTTTAGTTTATTTGTAATTACAATTTTTGTTTTTTTAGTTTATTAACACTTTTTTACTATTTCATTTAATTGTTCTGTTATTATCTCTATCTATTTTTTCTAAATTTTTTATAAATTACTTTGTTTTTTCAAATTTTTTTTATTCGTTTAAATTTACGTTTAATTACGTTTTTGCTTTGTTTCAATAGTTTTTTTAAATCGTATATTGTTTTAGTTTTGTGTAAACTTAGTTTTAACTACATCTGACAGCTCGTTTACACTTTGTAAGTGTAAGTAAATAATTTTTAAGTTTTAAAGAATTGTTGTAGCTCGAAAAATTTTGTTTGATTTATTGGCACCATAAATGTTAATATAGAGTTTGGTAACTGTGCTGACAGTAGATTAAAACTGCAAATGCTTGTTTACATATACACCAAAATGTTTTTATCTCACATATTTTATACAAAAATTTTAATTTTGAAGGAATATATTATATTGCCATGACTAATAAATGCATGTTTTCTTTTGTATTCAGACTACAAATAAATGTATATTAACCATGCAAACACCGTCTTGGTTCTATGAAGAAATCAAAAACTTGTTAGAAAATATAAGATTCATTTTAACAAATCCTATTATGTCGGTCTAGAATTTTTACATTTTAAAGCTAACAAACTGTTATTTATTTGCCATTTTTTGCGTTTTTATGAATAAAAAAAAATATTTTGCTACATTTAACGTCATCACCATAACAGTTTTTCGGAGACTTTTAATCTTTTCTGCAAGTCGCAAACAATGGCTACAGTTTACTCGACATGGCGTTTTGAACAAAGCATAAGCGTTCTAATGGTTGCTTTCGGCACGGTGTTCTGTGTTATAGTCGTACTGTTTGCTTACTTGCAGTCTCTGAATCCATCTTGTTACTTGTTTTTCTGGAATGCGAAACCGTAAGAGTCATTTCAAAGCGGCGTGGTCCATCTTTGGTAAAAATGTTTTGTCGATACAAATATTTGTAGGAGTGTACTATGAACTTGACGATTGCCAACAGCTCTCTCCTAGTCACGTAGTAATTGTTTTGGGTTCATATTACTTGCACCGGTATCCAAAACAAAATTTCCACCTTCTCTCGAATAACTTAAAATTAGCGAAGTGACTAGGACCCGATTCAGTTAATAAAAAACGTTTTTGCAGTCTCATTTTCATGTAAATATTGTTTTTTTTTCGGTTAGATTTTTCAAAATTATGGCAATATTGGCAAATCCGGTTACAAATCGTCTATAATAGGTGCACAACCCCAGGAAACTTCGAACCTAATGTTTGTCGATTGGTCTTGGCCATACTTGCATTGCTAAAAACTTAGTCTGGGTTAGCCCTCACTTTATTTCTAGATACGACATGATCAAGCTATTGCATTTTTTTCTTAAACCGTGGACCTTTCATGAACTTAGTTTTAGATTTCAAATGTTCTTCAAACGATCTTTTAACTTAAATCCCGTGGTCTAGATAAACTAAGCACGTCTTCCAAGACAGCCTACACAATACTATCAAACGTTCAAATATTGCAGGAGCATTACACAAATTCAAGGCCGTCACAATGAACAAGCTCGTTCCAATTGTAAAATTTGTCTTGGGTTTTAGTTCTATCTGGTAATAACCATTCTTTAAATCCAACGTGGAAAACCACTGGTATCTTCACGGGTGTTTAACGTAAATTTTTAATAAAAAGCAGCTGTCTTTTTTGGTCACGTTGTTAAACTGTGTGTAGTCTACGCAAAACCTTGTTTATCCATTTTTAACTAGTACTACTAAAGACGACCAAGGACTATTTAAAGCTTTATTCACACTTTCTCTTTCCATATCCGTAATTATCTGTTCAGCTTTTTTAATTTTTATTAAAGGAAATCGTATTGGCCGAGCATCACTTGTATTATTTTATGCTTTACAATCTTGGTTCTTTTTTTGGAACCATTTTTCAGCGCGAACATATCTTAATACTGCTGTATCAACACTTAACTTTAGCCAGCTAGTCTTGGCTGAAGCAGTTGGAGGTAAGAATGTCTAATAGATGTGATGGCTACTTTTTCGGCGACGTAGCTTTTCTATAATTCTTTTGCCATCGAGAGCGTGACTGCGTACATCGCAGGTAGTTTGATGTCCTCCGTTTTCCGTTGTTTTGTAAACAGAAAGATTGCCGTCTTAGTTGGTTTCAATGATAGTCCCTCTTTTTTCACCATTTTTTTGACGGTGTTTAGTGCACTTTGCATTATGTTTGATACAATTGCCTCTAACTTCCCGTTTATGATAATGGTGGGATCGTCGGTGTTTGCTAAAACAAACACTCCGCAGTCTTCTAGTTCTTGTAGTAGCCCGTCTATGAAGAGGGCACTACAGTAGAGCAGACAGCACCCCGCTTTGTGAGCACCCGCCAGTGATTTTGGCTCCCACAGTGCTACCCTACAAAGTAGCTACTATCGTCCGATTCTTGAGCAATGAGTTGACCTAGTGTCGAACTAGAAGTTTGATTCTTTTTTTCTCTATTGCCCTTGAAATTAAGGTAAAAGTAGTATTGTCAAATGCTTCTTCAATATCTAGAAAAGCATCCAATGCAATATCATTGTATTGGTTTGCATTTCCGCATCTGCTTACTAGTTAGTGAATTGCTAGCTTGCAAGATTTTTCAGATTGGTAAGCATACTGGTTTCGGTGCAAAAACGAAGCCTTTAGTGCTCCGTCCCGTATATACCTGTCGACTACTTTTTCAAGTAGTTTTAAGATGAAGGAAGTTAAACTCATTGGCCTGTAAGGTTTTGCCTGGGCGTACGTAGATCTCCCTGGTTTTGGTATAATTACCACTTTGACAATCCGCCAGCTGTTTGGTATGTGCGATAGTGCTAAACGGGCTCTGGCTTAGCATACTGCGTTTCAAAAAGCAGCAAATTCTTTTTGCGGCATGCGGAGATAAATTCCATCGGCTCCTACAGACTGAAAGAGTTTAAACGTATTGATTCCCTATTCTAGGTTTTCAGAAATAATTATTTTTCTCGTTAAGTTTCAGTTCTTAAGAACTTCAGTTAACGATAAACCTAGGAAGTGTTTTTGCAGTAGTTCTTGCAGAGTACCTTCAACCAAGTCTGCACATTTTGTTTTTTTGGTCAGCAAAAAACCTATGTCTTCAGTGCGGTTTTTGTTTAGAGCTTTTTGGCGTAGAAAACTTGTAGGTTTGTTTTCTACGTCCCTACAGTACTGTCTCTATAAGTCTTTCTTTGCTTTGTTAATGGCATTGTTGTATGTTGCAAGGCTGGTTTGGTAATCATACGAGTCTTTTTTTTGGCAGTATTAAATAGTCTTTTAGTGCGTGCTTTTGCCTTGTCAAGCTTCCTGTTTCACCAAATTATCTTGTTCGGGGTTTGTTTGACAGTTTTTAGGCAGCTTGTTTCAAATTCGGATTTTAATAAATTAACAATACTGTCCGTCATTAATTCTAGCTCATGCGTTAATCTTGCAACTGTGAGACAGTCCCTGATTTTGCCCGCTAAAGTTTCGTTGAACAAATCCCAGTTGGGTTTTCTCGGGTTTTTGTATTCCATCACAAGTTGATTGTCTGATTCAATATTGAATCGAATGTATTTCTGATCAGATAAAGGTCTGATATATGCCACATTTTTATCACTTAACTTCCTTTTGAACTAGCAAGCGTTAAGGTCAATAACTCTACTACGCGACAGTTATAAACGTAGACGCATTTCCGTTATTTATTATGTATAAATTGCCTTTTAGAATAAATTCTAAAAATGTTTAACGTTTTGGATTGTTGTTTGTGTTCTCCACAAGATGTGATGTGCATTGGCATCGTATCCGAGAATCAGCGGTTTGTTGGTCCCACTGGTAATTAACGTGTGGATTTCCTTCGGCAGCGGTGGTCCTGTCTGGTCGTAGGAAAAGTAACCGGATCCGATAATAAACTTCCCTCTGATGCTTTCCTCTACTATAGATATTTTAGCTACCACTAGGTCTCTAGAACATAGATCCCGCAATGGCATTAAGGCGGCTAAGGAGAGACGACCAAATTTCTATTTACGCCTTTAAAAAATATAGATATGCAATTAACATCACATCACAAAACTATATTCGGCGATTCGGATAAGTACTTACAATGACTCATAGTTCTAAAGAACACAATAGAACCTTGTCTCAATGAGTTTTAACAATTTACATAATCTTCTCCGCCGGCATAAGAACAATAATTTACCATTATCACAAATTTTTCATCATAAAACATATTAAATGATATTTTTATGCGTAAATGGTTTATGTTTTTATTAAATCAAATAAATATACTAGTTTTCAAACATCACCAATATTCTTCATTTATCCATAAAAATATCATCAAATATGACTTTAATTGCATTTACAGAGAAATTAATAACAAATTATTATTATTATTATTGTAACTCAACTGATTCTATATTATGTCGTAAAACAATAATTACTATTAACGATTTGCAAATAAACACGATTTTCATATCATAATTCTCTGGTGGAAAGATTTGGCTCACTGTCAGTTGAAATCGACTAAAATTATTAGTACCACCAATGATAGGGATCATGCATCGTGTAGCTTCACAGAAATGTCATGTAGTTATGATCCAGCATCGAGTAGTAAATCATTAACTTAATCTGACGATGATTCGATTAATAAAATAAAATCAAAAATTTGCGAGAATACTAATAGTAGTAGTATAATCGCAGACAGCAAATTGGTGGACAGTTTTTATAAGGATTTTTGCAATAATACTAATGAATGTTGTGATAAATAATCTGAAATAGATAGCTCTTCCGGCAGTGATAAAGATGAGTCTAGCGACCCCAAAGAACTTCTGTGTGTACCTGATGATGCAGCTAAGAAGGTATTCACTGTAACTAGTAGACGAATTGTTAATATTTCGTACTTTCTAGAACAACTAAAAAATTTGCAGCATGAATCTTAATAAGTTTAATTATTATGTTATAAAAAAAAAATTTCAAGTTTTGAATGTTCATTTTTCAACATGAATTTAGTTTCGGAAAAAATTGAGGAATTACAAGCATTTTTACATTTAAATGTGCAGTTTGTAATATTTTGCAGACTGTAAAATCTGAGATCTCTAGCAATTCCGTAAATGCAAATTTATCAGCTGTTCTTGGTGCTGTTTCTGGGGGCATTGGATATAGCCAACTGACTGAATTTTTTGCAGCGATAGAGATTCCAATTATGTCAAATAAAACGTACACAAAGTATCACGACAAAATTGCGCCTGCAATTGATTATGAAGCTGCAGATATAATGAAACAAGCTGGCCAGGAAGAAGCTAAATTGGCAAAACAATGTAGTGATATAAACCCTGATGGGATACCAATTATATCTGCAATAGTTGATGGAGCGTGAAGCAAGCGTTCATATAGAACAAACTACAGTGGTTTATCAGGTGTTGTAAGTATTTTACTCGTGCGTTGACAATGCCATAATAAAGTTTACTTTTATATCTAGGCATGTATTATAGATGCAAGAACAAAAAAGCTACTGCACGTAGGCGTTAGGAATAAATATTGCTACGTGTGTGAACGGTCAAATACAGAAGACCATAATTGTTATAAAAACTGGAATAGTAGTTCTACTGCAATGGAAGCCGATATTATAGTGACCGGATTTATGAAATCTATTGAAACCCACTACCTAATATACGGAAAATTAATAGGTGAGGGTGACAGCAGCGTGTACAGAAGATTAATTGAATCAGCACCATATGGACCGACGTTTGTTATAGAAAAGATCGAGTGCCGCAACCATCTTTTAAGAAATTATATAAATTGGGATTGGGGATCTTTCCAAAGATTCACAATATCCCATACGGACAAATTATAAATTATTTACATATAATAGTACAAAATCATATACTGTAATATTGTAAACATAATTATTTACTTTTAATTTTGTTGAATAAAGCCATCATTAATTTTATGAATTTGTTTATACCAAACATGCACATAAAATTAGGAAAAAATCTTTTGACAGTGCAGAATTATCATAAAGAACAAATTCCAACATAAAGCTTACAAAATTATAGAGTTAAAATACATAGGAATAGAGTGACAGTGTAATTAACATTACAGAGCGCCGAAGTAAACAAAGTCCGCGGAAAATATGTCAACTAAATTTAAAAATTGAAAGCGGTAAATGTTTCAACCAATCACAATTAGAAAGTACCGTCCGCTTGAAAAATTAAATTACAATCAAAATTCCTTGATTGCCTCGTGTTTGTTTACATCTTTACCTGCTGTTTTACTTAAAAATTCGTCGTTATTCAACTAGTCTTTATAAAGACTCTTTTAAACGCCATTATTTGTGAACAAGGTATGTGTATTTATAATTTTTGTTTTAAGTATAACCCAAATTTTTGTAGCATAACCTCATCAGTTGTTAACTACTTTGTATTCATTATTTAAAGATCTGTATTTAATTCCAGTATTTATTCTACAAACAATAACTAATTTATATGGAGATTTTTACATTACTTACTTTCTGTATTGTTTCAGCTGTTATTTACCAACATGGAATCTAAGTCGTAGAAAACCATTCATTTCGAATCTAAAACTAAGTCCGGTGATTATCATGACGACATGAACCATACCAATTTTATGCAGTGGATGGAAAAACAATTAATTCCAAACTTGCCTCCTAATGGTATTGTTGTCATGGATAATACACCTTATTACAGTGTACAAATTAATAAACATCCAACACAGGCAGAACGTAAGGAAAGCATTCGACAATGGCTCGAAAATAATGGAGTAACAACAACAAATGAAATGCGTAAAGCAGAACTAATAATGTTAGTGAAGCAATTTAGTTATACGACGACATATTATGTAGACGAACTTCTTAAAAAACACGGGCATACAGTGTTACGTCTGCCACCGTACCACTGCGACCTAAATCCAATCGAGTTGATATGGAGTTTAGTGAAACATAAGATCGCTATGAATAATGTTACACAGAGTGGTTTAGAGATCGAAGCCTTAGTGAGAAAGGCATTTTCTGATGTAACTGCATCGGACTGGGACAAACATTGTCGACATGTAAATCACTTGGAGCAAGAAATGTGGCAACGTGATGAATTGCTGGATGTAACGGTGGAAAACCTGTCGTTTATGGTGAACACAGGATCATCCGACGATGAAAGTTGTAGTGGAGAAGACAAAAGTGACAGTGATTGAACTGCTTTATTTTTTTTATGATTGTATTTTTCGATGTAAATAAGTAATTTTTAGAATTACTTTTAGAAATATGTAATATTTTGTAATGCCATACTTCATCTTTTAGAAAAGTAAATGTGTAATTACAATTTATTTCAATAATTATAAAGTCATAAAGTGTTTATCTGAAATAACCTCAAACTTCAACAAGCTCTAATGATTATTTACACAGGTAACCTATGAATAATTTGAATTTCCCACTAAAATACTTTTTAATTTGAGTGTACCTTTAAGATTAGAGTGACACCAGCCACGCCTCTCCAGAGACTTTGTTTATTCAGCTCAACTGTACTTATAATACAAATAAAATAACGAAATAATCAATCAAATATGTATGTTGTGAATTTTAAAAATGCTTAATAAAAATTAACCTGCAGTTAACTTTAATGAACGTAATAGAAGGCTGTTAGATAATTATGTATGTATATCTATTGAACTGTATAAGCGTATAAGCGGATTAAAATCCGTACAAAATACACGAAAACGCTTATGGCAGATACTGCTATTTGGGTTGCCTATTACTTAATGGGGATGTTGAAATTATAAACAGAATTTTTTTGAAAAAATAATATTTTCTGCATAAATTACAAGAGTACAATTTATTTTGAAAATTTTTACAACTGCTGTTCACAATAAGTTAGTATATATAAATAGACGTACGTATCGATTTTTTTTAAATTTTCAAAATTACTCCTTATATACTCATTAATACAAGATTCATAAAAATCAAATAACAGTTTTTTAAAACATTTTTTCAAAAAACAAGATACGTACGACCAATTATAATGAACAGACAAATCGTATAAAATAAAGATTATCTCTTCAATTTAATTACAGAAGCCGTAATTTATGCAGAAAGTTTAGAAAAAATATTCAAAATTCTAGTTGTCAGGTGTGTTGCCTATCTTCTATCCTTACCCCTCTTAAGTTTAGTGTATTTTTTACAATAATACATGTGCGAGGATTGTGCACAAGTTGGGCTGCAAGCAATCATCTTCCTGGACAATTCAACCCTTTTATTGTTCTTTTGGGGATCCATGGCTACTAAACAAGGGCAATATTAATATTGTGTGTTACGATATAGGCACTGAGGGCCGCTGAGGCAGCCCTACAGTAATGTATATTTATTTGAACGATTTTTTTTAGCATTATAATTGCCGTCAGCACGTTGAAACAAATCAACCAATAGTTACATTTACTTGTCTGTGAGTAGATATTTCTGCGCCCGTCGCCGTATGAAGCCGTACTCGTACAGGCGATGTCTTCTCATTTTACAAGAACATGTCAGGATGAATGACAGTCTTTGTTGCTTCTATGTCAACCAGTAACTAGACACTTTCTTTGTCCATTAATCTTGCCATTGAGATAAATGCTGTACAGTTCCTTCATAAGCAATACCATTTGAATGATAATCTTTGGAGCGTGGTTCTTTGAGGTAGACTTTTGCTTCATTCAGTCGACCTGTTTTAGTTTTTTGGACGCTCTTTTGGTATTTTCTTAGGCTTCATACAGCGTCGTTGTACGTGACCCAGTTTCTTGCATTTCTAGCACGTCACTTCTCTTTTCCTAGCTACTTGTCTGCCGAAGACTCGTTGCACTCTTTTTTTGATGTTTTTCTGTGTTTGCGCGGGTACTTCTGCAGCACAGCAAAGCTTATGGCTGTTTTAGTGCAACGCCTGTTACGCAAGTGTAAATTCCAATATATGCATGTAATCCTTCCCCTATCGCCACGAGGGTTGGATTTAATAGTCGGGTGTCTCAGCGGTGCCCAGGGTTCAATAACTTGTTATACCGCTTAATACATTTATTTCAACCATTCAAACAAAAAAAATTAAAATAACAAAACTAAATAACACTTCAAAAAAAACTAAAATAATTTACAACGCATCTAGGTATAAAGTAATAAAAAAAACAAAATTTAATTTTGGATTATATACACCCCAGACGGGACGCCTCTGGTCGGGGACGGTACGGCAGGGTCCTGTACTGCGCCTGAAATAAAGTCAGGTTAATTCTAAATTACGTTTAATCGTGTTACGGCCGGTGATGTTTTAAGTATGTAGCTTTGTGTAATTTTACTGAGATTTGGGGATTCAGCACCGCTGCAGTTAATGTGTAAGTAGCTTAGAATATTTAAGTTTGGTGGTTTTAACCCCAAATTCAGTTGTAGGTGGAATTGCAGTCCGTTCTTGTTCGTTACTAACTTCCCCGGTTGGCAATTTCTACTTCCACTCGACAATAATTAAATATTTCCTCTGCTTCCCAATAAAGCTCGTCGTTGGTTAAACGGACGTCGGTTAACTACTAGCCAATGACGGATGAATAGCACGAAGAGTTGTAGTTGATCGGTAAGTAATTGATTTATTTGTACGTTGTCTTCTGGCGAACGAAATGTAATTCTAGATGATTGTTCTCGTATGGACGGGTGGACAATTGTCGTTATTACTTACAACAGCAAGGCGAAGGTATCGGAGATGTAGGTATTCCGTACATCGAATAGGAATAAATAACGAGGGGGCCAAGATGTAGGTATTCCGTACATCCACTAGGCCAAAGTAACAAGGGAGCTACGATGTAGGTATCCCATACATCGAATAGGGGTTGAATCGTCGTCGGTAGTCCTTACGACAGGATGGTTTAGGAGTTTAAGAGGAGTTCTAGAAGGTAAGCTCGAGAACCCGGTTCTGTCTGTTTAATTGTCGTGCTGCTTGTTTTATAGGGATCCTTATCAACTCTGGACAGAAACTAGGAAGGAGTTTTAGGGTATGGGAAAGCGGGGATTATCACCTCATACTTACAACGCCACTCGCGCCTATTTTATGAATTATAAGTGAAAAAAATTACACTATTTACACATTTATAATTTAAATTAAAATAAATGGACGGGTTCTTGCAGTTTAAAGCATCATTCAATGTCTTAAGTCGACCTAACTGTATAGTTTACTGCGGTTCGCTGTCTCAAAAGCCGTCTACAATAGTTTGAATGGTTAATTGCTCTAGGAACATATTTGATGCTGTAGATTACACAAGCAGGGTCAATCTGGTTATGTTAACATCTAACTCTCGAAGACTTTTTGCAGCTTTCTGAACACGATTTTTTATTTGAGCTTGGTATACTTGCTGAAGATAAACATCTCCATATCGGATTTCTAAACGTCAAATTATGAGCTCATAATTTCCTTGGAGGCGGTCAGGAATAGTCTGCAAAATTCCAAGCGATTCTCTACGTAAACCCACTATTAAAGACGTCGCTTTCTGCTTGTTGCTCTAATCAATAGTTGTAGCTGCGGTTTTAAACTGCTGTAGTATATTGACTAAAGAGTTTTTGTATTGGAATTTGGATGATACATTTTTAAAATTGCTAGTGGCTTCTTTCCGATGGTTCATTATTAAATTTTTAATCATAGCGATTTATTTACCGTGATAAATAATTCAATTGATTTTTCCTTTAAGTATTGTTTTTATTTTCTTTTCTAGAAATATTTCTTCTCTTAAATTTAACATATCTGCTTGAGTTTGCTCTTGAACAATTTCAGTTTGTTTTTTTTACACAGATTCTGATAGTTTTTATTTAATTCTCAATACACGTTAATATTTCTTCTTTTAAACTTCTAGAATTTTATTTTATTTTTTGACAATTTTTTGACAGTTTTTTTAATATTTTTTGAGAATTATTATCAATTTTTCTAATAAAGCTACCAAAATCCATTATTTCGGGAACTTAATACAAATACAAATAAGCATCTTTTGCGTTTTCTTCTAAATTTTCGCAAAGCCGTTGTTGTAACACAAATTTAGTACCACTTATTTTCTAAATCATGTTTTTTCTAGTTTTGCAACTTTTAAATCACAAAGTTTCTTTGTCGCCATTTACTTATTATTATTTTTATTTTTTGCACTATATTTTGTTATTAATGAGTACATCTTTACCTCCTGTTTTCTGAAAAATTCGTAGTTATTCAGTTAGTTTTTGTCAAGACTTTTTGAAACGCTGTTATTTGAACAAGGTAAGTGTATTTATAACATTTTTTAAGTGTAACCTTTGCAGCTTAACCTCAATTATTACTTTAAATTCTGTATTTAATTCCAGCGTTAGTTCTACGAACAACAGCTAATTTCTGATGGACATTTTTACATTACTTACTTTCTGTATTGTTTCAGCTGTTATTTATCAACATGAAATCAAAATCGAAGAAAACCATTCATTTCGAAGCAAAAAACATTATTAAAAATGTTGTGAAGTTTTTAGATAAATTCTCCCTTTAGAGAAGGCAACCAAACTAGCTGCTGTAGCAACGGGCAAATCAACCACATTTATAAAAAAATCTGGAGTGAATCGATAACAAGAAGTAATGGAATTTTTAGATATCCCTCGAAGAAAAAAATAAGTATATAAAATAAGTATACCATTTAAATATAAATAAATAATGCTCTTAAGATTTGTAATGTTTTATTGACAATTTACCCAATATATGTTATTTTTAAGTAAATAACATTTAACCAAGATGCATAAAGTTGTACAATAAGAAGCTAAACGAAATAATAATAATTTGCACGATATTGTGCAAAATTAACCAAAGAGAATATGGATCTAGATAACGTAACGCTATTAAACATTTAACATACCATTGTGTAAAAATACTTCAAGCATAGTTTTAAAAAAGTATCACAACATTGTGCAAAACTTTACTATCCGTTTTAGATCAGTGTTTAAACAAATTGTGATACGGTGCAATCAATTTGAAATATAAAAATTGTTTATATATAATGGAAAAAAACTGTACAATTTAATCTACACAAATGAATGCAATAAAACTGCACAAATTAGTCTTGTCACTTTTTTAGACCCAATTTGTGTACTTTTGATTAACAATTGTAGATAAAATATACAAAGATTTCTCTCTGTGTATCATTATCGCTATAATAGATATTTACTATCCGCAATTTTTGTTCATTTACACTGGTATTTGTTTTGAATTTATGCACTTTTATTATTTGAGCACACGCGTTAAACATTTTATTAACTAACTCCAGCTTATTCCAAACACTTTTTATATTCTTCTGTTATCGGGTTCCAGAACATTCTATTCTTTTTTATCAGCGTTCCAAAATTCTAAATACTTCGGGAACGTTATAATAATAATTTACACAATTATAAATCAATTATTTTTCCACAAAAATCAAACTGATTTATTTTCAGTAACAAAGAAATATAATAAAGTAACTTGATATTTATGTATATTTATGTTGCCATAAGTGTACTAGCAAAGATCTGTTATATAAAAACTAACAGTAAAATAAAGTGGACGAGGCTATGGACATAGAGTAGTATATTTTTGTCTTTCGTCTTCGCCGTTTGCGTTTTCAATTTTTAGTTTTCTATCTAACCTTTTTATAATTTAAAATCTGGCTTGGTTTACAAGTTAATTAGCTAACTTTTGAAAGATTCTTACGTGTCGGTTGCTTATTTGAGTTAATTTGATTTCTCTCACGCTCTGATGTAACTTCTTACAAGGTGTGCGAAACGTTACTTCTGTTACAATAATGACACGGTCCAAACTCGGAAAACGTTCTCATTTGAGTATTAAGAGTACATTTTAGAATACGTATAAAATGTATAAAAAAGTTAATAATTCAAATAATTTTAAATAACAAAATTACTACTGTACAAGACAAACAATTAACATGACATGTACAATCAAAAATTTTATTTTTAACGTCAAAGTAATAAATAAAAGATTAATCCGAAAAATATAACAAATTTAACAAAGCTATCTAAAGCTAATTTTAAATTTTAGAAATTAAGTTGATTATTATTGAAATGATAGTTTTAGATGTTAAATGTAAAAAATAAATTGATTACATTTTTTATAGTTTGATACTAAATTACATGTTTGTAACAACAATGTGTTTTGTAACTATGTAAATAAAAAGATTTGCATTAAGTAAAATTAAAATACTTTTTTCTTATTATTTATAATGTTTAAAATTCAATTTTGAAAAGTACAAATTAGTTCTAGAAATTACATAAAGGAACGCAATTACTAAAACGTAGCTATTTTAAAATAAATACTATTATTTATAAAGCACATAAGAATATTTATCTGTTACTAAATATATTATTACTAAATAATCCTTAGCAATTACTATTACTACTATAAAAACGTATTCGGTTTTTACTAGAAGCAAATATGTACTATAGCATGAGGTCACAATTGATTCTCGTTAAAGGGGATGGATTGAATTTCTACATAATTTCTGCATATCTAAAATAGCACAGTAAAAAAACGTTTCAAATAAAATAAGAAGTATTAAAGCTTTTATTGATTTAAATGTATATTTTATATTTAAAAAGTTATCGCTTTAAGGTAAAAACCTAATTGTATGTTTAAATAACGTTCTAAGACAGTTACAAATAAGATATTTTAATGTTTTGATGGTAAAAACAGTATAAAATATACTAAAGTTAAAATTAAAATTCTTGTATAATAAATGTTTATGAAATTAAATGTATTTAAATAAAATTTTTATAGTATATACAAGTAATTACCTAAGTCGTTTTTTAAAATTTAAGGTTATGTAATAAACTATAAATTATTATTTATTATACACAAATATTGAGTTTCTATAACATTATAAACTGGGTTTATAGATTTTAGTTTATTATTAAGTTTATATGTAAACTATCTTTGAAATTACGTCAATCGAATTAGGTACATTAAAGAATAGTTAAGTCAGTTAAATAAAATGTTACTAAAGTTGCAAAAAATATTCAGATATATGTATGTATATAAAACAAATTAAAATTCTCTAAATTATTTTTTGAAATATTGTTACATTAAATTTATTTTAAAAAAATACTATTTTAAAAAACTAACATATGAGTAATATATCATTTAATTAAATTTGTTTATTTTAAAAATACGCTATTATCACTGAAAAACTTAGTAAAAAATATAATAAATAAATTAAACTGTAGTATAACTAAGCCTACATTTACGAGTATTTGTAATTTTAATTAATACAAAAAATTAGATTTAAAAAGTTATATTTACTTGGTAATCAAACAAAGGACAAATACATCTGGGAGACACAGTGCAATTAACAATGGGGTATTTCCAAGAAGTAACTTAACCCTTATGAAAATAAAAACAAGAAAAAAAAAAAGTGGTAGAAGCAAAGTTTAATTATTGAGATAAACTTTAATGTCCTACTAACTAACTAATTAAAAGCCATGTTTACTACCTTTCATAAAAACAAAAAATTTTATTCTTTTAAATATTATTATTTTCAAAATAACATAAAATTAAGTTAAGTTTTACAAGAAATACTTGTACTACTAACATTGAGTTTGTTTTGAGTTTTGCACTTTATAACATGTGAATGTGAATGCGAAATAACTAACCGTTACGCATTGCACTTTGATCCAAATTATACTAAAGTAAAAAATTTATTCTATATAATATTTCTATACAGTGCAAGCATAACAATTCTCTTTTAATGACATAAAAAAAATTGTAGATCAGTTTATTAATATAAGAATATGTTACTCGGTTAGAATGTAAAAAAAATATATTTGTTACTTTAAGTAATAAGTGACAAATCTATAAGAATTTGCATTTGGTTTAAAATGTAATAAAGTTTACACAAATTTAATAAACAAAACATTAGTATTACAAAAAATTGGTTTAATTTAAAAAAAAAAGCTTACAGAAACGGAAATAAAATTTTATAAAAAGTTTTCGTTTTGCTACATAACTATCTTTGGAATATTTTTGAAATGTCTAACACATTTATAATTGCAGCATATATACAGGTTTGTTTAATATAATCTACAAACCAAATTATTGATTACGAGTTGCGTTTGTTACGATCTACAAGAAAACTGTAAGCGCGGATAAAAAACACAACACAAACGTTGAAATTAAATATTTTGCATAAAACGTAAATAAACTTTTTAAAAAGACAACTTGCTTTTGTTTTTTTAATTTATAGCAATAAAACTAAATACAAAATTTTGTCTACAATTATAATATAAAATTAAAATGATTTATAAAATAAACTTACTTTACTGTTTTCTAAATAAATTTAAAAAAATCTAGTAGTCATAACTGCACAGTTATATTTAAACAGTTGCAAATAGCTGTTAAAATTAAAGTTAACCCTGTGTTACTCCCGCGGGTGACACTTCTCCCCCCACTCCCACACTTTACTGCATAGATCGTAAACAGGAACGTACAGAGGGTCGTGTGTTTTAGTACCTGTCGAGTATTCGATGCACTTCGTGATTTTATAAGCGACCTTAGCGAAAAGTCATTTGTTTACGAAATTTTCCGTAAAACATTAGGCTGGGTGACATCTGTACCCCGTGCGACTAATTCTGGTAATAATTTTAAGAGGTAAGTTTATACATTTATTATGTTATTTGCATGATATTATTGCTGCACGTGGTTAAAGTTGCTTTACAACAGATTTTGTGACAGCAGTATAAATTTTATTGTTATTGTTTCCAAAAATGTTACAGTGTAAATCGTTTTTGCGTGATAGATAATGGATATTCCACGCAAAAGACAAATAACTGAAACAAGTAATGATCCAGATGTTTGGCTGAAATGGTTTGATGAATTAAGAGATGAAGAAAATAAAGATGTTACCGAAGACGAAAGTGAATTGGGTGAAGTAGATCAGCTTTGTGAAAGTGATCATGACTCCATTACTGATCAGGAACTTTCTGACGATGACGATGGCGACGACACTGATACTGATGCCAATAATCACAAAAAGTTTTACGTGGGAAAAGATGGAGCTAAGTGGAGATCAGATCGATCACATCCAAATGTGCGGACACGAGCATGCAATATCATAAAAACTCATTTACCAGAACCAGTTGGAAAAGCACGTGAAACAAAAACGTAACTTGAAATATTTGATCTTTTTTTTTTGAAGATGATGTTATTGATATTATTGTGAACAATACAAATATATTTATAGACAATATTCGTAATAATTTTCAAAGAGAGAAATGCTAAAAATACTGGTGCAATTAAAATAAAAGCATTTATAGGATTATTATATCTTATAGGAAGCATGCGATCGTCTCGCAAGAACTTTCATTCTTTTTGGGATAATTCTAAGGGAAACGGCCTAGAATCATGTTATTTGACCATGTCAGAAAATTGTTTTTGATTTTTGATAAGGTGCATAAGATTTGACAACATACACGACAGAAATGTACGTAAAGAACTTGATAAGCTGACCCCTATTAGAGAGTTTATGGACCTTGTAGTAAAGCGATTTTAAAAATATTTTTGTACTAACGAATATCTAACAATTGATGAGCAACTTGTTGCATTTCGTAGACACTGTAACTTTCAAATGTATATACCAAGCAAGCCCGCTAAGTATGGCATTAAGGTATTCGCTTTAGTAGACTCTAAAACCGCGTATACTAATAACTTAAAAATCTACACAGGAGTCAACCAGAAGGTCAATTTAAGTTATCAAACTCAGCGGAATAGGTAGAACCTGTTCAAGAAACAAATAGAAACATCACTGGAGATAACTGGTTCTCAAGTATTCCTCTTGCTCAAAAACTATTAAAAGAGAAAAAAACTTACTTATGTCAGAACCCTCCGCAAGAATAAAAGAAAAATACCACCAGAAATGCTCCCAAACAAAAACAAAGAAGAAAAATCATCTATATTTGGATTTACTGAGGATTGCACTCTAGTGTCATTATGTCCAAAAAAAATAAATCAGTACTTGTAATTTCTACAATGCACTTCTCTGATGCGATTGACGACTCCACAGAGAATCAATTCAAGCTTGAAATGATAACTTTTTATAACATGACAAAAGTGGGAGTGGATTTTGTTGATCAATTATGTCAAAAAAGCATTGAGTTATTATAAAAAGAGATAACATAAAGCATCTATTTTCTATGTGCAAAGTGGAACCACTAGGCGTGGCTTTGCCACACCCGGATGACTTAAAAATTAAAGCTTTAATAGTAATTGTATAAATGTTTCAAATTAACAATTTGTATGTTAATAAACAAAATTAAAATAAGTTATCAAATTACTTGAATTTATGCTTAGAACAAAATTGTAACTGACATAATTTCAGACGCATAATCATAATTCTAAAGTTCAAATACAGTAATTTTTTGAGAAAATTATTGAACTGGAGATTTGTAGATCTACGCAATTAGAAAATTATCAACTTTATCAGTCTAAACAAAAGTTTAAAGTAAGAAACTTTTTTTAGATTATAGCTAATTTAGTAAAAAAAATTATGAAATTTGTTAATAATATGCAACATTTTAAATGAAATATATTAAAAAACAGTAATCTAACATTTAAATTTTATTAAAATAAATTTTTAATAACCAAACTAAAAAATAATTATTTGGGGTGTCAATGTATGAATTTTTTTAATACTGTTCTACTTATATTGTCTACATACCTGTGAAATGTAATTTCCAATAATACCTTCGTATTTACACCTTTTCTACTATTACAACTACGTAAAACACACAAAACTATTATGTTTTAAATGTTTTTAATTACAAACGAAACAAACATATCAGGAAACACAAAAAATCACTATAAAAGGCAACTACTATTTGACATTAGAATGACACTAATGTATCATCAATATGGCGGTAGTGGTGCCGTTTTAGAATACAAAACACGGCCTCCCGATATTATAACTCAATGCAAAAAAATGATGTCGCACGAAATAGTAGACGTTGGCCTATGATTATTTTTTATGATATTTTAAATATCTCAGCAATAAATGCTTTATGCATATATAAATATCATAATAAATTAGGTAAAATAAATCGTGTAAGCGAGTAACGCAGGGTTGAAGAGGTTCTAAAACGACCGGTATACATGCGTTGAAAGCCTCTACAAAATTCACTTTCCTATTGAAAGTATAAAAGCTAGAAATTGAAATAATTATCAATTTCATTTTGTGTAATTTTGAAGCCAAAAACATAAATAATGAATAAAAAACAGAAAAATTGTAGGCTAAATTTGAAAACCATCGATTATTTGTAAAAAGTGACAAAATTGCGACCTAGATATGCGTTTTTAGTTTATAAATACATAGTTTTATGTGAAAATAAATGTTGTTATTGAAAAATTTAGGGCCAGACCAAAAACGCAACACAAAATAAATTTTGTTGCTGATTGTTCATTCCCTTGACAAACTTCTCTAATTATAGAGAATCCCCTATACAACTAGCTTTTGTAATTATTTCAGTTTTTTTTAAGTTTGTAAGCTAATTTTGTAGAGAGTTGCAACGTATCAAAGCGGTTGTTTTAGAACCTCTTTAACAAAATATGTAAACAAACATTAATGTATTAAAACATTTCAACACGTAAAAACATTAAAGCCACTGAATAATATCAACCTTTACACAAAATAAATTGTTTTTAAAACTAACCCAAATAATTAAATGAGATTTCAAATTTTGTGTTGATAATACCAGATTGCAATTTTGTAATTAATTTGTTTTAGTTAGTTTTGCATGTTATAGTTATAGTATTATTGTACTTGTTAATTTTAATTTTTTATTTTTATTTGTAAATCGGTTTTAAATCCATGCAGTGTTACTTAACTGAAAATTTTCTATTGCTTTTATTACTTTATTTTAAATTTTATATTATTAAGCCGAATCAGTTTTAAATATATCAATTGTTCACAATAATTAACTTTTTTGTGCTGTTCACATTGCAAACGTCAATATTCGTTTGTCAGTGTAGCTACGTCAAAAACGAAAACTAAAATCCCACATAAAATTAAGGGTTCAAAGTCAATTATTATATTAGGGGTATGTGACAGGTAAAAAAATTATTTAAAAAATTTTGAAATTTAGTTAAAATTGGAAAAAAACAATATTACAATCAATGTCAAATTCAGTAATAAATGTAGCACCAACCATTTAAAAAAAAACTTTTTTTACTTTACTTTTACAAAAACCAACACAAAAAATAATGTACGCTACTCTCGTAGAAACTTTCATAACGGTTTTGCATCGCATCAACGTTTGTTATTCTATGCTTTACTTTTGACGTTTGTTACGTAAACTACTGTTTCAGTCAGTAAATAACTGGCATCTATTTATTCATGCTAAAACCTAAATGTCGTAAAATAAAATGATGTTGCTATAGGATTGTTTCTCTGAGAAAAAGCAATAGAAAAATTTGTGAATTAGAAAACTATCAAATCAACAAAATTCATGAAGCAAATAAAGTAGATTTGTAAAAATAATTTGTAGTTAATGCGTGTTAGTCTTAGAAACCAAGAAAACAATTTGATAATCATACTTAAAGAACATAATTTAGAGTGTAGTTTGAATATCATTATTTTGAACTAAATATTGTCATCATCTTTTATAATAAACATTTGCGTTTACAAAATGTATTACAAAATTAATTACCGCCATAATTCTAACATGTTAAAAAATACATTAAGCCAGATTTACATTAATCCCGTCACTGAATCTAGCGTCACTCAATTCCAGCGCTAGATTTGCACTGGACCAATGTAAACATGTTTCAATCTAGTACAGAGTCCAGTATTCAGCGCTGGATCAGAATAGAGCCCGTGTCTATTCTTCAATCTAGTGTCCGCCCCGCACGCTTCGCACACCGTGGCAGTGGCACTGGGTTCGTGTAAAAGCAGTGCGCCAGTCGCTGCCGCGTAATCGGATATTGTTGTCACCTCAACAATGTCAGTGTGTTTACTGAATGAATGTAAAAAGCCTGATCCACTACCCTATGCCGATCCAGCGCTGCAATACAGTGACGGTGGATCCAGTTACTGGATCCATGCAAATCTGGCTTTAGTTAACAGAAAAAAATGTATTGTACCTTAACAATCTTTTACTTAATCTTAAGATGCAAAACATGCTCGATATACGAATTTACACAACAGGCGCCTAAAAGGTCCGTTTCTTAGATAGACTAGTAGATGTAAATTTGAGCAATATTTGCAATAAACTTTAGTAAAACTTACATTGTTTCTAAAAGAAAACATTAAAAAATAAGCTGGACGTTAAAAATAATGATTGCAAAACCTTCAGAAGCAACTTCTCTTTCATCGGATGACAATTTTTTCAAACTGATCATCATCAAATCTGACACGACGTTTTTGTTTACTTGACGTCATTCTAACTAAACCACAAAACATTACAAACAGAGATTAACTAATTGTAAATAGGCGATTATGTACCATTGTAAAACAAAAACAAAACAAAGCTTTTTTAAAACCACAATTTTCTAAATGCAGACTACTAAGATGAAAATAACGGCGATTAAATGTAATTGCTTATAATTACTTTTATATATGTTAGTAGTTTTTTCAATGTATAAACGATGAATTTGTATTAATGTTGTAACTTTTATGACACCATAAAAGTTGAATTTTTTGTAATATTTATCTTTCGTCATTTATTATCAATAATATAGTTTTTAATATTAGTTAAACTTAAGCAACGACTCGAGTTTCTATCAGAATAACCACACTATGTGAATTTATTGTTTTTATAATATTTGAACGTAATACACAATAATAATCTATATACGTAGTATTAAATAGTGTATTAAAAAACGAGTTTCATTAAAAATGGTATTCTGCATGCCATTAAGTTTAAAAATCGGCCCGTGAAGTAGGGAGTTTTTTAATCGAGACGTGCAAAAAGGTTCTAATTGTTATACAATTTTTTCTATTTTGCATAAACTTCACAATTAAAAAAATAAATTTGCATTTTAGTGACTTTTTAATACACTATACGTTGTTGTTAACCCTTTGTCAAAACTTCAATTTGAAAGATTTTATGTGAATTATGAAAATATTAGTTGTACTTCACCTGAATTAAGTCAGATAGCTGAAGCTACCGTTAGTAATTCACTTAAAAAAGAAAATTGTGTATGTTTATGATAGAGAATTTTAACGATTTTGGAATTGGTGTAATAAAAAAAAATAAATAACGTACAAAAAATATTTTATTAGCATATTTGTAACAGAAAACAACCAGAAAAAATCTTCTACCTCATGGTAAACCTTCTCTAAATTAACATCATGCTTGAGCATTTACAAAAACGTGGATATCTCACTTTATTCTAAATTACGAAGTTTCTTGAAAAGAACGTCGGAAGGTTATAAAGCGAAGAAGTCAAAAATATTAGGATTGGGAGATATAGATCGTTTTATCACAACTGCAGATAATCATGTGTTTCTAGAAATTAAAGTAAGTTTAACTTTTAAACATATTTAAAGTAAAGCTTTTTATTTTTCTTTGGACTTCTCTACTTTAAGTGATATTTGTCATTGAATACAATAGAACATGCAGGCGTGAAGAGTTGACTAAAGCAAAAAACAACTTTGTAGGGTCATTTGCAACCTAGAATTCTTAGTTTAGTAAAAAAGTACGTTGTAAGTAAAATGCGTCACTGCATCATTTCATCTTTTCAATCCAGAACAGTTTACTGGACGCAGTTTTCGACACTTTGTTTCCCATTTAACCAACAAAAGTCGCAATTTATTAACAATAAAGCAACATGGAGGATAGAAATCATCGGTTGTTGTTAAAAGTTATATTTATACGTTGATGAAAAAAAAAAAGATTGAAGTAGCCCAAACACTCTGTTGTCAACCAAGTACCTTTACAAGATATTGTAATAACATTTATCTATACACAAAACTTGCCCGGAATTACAATTAATGCTCAGGAAAGTTTTTCAATGACAGTAAATCTTGTTTCCAAAACAAACATGAGTAATTTGTTCATCTTAAAGTTTGTGTTTTTATAAGATAAAAATACACAACTAAGACTTACATGTATTGGATAATAACTACCGAGATAATTGTACAGTTCTACAATGAACGTGTAAATATACTTATATAGTTCAACATCTGAATATATTCAAAACATTACGTGTTAATAATAGATTTAGAGTTTGACGTGGTTCAACGCAAAATGCAAAGTTATCTTGCTTATAGCTTATACATCGATACCAATACCAACACTAACAAAATAAACCAGTAGTATCGAAAAGTAAAGCCTGCTATAATATTAGTTAGTCCAATAGGGAAATGCGTGTCGTTAAACCGTTATTATAAACCGTACATAATAAAAAATTTAAAAGCACAATTTAGCATAGTTATACAAATAATTCTTTTATCATAATTATAAAATTTGAAAACAAAATCATTTACTGCTCTGTGGTTGCTGTCGCATTAGTTTTAAAGGTATGTATAGAGTTAAAAAAATTGTTTCTAAATCAAATGTTTTAAGTTATGTAAGTTGTATTTTGCAAACGCAAACGATGCATTTACATATGTATATTAAAAAAAACAATTTTAAGGTAAATAAAATAAATCAAATTACTTAATTTACAGTTTTACTATTAGATTTAATTCTTTTAATATATGACATAATGTTTAAATTAACTTAAAAAAGTGAATATTTATGCAAAAGTTTTTTCTTATGGTGTCAAAGTGTGTTACAAGATTAGTGCAAATATTTCGTTTAAACGACAACAAAATATATGTTTAAAATTACAAGTAAAATTATTTAATAATTGATATCTTTGTAATAGACTTTTGTAAGCGTAAATGTTTATAATAAAAAGCTTAAACATATTTAATTACTAAAATAGTAATTTACGTAACAAGCGGAGAATCTAAAACATAGCATAACGAACGTTAAGTAAGTGAGTTGTGATATAAAACTTTCGACGAGAGTAACTTACATTATTTTTGGTATTGGTTTTTCTAAAATTACTTTGTTTTTTAACATGGTAGTTAAAAACACTAACAACTATAACAATTAAAGCTTTTAAAATACATAACAATTTGTTTAATAACTAATATTTTGTTAATTTCTTTAAAAATATTAAGATTATTTTTATTACAGTACAAGAATAGTTATGCATTTTAAATATCTTAAGTAATGTAAACACTAAAAACGCAAATAACATTGTGTTTAACAAAATTTTAGCTATTAATTAAATAGTATTTATGATTAAATTACTGGTCAGGTAATTTTCAAATAGCGGAAATATCTAATTGGTTTTAAATAAATTACAATACAAAATTAATACTACAGTAAATTTTAATATTGTATAAAATATTCTAAATAAAATTTTATGCTTTAATAAAAACAACGAAAATTGTATGTCTAATTACATTTAAAAATATATTAATTAAAATTTGAAATTAAATTGTTTTAATTAAGTAACATACTTACAAGAAATTCAAATTTTTACTTTCAAAGACTACAATTTTGCATAAATTTTATTATGTATAAAACAATTTATTTTATTTAAATTAAAATTGTATTGTTATTTAGAGGAAATACTTTTACTAATTTATTATTTTTACAATATTTTATTTATTTTATTTGAGTATGAAATATACAATATAAACTTCCGCATTCTGCTCCTAATTGTTGAGTAACATCATAAAGGGTTGACAAAATATCATAGGTTTTTATTTTCATTCTGACAGACTATAACTTTGGAAAATGACATATTTATGCATTGAATGTATTTTAAACACATACAGCTTATTGTTTTGGTAAATTTGATCTTCTATTTTTTCAATAGCTTAAGTTAAATACGTTACGTTGTAGTATAATTTAATATTGTAATGATGTATTAAATCATTTTGATTAACAAACGTATTACTCAAATAGACAGATAACACCAAAATTCTACCACAATAAGAATTTACGTAACAAATCTGAAGAGTAAGACATAGCATAACGAACGAACGATACTTTCGACTAGAGTAACAAACATAATTTTTTGTGTTGCTTTTTGTAAAATTACATTCTATCTAAAAAAATTTAAAAAAAAACACCATAAATACAATGTTGGTACTAAATTTATTACTAAAACTGTCAAATTTGACATTAACATCGTTTTTTTTTTAATTTTAGGTAAATTTCAAGATTTTTTAAATGACTTTTCCACCTGTCGCATACTCGTTCGAATATAATATTATCTTTAAACACTTTGTTTTATGTAGATTTCTAGTTTTTATTTTTCCATTCTAAAGTTTTTTTCGCTTTTTACGTAACTCAACTAAAAAACGAATATTAACGTTTGCGATGTTGGTAGCACAAAATAGTATTTTTAGTAAAGTTAACTTAGAATCTACTATTATTTGCAAAACGTTAACTAATATATAGAATAATTAGCTGTCTTCCTAATTTCAAAGCTTTTATGTTACTAAACAATTGTTTACACATATTTACTAAGGCGGGTACCTTGGTATTCACTTTTAAAAAATGTATGATTCGAGCCTGATTAATACAAGTTATCAAATATATCGTGTAAAAAAATCATCATCAACTTATGTATTTAATATTTTACATATTAAAATTTTCAGGGTTAAATTAGTTTGTCGATTGCATGTTTTGGCGGTATTTTCTCAATGAGCATTAGCATTTCGGCGAAGAACTATGTAATGGAGAACGCCTCATGAATAGCTATTGAGCGCATGCTAGGGCAACTTCTTAAAAATGTTGCTTCTACTTTGGCCGTAGCTCCAGCAAATACTCAATATGATTTTATTGGACGTGGTATAATGACCTATAGGATATTTTAGTTTGATGTTATGTAATTAATTTTTTTTTCGAATTAATAACAATTATAGACTTAAATCTTTTTTAAATTATTGGAACAATAGACATCTAGATAGAATTTTTTTAAGTATGAAAAGTTATATCTGTTTGAAAGTATTGGATTAGTAACATAAGGGTTAAATGCCACATCTATAATGTTATAAAATCATTGGGTAACCAAGAGTATTTCATTTAGTAGTATACTGAAATATTATTCAATCGTCAAATTTTTGTTAAATCTAAATATTGGTGACAACTCTGATCTATGCTTATTTCGCAATGCTATTGAAAACAAGTAGGTTCGATTCATTCTCTATATATTACATAAAGTCAAAGAAATAATAGTAAAAAAGCGTCGGTTAATATTTTGTAACTGTGTTTTATGTTTTATAAATTTATTACTACACATTAGTCTTAATTTTTCCGAATGTGTTACTTTTTTTACCAAAATACACTTGCATAATGAAAGCGTAATTGCAATCAACATCAGTTAAAGTCTTACAGCTGTATTCATAAAAATATTCAAAAATACTCTTTAAACTTGTTTTATTTAAAACGTGTTTTAAGGCTTACAGAACGTTTTAACTTTCATTCATTCATAAACGGTTCGTAAATTCTAGCTACTCAAAATAGAGTTAAAATACCGATTTCAGTAAATTTAATGTATTTTTTGCGTTTATTAGTTACGTCTGTCAAGTAATAATTATGGTGGTAATTAATAATGACAGTAAAAAGAAAACAAGAAGTGGAAATTAGCATGTAGAAGATAAGGTTTGTATCAATTTGAATGTGTTCAAAATAACTTATTTAGTTTTTTTAGCATCAATTCCAAGAATGGGTGCAAGGAAGATCCAGGATAATTGAAAACAAAAATACTGACGCCAACAAGTAATAGAAAATGCTGACATAGTTTGTTGGGTAGATAATTTTGCAAGTCTGGTGTGAATAATTACAATTCGATTTTTGAATAACTGTTTAACATTAGTAGTAATTATTTTAAGTAAATTTGTAAATGTAAAAAAAACGGACTATGCAGTAATAACGGCACTTTGGAGAGAAGTTTGGTATTGCATAAAATCTTTCTGGAATGTAAACTGCTTATTTTTTAAAATGCTAAATAAAAATTATTTAAATGAATGAATTACTTATATGAATTACATTTTATACCTAAAAGAAATCAAAATTCTTTTTCCGATCGTATGGCACAGACCAATAGGCAGTAAAACATCGCTTGATGTAATATTTAATTTAGGTACATTATGAGAAAAAAATTAGGAAAATACAATAAGCTTGATTACAAAAGAATTAGAATAAGTAAAACTATGAAGACGTGTTGTCAAAAAGTACCAAGATTTGTAGCACCGCCAAGATGACAAAATTCACTTGAAAGCTCAGTCAAAGTCGCGAATTATATCAATTATATTATTTACAATATTAATGGATATTAATATCATCTATTGCATCCGTGTTAAATTAAATACAGAAACAAATTAAATTTCTTTAAAACAAATTTTTTCACTTCAAAAAATCTGATTATACACAATTTTTTAAGTTAAAATAGGTTTAAAGAAGGGTAGGCCCTATTTTAAATATTGCTAAGTTACAACACTGTTACAAAAGGTTTGTTAAGCTAAAACGCGTTTATGAATAGTGTTTTTTGACATTTATGCGAAAATAGGTTTGAAGAGCTCTGTAACCCAATTGTAAATTTTTATGAATACAGCTGTTAACCTTTATACCACAGTTAGCGAATTTAGATTTTACGTATATTTTGAATAGATACCGACATCTAAATGAAATCAATTTTTAGTCTATTGTAAAATCAGTATTGGGGTTTTCTTTTTGTTTAGAATTTCGTATAAATCCTTTGTATAGTGCTTAACAATAAGTACTATTGTATAATTAGTTTCTGTGCTGTTTTTAGTTACTATTTTTATTAGAAGATTATTATTTATAAACAACGTCAAACTTTTAGCAATAGCAAAATTATCTTTGGAATAATTTGATAATCTGCTTTTTCGTTTTATGTTAGATGCTCTGATTTTTTAAAACGACTATAAAACCAATACTAGTATTAATACATAGTTCTTTATATGATATATAAAAATTAGCATCTAATTTTCAAGATTTAAACGGCGCTTCTTATTGTTGCACATGTTAAAATTGATTACTGTTTGTAAAAGAAATACTCACGTTGAACAAAGCAATAATAAGTAAATAACATTATTTGTTAAATTTTGTTTATTTTAAAGTAATAAGCAAGCAACTGTTTTTTTAAATAATGAATAATGCCTTAAACGTTTAGATTTACTTTATAATATTATTACGTGTAATCATGATGCATGTTGCTTAGCAATAGCACAGGGCTCGACGACAAAATTTTGAGTATACGTAATTTATCTTTGCTTTTCAAGTGTAATTTGATTTGTTCGTTATGAACCATGTTGACTAACTCGCGAAGAGACTTTAGTCAACCTAAAACAAGCTGTCAAAGTACCGCAATTAAAGTATTTATGTTTAAGGTTGATTATAATTTACCAATTGATTTTTAAGTAATTGCAAAAAAACTTCGATGGAAACATATAAATTTTTTAAGTGAACGCCTATTACGAATTGTATATCACCCATTTTCATTTCGTGTTTTATGTAACTGCACATTTTGTGATTTACCAATATACGACAATTAACTCGTATTTGTAAAAAAAATTATATTATTTGACCAAATATACTCACCCGTAAACTAATGTAATTATTAAGTAAGTATTTGTTAATTTATCATTAACTACACGAAGAATCAAGTTGCAAACTTTATTGTATTTTGCGGTCAAAAGTCTTTGCATTTTATCTTTAATTGTATCGACTTAATTTGCGTATTATTAAATTTATCTTTAATTAAGTTTTGTGGTTTGTTACAAGTTTGCTGTGTTTTCTTTGATTGGGCAATTTAGATTCCTTATTAAGTTTTGTTATTTCATATTAATTTTTAGTAATTTTTGTTTTGTGTTAAATTTTTTTATGTATTTATTTTTTTTAATTTATGTAATAAATGTTTGATTTTTAAATAGTAAAAAAGTTTTGATGAATTTATTTATGCGAGCGAGTTTTGTTTGACTTTCAGGAATTTGTGACTACACAGTGGAAGGTAGGTTCTAATAGTGCATACACTAGACAACTTTTCCTGTGTTTGACAAAAAATATAATTAAAAAGGTTCAACAAATAAAACTAAAACACATTGCACAAAATAATTAGGCGTTTTATTGTAAAACCAAACTTACATACAACAGTTCATCAAAATTAATAAATTTGTGGTTTCCTCTCTTATTGAGTAACAACAGTGTACTTCTAACAAATTTTCAAAGTTTAATTTTATTTATTAATTGCACAAATTTTAATAAAAATAGTTAAAGAATTTTTGTTTTGGTATAAAAATTATGTTATAATATAGAGAAACCACATTTTGTATTCTAAAACGGTACTACTATCGTCATACTGATGATAAACTAATGTAATTCTAACGGCAAGTATTTTGTACGTGTGTTTATTAACATTTATAGTGATTTATAGTGAATTAGCTAATCATTTAATTTTTGTAAATTTTTGTGACAGGTGACTTATCTTTATCTGTTGAGCAATTTTTACTTTTGATTCTACGTTTTTCAAACTTTTAAATATATACGAAACTTTATTTTTGATGTAACCCACTTCTTCTTTACTTATTACCAACCAAAAAATCGTTCTAGCTACAATTTAACTAGGCAATTTTTTCATGACATCTTTTGCACGTAACAACATATCACATTTTTATTGTTAAACTCAAAATATGAATAAATTAAGAATTCAATTAAAATCTGCATTTTGGAAAAAAATTATATTAAAAAAATAGTAGTTCTCTTTTTAATTTTTATTTTTTATTCAGGATTTTAATTATAGTAAAAAAGTTAAACTTTTTAATTTTAAATTAACATCATAAATATATTATCTGTTTAAAACTAAAAAAATTATGTTAATAATTTATATTCTTGTTTTATTTTTGAAATATTTTGAGTATAAAACGTTGAATAATAAATAATAAAGATGTGTATACTTTATACAAAAATATTATGAACCGCAATTTATTTTTCTACGATAACTTTCGTTAATTTAAGTTATTTAAAATTTACTGGGTTTTATATTTTATAAGTTTATTTAGTTTTTACTTAGTTTAAAATATTACAACATTTTTTTAGTAAATTGACACTAACATAACATTTATCAAAATTTAGAATACGAATTTTTAAACAATTTATTGATTTAAAAATGTAAAAAATTTAAAAGTTACCAGTAACCTATTATATTTACAAAGGTATGTATTTAATGTATATTAATTGAAAAGTATATAATTAAATGTGTTGTTGCAATTTATTTTTAGTATAAGCAAATGAATGTAAATAATTTTTTAAGACAAATTTGACAAAATTGTTTTTTATAAAAAAAGAATAGTACAAGTTAGTAATGTGTACAAAGAACATATTTTTTTAATTTAGATATGTAATCTGTATGTTTTTAATTGTTTACTTCTACTAATTTTAAATAGTTTTTTTTTAATTTTTTTTACAAAATATATACACTGTGTATATTTAACAATTATAGTTTTTGTCACTATTATATGCTTTTTTAAATTTTGTAATTTATCTTGAATACTAAAGTTAAAACATCTCAATTGAATATAAAATATTGCTATAATTATCAATAACACTATTTTTTAAACATGATATGGTACTGAGTGGCCAACTTAAAAAATACTCTATCTTATTAGATTAAGATTAATTTGAAAAGACACCAAGCTGCAAGAGATATGTGTCATTCTGTACTTATTTTTAAATATATTGAGTTTTAAGCAGTTTTTGATTACATCGTTTAATTTAAACTGTGATTAATCAAATTTAAAACCTGTTTTTTAAAATTTAATTAAAACAATTGTAAAAAAACAAAGAACTTGATTTAAGATTTTTTAGTATAATATAATTATAGTTAGTTTAACATCTTAAAACTATATAATTCATTTATTTTAGTTATATAAATTCGAAAATACACATTTTAAGCAGTTATGTAAGTCTCCATTGGAGGTATCACCAGTCATTTATATTATAAATTTATCATATTCAGTATCTATAATATGCTTATTTGCATTTAGTTCTCTTTCATTTTATTTACGTGAAAGCATACTTTTTGCCATTTATTTTTACAAACAATTGCAATTTTTTTTGTGCCAATTTTTTATATCGTTTAATTTAAGAATAGGGTGTCAAACTTCGGAGTAATTGCTCAAATATTCTACGTAAGTTCTTACGTTTAGTGTTGTTCTGTTTACATCTGTAATTAGTTACTGCTAACTTATTTGATTAAATAGTTGTGTACTTACGATAATAAATTGCAGTGGCCTGATGAAGTGCACATTTTGTGCAAGAAACCTCGCCATAAAGAAAAACTGAGCAGTTTTTTTATGCCCCTTCTTGCAGAATTTTTCACAATTGGCTACACCTATTCTATTAGGTTCAACTCCGGATGGTAAAATGTGGAATTTTTTTTGCAAATATTGTTATAAGTTATATAATTTTAATTTTATTAAAATTTCATCATGTGAGTTGCTATGTTCTATTAACCAAGTAGTCATTTTTGCTTTTCGACTTGAAATTGGATGCTTCATTAACACGTTATGATAACTTGCACTATTCATCACAATCACAGAATGTTGTGTGTATCAATTAGTCCTCAATCCACTTTTTATAATTTATCTAGTTCATGTCATCATGATAGTTTCCTGCTTTGTGTCTTGATTTAAATATCAATAAAACATTATTGTTAAAACACCCATTTTGCCTCCTAAAATAAATAATAGTAAATAACAAAATATTATGAAAAAATTATGTCAACATACCAGCATGTACTTTAATAAATCGTTTTTTCTTTGCTATTGAAGATTTAAACTTGCACCTGGTTCCTTGGTTTAATTACATGGCGTTGTGTGAGATTCATTTATGTATGCTTCATCTAGAATTTATACAAAATGATAAGATATAATATAACGTTTATAACTTAGCTAACTAACCGCTATATATAATTGGTCTTCCAGTTCTTTGATAACTATTGATTGATCGTATGTATGAACAACGTAAAGAACGTATATTATGTCCGATAAGTATTTTACGATGATCTATTGTTTTTCTCTAAATAAAAATTAATGCAAAACTAAGCTAAACCATGATCTTACTTCAAACCCATCATAGGTTACGATTTCTTTTCTAACAATCTCATTGAATCATTCTCTTTAATAACGTTATAAATTAATTCTATAGAAAGCTTTTTTTATAATAATATGAAAATGATTCGACAAATTGTCTATTCGCTACAATTATCAGCTGATCATTTTGGAGAAATTTTAGGTATCGGGGTTGAAATGGACATATGACATCGAAAACCGTGAAGTATGCGACGTAGGTCAACCTTGCTTTTATTTTCTTCCGTCAGATATGCTAGAACTTAAACTGAAGAATATAGTTGGCTAATAGTGATAAATTCATAAAGCGATAAAATAGGTTATTGTTTTGTAGAATGCACTTCACTGTTGTCTTGCAATAATAAGGACAAATTTTCACTGAGCGTTAGTAGTTTTTACGGAAACGACACATACAATTTCGTCGGAAAGATGGAGCTCGGTGATGCGTCCTAGTTTTATCATAAAAACATTACATTCTTGTTTTATACTTAAACAAGAAGCCCGATATGAACGTTGAGACCTGATGTACACCAATTATTGCGTTACTGCATCGTGTGTAAATATATCTTTTCCAAAATGTGACAACATATATTCATCATGTTTCCATCTATTTAGTAGACTTGCTAGTTTAAAATAAAATTTTATAGATTTGACAGAACGTTTCTATACTCCAAAGTGTGCCGTTCTAAGCGGTATAAAATGCTATGTAATTCCTATTAAGCCTGGATAGTTTGGCTTTACCTTTATTTGATGCAATTAGTTTATATAAACACTGAATCTTGCGATTAGCTCCAACAAAATAAGTTTCATTTTCTGAATATATGTTTAAACAAATTCTATAGCGTGCAATAAACCTTGTAAGAGCTGTCATAAACGCGGTTGTAGTCAAATCTGTAATTACTTCTAAGTGAACCGCGCGCATGTAACAATACAGATAAAAGTAGCAATATATACTTACGTACAGACCCTCTACGTCTACAAAAATCTGTAGCATAAAAAACTCCGCAGTATACAACTCCGCAATTCTCAAATGGTTTCGTGAATACAACGCGGAGTAAAAGTAAATTGCTCATTAAATATTTTAGAATTACAAGAGCAGTTTTTCTACAAATAATGCAATTAAAAACAATGCTTCGAACTAAAGGCTTTATTGCTAACGGTCAAAATTTTGTACGGATAGAGGCTGTGATGGCTTGTACGCCAACATGTTCTTTACTGAAATGTTTTTTTAGATATGCAGATAATTGTTTAAAGAAAATCGTAAAATTGTGTCTAAGTAAAATATTGTTATTAAGCCTTTTGATCTCAACGTTTTTTGTAAGAATTTAAAACTACTACTGATTTTGTAATAAAAAAATATTTGCATTTAAGTTTTAAATTACATATGTTTTGAGTTGTATTACAGAAGTTTAGCAACGTATGCATTATCTTCCAACAGAATTTAAAAAATACAAATACTGTAATGTTTTTTTTAAATTAAATTTCGTTGTAATTGTAAATTTAATGATTGTTCATTGACATATTATGTGCTGCAAATATCTTATAATAATTATTTCTTGAAAATAATTTTTTTAAATTATATTGTAAGAATGTAAAATACGATAACAAAGAATGATCGATTTTTGCGCTATACTCGATTACTATGATTTCTGATCATTCACAATAGAATGATCGCGATTGCTGTCATCGATCATGGAAAGTAATCGCGACCATAGATCACTTAATATAATCGTACTTGTATTTGCTTGTTTATAACTACATGTCTATTATTTAATCTGGTTTCAATGTGTTTTGTCGAATATAGAACGAGACATTCCATATGAAATTGTCTAATTACAAAGCCAGTTAACTTTAGATTTTGATCAAACTTTGAAAAAATCTTCCAAAAAAGAAATCCAAACTTAATTAATTTTTATAACCTTCCGTTCTCGTTTGACCAAGGTAAAACCTTTTAAAAACGTAATTTTTCTGCTTCACTTTCTTTAGCTGTAATTTTTTTTGTATTAGAGATAACCGTACATCCAAAACGAAATTTAAAAAAGAAAAGATATAGTTTTTATGATAAGTGAAATAGGATGGTAGAGCCATCTCATAGTATAAGTTTACTATGTATGACTAATAGTAACTACATGGCTATAGAGATGGAAACGTTGAAAACTGATTTTATACCCGCGTAATTCAAGTAAATATAAACATTGTAAGATAACAATGTTCACCATCGTATTTCACTCATCAAAACTTGTTTAAATTACGCGGGTATAAAGCTAGCTTTCAAGATTTCCATTTTAATAACCATTTGTTTACTATGACAGTTTTTGTGCGCATAACAAAACTTAACTTAGTCAATACCGCCAAATAATGACATGCTGCTAAAAATACGTTTTTTTAAACTCATTTTTGTGAGATTTAACTGACTCCAGTGTCTCGGTTATTTAATGTTACTCAAAAATAAAGTGAACACCCTAGAAAAAATAAACCTAACAAACTAACTTAAAAAGCCTAATCTTTGTGCAAAAAATATCTGTTTGAAATTTTTAAATTGGAAAAAATCGGAGTTTTTAGGTCACAATATGAACGTGTCTACTGCGACATAAAAATATGAGACTCAAGGAATCTTTTGTTCTTAGCTTTTATTTCAAATGTCTGTATTGGTCGTTTTGTTATTAGATTCTTAGTGTGTGTACAGAACGTTTCTTTAAAGTAAAAAATTACGTAAAAAAAATTAAAAGATAGTACACAGTGTGTATGACATTAGTTGATTTTTTAGAAAATTATTCATTCATGGTACAAAATAAAGTACATATCTTTTTATTGAATAGATAATAAAGATCTTTTTGTAATTTATTTTAAAGAAAACGGATTATTTCAAACAAAAACTTGTGTTATTAATGATTGTCTAACACACACTATACAGTATCGTTTTTCGCATTTCAAAAAATTTTCTTTATTTACATTAAACGAACTTATTCAAATTTTAAAAAAATCTATTATTTCTGTGATAGAGCAGCCAGTCAATAAAAAAATTATAAATATATGTTATTCATATTATGTAGACGACTATGGAATAGAGACAGTGTCATTTGTTTGCTACTTCTCACGGCAAAACCCATGTGATGGTTCAGTAGGTACAGTTAACAAGGCCATGAGATAAGAAAGCTTAAAACAAACTGCAGATCAGCATATATAAATATTGTAAAGCCAATATGTCATGTTCCATTCTAATAAAAAATAATGTTTAATTAAAAAAATCAATATGAATATTCTTCCATGATGTTATTTACCTAATAATCTCGCTTAAATACTCATAATTTCAATAAAAGTAAAAACATAATTTTACATTTAAAAAACATTTAACTTACTTGCTATACCGTAAGATAGAAATAAAATCGATAAAACTAAATTGAATATGCATAAGCATATAACTAACCAACTGCGAATAATATTATGCACCTATAAAAAAAGAAAATTACCTAAATTTTTGCTTTAAAATAACCTGTACACACACTAAGAGTAAAAATAGCAGCACTAAAAATGCAAACATTTGAACTTTAAAACAAAAACTAAAGATCCTGTGAGTTTTATATTTTTATCATTACATACATTATACATTAGACACGTTCATATTCTAGCCTGAAAAAGGCAATTTTTCGAATTTCAACCAGATATTTTTTCCACAAATAGTGGACTGTTTTGATCAGTTGTTGAGTTTATATCCTCTAGGATATGTACACTTAATTTTTTACACAAATATTGCGTGTTATATTACTAGCGATTTACTCAAGTTTTTCAAAGAATCCATACATTTTGTATAACATAAAATAAACCAAACAGAAATACAATTTTTTTAATCAGCATATATCATATTACTAGATTGATTGTATTAGTCAAGTGTTAGTAACCTGAGGTGATGCCATCTACCAAGTACTAGCACAAAGGTATGTAATAAAAGTAGCAAAAAGTTATCTGCTTGTTTATAGCCATCTAGTGTTTTGATTTTTGTTAGCGTATTAAAAATTATATTAAAGCGATAGCAGCGCCACTGTATATTTATAACAGAAACGCAGTATATAAAAGGCCTTCTTAAGCGAAAGATTTAAAGTCGTTTTGCATGACGTTGTAAACACAACTCTGATTTTGGATGTTGAACTAGTTTCTCTAAATACGAGATGATGTGGTACATTATAATGCTAGTTCGAGTATGTGCACTTCCTATCATTGTGTCTTCAATTTTTGTATTTAAACGTCCATCGATTTATCCGCGGGTTTATTTTTCTCTTGTTTAACGCAAGTTTTATAGAATTGAAATCTGTTACGATTTTAAACTGAATTATTTGCAAAAAATTTGAAATCTACTCAAAGAGTTAACTATAGCGAGCATTTCTAATATACAACTGTGGTACTGTGACTCACAATTGGTAGTTCCTTTAGTGAAATAAACTACTAGTTAGAATAATCTATTATTAGTCTGGCGTTATAATAAAATAGTGCCGTAACCTCTGGAACAATCGTCATAATGGAGTAAACTGTAAAAACTGTGAATAAATTGCTGTACTCAATATATCTTTGATGTTCTCAAAATAATGAATTATATCCTTTGAAAACTGCTCTATACTTTTCCTAGTTATTAAATAAAGCGATTTCACAATAACTGAGAACTGACTGATGAATCGTCCAAAATAACTTGCTAATCCAAGAAACCTTTACAAATCGTGAACATTGTTTGAAATCGAATAATCACTTATAACCTGCACATTCACAGAGTTAAGTCGTATTCTATCTTTGCTAATCAATCTCTTTACCTACAAGTTTCTTAAAAATGTTGTTAATGTATTGTTAGAACACCACTCGAACTGACTTAAAGGACTAATAAACCAAATGTATTTAATCGACTCTTTGTCAACTTTAATATGATGAAACTCATTTTTTAAATCTAACAATGTAATATAAATTTTGTTTTTCATTCTATCCAATTAATAATATATTCTAGGGATTGACTAGTGTTTTCGTATTACAACTTTTTATTCAGATAACGAAAATCACGGCATAAATAATCGGATCCATTCCGTTTCTTTAGCAAAACAATAGACTTATAATACGGAGATTTAGATTCTCGAGTATTGTTTTTCCGTAGTAATCCATCTAAAGATTTTTGTAACATTTGTTTCATAATACCATAACTTAATTGTCCAAAAAGTAAAAGGAATATTATGTCATTTAACTCAAATTTGCATTTCATAAGTTAAACCAGGAATAAATAATGCATTTGACAAAAAGTCTCGCTCTAACAGAATTTTAGAATTTATCGTATGTTCAGGAACAACATAAAACACCGTCTATAATTAGAATGGCATGAACAATGCCCAAGATGTTTAATAATAAATTATTAATTTTACAAAATTTAGCATTAGCTACACATGGAACAATCATTTTTACAAGAAGGCAACTTACATGGATTAGCATGATCGAACTGCCACTATCAACAAATGCATTTTTCTTAAAATTAATTTGGATAAATCTCACCTATACCCAAACCTCGCACGCTGTTATTGGAATCATCGTTGTATTATCCGGTACTTTTGATAATAATCCTCTATGATATGGTATGGTGCTTGTTGAACCTATTTGTTGTGAACATAATTGTTGAAGATAACCAATTAAACCACATATAAAACATGAACTACGTTTTCGTCTCGGTTTTGTACATTCTTGATTGATTCTGTAAAACAGAATCGCCAAAACGATCAATGGCATACTTTAGTGTGTTTGCTTCTCTTAGTACAGTTTTATCCGGTCGACAAGTAAATATTCTTTTAAATTCTTGTACAAGTTCTAACCAATTCAAAGATAATAAATCAACTCAAGAGTGATACCATGATTGTGCTACACCTTGCAATTTACCAGCTAGTCATGTACACATCGTCTGATTGTCAACATCATAAGTGTTTTGAATAACATTTAAACGTTGCAACCATACTTCAACATTGGTAGTACCATCAGAAACAGGAAATAAATTTGACAATTTTGAATGCTTAAACCACGGGCTGTTTAATTGTTACTTTACGTAACCTTTTTTTTTGTTCATGTTGTAAAATGAAACGAACTTAATTGTATAACTTGATCTATTGTCGTTTGTGTTCCTTAAACTTCTTCCTTTCTTGTGGTATCCATATTACATTTAATTTGCTTCAACGTATTTATCCATAAGCTTTTACGTTTTTCTCGACAAGCGTTTTTAAGATTGGCTTGGCGGTTAACTTGCTATTAAATATGACAAGCAAAAATCGATTCTGTAAATTTACGTAATATGCATTATTGGTTCGAGCAAAACCCACATTTCAGCAAATAAAGCATCAAAATTGCTAAAATTTGAACGTTTAGTGTAGAATAGTGAAAAGAAAAATTATAGTGGTACATTTTGTTGACCAAACTCTTAAAGAAAAAAGGTTTTTAAAATTTTTGAACGCTTTTTTAGAAGACGTCTTTTTGCAAAGAAAAAGAAACATATGGCTCCAGCTTGATTATTGTTCGGTGAATTTTAGTCTAAACGTGCGTCAGCATAGAATCAGTATTCACATCGTATTATTGGAAAAGGAAGTCTATTTTCCTAGCCAGCGCGCTTGCCCGATCTAACTGGATCTTTAAAAGAAACTAACAACCAGGAAAAATAAGAAGTTGTACGAAATGCCAATAAAAGCTTGTATAGAACCGAAATTAAAACATTGGTTTTTCTACCAAATTACACTAAATAAATGCATTAAAAAAGATAGAAGATATTTTGAACATTTGTGAGCTATTTGTGGCTAAACTTTGAGTAATTCTATGTGTTCTGTCTTCTGTGTTTTTTTTTTATTTTATTGTTGTTAATGATGTTTTGTTGATTTGTTGGTCTTTCAGTACGCTTTAAAACTAGCATTGAACTATTGCAGTGATTTGTTTTTTTTGCTTAGGTAACTTGATTCAATTGAGATTCTCAAATTTTTAACATTTTCTTGTATAAATCAAGGACGAATGAAGATATCGTGATACAGTTTCTATTAAAATTTTTTGACGACTAAAAATTTGTTACAAAATTATTACCATTTTATTTAACTTTCTCTAAAAATAAAACAAAATTACTATTTGTTGCAGGTGACGTCATCTAGTTTATTTGTTTTGAGCTTTCTGTCGACTATAGAATTTTCTTTCAAACGAGATCAAAAATGTACAAATAAGTTGAATGATTCAAGGATAAAATGTAAATATAGAAAAATGCATTGCTTTTCCTGACCCTTATTATGACAAAAAAAATCATATAGAAAAATGATACTGTATCACCCAAGCTATCAATTTATGTTTTCAAAGTTATGGCTCATCACCCAACTTTTCTAAATACTGTGAACTTTGTTTCTTCATAGCAGTTACGATCACCTAGCAGTGAATTTACGAAGTTTAAAACAATTTCCAGCCATTTCTCTTGTCTACTTTGTTTATAAGAGTTTTTTTTCTAAATTTCTATCATTTACCACTGTCTTCGTACAGTGGTACGTACCCTTATCCAGACAACCTTTGTAGTAACAACTAAAAAACATTTTATTAAATCCAGAAGATTTGCGTAGATAACATTATTTTGCGATTAAAACATAGCTACATACTGACAAAATCCTAAAACACAATTATTTACAAAACGGATCTTACTAAAGTTAAAAATATGTATATGTAATTAAGTAAGTGCAACAAATTTAATTAAATAGCATATTTATATGCAGAACATGTTAATATTGTTGATTAAAAAGCTAAAATTTATACGTTTTAGTTACAAGATTTTGGTAATAAGATTATTTTGAATTAACATAAGTAGATATTACGACAAAAGCTTTAAGGAATAAATTTTAATTTAAATAAGCATCTTGTTAATGACAACGCTAAAAACGTTATATATTTAATATTTAAAAAAAACAACGTTTGATTTCTAAATGAAAAACAACATTAGCACATTTATACTGTGTGAAACTATTTTAGCATTTAAATATAACAAGCCCAATGGAAATTAACAAAACGATTTAGTTTAATTTGTTATTTATACAAACAAAATTTTAATTGCGCTATGGCGTCACTGGTTTGTTTGTTTGTAGGTAAAATACGCTAACGTTTAATAAAGTTAGTGTTCTAAGTGACAAATTTCTAATATTTTTTAATGTGCAAAACATAAACAATAACCTCAAAACATTTTAATTATACAATTACGTTTTATTTTGTGTACGTATACAAATTTTAATTATAATTTAAATTTAAAATCTCAAAGGTTCTTTTAATATAAAAATGTAGGCGTTGTTAACATAATATATTGTAATTAACTTATTATTAATATCGTTAATTGATAGATTATCAAACGAAAACGTTTTTTTTATTTTATTATGCTTAGGTAATTTAATTAATAATAATAATTAAAAAAAAATTTAATACATTTTCAATTGTAGGTCCCTAAAAAATCTAAAAAAAAGTTAGTTAGACGGTGAAAGATCTAATGCATTTGAACTTTCAAAAAAACAGTTTTGTTACACTGAAAAAGATGTTATTGTTAAAACAAGAAACGAAAAAAAATGTCAAAAGTTTGCTTCATGATTGATCATAATATACATTAATATTAATTTCATTAAAAGAAACTTGCGTTGATAGGTGGTATAAAAAGTATATGTTATAATTGCGATTATGTGAGAGAAGAAAAAACATCTTTCTCACACACACACACACACACACACACACGTTTACATTATTGAACGCACAAAAATATTTATGGAATAAATACTACACAAAGTCACAAGTATGAGTTAATTACAATCGACAGCTGTAACCTAATTTAAATCGCACAGAAGTTACATTTGCTGTATAATTTTTGATATAATATACAGTTGTTACTAAAATGCAAAAAAAAAATTTTCTATTGATTTATTTTTGCAATGTTTTGTATTATTTTAGAACTACTTCTTGTTAGGTGAACTAAACAAACCAGCTCTCGTTACCTGCACATCAGCATTTTTGTTACCTATTGCAAAAACCATAAAATAAAATTTATTTATAATAATGTTTTGTAGTTTATAATAACAGTATATTACAAACAAGATTAAAAAGTTTTGGTTACTGCCAAGAACATGGATGCTCGAAATAGTGTAAAACTTCAACCGAATATACCACTTTATTCACAACTTATTTAATTTGTACTTATTCGTATTTTTATTTTTAAATTTAGTACCAAGCAAAATTCAGTATTATCAAAAATATAGTATACAAAATATTACCAACATAAAGATATAAAACATAATTCATAAAAATTAAATATAAAATAAAAATGTATCTATAATAGTAAAAATCTATGTATAATTGTATTAATGGTGAGAGTATACATTTAATTATAATCTACAAGCTTTCGAACTTAAGCTAAGTTTGTCGTCAGGCAGTATAATGTAAATTGATAGTTATAAAACTCAGGTAACTGAAAACAATAATTTGTAAGGGAACTAAATCATTGAATGAGGTTTTTAGTTACCTTAGTTTCATAATTGTCAATCTAATTTATACTGCCTTTCGATTATATTTTTTTAGAGTAATGCGTTTAAAACATATATCTAAAAATAGTTTTTTTTACTTAAAAAAAAAATTAAATTTAAATTGTAATATTAAAACAATAAATATGTTTCTAAAATAGGTTTTCGGGAAGTAAAAACCATTACGCATAAAATTGATTAATAATTCTTATGATGTCAAGGCTATGACAGCATTTTTAAGAGTTCTCTACAATTCACAGTAGAAAATTGTGTTGGCGATAAATATAATCAAATATTAAATAGTAAGGTTTCTTTTTATAATAGGCGAGGTTAAAGAACAAAATTATGTTTTACACAACTTAATTATTGTCTATACATCTTAATACTATCTAAAAAATTAGGTTTGCAAAAATGAAAGCCTTGAAAACTTAGAGTTCAAATTTTATTTATGTTTATTATTTATTTTAAAATAGTATTACAACAAAAATATAAATTATATAACTTACAAATATTTTAATTCAAATAAGTTTTTTTAATTTTTCTTTGCAATTGTTTTTTATTTTGCAATTAGGTTAAATTGAAATATTTAAACAGTATTTTGCAATTGATTTATGTAAATTGTCAGTAAACATTTATTTAGAAAATATCGTTTTTTTCTTATTAGTATATCAAAAATTATTGTTTCTAAAAAATTAATTTCTAGCGGCACAGACTGTCTATTGTTATACAAAAAAAGAATTACTTACTATTTTATTATAAACAACACAAAATAATTATACCAAAGCAGCTGTATCTAAAAGTGCAAAATGTGAAGATAAAACATGTTTTGTTTATGAGATTGTCTATTTTATAAATACCCCATTTTGGTTATGTTTTAATTTTGTTTGTCAGCTATCTAGCACTAATCGGAAACATTCACGGATTTAGAACTGTAACACATTTGATATCTTTTTTAGTAAAGTTTTAATGCTTATTTAACGGGAAAGTAATCGCAGCAAACGAAAACGTTAACATTGTTGAGATTATTAATCGCATATTATCAAGTGAGTTGGTTTTTTCGTCGATCGTAAATTATTAATTTTTGCATTTTTTTAACAACTTTTTTATAAACGGTAGTTGTGCTACTTGTAGAACCTTTATAGAAGCGTTTAAAACGTTACTTTAATTTCGTAATTTTTTTGACTAAAATCTGATCATTTCTGAATTACTTTATAAATAATATAAAAGTTTATACTAGATTAGTGAGTGCAAAAGCGATTTGTCCTCAAATCGCAAATAGTAAATTTTATTTAACTAGCATTAAGCCATTAATGAATACGACCATCTAAGCCCAACAATTAAAATGATGTTCATAGAAGGGTTTCTGTGTACGAATATATAATAGTGATTTTGCCATCTGTTAGAGATTATATTGTAAAACTATTTAGAAGTTAATAGAAGATAAGTCAGTGAAAAAAGGTATCTGTTCAGTGATGTCAATTGTCACATATTTATCAGATTTTAACATAATTCTTTATAAATTCTGATAATGAAATATAAAGTAACATAACTGTAGTTTAGCTTAACAGAACATTATTAAATTTGATCATTTTGTTTATACTTACATACATACAATGCAATTAAAAAAAAACAAATCCGTTAATATTATATTGAAAAACAAATATCACAATAAGACTTTTTGCCGCACGCAAACCAGATTTGCAGACCGACAGAAAGAAGATCTGCAAATAGTCCAAAAAGTCAAAAAGTGACAAAAAAAGTTGTGACATCTGTTTTTCATACTATTTTCTCTATTTCGTATAAAGTTAATGTAAATTTTTTAATAAATGAAGATCTTATAAATGTTATAATGATTTTTTTAAATTCTGTTGGCAATTTTGGCATTTGACAGTTGTACTCCGCTCGACGTAATAGAACTAGCAAATAAAGCTTTAAATAATTTGATCCCAAAAAAATCCCGTTTAAAATATGAAAAAGAATATAAAAACTTTACAATTTGATGCGATCAAAATAATCTAAATTCATATACAGAAAATGTGGTATTTCAGCATTTTTAAAATATGACACATTCAAAAAAGTTATCAACTATGTGGTCCAATTAATCAATGTTAAAAACGTGTCATAACATTGCATCAAACATATGGTTTAGAAGCAAACATAACCTCAACAATGGTTGTAATAACAAACATTACAAAGAAAATAATATGTTGATATCAAAGTAGTAAAGTAGTGAATTGAAAAGTTGTTGAAATTGATTAATAACAAATGTTTTTTTTCTTATCCGTATTTAGTGCTATCATTTTAACAATTTTTTGTACAAAATAGCTTCTACTTTTTTGGGAGCAGATGTAAAACGAATTTTGACAAGATTTCCAAACTTAGAAGCAGTTATTTTATTACTGCGTGCCTGAAATCATTCTGGATTATTTGACTGCCCACGAGTTCCTATTTCGATGTCTGTATTTTTTTTAATTTTTATTTTCCTGAGAAAAGTATTCTTTTTTTTTAATTTTACGCTCCCACATTCATATCTGAAACAACCTTAAAGGATCTGTAATTATTGCATCAGTATAAACAAATTCTATGAAATTTATAAAATTTTTTATATTATATTCTTATAACAAATTATAATACCCCTTACTGGCCAAGAACATAATCTGAATCAGCAGAAGCAAAGTTGCTTTATGAATCTTTTAATATTTATCTTCTTCAATAAAATAACTTAAAGCGTTTTGCAGAGTTTTGTATTACCCTTTCTTGGAGAAACTAATTCTTTTACCACTAGTAAATTTGCATACAATCGAGTACGTAGTTGTTATCTATATTCCTTAGCTAACTGCGTGAATTGTGGATCAACCGATGCATCACACATAAAAGGTTTTCTTATAACCCACACTGAATCATAAGTATATATTATATAATTTTGTTTGTTATCTTGTGGTTGGCAATTAAAATAGCCTATAGTAGAACAGTTCTTGTGCTCCCCAAATATGTGCGATGGAGCATTTATTAAAATGTTTAAGCAATATAATCCTAAACTGTTACAGAACTTACCACAAATTTCTCAATTTCCTTAAAAAAGTTTCATAACAGATGATTACAACACTCGATTTTTTTAACAATTTGCTGTCCGTATGGTCGTGCTTCAACTACTTTCTTAAACTCACTATTGTTCTTACCTCCGACAAGTTTTGTGTATTTCAGTCTATACATATTGACGTTTTTTCGGAAATGTTGTACAATAATGTAGTTTCCATTGCAGATACGACCCTTTCCAATTGTTGAGACAAATGTGCACTGAGGCACTAACAGCGTATTGTTTAGAACGAGCACACATCGTTACGGACACCCAAATGCAACAATTTTGAGTATTTATGCCCTATAATACAAGGCTAAATGTTAGCAATCTATATACAGTCTAATAATATTACTAAACAAACAAAAAATAAACAATTTTAAACCCAAACGTCAGAAGTTAACATATAAAATCGTTTTATGATTATTACTGCTTATCACTTTAGAAAACAAGATTGGCAACGATACCTGTTATGAAAAAATGCTTGTTTACAAACTTTTTAAATATTTGACAATCGGCTTAAACAGGAAATTAATTTTGTGTTGTTTTCAATAAAATTATAAAGATTTATTCATGACAAATAGTCCATGTAGATATTAAACTATTTGCTAAATTAATGCAATCTTTAACCAAAATTTTGGGTAAACAAGAGATTGTTATTTTGTACTATAGGAATTTCGCTGAAATTAAAGTGATTTTCGATAAGGGATGGATTCGTGCTGTACATATTGTAATAAATGAGTGACAAGGGTATATTTTGTATTATGTTATTTGTCTTGTTTGGTAATGAATGAGTCACACAACATTTCTCAAGATTAGATACGTTTTGTATCTGTATACATTATTAATTTTAAGAAAACTTTAAAAATAAAATTATTTCTTTCAATATATGAATCAAATTAATAATTACTCACCACTCTTGAAACAGAATGGTAGTTGGTACTATATGACCGCTTGTTCCAAGATCAGTCTGCAATGACTGTTATGCACAGATTTTTGTCAACATTGCCAATTTGGATAACTAAGTTTTTTTCCTCTTTTGCAGCTTCCTGCATTGACGCCAATGCAGTTTTATGGATTTTGTCAGCCTTTTTTTTTTTAAAAGGTATTCAAAAGATTTTTGAGACATAAATAGTATATTTTAAATGCTACACGACTCTTTCTGCAACAAGTTTTACATTTTGTTGCAAGAATGTACTGCGTTGCCGTCCAAGAAATGTGTGTTCTTAATGTCAGAAAAACGGATTGGCAGCGGACATATTTGAGATGATTATAATGTCACTTAAAAATATTTTTATAACGTTGAACGTTTCAAAAGAAACGTTTCTAAGATTATATATTAACGATACTTTTGTGCACTTTGTTTATCGGTTGGAAAGCGATCGCTAATGTGAATGCTACATAATCTTAATGTCACCTAAGTTTATTGTTATGGTTTTGCTTATATTTATTTTATTTCATAAATACGTTAACGTCAATTAAATTTTAATTTGATTATAACTACCTAGATTTTAACATTAATGATTGCTACATTTTTTAAATTTTATGTAATGAACAGTATGACCAGGAAATCAAAGAAAATCACATATCGAAACATTATCAAAAAGTTTTCTTTGATAACAGTAAGTGAGAGATCGGATTGATTTATAAAACAAATAAAGTAAGTGTTTATACATTAAATTTACAAATGGTAGTAAGAAAAATGTTTTTTTTCTATTTGGATAGTGACTAAATTATTTGTTATGGATTTTTATTTAAATTTGGCAACGTTTTGCAGACTATGCTGTCTGTTTATCAAGCCATCTTATCATCCAGGATAAAATATATCGTACATTTTTATTACAAGATTATCAATCAATGACTAGATTGTAGAAAGTTCTTCACTAGGAGGAACAAATTAAACCATTTAAGATTTTATTATGGCGACGTTTCGTGCAACCATCCGTGTTAATAATTGTTTGTCATTCTCAGTAATTGTTCATTTACAACTATTATAATTTTTTGACTTTTTAGAAATATTTTAACAATTTTTTCATGTTAACTGTAATTTATATTGTGTAATAGTGTTATGTCGTTTGGATTTAAAGATTTTTCCACTCTATCCTTTTAGTTGGCTTGAAGAAGTGCACGAAACGTCGCCATAATAAAATCTTATGTGGTTTAATTTGCCCCTCCTAGTGAAGAACTTTCTACAATCTAGTCATTAATTCAATATTAAAGGAGGACGTAACTACAGTATCAATCAAGTTACCTTTTATAATATATTTATGTAAAATATAAAAGTACCTTATCTACTTTATTTATTTCTTCATTGATATGACTACATTTTTAGTCCAACTATGTCGAGTGTTAAAAAAACACGTATTTTAATTAATAAATTGGTTTAATTAGCAAAACTAAAATTGTCAAAATCTTTATTTATTTATAGATCTTATGACATTTCTAGCTCACAGTTGCGATATTTGAAAAGCATTTTATATAATTTAAACGTAAAAGTTAATTATACGTTTAACTTTAAAAACTGTAATTATGTTTGACTAATATTAATTACTAACATATAAATACATTTAAAAATATTTTTATAACATCAAACAAATATTTTTTAATGTTTAGTTGTTTGTATACAATAGATACAATAGAACAAAAGTTTCCAAATACAGAAGCTACCAATATTAATTATAAATTTAAAATAACATTATTGTATGTTTTTATATAGTATGTTATTACGTTTTTATGTGCTAGTTATTGAATTATTAAATTATTTTAGAAATTTATTAAAATTAAATGTTATATTTGATAAATCATTTTATACAATCATTATCTTACATTCAGTAAATTATTATAAAATGTTTTACAAAAAATCAGTTAGTTATGTACTTACTACAAGTTAGATAAATAAAAAATGTAAGTTTTAAGAAAATGTAAAATTGAACATAAACATCTTTGTACAAACATAAAATGTAAATTTGTTAAACCACATGTTATTCGCATATACATACAAATACAACATTTACCTTTGATTGTGATCAAAATTCTAGACTTCTAACTTACAGTTTATGTATTAGCATTTTATTTATATTTATAATCGAATTGTTATTTGCAAAATTTAGTATATTATTATTATTATTATTATTATTGTTATTATTATTATTATTATTTTTATTATTAATATTATCATTATTAATTTTAAATAATCTGATATTTTGTATTGAAATTTAAATTTATACGTATTGAACTTTGTATTATTAGAATAGGTTGATTAGTACAACGCAAGTCGCTTAATAGAATTACATTGGGACAATTATAAAACTCAGGTAACTAAAAACAATAAATCGTAAGGGAACTTAATCTTTGACGCAAGTTTTTAGTTACCTTAGTTTTATAATTGTCAATCTAATTTATACTCTCTTTCGATTATAATATTTTTAATGCGTTTAAAACACATATCTAAAAATAGTTTTTTTTCTTTAAAAATCCAGAAAAATTGTAATATTACAACAATAAATATGTTCTAAAATAAATTTACGTGAAGTAAAAACCATTACGCGTAAAATTGATTAATAATTCTCTAATAAAATTACATTGGGACTTGGAGTTTTTGATAAAAATAACCAAATAATAAAATTCGATCCTAAAAAAACCTTTAAATGATAATTGCTTAGAAAGCAGTAAATACATACAGCGTGCATCTGATTAACAAAATGTTAATTTAGAAGATGAAATTACATGTAGCATTATTACAAGCAAAAAGTGTTAAAATAAAACATTAATAACACATTTAAAAAAACATTAAATTATTTGTTTAACTAAAAACAAAAATAAATACAAAATGCATACGTATTGTAAAAATTTAGCTAAGAAATAAATGCAAAATAGATCATTGTCCATGTATAGAAACAAACCATCTCTATAGCCATTTACATACAAATATTCATACATTTTTACGTTTAAACTAAGAGATGGCTCTGCCATCGCATTTAACTCATGTTAAAATTGATAACATAAACAGAAACTGTAATTACTATAAACGATGTTTTTTATACTGTAGCATACATAGTAGTTCTATGTTGATCAAATTAATGATCCTTTCTTTTAGGAGGTAGGACAGAAGCAACTACTTCAGTTTTTTGCGGCGTTTCGTGTACTAGATAAACACTTTATCAGACTTGCTCCACTGAGTAAAAAAAGAGTTAAAATTGAATAAAACATTAATCAAAAACACAAAATTTTCCGCGTCATATCGAACGTACAACCGTCATTTTTTTTACATTCACTCGGAGACGAGCTACATATTTTTGATTGTGATGCTCATAAACAAAAATGCATTTTTAGCATTGTCCTTCATAGCATAATATTTATCACAAATAGCCTTTTTTGTACTAAAGTCAAATTTCAAATACCAGCTTTTATGACAAAGCACAGTTTTTTCCTGATTAAAGCACGTGCGATTCTTCTCTTTACTTGACAATTGCAGCTTTATTCGTTTTCCACTATTTTGGACTACTGTTTCTCTTCTTACTCGTTTTTTTCTTGATTGTCAAATATTGTCTTTTTTATTTTATTTCTTTTCTCAAAATGAAATTTAGTTGGTTTATCTAGTTTCGTGTTGGTATAATCTATTGCGTCATCAGTTTTTGAATTTGGAAAGATAATATCTGACTCGAAATACTACTGCAATTGTCTTTTTAATTCTGTTCATTAAGAACATATTTACTACTAGATCCAACAACAAAATTTTTGATCATCTCATGCTTGTTTTCGATTGCATTATTTTTTAGGTACTTATCTGGTGTATCTGATGATAAGTTTTCTGAACACGTTTGCGATGTGGTTTCTAGGTTTAACATTGAAACGTTAGGTAGGTTGTTTATATTCAACATACTTTTTGTCTGCTATGTTACCTTGACACCTTTATCTATTAACAAAATGGTATTTGAGCTGTATATGACGCTTACGCATTTTGCCAAATGGTTGCTGGTAGATTTTAATTTCCCAAACACATAGGTATGCAATAAATAGTTTTAAGTAAAAATATCAATTAAAAAAAAATTGACAACATTTTTGTTCACTCACCGCTTCAATTATCACTATGTTAGGTATTTAATTTTGATGTAATTGCATTTTAAAATATAGAAATAAATAGATGAATATTATGTTTTTTTTGTACGAATTACTAAAATCATTTAAAAAAAATTATTTCATAAACAGATTTATTTGTTATTTTGATACCGATAGCGAAGATGCCGGTTTGAAACTGTCATATTTATTCTCATTCTAACCTGGTTTTTGTACTATGTAATTTTATTTATTTCTTGCACTACAACGACAATCAAAATAGCTTGTAAGTTTTCTGATTAATCATTTCAAACAGGAGAAGAATAACGGAAGACCGTTTCTGCATCTAAATTGTGTAATTATCTATTGTTTCTTAAAATTGTTTACAGAACAACATATTACGGTAGCTACTTTATTAAATCACCTCAATCAACATGATATTTACAATGGAAGCAAATCAACATTATGTAAGATATTACATGATATTGGTTTTTAATGAAACAAGGATAATCCGCAAAGAGATTTAATAGAATTGTATGACTTTTTTAAGAGAATACGTTGTAACAAAAACAGTTTTGGAAATTTGTGTGTACAATCTTTTAATTGTTTTATACTTCATTGTTTATTTGCAGGTATAATACAGTAAATACACATAACAGAAATGGTTTTATTCCTAGAGCATCGTCAGTTTTTTTTTCCAATACCTAAAACCCAGATTATTGAAACGTTCAAGAAATTACTTGCAAACGCAAGAGCCTTCTAGAATGCTGTTATCTATTTTCTAGAAGTTATAGCGAAAAGTGACGAACGATCGAGAAGGATTTCCGTATGTCTTTATATAGCGACGAGACAGATCGTAGGTCAGTTATTACTGGAATGCGAATGTGTTAAGAAGATTATTCAAGTGAAGATAAATAAGTGATTAGCACGTGCGAGAGTTTTAAATAAATAACAGTGTACACCGAATCGAGTGAACGTGACTTACAGTGTGAAATCCGAGGACGTTATCTTATCTCGTGTTAGTTATCGTGTTATACAACGGTTATACATAAATTATAGTGTAAGTGTTTTTATTATTAGATTTTATTAGTTCGGTTAATTTAAAAGTGTACATATTTCTATAATAAGTAAACGTAGTTTTAGTCGTTATGAATAAATTAGTTTTTAATAAATAGATACGTAACATTATCATAGACAAAATCTAGTATCGGTTTTTTTGTTTTTAATTAAAGCTTAATTAATTGACCAAAACATAAGTGACATCATTTCATGGTTTTTAATCTTCTTTTTTAATGTTATATTTTAAACAATGTAAATTTATTTAAAAAAAGTAGATTTTTTGATAAAGCCGAATTTTAGGTTCTGCACGACATACAGTTTAACAATGAAATATTTTTAACTTTAAGTATTGGTAATTAAAAAAAATTATTTTACCAGCTACAAATTAACGAACGACAGAATTGTAAGTTTCTACTACATCGTTGTTTATATTTAAAATCAAGCTATCAACATTTTGAATTAATCGCCCATTACAGGATTCATAATCAGATGCATGTTTGTACTGATAACTCTACGTTGACTCAAAAATCTCACCCAATGTGCTTGAATTTAGTGCTCGACGTGTGGTAAATTAGCTGATTATATTCACAAGCTTACGATTTACTGACGCTGAAAACTGTGGTCCACCCTTTTGAAAACTGAACTTTTTCCGTGATAGGGTATTTGCCATGTCAGATATTCTTCGAAAACACAAATTGTACTTGCAGGTGATTATTATTATTTATTATTATAAGTTCTCTTAAAATTATTACTACCTATCATAATTTAATTTAAGCACTTATCTGTATTTCTTGTTGCATTTTTTCCCAAAACGCTTTCATTTTCTGACAAAATTTGTTGCATTTAAACGTGCATTTTATCCCATTTTTCAGTGCACTACTACTTTTTTGAACTTTATTCGGGACTTGACAAAAATTTTAACGATATCAATAATCATTCATGTTTGATTATTTGTCCTTAATATTTTTTAGTAATTTATTGTAAATTATCAGTCAATATAAATAAGTCAATAATTTGACGTTATTGAAGTGAAACTTCTTTATCGGCGTTGGAAAAAAAATTTACCGTCACATTTTACGCATCACATTTTTCCGTTACGCGCCATCTTTTTTTCGGTTACGCGTCACATTTTTCCGTTACGCGCCATCTTTTTTTATTTCTGAAACGCAATAGCGACGAGATAAATAATATATCAATACTAAAGTGATCAACAAAATCAAAGGCTTTATTTTAATTCTAATTCCAGTGGATTTTTAACAAAAGTAAGTAATTATATCTATTTTTCTAATACTTGTTAAGGTTAACCTCAGTTTCTGATTGAACGATGACAATGACAGTAATAATTCTATTTCAATTAATGAAATGCTGTAATAACCTTAGTAGCAAAAGTTAAAGTGAAATAATTGTATTATTTGTATTCATGTCTATTATAATAAAATCCTTTTGTTTAAACTTTATCTAATTTTAAATTTAAGATATTTAAGGTTAACCTCAGTTTCTTATTGTAACTATCGGTCAATGTATATGATTTCATTAAAATAGTATTTATTAATTAATACGACTGCTTATTTAATGAACATCAATTAATTAGCATAGAGTATAAATTCTGAAATATGTTATTAATTTTTGTAAATCAATTAACTAATTTTTGTAGATTTAATTTCATATTTCAGTTACCATAAGCCATTAATTACAAAAATATATAATAACGATGACAATGATAGTAATAATTCTATTACAATTAATGAAATGCTGTAATAATCTTAGTAGCAAAAAGTTAAAGTGAAATAATTGTATTATTTGTATTCATGTCTATGATAATAAAATCCTTTTGTTTAAACTTTATCTAATTTAACTTTATTTAACCAATTTCTGAAAAGTTGCATGTAGATCATTTTGCGAAAAATAAGGCCATAAAGAAGTTTCACTTCTTACATGTGTACACTAGTACACGCCCTCATTTTTTCATTTTATTATACTTTTGCTAAATAAAACTATTAATAATTAATTTTAACATTCGTTAGCACAATTTTTAATGCAATTACATAAACTACCAGTTTGAAAAATATTTTCCTTACTATTACTGATTTTGGTTCCAAATTAAACAAATTATGTATATTGTATTTGTGAATTTAGAAACAGATAAACCAGATATGACATGTCATTTATCGTTTTTAAGTTTAATAAAATCTAATTTTTATTTAGATTACCAAATTGCAATAACATCTGTTCTTATTTTTATTAATATATACACGCAGAGAAAAATATTGCTGAATTTAATCATTACAATTTTATATTTAAAACATTTGCTTTTTTTCTAAAATTGATCCACGTTCAAATAATATTAAATCTACATGTTCTAAAACTTAAAATAATTTTTTAATTGCAATCCGAACATGCTTTTATTAAGTCGTCCATAAGTATAATAATACAAGCAAAATGTTTTGTTAAAATTAAGACTACAAATTGATCAAATTCAATCAATTTTTATAAGAAATCATATCAACGATTAAAGTATGTAATCAATTACTACGAAACCACAAGTAAGTAAGCATTTATGTTATCACTATTTGTTCCATGCTTATCTAAAATATGGTATCAGCAATTTAGTTTAAGTTAAGGTTCGCACTATATGCTAAACTCTTAGCTAAAGCTGTAGCAAAGATAAATTAACGTGTAACTTGACTCCGACAGGCTTTTGTTTGGAACTATACGACATAGATCCATCATTTTATAGAAAGTTGCTTGCAGAATGTAACCTATAACTTATTACTTCAATTAGTGAATGATTGGAAACTATCAGAAACTTACAACAAATTTACTAGCAAGTGTTGACTCTGATTTTGAATATTGTTCACTTTCGTTATATATTAGAATTATGTCGCAAAGCTTGCACATTTTTGGCATCTTTGACTTAGTTTTTTGCAATGAAATGAAATTATTGTGCATTTGCAATTCTTTTAGAGAAAGAAACTGACGTTATATCCTTTGTGTACCTAACGGAAAATGATTTAGACATATTTGAGGAAGGTGAACTTGGATTGATATTAAAATTTAGAAATAAACACCTAGTTGGAGAATGCTTTAACAGAAAAAATAACTTTCCAAAAGTTAAAAGAAAAATATTTAACTCGGATAGTGCAGATTCGACTAATATTTTAAGCGGGTAACATCCAACGGTAACATACTAATAATGTGATGCGTGTACATATTGGTGTCAAGAACAGTATTGTAACGAATTTTATTATTAAAACTAATTTATTTAAACTACTAAAAATATATACACGTTTATAACTAACCGAATTAATTAATCTAAAGATATTTAATAAAACACTAACAATATAATTTATATATAACGCTATCACTTACACGAAGGTAAGATAAAGTCTGCGGATAACTTCACACACTTGTTTACACTAAAGTCACGTACTTCGTAGATTTATTTTTAACACGCGTTAACGACTTATTTATGTAGACTTGAATAATCTTCTTAACACTGTAGACATCGCATTACGGAAATAACTAACCTACGATTTGTTTGTTCCGTATATATACCTTGTGACAAAACGTTCCCGTATGTTCTGCATCCTTTGGTGAACCTTCTAGAAAACTTTGCAAAGGCTCTCGAAGTTGCGAATAACTTTTCGAACGTTTCACTGCCCCCCTTCTTAGGACTGTTCTGTCCCAGAACAGGAGACTGTATGCGAATCCGGTAAAAAAGATCGTGACCATAGCGGCAACTTTTTCTATTTCGGTAACTTCCTTGACCATAAAAGTAACAGTCAATAGACTTTTCCTGTCCTCCTGATGTCTCATCGTGGAGATGCTTCAACACTTCTGACACTCTGCTCTTCGGTACTACCAAATGTAGTTTGTTTCCCGTGCCCTCGACACTTTCTAGAGATCGCTTAAGAAGACCGACTTTTACTATCAAGGAGTCCCACTGCGCCCAGTACGCTTTGATATTTCTGCTCAAAGCTCTCACTTCTTCCCATGTTAGTTGTCGGCCGTTTTCTTTCCAGTCCAGGAGTAGTTTTATTTCAGGATCGTTTTTCTGTTCGTGACGTAACTGCTTAGGTTCTCACTCATCATCAACCATAGCAGTTCTCCGGAGGCATTTGACTTTTTCTTCAAGTCGCGACAAGGCATAAGCGTTCCGATGACTGCTTCCGGCACGGTGTTCTGTGTCACAGTCATACTCTTGCAGTCTCTCGATCCATCTTGCCACTTGTCCCTTCGGGTTACGGAACTGCAGTAGCTATTTTAAAGCGGCATGGTCTGTTCTCAGTAAAAATTTTTGTCCATACAAATACTTGTAGAAATGTTCGATGGACTTAACGACTGCTAACAGCTCCCTCCTAGTCACGCAATAATTCTATATTCTATAACTCAGAAGCAGCGAAGTGACTAGGGCCTGTTTTAGTTGTTGGAAAGAATTTTCGCAGTCTTCATTCCATCTAAACTCTGCTCTTCCGTCAATTTCGTCAACGGTTTGGCAATATTAGCAAATCCGGGTACAAATCGTCTATAATAGGTGCACAACCCAAGGAAACTTCGGACCTGATGTTTGTCGATTGGTTTTGGCCATGCTTGAACTGCTCGGATTTTGTCTGGGTCAGTCATTACTCCATCTCTAGATACGACGCGGCCAAGGTATTGCACTTCCTTCTTAAATACGTAACATTTCTTTGGGCTCAGTTGGAGGTTTGCCCTACGTAGTCGCTGGAACACTTCCTTTAAGTTGTTCAAGTGTTCTTCAAACGACCTTCCAACCACGATCATCCAGGTAAACCAAGCGCGTCTTCCAAGACAATCCGCGCAAGATGGTTTTCATCAAACGCTCGAATGTTGCACGAGCGTTACACAGGCCGAAGGGCATCACAGTGAACTGCCACAAACCAGTTCTGATCGTAAAAGCTGTTTTTTTACGATCCTTGGGTTCTAATTCTACCTGCCAGTAACCACACTTTAAATCTAACGTGGAAAACCACTGGGATCCTGACAGGGTGTCTAATGTATTGTCAATTCTAGGTACAGGGTAACTGTCCTTTTTGGTCACGTCGTTTAGCTGTCTGTAGTCTACGCAAAACCTTGTTGATCCATCCTTCTTCTTTACGAGTACCACTAGGGATGCCCATGGGCAACTTGAAGATTCAATCACGCATTTTCTTTTCATATCCGTAATTATTTGTCTGGCTTCTTCTCTTTTTGCCAAAGGAAGTCTGCGTGGATGTTGTCGTATTGGCCGACCGTCTCCGGTATTAATTTTATGTTTCACCACATTAGTTTTTCCTTTGGAACCACTCACCAGCGCGAACACATCTTGATACTCTTCGATCAACACTTTAACTTTAGCCAGCTGGTCTTGGCTAAGGTTTTTGCATTTGGTGGCAAGAATGTCCAATAGATGTTGTGGACACTTCTTCGGCAACCTATCTTTGTCAGACTCCACGCATCTCACAATTTGAAATACTAGCGTGCATTCGCCTACCACGGTCTTCTTCTTCAACGTTACAGGATCTGAGTTGATGATTAAGATCTTTACTGGCATCGTGTTTTTTACTCGTACTAAAGTTCTGCCAACAAGTAGTCCTTTTTCAACTAAACCGCCCTCCATTAGTTCAATCGCGCGTATGTAGCCTTCCCGGAAACTTCCATCACCACACTTTCAGTCGTTGCAGGCAGAGTCACGTCTTCACTTAATAATACTCGCATGGCTGCCGTCTCTGACGAATAAAAAGAAATTTCTTCATTGTTGATCTTCAGGACATCGTTCTTCATATCCAAATGGAACTCATACTTCTTTATCACGGCTCTCAAAGTTGCGAATAACTTCTCTAACGTTTCAGTATTATTTAGATCGGTAATATTAGCAATAATTATAAATCTTAATGCAATTAAGCATTAAACCATAAACTGTAGTGATGATAGAAATATAACACATTTAGATTGAATTTAGCAAATAAATACGTTTAAATCATGCGTATATTTACTGAAATCATCTCAACGTGTTCTTAAAATTATTTCAAATATTCATACCCTAAAACTGCGCAACAGAAAACTCTATGAAGCAGCTTGCTTAAATTAATACAGTGTTATTAAAATTAAACCTATTTATGATAAAACGCAGCAATCAAGATAGATCAGAAAAAGCAGTAATTGTCATAACTATGGTTCTTCTCTACGATCACATTAAGCAACTTTTAAATGAAATGCGTTTTTTTAATTGATGTCTTATAGAATCTGTACAATTCTTTTTCAAAATATTTGTTTTAATAAAGTGAAAGTTTTATTTAAGCGTACATCGGCTTGACTCAAAAGCAACATCCTATTTGCATGAAATATATCAGTTTTTGCTTTATTATAGTAAACTTTTCTTTCCATGTATAAATTTTATTATAACTGTATTTTGCCACTAGAATATTTTTTTACTTAAACATACAATAGAAATCGTTTAATACACTAATAGCCGGTTGCACAAAAGTCTGGTTAATTGGAGATTTACTAATCGTCAATTAAAGATGATTGTTGATTAACATTTAATTGCGTTGCACAAAACAATTTAATTTATGATTAACGGTCCATTAGTTAATCGACCATTAACTGCTAGTCAACTTGACAACCGTGCGTTTTAATGTCCGTTTATGAAACAAAAATGACTACCAAAAAGGAGGTTATTTACAAATATTTACTTAAATCAAGAAAGAAACGTTAATAAATATTGTAGTAAAGTGAGTATTACAATGGGTTTACTATATTATTCACGTTTTCTTATAAATAGTTATATTATCATTATGGAAAATGTTGCTTCTGTATAGATAGCTAAGTTTTATTTTATGTTTACCGATAAAAAATTTTTAATTCTATAAAATTTCCTGCTTAATTCCTTTTAACCTTTACTTTAGGTAACAATATAAAGGACTAACTGGCTAAAGGATTTATAGTTGAAAAGAAATGTTCGCTGTCAACAGACATCACAAACAAATGTAATGCATCGACTAAAACAGGCATCCGAACAGCGAAATACCTGAAACTTTGTTTGTATATATGAAACTGAAGATAAAACAGATCTGTAAAACAGGACATGTAAGCAAGGACTTAAAAGTTGTACTATGTATGATGAAAAAATCTGTTTCTCGTGGAGTTTTCAACCTCTTAATAACTGCCGATCAGGAGGTTGTGCTGGCGAACATTGCATACCAAAGTGAGTCACCTAGAAATTGCTTTGAATTGCTTTACAACTTACTATTTTGGTAAATTGGGAGATAATTACAATAAAATCTAATATTAATTTGTTTCCTTAGTAAAAATGGGCAAATGAAAATCATTATATGCGGCTGAACTTCAACCTGTATTATTTCGTATTCTTGTCTTTCGCACACTCCTATTTACTGCAGAACCTGTGGCAACTCCTCCCGATTTATTTATAAGAAAATTTTCAAAAACAAAAAATTATAAACTGTGAATTACTGAAAGAAGTAATACTACTTAATCAAGTTTTAAGAAAATATAAAGCACAGTATTAATTTTATAAATAAAAAATTACAATAAATTATGGTTTTATACATTTTGCATATTAAGAACCGTTGCAATTAATGTTGTGCTAATTAAGAGTCTGCAACCATATTGCAAGCAAAGAAATCTTCTCTGCAAAATTCCCAAGAACTTTTCTATGGTATTACTTGTCATAATATGTGCTATGCTTTATGCTACTTCACTGGCATTTGCTTGATGTAAGCAGATGAGGATTACATGGATATCCACTATCATCTAATAGGTAACCATTGCTATATCTTCCGATGCAAAATTCAACCGGAAGAGGAGATTTATTGAAAATAATCCTGTTGTGTACTGATCCTGGCTAATAAACAATAAAATGCATTAATTTTAAGTCAGCATTGCAAATTGCTTGAACATCAATGCTAGAATATCCTTTTCTGTTGTGATACAATTTAGTCTATCGGGTGATTGTATATGCACGTGTGCAATCGACAGCTCCCACAACACAGAAAAAACCAGAAATGCGAAAGAACCATTGTTTTATTTCCATTAACTTTTTGGTAGTTCTAGACATCTTTATATATTGATGGGAGAGCCTAACCATTTCATTTATGATATGCTGAATAGAGCATTAATATTTGTACTCTTGCATCAAACGATTAGTTTCGATAGCTTCTTGGGTCGATTCTATCTTTAATTGCATGTACCAAGTTTATTATGGTAGCTTTATTTAATCGAAACCTCTTCTTGAAATCAATGTCGTCTAACAATTCAAAAAAATTTTCTTTATCTCGTATAAACCTTATGCTGCGAAGCTGTCTTCAAAGCTACTCGAGCTAGAAGACGACAAATGAAACAACATAATTATTTTTGTTTAATAATTATTTTTTTAATAATTTTGTATTAAACGAAACTTGAATTAAACGTAGCTATAATTTATTACTTAGTTTTGACTGTAAATCATGAACTTTTTATTATTGAAAAACTTTAATTATAGGTTAATCAGCCAAATATCTCCAATTAGATAATCTTTTGTTAACAAGAGTTTAATCGGAGATTAAAGTTTTGTGCAACGCAAAATATAGTTAATTGACCGTTAATCTCTAATTAACGTCGACTTCAATTAATTATTTAATTGACCGTTAAAGGCCCGTTAAACTACAATTAAAAGATAATCATACTTTAATCAACGATTAAACTCCAATTAACGGTCAATTATCTTTTGTGCAACCCGCTATTAACTTAACAAAAAACGGGTCAATTTGGTAAGTTGGATTAGAATGGTCAGTGGTGTGAACTAGCTTTTTAGCCAATGCAATTGTCAATCATTTATAGCCGTTCGCAGTGCTATTCAAGAAATTTAAATTAGACAAATAATAAAACAGCAAACTGCGTTTTATTTTTTAGAAAATATATTCGTGTGTAAATAAAAGTTTCATATTAAAACAGTGCATTATAATAGTATATTATATATCAAGGTTGAGAAGTGTATGATTATAACATAAACAATAGATTATATAGCAAGACGCAAAGCATCGAAGGATATAAATTGCGCAGGTTTTAATCAACTTCTGAACCGTAGTATACATACAATTTTTCCACTACTAAAATTATTAAAACCTTTCTACACGTTACTAAATCAAATTTAAAATTTAAGATATTAATTGTAAATTAAAAATCAAGTCAGTGATTCTAACAGTTGTCATTAGTTTAACAAAATTAATAATTTATATTTACCTTTTGTAAATATATCATCAGGTTATGGCCTTTTGTCGTATAAATATAAATTTTTTATTTACAAAATTGTAATATAAATTGGGAGTTCTTAGTGGTAACATCATTGTTTATGTGATTATAATATTTTGTAAATATACCTCAAAGATTAGGACAAATAGATTCTGCCTTAAAGTTAAGAGGAAGTATTGTTGGAATGGCACAAGCAGGAATGTCAGCTCGTACAGTATCACAGCATGTTGACTTATCGGTAAGCATTTATCTAAAGTATATTTTTTACATTGCATTGCAACACAGTCAGCATATATTAAATATAATCACTAACAATACTATTTTATAAGATATTGGAATCTATTAAATTGACGTCAAATTTTTAAAAACATATATAATGTATAATGGCTTTTAATATAATACTAATGATAAATATAGTCAAATACTAAGAACTTAACACTTTATAGATTAAACAAATCCGGCGATGGATTACGAAAGGTCAGAAAGTTGGTAATAGGCCACTTGTAAGCAACAGACCACCTAAGCCTAGAATTACTTTTCGGCAAGAAGATGCGGATATACTTGGCTATACATTACAAAATCCTTTTACAATTTGCCAAAAAATAAAGGAAACTCTGAATATTAATTGCTCTGTTTCCACTATTCAGAGACGTTTACACGAATCAAATTTACATTGTAGAAAACCGGCAAGTAAACCTAACATTACAGAGCGTCATGCTGCAGCTTGATTGCGCTTTTGTTGCCAATATTTAAATTTGGATTGGAGTACTGTTATCTTTACAGATGAAAAAGTATTTTCTAGCACTGTTCAATGTCCAACTACAGTGTGGAGAACACAAAACACTCCTTACAATATAGAACATGTTTTGCCCAATAGGCAAAGTAGTAGAGTGACAGCTGGAGTGTGGGGATAGATATCTCAAGCAGGTCCAGGGGAGTTAGTGCAAGTGACACCACCCGGATTTACTTCAGACCAATACCTAAATATTTTAGTTAATTTCTTTTGTGAGAAGAATATTTCCACAAGATGAGCTAGAAATTATTCAAGTAGTCCAGGATGATTCTACTAATCATACAGCACTAATTGTTAGAGACTGGGTTGAAGATCCAAACAAAGTTGAAATAATTGAATGGCCAGCGAAATCACCAGATTTGAACCCAATTAGAAGCATGCATACAAAAGAATGGTTATTACACAAAGTATTAATTATTTCTATACAACTTTTGTATTGCTATTGTTTTTTATATGATATGTTTTTTTTAAATTTAATTACATTTATAAAATAAACTACACCATGTATTGTAGTTATAAACGTATGCTTATTTCTTAATATTTTATTAACGCAAAAGTGAGTAATATCTAATTAATTATTATTAAAATAAAGATAATATTAATGAAAATACGACAATGTAATTATGATACTCATTAACAAGTGAAGTATTTAACCGCTTAAACAAAAAAAAGAATGTGACTATGAGAACAAAAATTTAAATAAATTACATTACTGACACAAACATTTATTCTTACAACGGAAAATTCTGTTTGATAGTATCATTTATATTTAAACGAAATTAAAGTATAAAAGTTTCACTTTATTTATAAATAATTTTGCACATACAGCAAAATATTAATAGTACCTATGCAAAATTGTTTTTATAAAATCAGTGATTAGATTATTATTTACAATTTACCTTAATTTTATACGTTTAAAATTTTACTATCAATAAGTATGTATCTAAAATTATAAAAAGAAATGTGTGTTTTTTCATTCGCATAAAAATATAAATGCGGTCATAAAAGTAATACTATTTTCTTATTGTTTGAGAAATACATATAAAATTTAATAATGGTAATTCCTTTTTTATTTACAAGGCAAAAGGACATAACCTCAAGGTATATTTACAAGTATAAATGCTGGTAATACTATTAGAATGTACTGAAAATGCGGTAATGTTCATTTTAGGGACATTTCCAATGACTATGGCTGTATAGTTAATCATCTCTACAATTTACACGCTCTTTCTATTTTTTAGAAAAATAACACTAAAAAAAAATTTTTCATACAGAATATTTTTTGGTTTTTAATAACACGCTTATTAAGTAACTTCGCTTAAAAAATAGATATGTCAATAGTCACTTGATTTACTTATTAAACGATGAACATTGTTTCGTATTTATTTGTCAGTTAAATTAATGTGTTGCATATGCATAAGTTACAATTAAAAAAATGTGTAATTATTGCATTATTTTGAACGTTGTTTTTTCCTAAAACTTTATTTCGATTTTAATGTATTTATTTAGGTCGGTGAAAGAATGAATGCAGGTAATACGACTAGACTTTACAGCGTCTTATAATCGTTTTAAACTTTTCTTGTAAATTACAGTTTCAATTTTTTTATTTGTATTAATCATTACTATAAAAGGTATTGCATGTCTAAAACAGATGTGTCTACAATAAAAAAGGTCGTTTGCAATAAAAAAGATTTATATAGTCACTCAAAAACTTAAAGTACCAATAGGTAATTAATCACGAGAATGGGCTAGAATATACTACAATTTCTAAAGAAAATTGGGTCAGTCGCATAAACTGCAAAGCAATAGCATGGACCGCTAGAAGTTTTTAAATTACGACAATGAGATATCTTCTGCTTAAACTAAAGGTATAGCTGAGAAAAACTTTAAAAATAAAATAGATTTATACGTTTATATTAATTAAGTTTTTTTATTTGCTTTAAATAATTAAGATATGTTAAAAGTCATTCTTAATACATTGAAATTTATTTATAGATGTTGTTATAATTATTTTTATGTTAAAAAAAAATTGAAAATACTGCGTAATGAATAACGTAAAAGTAATCACAAACTAAGCAGTTAAGGTAATATTTGTACTATAGCTTAATTTTGCTACTTATAACTGTTTAGTTTGCGCACTTTGTGAGAATTAAAAATTATTGTGGGCGTGTACTGTATTTTTGCATAATTTATGATCAAAGACAACCGTTGTATATTACAAGTATGTAAAAAACAGGAAAGTCGATTAGAAGTGTACGTGTTATATTACGCTTTACTACGCTTGATAACCATGTGTCATGTCATATTTAATTATAATAATTGATAACCATAAAGTAAACATTTGATAATAGTAACGTTTCGGTGTAATCAAAAACAAATTTTGATTTATTTAAGTTTATCCTAAAAACTCAAAAAGTACTACAAATGTGTACGTGTAGAATCATCTTTTACTACGTTTTCCACCACAAAGATACATTTTACTGATTTACAAACATGTTAGAAGTAAGATTTAGATGTAATTAGGATTAAATGTTACTTTGTTGTGTTTTTAAACGTAGCGGTAGAGTAGTTTTATTATTAAATAGTCCTTGCGCACAAATCAAAAACCGTCGTGCAACTGAGAAAGCTATAGGTTTTATGCTATGGAAAAGGTAAGTAATGAAAATTTTGAAAAAATCATGTTATAATTGTAAATTGTTTACAATTGATTTATTTGAAAATCCAGACAAATAATATAGAATGTTTATAAATATTTTAAAGAAAAGAATGAAAAAGGTACAAAGTTCATAGTTATCGTTTTCTGTTGTGAAGTTAACCCTATTTTATGTACAAAATTGTTTTGCAGTTAACAAATTATGCAAATTATTTTTACTATTGTATTAATTATACCTAAATTTTTTATTTGGTTAATGTTACTGTATTTACACAGGTAATCTTATCGATACCGTGGTCCATGCAACAGGTGCTTCACGCACTACTATAATCCGTATCATTTGAAAAGACAAAGCTGTTAAATTAGGCACCAAAACTAATTTTAAAATACCAAGACAGGATTTTCACAAAAGTTTTCCTGAGGTAAGTGTTGACAAATGTTCTAAAGAAATTATACGACGTATCGTGCATAATTTTCATCTTATGAAAAAACAAAGATCAACGCTAGTTGCAAGTTAGAATAAAATTAAAGATGATGAAACTATTGGTTTCACTGAAAAACAAGCATCGTTTAAAAAATATAATCAAATTGGATTGCCACAAAAAACGTAAAGTTTAAGTCAAACGATGTTGAGAAGTTATTGCGAGAAAAAAATAAATTGCACCGATTCAAATCAGTGGTTACAAGTACTATATCGAAAGAGAACATATCCTAAACATTAACTGTGAACCTCTAATTTTCAAAGTAAATGGTTCATCTGACGAAGATATTAGTGATTGGTTAGATGAAGAATTATGATACAATTTTACATTTTTTGTGTAATGAATGTTATGTTTTGTCTTTTATAAGACGTGATTAGATTTTATAACACTTTATTGTAAACTATTTGAAATTAAATTGTACCTAATCTCCAGTGTTTACGTAAATACAATAAAATGTGTAATAAATTAATTCTTAGCTTAGTATTCGATTTCTTATTTAAATATTGTTTAATGTGTTTAATGGGTAAAATAAAACTGATCATAACTGAAACCGTACAAACATTGTTTCACTTTTCAAACTAATTAAAAAGGTAATTATTTTAACAAAGTAGAAGATAAATATTAAAATGCACTCATTTTTGGTATTTCTTGTATATAATACGTACTCTATATGGTATATGTTTTCATGGTGAACTGTAGACAATCAACCAATATAACTCGCGCAGCTTAGGACCATCAAATAATAAAAGAGGTCTAATAAAGTAATAAAATGTAATTATACATAGTTATAGTATATATGTATATAGGTGGTAGCAATATTTTAAAAACATTATTTTCAACTGGATACAAAAAAGTTTGTAAAATGTTTTAATCGGTACTTTAAATATTTTTGTATTAAGTTTAAAATTTGTAAGACTCAAGCTCAATTACGATTTCGAGCTACCAAAACAATAAAATAAAAAATTAAAATTACCAAGATTTTATTGAAACTTTATATAAAATAGGTGGAAGTAAACTAATAATTAACACATGCTGATAAAAAAATTTTAAAAAAAATTTGAATAAAGTGCTTTCACAAAATGACAAAATTAAAAATATTCTTGAGACAAGCAGCTGAACGCCAAATTGTATTATAATTACGCTTTGAAGAAAATAGGTACTGTCAAAGTCACACTATTTTTACCAAATCCAGGAGCAATTACAAATAACAGAAATATTTTGTTTAGAGCCCTCTGGGCATGATCTGAGAGAAAATCAGGAGAGATTGCGTTTTTTGAGGAATGAAAGCTAAAATTGGAGTAGTTTTATGTGAACTACATATATTAGCCTTTTTAGCATTAAAACAAAGTTAAATTGATCGAGTATTACGTCGATGTGTTTTTAAAGTGAGGTTGAGATACTGTGATAAGCCGAGAAAACATCAGTGCTTTTGCAAATCGTGAATGGAAATATTCTATTTCATGCGTGTGTTTCTGTACCGAGTGTAGAATAGATTGTCGAACATAGGGAAATTACATACTAAATGTAAAATTAAATATTCGCAAATGTTACATTTCCTAATTACTTACTTTAGATATAAGTTGTAGAAAATAAAACATTACAACTAATTTCGTATTTATATTTTTTAACATCTATGTATCTGGTAATAAGAGAATGTCTGGATAACATATTCCTTCTGAGTACAGTGAATAATGAAAACACGAATGTTAATAGATGCATCTTTCCAGTAATCTATATTAGTTTTATGAGTTCTAAGAAGATAGTATCGTGTTTGTGTACGTAACACTTGCGCGAATCTCAGCTGTCGAAAGCGGAGCGACAATTTGACGTCGTAGCACAAATCACAATAGATTTCAGTAAGTTTTTTTTATTTTTTTTTCAATTTTTTCATTTTATTTGCAAAAATAGAATTTTTTTGAAGAACAATTATTTTTTCTAAATGTGTGGTTATTGTGTGTAAAGTTGTTTGATAATTAACAAATAAAGATTGTATTTTAGTACTTGTTTACATGTAACTGTTGTAATCTTATTCTTAATCTTTTTTTAAAATCTTAATTCTTAAATAACAATTTTAATATGAAATTTGATGTAGAACCGCTATCTATTAAAACGTTACCGGTGTACCTTGTACGTTATATACAGGGTGTATCTAAATTATCATTACAAACTTAAGGAGTAGTTTTCTTGTGGCGTTAAATGAAAATTTTTCCGTTAAAGATTTCGTCTAAAAAGGTCCAGTTTTGAGAGATTTACAATTAAAGTATTCAAGCCGGTTCTGATTACCTAAACAAATGTAAATTGACTGTTCATTGCACCTCTGCGATAAATGGTGGGCAAATGCTGTAAAATTCGTAAAGCGTAATGATGTATTATGTTGATAATTTTAAATTTTGCATTATCTACAAAATAAATTTTAACAAAACAATTAAAGCAAATACTAATGTTTATTTGTTAGAAATATTACTGACTTGGCTTAACAAAATGTACTTTAAGTAGTTGTATTACACCTTCAGGTAGTAGAGGTAGAAAACTCACACTTGGTAAATTTTTATAGGCGACATTTACATTTGTCAAGTGTGATAAAAAAAGTACTTGTGTACACAATCACGTTTATCTTCGAATGTAACCAAAACAAGACTTAAGATAAATAAATGCAAAATTAAGCACTCTTAGAGCTGAATAGGACAATCTGCTTTATTTCTGCCTTAATTTTTTTCGCGGATTTCTCCAGTTGATGTTACGTGATTTGTGTAAACGTACCTGTACTTTATATTTAATATAAATTTTCTCTTTATTATGTACAACTGCAGAATACAGTGATATTGTTTTAATGTAAGGTGATGTAATTATAACCTCTACAACACACGTAAATTGTGTTTTCAACGATATCCTAATAGACAGTTACCTTCGATTTGCTTTGATAAACTTTATTTTGACGTGTGTGCAAAGACTTAGAAAAACTAAAAGTGTTCTTTCTACCTACAAAGGCTGTGATCGAATAATACCACCCCATATAATGCAGCGGTAAAAGAATAAATATTTTCAATAAAATGAAAACTTTAATATTTGTAGTTTTTTATTTATGTGCAAAATACTTGTATTTATTTTATTTTTTAGTGTTTTTTATTAATTAAAGTATGAATGAATTACGTAAGATTATCTACATTTAAACATCTGTAAATACGTTATCTCCTAAGAAATTATTTAGTCTACTTGAAAAGAATGTGTAGAATAGCAACTTGATTTAACCACAGCCATTTAACTACGCCTTATCGGATAACATTATTTTGTATTTGCTTTTGTTTTTAGTGTCAGCAAATGGCCGAGAAAAGATTTGCATTTCTTATAACAGTTTATTTCTATTCGTGGTGTCAACAATCTTAGAAGACCTAATTATTTTAATAGGTCTGTAATTTATGATTTATTTTGGTCATAATTTTGATTTTTTTAAATGTTTTAATAGAATTTTTATTTTCACATTCTTTGTTTATATTTATGCTGCTAAAATAACAACCCGTTCATCACATACACTTTGTATATAAATCTTAGCAGTTGATAATAACATTATTGAATTCATATCATTACTATGAGTGGTTGTTGATTTTATTTTCGATAAATTGAGATAAATTTTGGATGATAATGGTACTGCTGTACTGTAGTAATCTTTTTTTGCTGAAACTGTTGATTATCATTAAATCTTGTTGCGTTTCAGTTTGGTGCCGTGTTTAGAAATCTGTTATTAATGTGTAATAAAGTGTTATGTTCTTCATGACAAATGCGACAATGTTTTGCTGTACATTGTACAATTAGTGCATGCTTTTAATTTTTTAATTTCTTGTAAACGATTGTAGTTTGAAAAATACAAGAATTTTAAACAACCTAACCTAACGTTTATAATATTTGTTAAAAAATCTATAAAATCTTTTATTGATGGATCTTAAGTGTCTTGATTTTATTTTTTAACTGTCGTTTTGCGTTGTAGTCTAATTTGGTTGTTAATAAATAAATTGCTAATGCATTCTACCGGTCTACCGGTTGGCTAGCTCAATGATTACCTAAGAATTCTTGCTAATTATTGTACAATATTTTGTTTATGTTTAATAATTTGATAATTTATTTAATATAATTTTGAATTAGGATTTTTTATTTGAAGCAAATATCTTTCTCCTTGTGGGCACGATCTCAAATATTAAAAATTTTGTATGTTAGTTAAAGAGTTGTTTTTATTAATCAAAGAATCACAGGTGTTGGTGAAAATGCATATACTTATCATATTTTCCAGTACAATTTGGAAATGTTAGTTGCGGCAAACAAACCTGCGTTTGAATTGAACTATGTTATAATGTCAACATGTCGGGGTAACGTTCTTGCTGAAAGAAAATATTCAGCTTGTGCTACTACTTTAAAATATTTTTTTTCAAATTGTTTTCGTTCTGGAATTTGAATATAGTCGTCATTTAACTATTTAATTTCCGACTGAGTATTATCAAAATTAGCAAACACTAATTTAATTTGTTCGGTTCTAGTTTTCAATTAAATTAATTGAGATTGATCAAATTGACCTTTCGACCTTTAATACTTTAAGGTCATCATCAGACTTATTTTGATGTTATAATTAATAGTAAAACTACTCTATTCATCAAATTTTTTAGATGGCGCAAGTATCAAGTTTTGACATAAAATAAAAAAAAAAGATTTTATTTGTGCTTGAGTTGCAACGGAATTTATTGTTATTAATAATGTGTAATACGGAAGAATTAGAAGTTGAATGTTTTTGAAAAGATTATTGATGTATCTTAAATATTTTTTAAATCTAATGTTGAAAGATCTGGAAGTTTTTCCTATGTAAGATCTTTGACAAGGGCAATTGAGTTTATAAATACCACTGAGATCAGTGATTGGAAAGAATACTTTAGAATCAAAAAAAATATTATATACTCAGGATGCGCGTAAGTAGGTAATGAAATGACAAATTTCGTATTTTGTTTAATTTTTTGATGATATTTTAAAATTTTGGAATAAAAGATAAAGAAAAATATTTTCTGGAAGTGGTAGTAGTTAATGTAGAAATTCAAAAAGTGTTCAAATTAATGGAATGTTGAAGTTTCAATTTTTCAAATAAATTTATAATTGTTTGTGACGGAAATTCGTTTTGTTTGGCTATAAAGAAAATAGTAGTTTGTTCATTACTAAAATTAACAGCTGACAAGGGTACGTTGAGTAGTCTGTTGAAAAAGTAGTATAAAGCTGCAAAATGAAAATAGAAATAATTAGAATCGAACGGAATTATGTGATTTTTGTGGTTGGTTTTCTATAAATGTTATACAAAATTAAGTTGTCTTTATTAAGTAAATCTATCAAATGCAATGTGTTGTTAAAAATTTCTAGAATAAACTTGATCCTGTCATGAATATTGTTGAGAAAATTACGAAAATCATTAATTCAGAGCTGGGGCTTTTACAAATGCAAAAAATATCATCTACGTAACGTTTTCAAATGAGTACGTAAATTATAAAAAGAATATTTGTAATTATTATGGAAAGTTCTAAGTGTAATAAAAAAATTCTACTAAAATTAGTGAAACAGGTAAACCTATTGGTAAACCTTGTCGTTGTTGATAAAATTTACCATTAAATTAAAAAAATTGATGAGACAGAATTGTATAATGTTTAAAATGTCTGAAGTGACAAAATCTGGAAAATGAATCTTATGCAAATGTTTAGAAATTATAGGTAAAACCTCTGATGGAAAGACTGTAGAAAAAATATTTATGATGTCAAAAGATGTTAAAATTAATTCTTAATTTATTGGTAAGATTATATTGTAAATTTTTTTTATGAATTAAAGTGAATTTTTTATTGCATATGGTGGGTTGGAATTTATTTTGCTAGTAACGAATTGGAAGGAAATGTACTTAAAAATATGTTGAAGAAGTGTTTTTTATGTTTTTGAGTTTATTTATTGCCAAAGTGTTTAAATAATGAAAAAGTGATTTTGTTAAACAAATGAAATCTTTGGAATCTAGAAAAATTTAAATTTTATTGATATAATCATTCTTATTACTACCTAATTACTTTTGTCTGCTTTTGTGATAATTAAATTGTTGGTTGAAATCTTATATCTATCTTTGATAGCTTTGATCGTTTATAACTAACTTTTATTTACATGAGCTTGTTGAAATAATTTTAGATTATGAAACAATTTTAAATTATGTAAAGATTTATCTTAGAATTTATAAAAAACTATTTCTAAGATTGCTCTAAGTTTAACTTTTTTGTTTTAGAACATAATCATAACAGTCAAAACAAGAAGCCAGTGTAGATATTCATTCTGTAACGTTTCACACAGTATAGAATTTTTTATTTTATAGGAATTTTTTCGATTTGGTAAAATTTAACATCAAAATTATCAATGTAAATAAAACAGAGCTTAAGTTTTGTAAACTTAATACTATATATTATTTTAAATTTAAATAAAACTAAAAATTGTGTATTCAAATTTAACAACTGTCTGAAAAAAATATGTTAAAATTATACAATCGATATACAGAATTATTACTATCGTAATTTAGTTAATCTATTAACTTATTAAAATTTTTAGTTACGTAATTTAAAATTATTATTATTATTGTTGCTGTAATAAATCAATGAAACACTATTAGGTTATATTTTAGTTATAAACAGGAGCAATACTTAAAAAATACATCTAGAAAACATAAAAAAGCAAACCACCCAGTAAACACGGATTGAAACTGTTACAGTCACAAAATTAAAACAATTGTTTCATTACGTTGTTTCGTGTTAGTTCCATTTTTATATCATTTACATGTAACTGACAGTGAATAAATTGAAAGAGTTCCGATTTTTCACAATCAGTTTTAAACCGTTTCAGTACTTGCAATTTTTTTCCCATAATCAGCAACCGTCTAAAAACTGATTTATTAAAACCGAATATTTTTTGAATAGTTAGAATTGTTTGAAGATCGATTTAATAAGATTGAATTATTTTCAAAACAGTGGAATCGTTCTTGTAAAAACAAGTACTTTGTGATTAGTCAGCATTAGTCGCGTATACTTTTATGATTACTGTCGTCAACGCTTGCGCTGCAAATTGATATCTTTTCACTTGTTCGGTTGTAGTTTGATAAGTGATGCTGTGTATCTACAATTACAAAATGGAACAATAAACGGTAAGTCGAAATATTTTATTATAATCCAAAAATGTAATCAATATTATTATCATTTCTGTTCTTTATGTATTATGTTTTAATTTGTATTAAAAAAATGTAAATTAACACACATGGTTGCGTTAAGGTAGATTATTGCATAATATCTGTATCTGCATAGTATCTGATGATACTTTAGGATTTATAATTACAGTACAATTCTTCAAGTTTTCTAGACGATTATGTACAGCTAAAGGTATTCACAGTGTTTTTATAACTTTCTTATGATTGCTAAAGTGATATTTATATTAAGTTTGTGTTGTTTTTGATTAAAAAAATGTAATTAATAATTTTGTGTAACTCTATGATTATGTATGTACATAAATGAAATATTTATTTCTGTTACAGATGCGATTAAAAGTTGCTATCCAACAGTAACTGATGCAGTTTTCGAGACTTCCGTGAAAAGACCACATCAAAGAAAGTTGCTATATGTAAAAAACTCAATGTGATATTGTATTTAAAAATATTTATTGTGCAATAAAATTTGAAACGTGCATTCGAAAATGTATTATTATATTATTGAAAGAATTGTTTTAGTTCATTATTGAAACAAAAAAATCATACATGTATCGATCATTTAGTATCAGTTCAAGAGCAAAGCTTTTAAAACGTAAACCGAATGCAACATTTAGTTTGCAACATATTTGAATTTAAAATACCGAAACTATACTGATTCAAATAAGTGAAACAGCGATGGACTTATAGCTATTTTATTGCAGTTAGGTTTCTTTTATGTTTGAAACAAGAGTGAATCATAATTTTTTTGTTTTGAAACTGTTACTAAACAATATCAATTTTGTGTTTACTGGGCAATTATTAAAATTCTAATTGTGATTTACAAAGTAACTTATATTTTTAATAAATAAACATTTTATTATATAAATACCTTATGATATAGAATTAGTTTTACGATGTTAGAAGATACAATTTTTTTTTAATTTAACTCAAAATTAAACATTAGTGATACATTGTGTCATTAAACAATACTATATTAATTAGAAATTGTTAATGTTAGCAAAAACATCTTAAACTAATAAAAACATTGGTATATTGATATTTGTTGTTATTAAACGTATTATTAACAATAGTTAAAATTAAAATTATAAGCGACTTTCGGCTTAGACCGCGTCGTAGTAAAACACCCAGACTTAGGCTTGGTCATAGTCTCTTCTTGAGAGCCAAAACAAGAAGTAGAACTTGGCCTTTGCCGTATTGTCGTTCGTGAACCCAAACAAACTGACGTTTCGCAAGACATTGCAGCTTGCATCTTCAGAGTGGTAAATGTCACTTAGTAATTTGCACGAGCTTAATAAATAATACCTGTAACACCGATATATATATAGTAAACTAAATACAAAGTTTTAGGATAAAATCAAAAATGTCTCAGAAAGAGGTAGTAAATAGTTATTTAATAATCATAATGATTTGTATTTTTTAGGTAATTGCACATGACAAGTTAAAACTTATCAACGCCAATAACCAGAAAAGAAACATTAATATGAATTTGTAGCATAGTAATGACTAGACCCCGGATAATTATGCACTTCAGAATCAGAATCAGAAAATATGCATGCATTTATACACTTAAAATATCAAAGATGCGCTAAAATATGCACTTTGAAAATAAAAATTTCTTACAAAAAAGTCGTTCAAAATATTTATTTAATTATATTTTTACGTAATACTTACAAAGCGATATATAATTGTACTACTACACATCAGAACTCATGGATTTTATAATTACAGTCTTTTTTATATTATCGAAAAGAGAACCCTGCCTTCATTCACTTGAATACATTTATATTCGGAAAATATGCGTTCTACTTCACATGATATGATTGGGGCAAATTTATAATTTACAATTTCACCAATTGATAATCATAATTTTCTATATTTAAATTACCAGGGAAATCATTTTTACCAATTAGCACACTACTTAACTGTTGCACACCGTAACCAATATTTTTTTCCAAAACATAACTAAGTTTTTCTTTAACACTTTTGTTAGGCACCGTTTCAATTTTGCTCACCACATCTATAACTATTTTTAAAGAGTCACTAAGTAAAATATTTTTTTTTCTAAATTATTGATAGCTTTCGATATACACAAAAAATGAGTTTTTATAAAAACAAGATCTGTTTTAACCTTTTTCTTCTTAAAAATTGCTTGAGCTTCTTCAATACACTTTGCATCTGAGGGATCAAAACTGTTTACAATGGCTTTAACAACCTGAAAATTTTCTGCGTACCCCCCCAGGTACCCCAGCGAGTAACAACAAGTTCTGGTAGAAGTGTTAAATCCGGTGCTTTTTTAGTAAAAGCCATAGTATTGCTTGGGGCTTTTACAAAAACTTTTTTACGGTAGCTATTAATTCATTCACTCGTGGATACTCACTGCGGAGGGTCTCTGCAACTCGATGAAGTCCGTGAGCTAAACATGTTATATGCATCATTTTAGAATACAAAGTCTTTAAACCTTGCATAGCTTTGACCATGTAGGATGCGGAGTCCGTACAGATAGCTCTTTGTCGTATTTTATGCCAGACGGCCACAATAAGTGCAACGATTCGTTAAAAAAGACTGCAATTGTTGAATGGTTAACATTTTGTAGCAAATCTAGTTGAAACAAATATAACTGACATTGGTGTTCTTCTGGAGAAAAAATACCAACAATAAAATTTGCGACATATCTTCCACGTACATCTGTTGTTTCATCGAGTGCCACCCAAATACTGTTGTCGCCAATTTTGCTTCTTATTTCTTTAATACAATCGTCGTATATTAATGCGACGCAGTTTTTTCCTTAGCGTGGGTTTATCAGGAATATGCTGTTTTGTATAAGTTTCCATGAATTTCGTTAACTTTTTATTTATTAATTTATACAAAGTTATACCATACGCAATAAATGCCTAGCGTAAATCCAAGTTAAACTGCGAAATACTGGGTCCTGCTTTAAAATAATTTAGAGTTAATAAAGTTTGCTGTTACTTACTGGTTTTTCTATTTTTTAATCTTGTATGCTTGGCGGTTTTAACATGTTGGTCAACTTGAATTTTTTTTGTGGTACAAACAAAAATTAATACGATTTGCAATTTTATCTAAAATATTTAGGTACAACCCCACTAACTCTCAATTGTGAAAAAACAAAACGAGACCTTTAGCATATTGCCTGTCCTTACAAAGAAGCTTAAAATTTCAGACAAGTTTTAAAAGAGATTGATTCATTATATGTTGATGTTTAGATAGCTTATTGTTATTTCTATTTGTAATTGTTCAAAAACATTTTAAGTATTTTTCTATTGTTCACCAACCACCGGCCGCAGGCATATTATCGTTTTCTATCATCTATGAGGTAAACAACGTTCCAATAAAAAAATTCTAAAAAATTAATGTTACATTAATTAATTTTCTAAGTATATGTATCGAATAAAAATAGTAGAAATATGCACTTTTAGAGAAAAATGGTTAAAATATGCAAATATACATGCAACATGCAAATGTATAATTATCCGTGGTCTAGTAATGACACAGTACGAGTTATACTTAGTAGTACTCAAAATTTATTTCAAAACAACAATTGTTTTACTCAAAATATCGCAACTTTCATGTAATTTATAGGTTACAAGTATGTGATTTGACCCAACAAAAATAATTATTGAATGGTTGATCTGAAATTAATGTAGTGCTATTCTATCATATGTACTTTTTAAGTCTAAAGTTAGGATTGAGATGTAGATAATTATGCTACTATTTGTACCGCGGAATAAAATTAAAAAATAATTTAAAATGTTATGAACAATTATAATACATAATATTACAATTTGGAGTTACAAACAGTTTGTTTGATTAACATTTAATGTAATTCAATGTGAATTAAACTGACACATAAACTGATAAAACGTTGATTGATGAGTATGCGTATTTAAGATATATTAATAATAGAATCAAATCAATTTAAAAGTGTTTCAAAAATAAAAAAAACTATGACATATGGTTAAATATAGACATTCAAAATTAATTTACAATTATTTAAAAAATAATTATATTTTACTTAACACATTTTTATCTTTTGAAGAGCACAAAACGCATTTTTAAAAAAATGGATAATAAATAGTAGATTTATTATGCCCGTATTACACTTGACAATAATTCCACAAGCAATTGCAATTTGCAATAAATTTCATCAATATTGTCTAGTGTAAGCCAGAAATTGCAGCTATAACGCGTTCCTGCAATTCAGTTTATTCAATTAGACCATGTTCTAATTCGTGCAAAAATATTTTTGTTAAAATTAATTGCGGCAATTCATTGATAATTGCAATTGCACGTGCAATTATTGCCAAATGTAATACGGGCATTAGAAATGTCGTTTGAAAATTTACAGATTGCCATTAAACATTTTTTTAGAACATAACTTACAATTTAATAAAAAGTTAATTTAAAAAACAAAATTAATATTTAATTTAATTAAATCACAAAATAAAAACCGTTTTAATGACATTGCAAAAATATAATGTTGTTATTTAACGTAATAAATAATGTTTGTGTTGCCATAGTTTTTTATTTAACGTTGGTCATTTTTTAATTATACTGCCGGTTTTTCAAAATGTTTTGTAATGATTGAGTAACATTTAATACCGTAAAAAACAGTTATGTTTACTACTTAAACAAGTAACAATGTATGTATTCGTTGATTTGCTATCAGTAAAACAAATAATAGTCCTAAATCTTTTATGATAAATATCGGTTGAGTTATTAGACGATAATTGACAATATTAAGACATATGTGTCTAATTTTTTGACATTTTTGACATTCAAAAATGCACCCAGTATTAAAGAATTGTAATAATGCTTGATAATTGAAACTAGTTAAACAACTAAAACAATAGTAGTTTACCAAATTTTCTTTGTAACATGGTACTTATGTTTTAATCGTCTTACAGAATCTTAGTTTCCGCAGAAAACCACTGCAACAGTTTCCAGTTTCTTTATTTTTTTAGTAAATTTAAAGTAGTCTAAACTAAATAAATCATTTCAAACTAAAACTTAATCATAAAACCAAAAAAGTAATTAAATAATTAAAGTTGTCAACAGTAGACCAATAATTATAGAGCTAATTAATTCTTCTGTATGATTTTTGTTACTCGTTACTACAAAATATTAATTAATCTACAAATTTATAATTTTTGAACAGGGTTGTTATCTTTAATTTAATTTTTTCAAATATTCCTGTGTTTATAAAAAGCAATCCATAAAGTATCTAATATTTATTAATTGACTTAACTTACACAAATTTAACATTCTAAATATAATGTAACAATACTAAAAGAACAAACGTGGCTCATATTACAGCCGTATCTAAACTAATATTTGTTGTCATTTAAAACAGTTGCATTAATCATTTTTTCTTCTATTAATGAACAATTATGTAAAACTACATTTTATGTTTTATCTTACTTTTGATAAAAACATTATTATGATCACTGTTAGATGTATAAAATACATGCGTTTTTTAAGTTAAATAATTATTTAATACATTATTAAATCTCTTATGTATCGGTAAAAATGTTAAGATTTTAAATTAATTGACATAAATTAATCTTGACCTAAATGAGATTCATATTATTTACACATGTTACGTTTTGATAACTTTAAACTAGATGAATTAATTTGTTTCTTAACATTAAATTACTTTGAGAACTAATTTGTATACACCTGGGCTAAATTAATACCGTAGTATGTTTCCCTTGGTATTTAAATCTTAATTTAACCAAATAATGAATTAATTGACATCACTTTTAATATTATTCAACGTACTGTTTATATAATAAATTTATAATTACGTTTGTATATTTTGGTATTGATGATTATATTTTTTAAATAATTTATTGTAGAAAATATAAATTTCTATTAAAATATTAGGAATATAGTTAATTTTCAGTTTTAATTAAATTTCAAAACAAATATTTCTTAATTGCACTTTTCTATTATCCAACGTTACTAATAAATTGTTTAAGAACAAAAATATATTAAATAGAACTTTTTAATTTCTCAATTTTAGCATGCTGTAAATGTAGTTTACTTTTACAACAATAAAACATAGAATAAAAAATCTATTGTATACGAGCAGTGATAGAAACGTATTCTACATGATATAAATATACATTTTCTACACCTGAAAAATAATCATTTTCTATATTTTTGCTTAAAATTTAGATGGTGTAAAAAAATTAGGAAACACAAATAGAAAGCGTGAAATATATTACATTCTGAAATAGCAATAAATGAAAAAATTGATAGCTAAGTATTTATTACCATATATGTAATATAAAAAACAAAACGGTGAACGTTTAAATAATTTCATGATTGCCTTTAGATATACTTCACAATTTGAATCTTATTTTAGACAAAAATTGAATTGGTAAATTTAAATATATTATAGCTGTTTTTCTTGTTTTGTTTTTGATTTTTCTTGCTTTTTTTCTGGTTCGGTAAAATAGAAATTCAATGGAAAAACTATAGTAATTTACATAACGCAGCAAGTGTTTAGAAAAAGTTAATTCGCAATTAAAAAAATGATGAACATTTCTCACAACTAAATTTAAGGTTAATATTTCTGTTATTGATAAATAAAACGTGTTGTAACGTGATGTGACAACTTTACTTTTTTTTGTCTGAAAGATGATATGTTATATTTGCAGTTAGTTAAGATGTTGCAAACATTGTTAAAGCTCAACGAGATTTTGACGAAATTGATTACAATACTTATTAGCATGCTATATAATTTCTATTATAAGATTCCAAAAAGATTATACTTGTTTTTTGTTGTTTGTTTGTTTTGATTCTAAAATTACAGTTGCAATTATAAATTCGGAAGTCTTAGCTTCTAGCTTACAATATCATACGATGATGATAAATTTGTAGAACATTTAAGCATAATATCTTCAGCTCTTACCAACTGGTTAATAAAATTAAAAACATTACTATTCCGTCTAGTTACATTGTAGTTTCGTTTAATGTTACATCCTTATTTACTAACATCATTAAAGAGGCTGTATTGAAATTAATACATAAATATTAGAGTGATCTTAAAAGTCATACCAAAATTGAGTTGTCGGATTTTACTGACAATATTAAATTTCGTTTTGACTAGTTATTATATTTTTAAAGACGAAATTAATTTACAAAGATTTGGCACTGCATTCCAGCATCCCCTGTTCTAGATAGTTTAGTTATAAACGACTTACTTGATTATTTACTAACTGAAATCTCAATTGAACCCACATTTTATTATGTTATACAGATGATATTATCATCTGCATTCCTCGACATGAAGTATCGAACACCTTAAATTTTTTCAACAGTTATAATTCATATCTAAGTTTTACTCATGAAATCAAAAATCAAGGCTCTAGTTTTTAGACATCAAGTTAATTAAACATGATAATTCTATAATAACGAATTGGTTTACGAAACTCATAGGCATCTAACCGTACTATTAACTACCTCTCTAAACATGTTTACCACCAAAAAATAAACATAATCATGGCTTTAAAAATCATAAGGTTAAGTAGTCTTTAATTTCATATAAAAAATCTTAAGATTCTAAAAAACAACAATTATTTCAATAACCTTTATAAATAAAATTTTGTTCCACACTAACACTACTAACAGTACGTCACTACCGTCTAACTAAACCAATTCTATATGCAGATTAACGTTTCTGGTCTCACTACGTAGTTTATTCTTATTTTAAAAATATCTGATCTTAAAATAGTGACTTATAATAACAATAAAATATATAACATTTATTCCAATATTAAAGATAAGACCAAATTACACAATGTTATATATAAAATTGATTGTATTGATTGTAATATATGTTATATTAGAGAAACAAAACAAAAAACTAAATTAACAATCACCAATATGATGAAAACAATTAAGTGAAATCAGCTTTGCACCATATGTTAATTACAAACAAAAGTGTATTGTGTTTGTAATGAACGTTATTTTTTTTTAAAACCCAACTTTCACAACTAAAAAATTGAACACTTCAATAATACAGTATGTAGTGGATAAAATGGCAAAAGTCAGTAAGTGAGTTGTGCTATGATTGTCACCATAACACTATGTGTTTAATCGGATTGAATTCTAAGCACAAATAAAAAGGGAAGTTGCTTAAAAATACCTTATTTAAAATACAAGATGTTAAAAACTTATTTATTAAAACAATATCCAATGTTTTCGCAGATAATTGAAGAAAAATTATACAGCATAAAGTAGAACAATAATATGACAAACAACTTTAAAATTCCGCATAAATTTTTATTTTGTTTAATTTTTTTAGTTGTGTTATGTAAATACCTAATAATCCTATCTAAATTTTAAATGTAATGTATTTATTAGTTGCTGTTGGTAATTTTTTTTAAATTTTTAATTTATAAAAAACCATCTAACTTATATATATTTTGTAGGCAACTAAGAATACACGAATGCATATTGAGTAAACGTTGTATTATTTTGTTATTCTTGTATGTAAATCCGACTTCACAAAATTCAGATCTTTTTATAGTAGGAGGGACTTACTTTTACCTGTTGACCGATGCAGGTGTAGTCTTGTCAAATATTATAATTTGTAGTTTTATTATTTAGAAATGAACTAGATTACATTATCAGAAAACTGCAGAATTATTTTTTACATTTGAAAAATGTAATTATTTAAACTAAACAATTAAATAAACAATACGAATAGTAATAAAAATTAACCAATCATAATAAATGTTCAAATAAATAATAATTTTCCGCCAAACAATACTCGAATCTATTATAAAATTCTCTTCTAACGTGTGCAAGTTGGTAAAAAGTGGTCTCTCGGCATTCAATTTGAATTTTATCTAAATTTTCAAAACAATGTCCAGTATAAACTTCGGATTATAAATATCTCTAAATATAAAAATTGTTAGACAAAACATTAGGAGATCTAGCTGTCTTATTAATTAAATAATAATTTATTCTAATAATAAAGATACGACCAAGTTACACAATGCTACAACATTGATTGTATTGATTGTTATAAGTGTGTGTTTTAACTAAACAAAACAAAAATCTGAATTAATAATAACCAATATGATAAAAACAGAAAAAAAATAAAATCAACTCTCCACCATATTAATATGGATCATAGTTTTGATTTTAGTAACTCACAGTGTTATATGTTATATTTATTACAAAACATAAGAACAATGTTAGATTAATACTGATACCAACTACTTTAGTACAGTGTATAATAACCCTATCTCGAAAGTTTCCTGACTTTGTGGTTATGTATTATATCTATTCAATGCAAACATTAATTATACATCACACAATCATAGTTTATAGTGTAAGTGTTTTAATTTAATAATTGTTTTATTGTGTAATTTACATCTTTCAATTTTTATTTAATAACGTTGTTTGCGGACTATTCTATTGTATCTTGTTTTTTGTAAGTAATTTTCTTATAACTATTAAAATAGCTTTTTAAAAAAATTATGATAAACTTATTATTCTACCATCGTTGCTGCCTTGACACTTGAGATTCACAAAACGTCGTCTTAAAAAAACACGTAAAGCAGTTATTTTGGCTTATCTTACTCACATAGGATTTAGGCATACCAGGTGTAGAATCAAACAACGCAACATAAAGATTTTAATGCTAAATATTTAATGTCTAACTATTGGTTTCCCTAATTGTTTTAAAAGAAAATGTTTAATTAGATTTTTGTAAGGAAAAAATGTGTGTCTGTTTACACCTTTGTTTTTAATTTTCAATATTGTGGAGCAGAAAATAATAAAAACAAATAAATGATAATTTTACAAAAATAAGTTAATCATAAAACAATAAAGTAATTATTGTACTTTAGCTATACTTAACACACTCAACAGATGGAAATAAGTCTCTCCCACTAATGTTTTGTGACTGGTTAATTCAAAGTACGCGGCAAAATTACATTAAGAGTCTGATGTACTTTCCGATATTATTATGTACTAATCACCTTCGTATTTCAGCGTTTTGTTAACTTTCATGTTATAAAGTTTTACTGAGTTTTTTATATTGCTGTTTGAGTTATGCCGATTACTAATAGTTTAGTCAATTATGTATATTAATTTAGAAATTTAAGTTACAATTACTTGACGATTATAAAAACTTTTTGTGTCACTTTTAAGGTTGAGATCAATTTGGGGCCTTAACAATTTCATGTTAACACTCTTTTTTAGAATATCTATGTTTTTGCAACTAGAATTAGCTCGTCAACTCTGTTAATATGGGCTTAGCTGAGTCATTGTTTAGTTTATATAATAGTGTAATCACTATTTAAATTTGTGCTATCGTTTGATGTAACTGTAAACAAATTTAAAATTTTTGTAATTCTATTTGTAAACTCACTTTTCAAATGCGTAAACACAAGCAAATAACATTCGGACATAAAAACTTCAGTATAAACATTTTAAAACGTAGATATAGATATTTTTTGATATAAAAAACAAATGATTACATATATTTAAATTTACTTAATAGAATAATCTAATCAAAAAGTAGTAAACACAATTGCATTTAAAATTAAGATAGTTTGGTTAATTAGGAAACTTTCTAGTTAGTTTTAACGAGTAAAAAAAATTAACAAAGTAAATTTGTTCTGTTCTGCAGGATTTGGATTAAAACAATGCAAATTACAAAAACTAGGTTATGCTCCTATATTATGTACAGCGTAGTTACAATTTAAACTTATTGTATATGTATTGTTAATCACTATTATTTTAATAATTATATAATTACTAAGATTTTATTTAATTGTATAATTTTTAAGTAACAAATAGAATAAAATACAAAAGACATAGTTCACTTATTGCAAAATATTGTATAACACTTGTATCATTTGTAAACATATAGTATGATATTGGATGTTTTTTCTGCTAAAAACATATTATTCTTTGTTTAAGTCTACTTGTATAAGAAACTCTATCAAAGCGTACTTTAAGAAATAAGTAATTAAGCTACCACTTAAAGTTTTAAAAGTAATGCTGTAATAAGTACTCAAATATATAATCAAAGTAAAGTCGTAGTTTCTAAGCGTAAGTTAGACTATGATATAAAGAAAAAGTAATAACAAAGAACTTGTAAAGTCGTAATTTAAAACCGTTGGTTGAACCAATTAAGAAGAAAATAATGCTTTCTTAAACTTTTTAATAAGATAAAAGAATAAAGTGTTGATAAAATTTATTGTTTAGTTGACTGTATAATAATAAACTTAAAAAACTTAGTATAACGTGCCGAAGTAAGAAATCTGCTCAAATTTTAATTGCACTAAATTTAAAATTTACTTTTTACCATGCCGACTAGTGTAAAAGAATCTTAAACTGTCAACATAAGAATTAATACTTATAAATTTTTAGTTTATTAATTTTATAATACACCTAGTAAATTATTTATATACTAGCATAATTTGTAAATTGTAACAAAAATATGATCTAAACTAATTTTTTATTTTCTAATTGGCAAGCACATTTTTTATAGATTTCGCTTTTTGATCATTTTCATTAAAACTTGCTGATTCTGACATAGTAAATTTTTGTCACTGTACGTAGCTTTCGGTTTATGAGTGTCTGAATGTTCTTTATAAAAAATAACAACTACTTTTTCATTTACATAATAGTTTTGTTTACATTTTATTTTTGTATTCCACTATAAATCACTAAAACTATTGTATAATATAAATATAAACTTTTGTATAACGCCAAGAAACATTTCAGAAATTTTGATTTTTTTGGTAATACTCAAAACGCAAAAAGATACCCATATTTTGGCTTCTTTTTTTAATTTATTTATTATGTTATGCTTTTAATATTCTTGATATAATTTTTTTAAGAACTAACTAATATTTATTTTAAATATTTTTTATTGACAGGAAACTTTTATTGTATATGCGTTAGCTGTATAATTTACAGTAAATTAATATGTATTTAATACCAGAATAAAAGTTTATTTAAAAAAAAACATATACTATGCCAGATATTGAACACGTTACCGTTGCAAAGCGGACATTTTAATCATTAGACTATTTGATTCAGTTTTGATAGGTGCTTATGGAACTAGTATTTTACTACTCGCTTTGCATTTAATAATTCAAAATTCAAAAATTACCAAGCGTTAATGCATCTAAAATCAAGATACGGGTAGTTTTTTCGTCTTGAGAATCACCAAAAAAATTACAATCGCAATATGTGAAATCTATTTCTTAATTTAGGTTAAATCTGTTTTCTATTTTCTTATTACATTTAACGTTTTTTAATAAAAAGTAAGTATTCTTACCATTAGCAAGCAAAGCTTGATGGCGAAGCGATATCTTAGTATAAGTTACCATGTATAAAAGATAACTGTAAATAGTTATAACGGCGGAAAATGTTGTAAGTTGATTTTACACCTGCGCAATTTAAAATAGTTTTGAATAAAATTAGACTTACTACTAAATGCATCTTGCTGTCTAATTTTTTAGTGTATGCAACAAATTTTTATCCTAGACCTAGTCGAGTGCATGAGCAACATTAAGAAAATCGGCGGAGCAATCTTTATTTTTGTCTAAAGATTTTTCAATTATGCTTGTGATTTATCGAACTGATAACACGAATTCAAATTACTTCTGTCTCTTATTTTTAGTATCTCAAGAACCATTTTTATATAATTTTGAAGTAGCAGCAACAATATAGGTCTACGTGACGACATGATAGAGTTTTAAAAGTTTAAAGACAATGATGATTTTTCCAATTTTATACATCTTAGAAACACACTTTAATATAAATAATGGGTTTTCTCAAAATTTGAATTCAAATTTTACCAATAACTATGTCAAAGGCAGGTGCTTTTTTCTGCTTGAAATTTGTGTTTAAATTTCTCTGAGACTTTCTTCGGCAAAGTAGGTTTAATAATAGCCTCTTGTGGTTTTGGTTAAGATTCTTCTCCGTCGTTTAGCTAAAGATATTTTTTAAATGTTCAACAAACTTCTGTAGCTTTTAGGTATTGCTCCGAATTGAAAAATTATGTAAAGTGAGTTTTTTAGTTGATTGGTAGCTGGTAACTTTAGTAAATATTTTTTTTTGTTAGTAGTTTACTTCTTAAAGTTTAATTTTAAAAATTTGTAATATGCAATTTGATTAATTAGATTTAGGCATTTTTGATTTTAAATTACCCTTTGACTCAGTGTGAAAAGCATCGGAGAATCACCTGACTTCTTATCACATGTTTGTTTAAAATAGACACAATTTAATAATATATTCTTTATAAAAAAAAGTTTATAAAAGTTTATATAAATTTCTAAGTCAAAAACGTGGGATTGCCAGTTAATAGTATTTTAGTTTTAAATTGATTAGCTGCTGATACAAATTTCTTACTTTTAGTTGTGGTTAAATTAGATCTTTAGTATATTTGTTTTGTATTAAAGTCATTTTATAGTTCCGCTTTATTTCAGTCTCTAGATTCTTCTTTGCCGTTTAGCTGCAATATGTTTTTTTAATGTTCGGCAAACTTCTATACCTTTTTTTTTCATCCGTATTTCGGATTGAAGGATTATTGAAAGTGGATGATTGGTAACTTTTCATAGTAAATAATATGTTTTTTTTGTTATTAGTTCACTGAAGTATAACCCAATTAAATCATTTTTGATATGTTAAATTTTGCGTTTTCATTGTTGAGTTTTGTTTTTTAAAGCTGCTTTATCGGTTGGTTTTTTGGTCTGCAACTACTTCCGTCTGAAGTTTCTGTTTTTATCAACAAAATTTTTAATATCGTTTAGGTAATTATTTTCTTCTGGTGTCTGGGTATGTTTGGTGGCGCTGTCCCATGTCGCTAATTGCTCTTTATGTCTTAACTGGAACTAAAACCTCAATCAATTCTGAAAGTTTAATTTTAAAGTATTGCAATGTGTTATTTTATTAATTAGGTTAAATTAATTTTATTTATTAAATTACACTTATTGCGAGAAGCATCCGACAATAACCTGAGTTCATATCGCATGCTTATTCAAGATAGATACAATTTGATGAAATATTTTTGAAAAATAAATCTACATATATGAATTTAGGTAAATCGCTACGTTAATATGCGGTTTTGCCAATTGATAGTATTTGAGTTTTAAATTGACTAGATGCTGATGAAAGTTTTTTACTTTTAGTTGTTGTTATTCTAGGTCTTCAGTATGTTTGCTTTTTATTGAAATCGCTATCAAGTCTGAATGTACCTTAGACATTAAGGAAGTACGTATTGTTTTTCCAATTCCAGCTTGTTATGCAGATAATTCTAGTACATTGTATGATAGGTTCCATATCTTTTAAATAAAAGGTATGACTCTTTAGCGAAATGAATGGTATATGAGATATGCATCATTTTCTTCTTTATCAAGGATTATCTGCAACTGTTGTAGAAGTTGCAGCAATACATTGGTGTTTTATTTTAGTATCCTTACCTAATTATTAATTTTTAGTTTTAGAAATAGTTTTTTTGCGCGATGTTCTAAATGAGTTTGTCTAATTTATTTAGCTTCTTTAATACTGATTAAACCTTCTTCTCGATGAGTAAATTTGTTTGAGTTTATTTCTATTTTTATTTATTTTGCTGGTCACTGCAATTTTAATTAGTTAAATTTAAACTTTTCTAGTCATAACATTGGTTACGCAAAAGATTTTTATATATTTTCATTATTTTTTAATGTCAGCATATACATGTTATTAGCTGTTTTGTTCTGTACTTTAGATTTTGGTTACATTTAACTAATTTATACTTTTCTGTTTTCAGTTTTATCGTGTTTTTATAATGATAAATGTTAATGGCCTTCACCTTAATTGGTCGATTCTGTTTATTTTTGTTAGAGTACCACGAGTATTCATTGTCACATAAAACATCAGTGAAAATTTGATGCTGTTTTGTATTTTTAACATTATTGTTAAAAATACAAAATTGTAATGTTTTAATAATTAATCATTTGAATTTGGTAACATTTCATCATAGCAGCCATAAGTTTATGAAGTGTAATAATTTTTTTTAATCTCTTACTTATATTACCTACTATTTAGTTCCTGTGTAAATAAATCAACAGAGATACTGACACTTAATAACTAGCACGTAACAAAAAATAGTAGTTTATTTAACGAGTTCCTATGTAAATTGGAGGCTTTTGGGCATTTTTAAACATGAGGGAAGAAAACGTCCAACTTAGACAAGAACAAGTTGAACACAACATTTTATTGCTCAAACAGAGACTCAGAGGCCTCCAAAGTCTCAAAATCGCGCAAAAATAATTTGACGTTTATGTTGACAACTGCACAAAAACTGTCAAAGACGGTTTACAATAGCGAAAAATTAGAATTTATGACAGTTAACAACAATAAATGGTATATTGTATAATGAGTAAGGAATGGTTGTCATTGCCAACGAGTATGAAAATTTGCAATTCGTACGAGTTGGCAATACACATTCCTTACGAATTATACACTATACTTTTTCTACGACTCTATATTTAATTAGTAATCAAAGTTAAACAGAATTTTACGAAAAAAAAATAACGCAGAAAATAAATAAACTAATTTAAAAGCTTGTATTGGTAATATCTAAAATAATAATTAAAAATTAAAGAAATCTATTCATGTCGAAGCCTGAATCGTTAACAATGTCGTCAAGTTCTGAAAAATGTTGATATGTGATAGGTTTTCCTAGAAGCTTCAACCGAATACCATATGGATGTGACTTACAAAGCAAATAAGGTAGATTTGTAAATGTTTAAAGATAATATGTATTTAATAGGTGTTATTCTTAAGAATGAAGCTTTCCGAACTAAGAAGGTAATAAGATCATCGTAGTTAAAGAATAGAAAAAATTTTCTTTTAGAAAATGAAAAATAGTTAATTATTCTAATAAATCAAATATGCTGTAATAATCTTTACTAAAAAATTAGTTTAATTATGAGAAATACATTGTTAACAAAATACATTGTAGGTAAAAGAAAACAAGTGATTCATTGCTTTTGCTTATAACTACATCTAAATATATAATTTTTTCAATGCATAAACCAGTGGTTTGCATTAGTCTTGTAACAATTGATTATAATTATGTTTATCTTGTGTTATTTATTATCAACACAAGTCCAAAGTGTTTGTAATTAAATTTATAACAAGGTAGCGACAATGTGTGAATGAATTATTTTTATAAGATTATAATTTAATATACAGTGAAAGTATACATAAATACTTATGAAAACTGCATTAATATAAGGCTAAATAATAAAAAACGGATATCAGGCAGGCGCGAAAGAAACATTTTGGTATTTCGCAACCATTCCAGTAAACACGGATTGAAACTGTTACAGTCACAAAATTAAAACAATTGTTTCATTACGTTGTTTCGTGTTAGTTCCATTTTTATATCATTTACATGTAACTGACAGTGAATAAATTGAAAGAGTTCCGATTTTTCACAATCAGTTTTAAACCGTTTCAGTACTTGCAATTTTTATCCCATAATCAGCAACCGTCTAAAAACTGATTTATTAAAACCGAATATTTTTTGAATAACTAGAATTATTTAAAGATCGATTAAATAAGATTGAATTATTTTCAAAACAGTGGAATCGTTCTAGGAAAAACGAATACTTTGTGATTAGTCAGCATTAGTCGTTGCTATACTTTTGATTACTGTCGCCAACGCTTGCGCTGCAAATTGATATCTTTTCACTTGTTCGGTTGCAGTTTGATAAGTGATGCTGTGTGTACAATTACGAAATCGAACAATAAACGGTAAGTCGAAACATTTTATTATAATCCATAAATGTAATCGATATTATTATCATTTCTGTTCTTTATGTATCATGTTTTAATTTGTATAAAAAAATGTAAATTAACACACATGGTTGCGTTAAGGTAGATTATTGCGTAAATCTGATGATACTTTAGGATTTATAATTACAGTTCAATTCTTGAAGTTTTCTATACGATTATGTACAGCTAAAGGTATTCACAGTGTTTTTATAACTTTGTAATGATTGCTAAAGTGATATTTATATTAAGTTTGTGTTGTTTTTGATTAAAAAAATGTAATTAATTTTGTGTAACTCTATGATTATGTATGTATATAAATGAAAAAATGAAAAAAAAAATTTATTAACTATATCAATTCCATTTTCGTTTGTGGTACTATTACTAAAATTTTCAATGGTTCCGCTGTAGGAAATCCTGATAACAGCGTAGACTTTATATGTTAAAGAATCTCCAACGTACCCCCCTGTAACGGTGTTGGATTTCTATTCTCCAAGCCGCTGTTAGCCAAAAGAGTGTCCTTGTCGTTAAAATATGCCAAAAGCACAGTTTCATTAATTTTCTTAACATTTTCTTAATTACAATATTTTTTAATATATGTATATGTTTGCTCATATCAAGCTTTTGACTTTTCTGACAGTAACGACGCTCAAGTTGCATTATCACTATTTACAATTTCAGAAAAATCTCCAACCTCGTCCGAATTGCTCATTGTATCGATTACAAAGTGGGTTTATAATTAAAAAAATTATACTGAATTTGATTGTTTACAAGCGTTGTAGCCACAACAACTAAGTAATCAGTAAACTCGATTATAGCAGTAAATTTTTTATTATAGATAATTAGTATTATATACCCAAATATTTAGTACATATTATAAGAGTCAATTCCTGTGGTAGTGATAAAAACGTAATTCACAACAGGTAAGGAACGTTTCTTTTTTATTCTCGGTGGGTTTGTGCACCTCAACTCTACTTTGGTGCACAAACTCCCACCTCGAATAAAAAAGTTTACTTATGGTTACTATTATCTATTTTATAATTAAAGAAAATTAATTTTAATTATGTATACGTATATCAAAAGATAGTATATTCTATTTGGCACTGAAATGTTTTTTGTGGTTCATCTGTAATTGCCAAACAACAAATACGCCACAAACACTTCAATGCCTTATAAAATAATATACTATTATTGTTGCTTTGTTTTTTTTTCAGAAAACATAATTTTATACATAACAAATTCTAATAAATTTTATTCAAAGGCATGTGATACATATTTAACTAGTTGCTTGGCGTTAATTTACTAAATTTACTAAGACTCCTAACTATAAAGATACAATAATCTTTACCCAATAAAAACAAAAGGAATTGGTAAAATTATTAGCAGATTTATAAATAGATTTCACAGTTTGTTAATGTAAATGCTTTTATTTTACATGTACAAAAACGTTTTTTGATAATCGTAGATAAAGCTTGATTTTATACTAAACATATATGTACATATTCTGCAGCATATTCCACTACTCCTAATCTGAAATAAAAAATATATCCGGTTTTAAAAAACCAAGGTTTTCAAAAACTAAACAGTAACGTAGTTGCCCCACTCTTTTGATTAAAAATTGGATTTATTTTGTTTGTAGCTGCAAGGTATTTACATATTTTACTTTCTATCCTACTAAAAATATTTGGAAAAGCAGTTATATTCGTTTTTGTGCTGCCAACATTGAAAACGTCAATATTCGTTTGTTAGTGTAGTTACGTAATGAACGAAAAAAGCTCTAGGGTGGCAAAATGAAAACTAGGAATCCACATAAAAGTAAGTGTTCAAAGTCAATTAATATATTAGAATGAGTATGCGACAGGTGGAAAAATCATTTTAAAAATCTTGAAATTCAGTTAAAATTGAAGAAAAACGATGTTAAAGTTAATGTCAAATCTGACAGATCTAGTAATAAATGTAGTACTAACATATTATATTTGTGTTGATTTATTTTATTTTTTCAAAAAAGAATGTAATTTTATGAAAGGCAACACAAAAAATAATGTACATTACTCTCGTCGAAAGAATCATAGCATAACTCACTCACATGCAACGCTCGGCCGTACGGCCTCGCGTCGCATTAACGTTCGTTATGCTATTTCTTACTTTCGACTCTTCCCAGTAAACACGGATTGAAACTGTTACAGTCACAAAATTAAAACAATTGTCTCAATACGTTGTTTCGTGTTAGTTCCATTTTTATATCATTTACATGTAACTGACAGTGAATAAATTGAAAGAGTTCCAATTTTTCACAATCAGTTTTGAACCGTTTCAGTACTTGCAATTTTTTTCCCATAATCAGCAACCGGTTAAAAACTGATTTGTTAAATCCGAATGTTTTTTGAATAACTAGAATTGCTTGAAGATCGATTAAATAAGATTGAATTATTTTCAAAACAGTAGAATCGTTCTAGGAAAAACGAATACTTTGTAATTAGTCAGCATTAGTCGTTGCTATACTTTTGATTACTGTCGTCAACGCTTGCGCTGCAAATTGATATCTTTTCACTTGTTCGGTTGCAGTTTGATAAGTGATGCTGTGTGTACAATTACGAAATGGAACAATAAACGGTAAGTTGAAACATTTTATTATAATCCATAAATGTAATCAATATTATTATCATTTCTGTTCTTTATGTATTATGTTTTAATTTGTATGAAAAAAAATATAAATTAACACACATGGTTGCGTTAAGGTAGATTATTGCGGAAATCTGATGATACTTTAGGATTTATAATTACAGTTCAATTCTTCAAGTTTTCTATACGATTATGTACAGCTAAAGATATTCAGTGTTTTTATAACTTTCTTATAATTGCTAAAGTGATATTTATATTAAGTTTGTTGTTTTTTATTTAAAAAATGTAATTAATTTTGTGTAACTCTATGGTTATGTATCTATATATATGAAATATTTATTTCTATGTTACAGATGCGGTTAAAAGTTGCTACCCAACAGTAACTGATGCAGTTTTCGAGGCTTCCGTGAAAAGACCACATCCAGGAAAGTTGCAATATGTAAAAAACTCAATGTGATATTGTATTTAAAAATATTTATTGTGCAATAAAATTTGAAACGTGCATTCCAAAATGTATTATTATATTATTGAAAGAATTGTTTTAGTTCATTATTGAAACAAAAAAATCATACATGTATCGATCATTTAGTATCAGTTCAAGAACGAAGCTTTTAAAACGTAAACCGAATGCAACATTTAGTTTGCAACAAATTTGAATTTAAAATACCGAAACTATACTGATTCAAATAAGTGAAACAGCGATGGATTTATAGCTATTTTATTGCAGTTAGGTTTCTTTTATGTTTGAAACAAGAGTGAATCATAAATTTTTTGTTTTGAAACTGTTACTAAACATTATCAATTTTGTGTTTACTGGGTTGTTACGTAAACTACTATTATAGCACCGGATTTAATTTTTTAGAATTTTCAAAAAGGCTATGTAGGCAAACTACTCAGTTTTAAACTATTTAGGAAATGAGATGTGGTAAAAAAATTTTAAACGTAAAGGATTAGATAACATTTCTGTTAAAAGACGAGAGTTGAAAACAGACTTTTTCTAAAAAAACAAATTGTAAATTTTCAAGCGACATCCTTTTCTGCAAAAACGTATGCAATTTTTTAATTATTTTCAACCCTCATTGTGTAAGATTTTTTTAGTACTCTTTTACAAAGAGGAATATCCGTCATTTTGACCACTACCAAAAAATACCGTTATTTATAGAAATTTTTTTTTACTTATTTTTATCGTATTAATTTAAAAAACAATGGAATTTTCTATATAAAATCTATCTTACAGGCATTTCAAAAATAATTATTACTTTACACAATAAGTAATTTTTAGTTAACATAAGTAGTTGTGAGCGGCGGATCCAGACTAGATTTTCAGTAAGGAAAATTAGTGTTGTAACTAAAAAAACATAGGTTTAAGCCAGATGCCAATTGCAAGCGTAGCAAGCCCATAGTAATAAAAGTAGTAAAATTTGTTTAAAATTTCAAGGTCACGTGTTAAACAAGTACCTCAAAATAAACCTTAACTCTTTAACATTAAATTACACTTTTAAATAAAGTTTTATTGAAAAACAAAATTGCACTCACTGCTACATTTTTAATAATAACAAAAAAAAAACATTTTTTTATATAATACACTTTTTTTAAACTCTAATGATATTTCAAAACATTTTCATTTATAACTAAATCAACAAAAAATAATATACTCCTAATAATCCAAACTAATTCATATAACAAAATCAATTGGCTGTTTACTTGCTTTAGCAAATTTTTTAATAACATTATCAATGTTAACATTTATATCTTGATGTATATTTAAAAAACACAATCCCTTCAAGCGATCTTCCGTCCTTCTTGTGCGCACTCAAGTTTTAAATCTTCGCAAAGATCTTTTAGCAGTTCTAACACTTACTGGTAGGCTTGCAAAAATGAGCAGCAATGCATAAATCATTGAAAAAATATCCTTGTTCATTTATCAACGACTTCCATCTCATCAGTTGGATAAGGATTCTCTAATCTTTCCCAATTTTTAGACCAAAACTCCTATCCAGAAATGAATGATATTTTTTGGCTAATGTCTTTTGCCACAATAAATCTGCAGTATTTTCGTTGTTCGTAAATACATTACACATGAGGTTATTTAGCTCATAACATTCCAATCACTGTTGAGAAAAACGTGATTTTATATCAATAATTATATGTTCTAGTAGAGTAGAATAAACAAAAATTTTCTATAATAGTCTTCAGGGTTATCGTGATCGGCTAGATCATTTTCTCTATTTTGTTATCTCTTGACAAGACGAGGCAAACATATTTCAGCATTAATTTTGGAAGCTAAAGCGGTTGCATTTGAGTATATAAGAGCAAATGTATTTTCACAGTTTTTTCTCTTATTCTCTAATATCTGTATTGTATCATTTATCATTTAAGACGTTATGCTTAAATACATCTGAGGCGACTGTAATCTACTCAACGATGCAGTCGTTTTCAATATATCAGTCATTGCTACAATAGTATATTATTATACAAGTTTAATAAGAGGGTTTATTGTAGCATCGAGTAAGTTTGGAGCACGACGAGCGCAGCAAGGTGCACTGATAGAACGAGTGCTACAATTTCTCTTATTAAACGTGTGTAATATATTATTTTTTTACTTTGCATTTAAAAATATGAAATTCTTTTAACAATTACAGTATGTGACAAATCTAAAAGTTTAACTGCTTCTGTTTTAAACAATTTTTGTTTTAAATAAAATTATTTAAAACTTTAACTTACAAACTAATTCAAAATATGGAACAGGAAAATATTTTGTACACACTTCCAGAAAGTAGAGCAGCAGATGCTGATGCTGTTAACCTCTTTTGTACCAAATTATCAGTTTTAATCAAAAAAATTTTTTTTTCTTGAAAATAGATTATAGAGAGTTGTGGAAGGATAATAACAAAATTTTTTTGGTGACATATTGATTACGTCAGAAAAAAACAGAATGTATCATATTTGTTACTTTGGGCCATTCTGCACTAAAAATAGGAATGGTATGAAATTTAATGTAATAGACACTTAATACAATAATATTATAAAGAACAAGTAATTATAATCCATGCCTAACAATTTTTCTTAGCTATGCATTGTCATAAAACAATTCTTTTTCTTCGTTAGGCATAAATGTATCTTACATTTGATACAATAAAATGATGTAAGTCCTTTGCAGCCTGGCAGTTTACACCTTTGGCGATCTTCCTTCACTATAGTGAAATGTCCAATTCCATCTCTTCTTATCTCCATTGCTGGAATTGGTTTAGTTGGGCCTCTTTTCGCCTTTTTTTCCAATTCGTTCGAAATTCGATCTATTGATGGCCTCCCTCTTTTTAGGACGTTTCTATTTCTATTGCACAAAACTTCCGCGATTTGAGATTTGAAAGATAACAAATCAACTATGTTGCGTTTACTATAAGAATGTAAATTGCAGTCTCGACGATATAACAACCAAGAGTTTACTACAGTCACATCGATAAAATCGAAAAAGAATTTGAGGTAGTATTTCTTTGATCTAATGTGTATTCGGTAATATGCAATTAGACCATCTAACAGGTCTACACCTCCCATGAATGAATTGTAAGTAGTTACAATATCAGGACATTGTACTTGAACATATTGTTTTTTTTGTTTATCAAAGCGTTTTACAGTTGTTCTTGGCTCTGCAGCTGCAAATGATGATGCAAGCACAACAGGTTTATTGTCAAACCACTTCACTGCTCTAAGATTACACCCACCAATATCAGCTTCACACTCTTCCATACTCCCCCGTCCTTTTCTTTTCATTTCTTTGTCGGATAAGAATGTTGTACCTAATCCTTGAAATCGTGGAAGGCGTATAGTTCCTAAACAATAGATTCCTACGTTGTTTAGTACACGGAATAAATCAGGCGAGGAAAACCAATTATCAAAGAATAACAGAAAATTCTCGTTTCTTGGTACAATAGTTGATAAATTCACAACTACATTGGAACTCGCTCCAATATCCGGAAAATCTGGATTTGAGTTTATTTTTCCTGTGTAGATATCAAAATTATAAACAAAACCTTTTTACGTCACATAGAGCAAAAATCTTATAGCCCCATTTATGTGGTTTCTTCGGATTATACTGACGAAGCCCACTTCGTCCTTTGAACGGGACTATTTGCTCATCTACACATAAATGTTGCTCCATTGGTACTTTATTGAATTTTTGTTTTAGGTGCTCAATAAATGGCCTCACCTTGAAAAGACGATCTATATTGTTGACATCAATTTCGTTGTTGTCATTCATATGCAAAGAACTTTTATTTGTTCGAATCTGTTACGACTCATTATTTCAGCTATTTGTGGTATTCTTGTACTTTGTGCCCAATACATTTTTGTTCTTGGCAAATGGTATATTGACATGTACATGCAGATCCCTATAAACCGTTCCATTTCGGCAGTTGTAACTGAAAGCGGTTTATTGGTATTTTGTTGAATGGAGTATACATTAGACTGGTCTACTAATAATTTGATCAGTTCTTCGTCAAAAAACATTTCAAAGTAAGTTATTGGACTATCCACTTCACGAACATATTCCAACTTGTTCAACCAAACTGGCTTCACTTTAGCACTATTTTCAGGAAGCACGTGAGTCCATTGTATTTTGTCTTTCTTCTTTGAGTCTGGTTGTTTGAGGAAATATTTTCTGTCTCAGAATCTGTTATATAATCAGATCCAGTGTCTGAATCCGCAGAAAAACTCTCCAATTCCTCAACGAAATCAGGATCATCATCACTATCATCAAGGCAACTGTCATCGCTGTCAACAGGTACACAAACACGTTTTTGTCCATCTAGAAATAAAACCAACGTATTATCATACATAGAATGTGTACCATTGTCTCATATATGATACACTACGATCACTCATTGTGTACCACAGTAACAAATTTGATACAAACATTTATTAGGCCGTATCCAAAAAATCTGACAAATTTTCACATGATTTTTTATCATTAATTGTGGTTGATTGTATATAGAACTAAGATTAATATAAAAAACAACGACTTACCTTTTTTTGTACAATATAATCCGCCACTAAAGTTCAATGATATGATAAAAAACAGAAAACTTAACCACCTACACTTAAACTAAGCTACCTTGGTTTATTAGTTATAGATGCCGCCACATGGCACGTTTAATAATATGAAATGATGTGTAACAAATAAGATACACTGGTCCAAAGTGGTTCAATTATTAATTTTGTGTTAAAATATGGTTAATTTTAGGATTGTAACATATTTGATACATTGGTACAAAAGAGGTTAATAAACTTTTTCCAGCAAAATCAAAATCTATTTATGATAAAGAATATAACACGTTCAATTCATGGTGCTAGAAAATGTGTGTTAAAACTATTAGCGAAAATGTATTAGTTGGTTATTACCATGAAATGCGCAAAACGAAGAAATCATCCACATTATGGGCGTCTTATAGCATGTTATGTGCTTGCTTAAATGTATATAAAAACTTGAACATTTCAAAGTTTGCAAGGGTTCCTAGTCAATAGGTTATCAAACCAAAAAATCTAATATTCTGCAAAGTTCGGAAATATATAGTTTTACACAAGAAGCAGATGACTTGTTTTATTTAGCAATTAAGGTGATTCTAGTTCATGTGTAAAATATTTTGTGTGCTAGTATACATTTTCAAATTACGTTAATAACAGGATATGATGGTGCATCCCGTAGAGACAAACTGTTAAACATGACTGTTGATGATGTGAAATTTATAGACGAAATCATCATTGTTAATATTTCTAAAAAAAAACCATTCATCAAGAATGTTTGTAATTAGCGAGTTACAGTGGATTCATTTAATACAAAAATATTTAACTCTACGACCAGTAACTGCTACCACAAAAAGATTTTTTTTGACATACCGTAATGGACGTTGCTTATAAAGTCCAATTGGTATTAATAAAATAGGGAAAGTTAAGTTTTGCTTTTTTTATGAACATGTTATGCATTTTTGAAACCAGAATTTTTTTTTCTATCTTGTCATAAAATTTTAAAATAACTACTATATGAAAAACAAAAGTTGGTATCGATATAAAGTAAAATAATAACGATAACAAAAATTTATTGCCATCATCTGAAAAAACAGAAAAAGTTCTGTTAAGAACAGTTTTTAAATACCTCTCTAAATAACAATTTTACAGCTAAAAATCAAAAACATTAATTTTATTATTTTTTGCCATATTTCAGAAACTTTATGGAGGGGGTAAATTTTATTCTGTGAATTTATTTAGACATAACTTAAAGATCATGTTTGTTGATTTAACCAACTTGCTATCTCTGATAATAAACGAGATCCCTGTACTTAACACAAAATTTGATACAGCCTGTATATAAGCATATTAATTTTTTTGTAAATATTCTTAAAAATTGAAAAATTAAGTTATTATATTCTCAGTTCTGCAATTGCTCTTATTGACTCCCACTGAATCCGCCGATGGTAGTTGTATTACACCTTCAGGTAGGAGAGGCAAAAAACTCACACTTGGTAGATTTTTACTGGCGACTTTTTGTGGCGCTATTGTGCGCACTTTATCATGGCCACGATTTATTGAAAAACAAAGAAAAGAAACACATTAGATTTAACATGAAAAATTATAGGTACATATAAAAATATATTGTAACGTTTAACTATAAATAACTTGTTAGGTGAACACTTACATAAAAGAACGAGCCAAAAATAAGCTGTCCGAATTCTAAACAATCAATATTGAATTTGGAAATTGATATCACTGATTCGATCTACTAACTAAAAAAGATAATTAATGAATTACATGAAAAATTACACAATATACATAATCAGCTAGATTTACAATATCTTACGGACACGCTAAATAATAAATATATAAAAGTCCTCGATAAAAACAGAGTAAAACTAATTAAGAATATTTAATAACTTATACAAACGCTACAACTATAATTTAAGTGTATCTAAAGAAGGTTGTATCTACAATCTAACAGATGTTCGGTTAACTTCGAAAGTGTCTTAATGCTTGGCGCTTACACGGAAATTTATTCTGAACTATAATAATAAAAAAAAATACCAATAATTGAACTTATTAAAGAGTCTGAAAACATTCTGACATTTTATAAAGAATTTGATAAAGACAGGCTAAGGGGAAAAGTAGTAAATGTCATTACCAACTTTATAAAGAACAGCAAAAAAACTAACTTTTAATCACAAGATTTGTTTATTAAAACGCTAGTTACATCTACAAAAGAATTTTTAAAACTACATATCGACAACAATTGTCATACATAAAAACGAGTACAATCAGAAAATACAGTTTTTATTTAATGATACCAAGACAAATGTTGATCCTACAACTAATTTCCAAAACAAAAATAATCGTCTGTGTAAACTATTTTATGATAATGGACACATTAATATCAACGCTTATAAAAAGCATACCACCAAAACTTTATGGCTTTGCAAAAATGCATAAAGATGAACATTTACTTAGACCCATTGTAACTTGTATTGTGCTTCTACATACCAGATGTCTAAGTTTATTTCTAACTTTAAGTAACACTATTAGAATCTTCTTTCAAGGAGGGGCATAAAAAAACTGCTCAGTTTTTCTTTGAAGCGACGTTTCGTGTACTAGATGTGGACTTTATCAGACCACTCCAATTTATTAGCGTAAGTACAACAACTATCTAGTTTAATAAGTTAGTGGTAACTAAATTACAGATGTAAACAGAAAAAACAATAAAGAACTTACGTAAAAACATTTGAGCAATTACTCCGAAGTTTTCGACAAACATGAAACACATCCTAAACTTAATTGACAAAAATGTGATTAATAAAAGTCAATGATTAAAAACAATAAATAAGTATAAATAATAAATAATAAATGACAATACAATTCAACATGGGGAACAAACACTATGATCTGTATAATCAAACATTATATCAAGGTAACCTGTAATCAAAATAGCCTAAAAATTGAAAATAACCGCGAAACACACTTAATAATTTTTCGTAATTTTAGAAATTAAATTATTATAAATACTACTTAAATTATTAGTGTCCGTACTGAAATTAATATTATTCTTGTATACGTTGATAAAGATCATTTCAGAAACTAATCTTTTCTTGGAATTATTTTCCACATCTATATTACTAGGGTTGTTAAAATCGAAATTATGTCCTGTGTTGATGTGATGTACAGATAACGCTGTTCTTCCTTTTTTAGTTTTACAGTCGTATTTATGGTTGTTAATACGATTTTTATTTTTTTGTTTCGTTTGTCCAATGTAGCAACCTTGACAACCCATACTTTCTAATTTATATACTACATTGTGTTTATCAATTATGTCGATTTTATCTTTCGTTCAGCTGTAAAACATGTTGTAAATAGTATTAGTGTTATACATTATTATTTTGATGTTATCTGTTTTTAAGATCGGAATTAATCTTATTGTTAGGTTTGGGACATTTATGATTTTTGTGTACATAATATTATTAGTGTTAGAGTTAGCTTTAAGATTAGTCGTAGTTAAATTTACAGATGGTGAAGTATTAGTAGCTGTGTTAGTGTATGTTAATAATTTATTTACTATATTCTTAGGATAGTTATTATTTTTTAGTATCTGCTTTAAAATGCTAAAATTTTTTGCATAGAATTGTGGACTACTTAAAACTAACATTTTATTTTTCATAGCTTTGATGATATTAACCTTTTGATGATGTGGGTGTTTGGATAAATAATTGATAGTTGTGTTCGAGGCTACAGGTTTGGTGTACCAATCACTAATTAAAGTATTATTAATAATGTCTTTACTAAGGCTAACATCTAAGAAAGGTAAAGAATCATTCTCTTCTATTCCATACATAAATTTTAGATGTGGATTATAGTCATTAAACGTGATAAGAGTGTATTGAATCTCTGGTTCAGGTATACATGTAATAATATCATCAACGTAACAAAATAAAAATGACGGAGTAAATGTTAAATTGTTTTTTACGTATTTAAATAAGTCATGCATAACCAGGTTAGCTAATATAGGCGACGCAAGGTTACCCATAGCAGTACCAAATGTTTAAGTATACATTACATCCTCAAATATAAAATAACTCGAATCAAAGAGAAACTCCGTGAGTTGGACAACATCAACTAAATCTAGCGTAGTATGGCTTTTTAGATCTATCCAATACTTTTTTATAAGCTTAACCACCAGTTCTTTAGAATACAATTATTTAACAATTATTGCCAGGAGAAAAAAGTTACCAAATAATTTTTAGTCTTTTTTTTAACTCTCAGCGGCAAAATTTTAAACGAGTGGTGCTCAATTTCACAATTTTATTGACTGCTTCTGTGCAGATGTTGGTCTAGTACTGTGAGCTAAAACAAGGCATCATATCCTTGGCAACCGTACTTTTATGATATTGCATGTAGCAGTTTGTAATACCTAACGCTCACGCTTAGACGACCACAAAATTTTTTTTTTTCTAAGGCAAGCAATTATATCGTGCTCTTTTAAACCAAAAAATACTCGAGACATTATCTCTATTCTCAAATGCTATTGATTGTCTAAAACAATTTCGCGGTCATGCCACGATCACCTCATCTTCATTATCTAAAAAACATTTTTGCGATACGTTTGATCAATATTTGAAATCGCAACTGTGCTTTTGCACTATCAAAATTGTGTACCTTAGGAGTCATAAAAGCTAATGTTCTGGCTAGAGGACTAAGTTAAAGGTTACTTTCTCACATTCTCACATTATTACCGTTAGAAAATATGTTAAATACATCTACGTTATGCTGACAAAAATGCAAAAATAGTTCAATCTACCGCCAATTTATTATGTATCGCTTTCTCCACAAAACAAATAAAAATTGCTACGTGAGTTTTTATGGTCTTGACTAATTTGTTTTCTGTACTTTTTTATAGCAAGTATTAATGTTTTTTGTAACTTTTGAACAATAAGTGTCATAATGAAACTCGGTCTCTTTCTTGAGTTGAATTGACTGTAAATCTTAAACAAAATGCTATTGAGCGTTTTAGTTTAGTGTAGTGAGAAAAAGTTAAAACTTTGATATGTTTGTAAAGTAACTCATAAAATTTTTACAGCTTTAATTTTAGGTAATGTGTTAATTGATTGATGTAAAATTAGTTTTGCTATTTTTATTTGTTTAATTTTTAACTCTTTGGAACCGTTATATCAAATGACAATTTTACTAAGCTGCGGTGGAAAAATAACACATAAAACCAAATTGGTTAGATTAGGTAATGTAGCTACATTAACCCATTAATGGCCAAGCATTGAAAAAAATATTTTTATTTATTTTTTATTGCTAAACTTAGCTTAGAGTACATAAATTAAGATAATTAAACAGAAATTAATAAAAAAAAATAATTTAGTCACCCGCTATAAACTGTTGCGTATACGCATCAATGGCCATTAGGAGTATACTATTGCAGTATCACTGTGAGTGAAACGCCGCGAAACAATGCGAATGTAAGTGTACTTGGCATTTTTTGCACATGTAAATTGTTTGGCTCTTGCATTGCCTACATCTTTTTCTTGCCTTTTGCAAATGCTCAATAATCACATGACCAACATTATCAGTCACCATTTCCTTAGAAAGATTGGCTTGTGAAGGTCTTCCTTTATTTATTTGTGCTTCTCTAGCACGAATATTTAAATTCGAATTAGTATAATTGTCGCATTTTATCAGTGCTAATGCTAAACTTGATCGAAAATCGAGTTGTGTGATTTTGTCATCATTAGCTAATCTATATATTCGCCAGGAATTTATTATTACACTATCAACCACATTAGTAAAAAGAGGCCACCACCACTTTTTACCTCTGACTTTGATTCGGTAATTTGCTATACCGTTATCGTGGAGGTCGACCCCCCTCATAAATTTATTATATTCATTGATTACGTTAGGTTGCGTAATGTGGACTTCTTTCCTTTCTTTTCTATTGTACCTTTTGGCTAATGTTTCCGGTTGTATCTGACAGTTGTTTGTTATAACCGTCACCACAGAATTGTCATTCCAGCGAACGACACACACTTCGCTTTGAGTCAAAGCAATAATCATATGAACCTCTTTGCATTTTTTTTACAGATTTTGTAATTTCAAGTGGACATTTTTCTATTCGATTGTCTCGAATTGTTCCAGTTGCAAACGTACCGGTTTCATGCAGAGTATGAAATAGCTTGTAGGAAGAAAAAAAATTGTCAAAGAACACTCTATGATTTGATTTATGTTGTACTACAGAAAGCAAATCTAGTACGACATCAGCTCCTAATCCTAATTCTGATTTCTCTGTTCGAGCACCACCATAAGGAATAAATTGAAACAAATATCCATCAGCCGAACAGAGACGAATTTAAATCCAAAACGTACAGGCATTCCTTTTATAAACATTTTAGCTGAATGCCGTCCAAAGTAAGGAACCATTTCTTCATCGATAGATAAATTGTGAGCAAATATTCCAAATTGTAAATTTTTAATTTATGATATCTTGCATAGTTAGTGGCCTATTTCGATCGTAATTCAGCTTACAATTAGACATTATAATAAACAATAACAGTTCACTATACAAACAGGTTTCACGACAATAAACTAATCCAAAACAAAATTAAAACTAATATGAATAACAATTACAACGGACAACTGTAAACCAAAAGTCTGACAAATTGTGCCCGCGTTGCACATTCAGCCAATGATGCGTAAACGCAACATTATCTTTAGGATGTGTTATATCTAAGCCATTTCTTGAAAGTCTAATTTTAGATCTGCAGGTACTTTCAATGACCCTTCAAGTAAAACGTCACTAGATAATTTATTACCTAGGGTCAATATTACAGTAAATACAAATAATGTAAAAGAACGCTACGACAAGGTTAATAATTCGTTAAATTGAGAAAAATATATCATTGCAGTGTAAAATAAAAATAAAAATGAAAAAATAGGATAATTTGTGTTAAAAGGTTTGTCATGAAATGAGATATACTCAAGCACTTTAAAACTATTTATACTCTATATAAAAAAAATAATACGTAATGTTGCGTATACGCATCAATGGCCGTTAATGGGTTAAACCATATACTAACTTTATGAATTTTGCCAACAGATGTGCACCACACAGTTTTAAACAAAGTATTGTAAGTGTTTGCAAAAGAAAAACTTTAGACTTAAGCATGCTAAACGTACAACTTAATTTTTTTTACTAAATACGCATTTTTGCATAAATGCAGGCGCTATTTGCAGTTTAACTTGCTTCAGAGGAGTCGTGAACTTCAACGTTTACATAATCTATACATAAAACATGTCCATGTATTTTTATTTTGTTGAATATAACGTTCATTTTAAAAAGTACGTCATTTTTTAAAACTGATTTAGAGTATCATCATCAAATTCTACTTTTTCTTGTCACAGAACTAGCATAATTATTTTGTCTATATAACTTAAAAATTAAGAAAACCTAACAGATTAAAAATTTGATTTAATATAGATAAAATATGTGTAAAATTTGAGAATTTTGTTATTAAGTTTATTTTACAATTCACTGCAAAGCAAAATAACTAAAGTGTTACCTTCTAAAAGTATATCGTCAACATACACATATGACCTTATAACATTACAAGCCTCTGGAAACTGATCATTGTGGCATCAGCAATATGAACTAAACATCTTGTTAGAAATAATGCAATACTAGTTTTCTATGTAGCTACGTTTAGTTCATACGAAAGTAAGTCTATCGCAAAATTGTCTCTCCACAAAATTTTTTAAAAACTTTTATCGACAGGGTTTACTAAAACTTGTCTGTATACGTATATTAGTAGAAAAAGCAATAGAATGTTGTCTAAACTTAATAAGAATGTTTCAAACATGTATTTGGAGTGTACTTTGCCTAATATATAAAAAAAATTTCTTCAACAAAATAGAAATAATGTATCGACCAGTTCAGTTCAGTTCTAATGGTATTCCAAAAAAAAAGCGTCGGTGCTCCTTCTAGTATTTCTTGTAAAAATAAACCTAAGCTTCATAGATCTTGTATCTCAACAGTAACAACGGAATAACGTCTGTATTAAAACTGATAAAACGCAATTAAAACAAGTTCTTTGTAAAAGAGGCAATTTTGTTCTCATTTTAGATTGTTCCTAGATAATAAAATGCCAAAATAATAAAACGCTTATTAATAAGCCAATAGCTGATTAACCACTGAATAAGCCAAATCGAATCCTCTCGAAATAAAAAAAAATAATTGAGATAATAAGTAAATTGTCACAAATTCTACTTATCAGATTACGTTTTTAATATTGATGTTTACGACAAAATTTAACACATGCTTAACGTTTTATTAGAAAAATTTACAACGTGGGAAATGTGAAATTTGATTTAAACTTTTATACGCTTTTAACAATTATTTTTATTCATTCAAAATAAAGTTATTGTAGTATAAAAATGTATGTTGCTTAGAATTTGCTTTTTGTCAATTTATATTGCTAATTACAAAATAAAAACGTATCGTAAATAGAAACAACACAATACAGTTAAATATTATTAAGCGGTAATAACGATAATATGCGCTATATAGTTAAATACATATCAGTAAATTAAGTAACTGTACCACGATACACTAATAGTAGTATATTGTGTTAATATTTTAATCAAATATGTTTAATATATATATATATATATATATATATATATATAAAACGTAAATGTTTATTTTGTTTACATCTTGACAATAAACGATAAAGAATATGTGAATTAATATGAAATATTATAATGTAAAAACTATATTGTGTTACAAATTTTTGAAGCTAATATTTAATATTTTTTGATAAATTAATTATAAAAATAACTTAAAAAAATGATAACATTTTAAGTTGTTCACTGTGTTTTCGACAAAAACCTTACGGTAGCAAAAATTTGCCAATTCAACTTGTCAACTAACTTGACGTTCAAAATATGAAAGCTTTTTATTTATTTATAAAATAAGATTTATAGTTATTTGTAGGCATAAGTAACAACGGGAGATAACTTTTTTATTACAAAACTTTACAGTTGATTTAAAAAAAACATTTTAAAATTAAATTTTGAATCGATTTAATACAATTTTTTAATCAGTAATAAAGAAAACAAAAGAAAAACTAAACAAAGACAAACAAAGAATAAATCAAATGCAAGCTGTTATTTACAATGTATTGAACCAATAATTGACTAACGATGACTAATGGACCGTTTCTCCAAAACTAACAAAGATTCATGAGAGCGTCGACTTGGCAATCAATAAATTGCGATTCTAAACAATGTTTTTTTAACGTTAACATTATTTGTTCTAATTATATCGAGGTTTTAATACATTAAATTATTTAAGAGTTGACTTACAAATACATAGTTAACAATGCAAAAAATCATAAACAAGATGTATTTTAAAACACACAAATAATATTTATCCAAGTACATATATCTGTTTACAATAATACTTTTACTATATCATTAAAATTTAATTTTCTAATTTAAAAAAAAATAATAATTTTTTAGTTTTTAATACAAAATACAAAAATTTATTAATATTACAATTATAATTACAATTTGTGTTTATTGTCAGTCCAGTATATTTGGAGTAATATTTTACTAAAATATTTAATATTATTATTGTTTTTAACTTTATTTAAAAATTAATACATTTAATTTATTTAATAATTGTTTGTAATATTCAATTAGTTAATTTCCATATTTTTCAGTTGAGTTTGTTTTAAAAATAAATAAAAGGTTGCATACATTTTCTTCATTAATTTCTCTGTTTTGTGGATTAACTTTAAAGTACACTGTGCTGCCTAATTCAATTCTTCTAGATTTTTGATTTGTTATTTACTCATTAATGTTATATTGAACGTACAAATATTGTTAATTTTACATTTTTTTACAGACGTCAATAATAAATTATTAGTCTATGTGTCCTTGTATTCTTTTACCGCATCACTACCATCAAATACTTCTAGTTCAAACTAGACTTTTTCTTCAACCATTACGCACCCAATGTATCAAAAAAAAACTGGTTACAATCTTAAAAACACCAAACATGCGTATAACCAAATACAACAAAAGTTATCTACATCATTTTGTACATTAAGATTAAAGATAAAACAAGCGTACTTAACTAATATAATGCTATTTATTAAATCTGTATAAACTGGAATTAATGTTATGTAGATCAAGCTAAACAAAACACAAGTAATCGTATAAAAAAACGTAAATACAATTGCGCTAATACAAAATCCAAAGCAGCACTAACATTAAACCAGGTTGAAACAGGGTATGTTTGATTTTAACAACACTCTTACTCTGGATATCAAACCAAATTACAAAAAAAAATGATAGCTAAACTGATATACATCACAAAGCATAATAACAACGTTGATTTTAAAAATGACGCACAAAATTTAAGAAGAATTTATAAAAATATAATCAAGATAAGGTAATGCAAGGATTCCCCTGTTACGTCTATAAGAGTTTTATCAATTTTATCACCTTGACTTTATTTATAAATCTGTCGCGTTTACGTTTGTTAATGTTATAATTTTGTCTTAATTTTATGTTAATTTATTTCTCAATGTTAATAATTCTAAAGACTAGTCTTAGATACACCATTTTATAAGCCTTATCTGTAAGTGTCAATTTATTGTAGTTTTTATATAACTTAAAAATTATTAATTTATTATTTGAGCCATGTAAATAAATTTGTACTGTTTAGTAAAATTGAGGCTTGAAGAAGTACGCAGAGACGCACGAAATGTAGCTAATTCTCAAAAGTTTAAAATGTTTTGGATGTCCTTCCTTATCGAACCATTCTAAAATCAGTTTATGTCTTAAGAATAAACTAAGGAGGAAGAATAAAATCAATTTACCGTAATTAGCATTCTTATAACAGCGTTTTCTAGTGTTCCTTAAACAAACACAAAGAAATGCTATAACAAAAAATGGGAAAACTTATTTGAGCAACTTTAAGTACATTTATTGTACTGTTGCTTGCGCATGTGCTTACAGATCTCATGTCACGCCAAACAGGTCTGTAACAACCCCGGTAGCTTAAAGTCTTGTTTGAATTGTTGGATTTAGAGTGTTATTAATTGAAACAGAATTAACATAAATTTATTCTATAAACTAAAATGTATTTGTTATAATAAATCTGTACAGCTGAGGTAGTTTGATTCCTTTTCTATAACGAATAACTTATTTATAATAAAATTATGAATTTCGGAATTTTGTTGAATGCGACTTACCCGTCCAATAGAATTGCGGTTAGGCGAACGCGTATCTAACCTTAAAAAAAACGGCAATTTCACTAAAAGAAAAAGTAGGTGTGAACGACGTTCTAGACGGTGCTAGAAATTAAGTTAATTTACGTATACCCGGGATAAATACAAAAATATAATTATATAAACGTTAATACCTTCGGTATAATTACTTAAGATTTTCAGGTAAGGCACGTGTACTGTTATTGGATTAACTGGGTGAAATTACGTTATTAATACGATACGGGGTGTTGCGAATTAATTCTAATGGTAAACGGTAACTTCCGGTACGTTAAATTCAGGTGAGTATTTTTGAAATAAACTATTACTGAATTATTCATTTTAGGTACCTCCGTTTGGAACTAAAGCTTAGCAGTACTGCACGTAGTAAAAAATCCTTAGCTAACTTGGATTGAGTGATCATTCAATGCAATAACCCCAACTACGATTTTGTTGAAAACGTGTATATGCAAATAACGGTAGATTTGGTTCACGTTTAATAAATCCTACGTCAACCTGGCGCGAGTGATTTGTTAATTCACTTACGGACTAAGGTTCGGCAAAAGGCATTCGATTAAGCAAAAGCTTGTGGTCACCACTGAGGAAGGACGATTTGACGTAGTAAAAATTAAATGCAAAAATTGTGAGACTAGCAGGAAAACCAATCTTTATTATTTGATATGAGTCGAGAATGTCCGGGTACGACGGTTTACACAAATTTGCATTATCAGAATCGATTCGAGAAAGAGTTGGCCGGGTACAAAAGCATTAAGTCACAAAATATTAATCGGCTAAACACAGGTATTAGGTAAACGGTTCTACTACGACTAGGTCGTGAAAGAGACATTTTCTATCACGAACGGGTCGTGGCAGGAAAGGAAATTTTTAGCGTTGACGGCGGTTTTTATTATGTTTCGTTTTGGTTGAATAATCATATACAAGGGAATGTCGCTTTCAAAGCGGTAGAGATGGTCTGCAGCTGATAGTCTAAAACTCACGCATAATTGATACAAATCTATATATAATTTTAAAGACAGTTACAAGTCGTCGCATATTTAGAGGAACAATATATGTCAAAAAACTTCATAAAACCTCTAGATTACTATGCTTTGATGACGAATCTGATCAAGATGAGAAAAATCAAGAACTGGTTGTCTTAATGAGTACAATCAACAATAACAAAAAGTTTGTTATAGACATGATAAAAAGCTTCAAATGGTATTAAATTACAACGCATCAAACGATGCAGTAGATCAATTAGTAACTACAGATACAATTAAATAAACAAATAAATGGCCAATGACTATGTTCTACAACATTTTAGATACATGAGCATACAACGTTTTTGTTGTAGTTTAAAATGAATTTGCAATAAAATTCAAATAAGCTGATAGAAAGAACCATTTTTTAATGGAAATAAGTAAATCGTTAATTACGCTTTATAATTTACAAATAAAAAATTTAAAAATGCAGAAGCAGCAGCAGTGGTAAATAGAATCCAGCAGCAAAACACTTAATTTAAACTTACTCAATCTAGGAGTACCGACAGAAATCTTAGAAGAAAAAGATGCAACTTATGTTCATCTAAATGTAACAACAAAACTAATATGATTTGTTCCGTATGTAAAAAAGGATTTGTGTAAAATTCATATGAAATTTACGTAAACTACTACTGTGGTTGACAGAAACATTGCAGCTTAATTTGTCTGACCATATAACCCCGGAACGATATAAGTGGGTAGCAAATGTTATCTTTAACCTTTCAGCAAATTTTGTATAACTGCTTACCACGCATACTTTTTTTCTCAAATGAAATAAAAAGAAGTAGCAAACGTTGTTACTTGTTACAAAAAATTGTCGGTTGGATAAATTTTGTGCTCATATTATTTTGTGATTCATTATTATTATTGTCGTTTGTTGATTTATTTCGCGACTGTTTGGTAAACAAAGTAGCTGATCAAGTGCTGTCTAAATTGTTATTAAAATTAATCACATATAACGTATGTTAACGTTAAATATAATTAGTTGTATGGACATCAATATTGCAGACTGTGATATTTGCCGACAAATCTATAATTGTTATTTAATTTTTCTTGTTCTGTTTATTCTCTTTTTTTTAACTTGTATTATCTCTTGTTGGAAATAAATATATTATAGTTAATGATCGACATATTTAAACAAAGTCTGTACTGGGTGATATTTACTCCTTTTACGCTTTTTTAACTTATTGTAAGATTAGCACACCGAGGCTTGTAACCCACCTGCCAAATCATACCGAACTAGACGCCTGTATTTAAGGTAGGAAGAAATTCTTCTAACAAAGATTAATTTGAGTAGTACGTTGATAATTTTTTTCTTTTAAAGCAAACCATGTTTAAAATACTTTAAACTTAATAAGACAAAATTAAAACATTTTAATTTGTTAAACATTTTTAAAAAACAAAATAATACTTTAATTGGTAAACTTTGCAAAAATACATGAATATCAAACGATGTTTTTAATGTTAAATAAATACTTTAAAAAAGGTATGTATTAAAATTGTTGTTTTCGTTAAATTATGACCAAGTAATAATAAAACTGCAATATTTTGTTGTTTATGCAATAAATAACAAAAATAGTGGAAACGTAATAGCAACGATACGAACAAGTTTGTATGTAAAAAAAATTTATTAGTTTTTTTTGTATTACATAAATAGTTAATATATTTAATCTAATTGAACACGTCTAACTACAAAATACCTGTACCTGTAAGTGTTTATTTATTTTTCTAAATTTACTAACTAAAACACCGCGCAATAAATTAAACAAAACTATAACTAATAATATTTAAATGTCGTTTTATGTAATCAGCATTCGTAAAAAATACACTTTTATTTTCTTACATAACAGACACGTTATTTTTAAACTGATTATTTGCCTTTTGTGTGTTTATAAATTCAATTTCAACGTCGCGTCGCTTAGAAAATTCCAAAACTTTCGATACCGCGTCAAATGTTACAGAACGTTTCTAAAATTATGCGTATAAAAATGTATACAATACAACAATTATTCTTAAAGAACAAACGTTTAGCATTAAAATATTATTTTGGTTATCAATTAATTTATTAAGTTTTAAATTTTAATTTAACTAATTAAAAGTGCAGTATTGTTTACAGTACTTGTGCAATTAAGAGTTCTAATACTACATTTAAATAATTTATATGTAACAATACATTTAAAAAAAATATGTTAATAAAGTAATATATAAATTACAATCATAAATTTAACAAACGATAAATTTATTTTTAAACAATGTCGTAGATTTAAATATTACAACAGCATAACATATTATTGTTTGTGTTCAACACTATATCATAATATCAAATAAAAACTTGTAAAAACTTTGTTTATAAATCTTATTTTTAATCAAAAATAGGTATTACATTGAGTTATTAAACAGTTTGATTTTTTAACGTTGATAATAAATATTTAACAAAACAGCAAAAATGTTGTTTAGGTACTACTCAATTAATAAATTTTGTTATTAATAAATTAATAAAAACAGAAGTTACACTTAAAAGCACAGTTCTTTCGATTTACAATTTTAAATCAAAAAGCTGTTTTTTAAGTTAAATTTAACAAGAATGCAATGTTCAACAAATGTAACTAGTATTGATTATATGCAACTAAAAATTATTTCTTTTAAGAAGTAATTAGTGACAAGCGTCTTACTTCTTTATTTTAATTTATTTTGCAATAGTTCTGATACTAGAATAGCAACAATTGCTATTTTTTATTAAAATTTCATGCAAATGTTTTTAAAATTATTTATATAGCGTAGTTTGTTGTAATTAATTTATTCTGCAAGAAACTATAAACAATTAAAATAATAATTAGTTGAAAAACCTAAGTATATAATAATTAATAAAAAAGTTGTTACATGCAAAAGCTGTTATTACGGAACATAAATGAGATATTTGCCGGGGCTCAATGAAGAAGGGTGTGGATTATAATCAAAAAAAGAAAACAAAAATCAAAAGGGCACCAAACAAAAAAAAAATAACTGTAATTTTATTACAAATTGCGCGGCCCTGTTTGCATTAGAAGATATTAAATAATTTCAAAATAAAATACATTTCTAAATCTTTCAAACAAAATTCTTATACTAAAGTCCAAAACCACTAAATTTTTGAGTTTAACATTGATAATACAAAATTTAAAAAAAAATTGTTACATATTTTCTTTAAAATAACACAAACAACTAAAAATCGTAAAATTAATAAAAAGCAAACTATAAAATCGATCAAATTAGTAATTCGCAAAGATTTTTGTTTTTATTCTGCTTAAAATCAAAGTTTTTAAATCAATAAACTCGCAAAATTAGGTTCACCAATTTAGTTTTAACTATACAAAAAAAAACATTTTAAATTTTGATGAAGTAAATCTAGGAATGGGGCTACTGGTTGCTAGACGTTGCCGGCAAGAATATTGAAAGGATGCCATTAATTGACAAAGCTCAGTTGTTAGATTCTTGATAAACCTTCTTATAGCGAATATTGAACTGTGTCGCACAACGTAACACAAGATTGTACATTACGTAAAAAGAAAACTAATTTTAATGCGTTTGAATGACTGGTAAACTTGTGAAACACTTCCCGCAATACCAAAAAACCAAAAACATATGTTTGGGTTTAACACAGATTCGGTGCTGCACAGTAGAAAGTGCGCTGCACATCACGAGATCAGTGCAATGCGTATTTCCTACAACTATAGCCGTCCTCAAGCGATGGCACTTAGTCGCAAACACTACAGAAAAATAAAGAAAAGAATAAACAAGATAACAAAAGATAGAAAAATGGAAATAACAGAACCGTTGATTAGTCGCCTCTTACAACAAATGATGTCCCTACTCTAGAGAATATTCTTAGTTCGTTTTTACACGAAACTAGAAAGCTAACTAAAATCTAAAACAAAACCGGAACAAAAGAACCAAAAAAGACTAACGATCTCCAGTCGCGCTGATCTTCAAATCTTCGGTGTTCTATATGCCCTTAGATTCTTCCGTGTCATCAGACAACTCATTGTTCAGAGGCGATACTTTTCGTTTTACATGGAACGATAAACTTAGGTGCCATAATTCTTTCGCCATAGTGTGCCTCCCACCTCAAAAAGTGCTAGACGACTAGGTAAATCGTAATAACGTTTAGTACGGATTCTTGATGTCGACATGAACTTCGTGAAAGGCCGGACCACTTTCGGCCAAAAAAATGTCCGATTTGCAAAGGCTAGATCGTCGACAGTGTCTGAGTCAATAGTTTTGCTATGAAAAACGGCGTTAAACCGGTGACTTCATAAATGGCGGTACGAATAGCGCATGCTACTTTAGCAAGATATGTATTCCAATGTCGATGGTTGTCTTCGATATAAAACGATAGCATTGTTTTTATGGCTCTATTGACTCTTTCTGTTTGATTTGCTTGTGGATGATAATTAACGTTAAAAATAATTTTGGATTTGTAAGACGAAACAATTTTCTTAAATTTTGAACTTCGAAACTGCGTACCGTTATCGCACAGAAGGTACTGAGGAACTCCAAAAATTAAAAAACAGAAGCAATTTTTGAAAATACTTGGCAGTCACAAGAATGTACGAATAGCCACTCTTAGATTGCGGTAGAGGTGGAACAAGATCGGTAGAGATCAACTGCCATAGTTTGTCTACTTTAGGATGACGGTAGGCTCATTGTAAAACTTTGATAATAATTTTCCACTGAAAAAATTTTGTTAACCATTTGTCCAAAAACTTAGGTTCGGTGGTGTCACAATCGGTAATTATATTGTCCATAGCTGGCACTAAGCGGGATAATGCGTCAGAGACAACATGATCTTTTCCTTTACGATGAATAATTGTAAAATCAAATTGCTAAAGTCTAACTGCCCATTGTGCCAGACATCCGGTAGGTTTCTTTAAATTGTGTAATGTACCACCTCTCAGTGTCTATTTGTTTTTCCGGTGTTTCGGGTAGCTAAGTGAAGACTTTAGTAAACAATTGTTAACCCAAAATAAATACATATGCTTGTTATTACAAAATAATACAAAATCAGTCTTAATGTAGTAATAATTAACGGATAAAATAAAATAATTAACTAAATTAATTAACAAAATATCACTTCATAAAAATACAAACAACCTCTGGTCTGGTTGGTGGCTCTTGTATAACCTTTTTTATTCGGACGGGAAAGCCCACTATCTATCGGCAGTTACGGTAACTCTCGGTTATAAATCCTACAACAAAATTATTAATATGCCGTATTTTATTACATTATTAAATTGTTGGTTTATGATGATGCCAAGGTAACGTGTAAGTTGTGGTGACTTTATTTTAACTAGTGGAGAACGGGTATTAAAGGCAGTTAAGAAAACATACAGACCTCGTATTTCTTAATTCAAAATTGCACGAAAATTAGTTACGGCCCCGATAGTTATGAAATTTTACAGGTAGGTATAAAATGTTGTTGCAAACAACTTTTAATTGAGTAGACGGTGAATGGACCACAAAATAAAATTAAAAGCGCTGTTTAAATAAAAATTCAAGGTTGACAACCTTAAATTCGATTCCGAATAAAAATGAATAATTACTCAATACTCAAGAAAGATTAACATGTAAATTTTAATGAATAATTAATAATCGGGTGAATATTATTTCACGACGCGATATTAATTAAAGTTTTACGGTACCTGTTTGTTTATAGCTTGTCCAGTTACATAAAATTCTCGAAAACTGTCTTTCTTGCTCTTTTCTGAGCAAATCTTTAATCCGACATTATCCAACCACTAAAAGATAGCTAGTTTCAAACAAGGGCTTTTATGTAACTACCAGAAAGGCGGACTAACTTGTGCTGACGCTCGGGCCAAGAGAATACCTATGTAATCTTTGAAGTATCAACGTCTCCGACAGAAACAAACAGATACACGACTTTATAAATTTTGCACTTACTCTGAATGATGCTCGAGACTTTAAAAAATAGTTTTCAATAAATAAATTATAAACAAATGAAGCAGGTCTAGGTAAATCACAGCGTAGTCGGAAGTAATAAATCAACAGGTCGTTTGATGAATCAGGCTCAATTTGGCAAAGAATGTTTTTCGGGAAGAGTAGAGTTTCTGGAAACGGATCTTGGAGGACAAGTGTTCTTCCAGAGCTCGCGTGGCTGCATTTATTCATCTTTTTGATTTAAATTAACGTTAAATTACTCAAACAATTCCAAAGTACACAAAACGAATAAAAGCAATTCAAATACCAGGTCTTTCACAAAGAAAATCGCACAAAATCAAACGACGGTTACAAAGCTTTTGAAGTTCACGTAGGTAATAAACGTATTTTTTTGTTATTTATTTTGTACCACTTTACATAGTATAGTAATTATGTAGAAAGTTTTTTAGTTAGCTATTGTATAATATTGCAATAAAATATTACTGGTATGTTGTTTGTCCTACATTGTTTAAATAATTTTTTTTTTCTTATAAATTACTTACAAAAATTATCACTTTATATATTTATTGCATACATTTTGTGCTCAACAGTTTTTTGTTTGCTGATTAAGTCAAATAAAGAATTTTAAAGTTTTTAATTGCTAAATTATATTGAAATTATTCCGTACAAACAAAAATTGCTTTTCGCACTGAAACAACTTTTTTTTATTGAAAATATAAAAACAACTGTATTTAATTTTAATAAGTTAAATATACAAATAATTATAACAAAATGCAATTTTGTAAAATTGTTGGTTAATATATGGCATTTTTCAGATCAAAACATATTTTAGATGCAACTAATTGCGTCTGTTTTAAGACAATTTTCTTTGTTAATTTTTTATTATACTTTTTTCTAGGCAACAAAAAGTTTTAGGTTGTATTGTATATAACCAAATAAATACAACAAAAAACGTTTTTTTTGAGTTTTAGATGCTAAAACTTTCAATGAACGAGTTTAAAAATATAAGTAATATAATACAAATTTATAATCAACGATAATTACATGATATGTATTACTTATTTATTTACTAAGAGTGTTTGTACGATCATTACGCAAGGATAGCAACGTGATACAGTCCCAAAGTACATAATATCGGGTAAATATTTTAGTTCTAGATACATACTTATTGTTTCACATAAGAAATACATTCTAAATATTGCAAAAATAGATACATGTAATGTTATAAAAATATGTAGCAACAGTATCGTTAGTGTATTGAAAAGCAACAAATTTATTTACTTATTTGTATTTCTAAATTTACTAATTTATGAATGTTAAATTTTTTTCTATTTTTGTCAAAAACCTTGACACGGTTTTCCCACGATTTAAAATAAAAGTATGTAATTTGTTAAAAATACATATGTATAAGAAATTCTACATAAATTTTAAAAAAATTACATAAAAAGGTTAACTCAAAGCATATGTTTTGAATTGAATTGAAAAACAATAAAGGCCTTAACTAACCACAATCCAGTAATTACTAAAAACTGTAATATATACTGAGCTATATTATAAACAATTTGATAGCAAAATTTTAAGTGTTATTTTTTCTAAACTTTTGGTTTAATGCCGTTTTTCTGCTTCTACACACACTTACTTCAATTCTGCTTCGGTATCTAAAAAAAACAATCACGCAAATACCTTTCCGTTTATCAATATATATGTTTTTATAATGTTTTGATATATGATTTTCTTATATTTTCTAACCATATTATTAATTACACAAAACTAAAAAAATATTGCAATTATTAATGTTTTTAAAAGTAATTATCATCAATTAAGTTAAAGTTTAATTGATGTTTACGTATTAAAGAAATTAGAGGCAGAAACCGCACCAAGTAACATAGGTGACCTTTAGGGTATGCAACATTTGTATTATTATAAAAATGCACATCTAAAATTGCAAAATTAATAATATTCGATTATCGAAAATCTTTAAAACGAACGCGTTTGCTAATCAACGATTAATAATCTTGACAACATTAAAAAACTAAAAAGTCTTTATTATTAATCGTTTTTATTACCGACCATGTTGGTTTAACTATTTTTAAATGTATTTGTTTAATTTATAGTTTGCATAAAAAGAGTTATTATTGGTAACTGAGTTAGTAACTATAAGTTAACTATTATTTAAAATACTCTTAAAGGTTTGTTTAAATTTTTCTGGCTAGTGTAGTTAAATTTATACACGTGTTCTGTGCATGTTAGGTGTATTTAAGGGTGATGATGACATAGTCATATCGAGTGAATTTGCATCCAATGTGTTGCAAAAACATCAACCATAATATATTAACAAAAAACGGGTACAATCAAAAACATGATAATAAAAAAAATAGGAGTTTTATGTATTAAAATCGGCTAGCAAAACGATTAGGAGAGACATAAGAGCTCAAATGTACGATAATAAAAATTATATACTAAGTGACAAAATGTTTGAAGATATTAATGAATCAAGTTTTTTACTGTCAGAAATGATATTGAAAGATAAAAAAAATAAAATAGAAACAATTCCTACTTATGAAAAGAAATGTAAACCTATCGCGCACGCTATAATATTAGCTGTGAGACTAAGGTCAATTTTATCACTTCTGTATATTACTTCGGCTTTATAAAAAACTTGGCTAAAAAAAAATTTGAAATATATGTCATTATTTAGGCTTATGTGCTTCATACAAAAAGATTACGTTGTATAAAGCAAGGGGGTACTTAATGAAAAAATTTAAAAATTATCAATTTTTTTTTATTTTTGTTTTTTAATCTACACTATATTCTGCAAAGAATGCAAAAAATTCGATGTCTCTAAAAGGTTTAGAAGTTACTTAAATTTAAGTGTAAACTTGGAAGGATTCTTCTAGCTATGCGTTACACAAAAATTGCTTGCTTCAATAAATAAAAAATACGACAACGAGGTATGTTTCCATTAACTGATAATGCTAGACCATTTCAAGCAACAATAGTTAGGCTAATCTGCCCATTGCATTTTTTGCACGAAGCAAAAAAATCCACCGCCGCACTCAACGCTCTGATGCAAACAATATCGAAAACATCAGTGCTTTTATACTTCAAATACTCGGGCAATTGAGGTTTCATTTTAGATCCTAAGAAACAGGAGTTTGTGTTGTCGGAGCAAGGTTGTGGTGACTCTACATTTACTGAACCAGTTGCATTCGATGTCATTTCTGCAGGCCTTTTACCTACAAACCGCCTTTTTTTCTTCTTGAAAATGGACCCGTTCTCGGCATATTTGAAAAGAGTAAAATAAAATCTCTGCAATAAACACAAGCAAAACAATAACACTACAATATACAAACAGGAACAAGAACTTTGAAACGCAAAAACGACTACTAAAGATAAAAATACAAAACTTTTTTGTTTTTTGCTTCTCCTGAACAGTTGTATTTTTTCTATTTCGGTACACTTTTCTTCAAAACTATGACAGGTAATTAAGTGTGTTTTTTTGTATCTTATTCATGGCGACGCTAGTAACAAACGCAGCAGAGCAAATTTTAAAAATCCAGCTGGTTCCTTTTTTACCTTACTTTTAATAAGACCATAAAATTTTCAAACTTTCTAAGTCAATAAAAAATTTACTATTTCTTTAAATTAAATTCTACCTGCTGTACAGCTTTAAAACTATGTAAAGAAAACGTGTTCAAAATTTCACAAAAATCGATTTAGTAGTTTTTGAGAAAAGTGTACCTCAATTTGCATGGAAAATGGCTCCGTTTAGTACCCCCTTCAGCTACTTTTGCGATTTTACTAAAAATAAAACCTGGTCTGGCAGCTTTGTTCAATTTGTGCATGATAATGCTGAGTTTAATATAACACTATCAATAGTAAATAAACATTTTATTATATGAGAAGCATTAAAATAGTTACTCCAGCTAATGGTATACAACCTCAATGACCTATCAAACGTTTGAAAGCTATTCCACCTGAATCTGAGTTTGTTAACAAAAGATACAGATTTTACAAACATAGCAATCAAGTTATTTGAAGTTGAACATAATATTAAGAAATTAACTACAAATGGGAAATTAAGTATTCCTTGGACATATTTAAAATTCAAAAATGATAATAAATTTCCAGGGTGGAATGGATTTATGCATTTATTAACCAATGCGGACGATTTGAGTTGTTATCGATAATTGTTTAATCACCTATTATTGCAGCTCCAAGTAATTATAACACAATTTACACAAGTATTACAACTTTTGTAAAAAATGCTAAACGGTTGAATATGAGAACTTGCATTATAACATTCAATCTACCTCTATATATAAAAGCACGGGATATAGCGTCTGCTTTATTTTTATCTGATAAAGTATTGGTTGTAGTGAAGTTAGATCCGTTTTATACTGTTATGTCTTAAATGGGATCCATTAGTTCTATTATGGTTGGAAATGAAATAAAAGTTCTATGGTAATTTATTGTTGACATAGTGGACTGTATAAGAACTACATTTGTTCATATGTAAACTTTAATAAACATTAAGAAAATTGTACTTGTTACAATAAACGAACTGGAGTTGTCGCCATATTCTTTACGACCCCCATTCTTCGCATCTGCGCGTAATCGACATTACAAAAATATGAAATTATTTCTCTATTCTATATACCATAATATGCTAAAAATACGATTCATCATATAACATCTGAAAGGGCGTACGCTAGAGCAGTACGTGCTCATACTTTATTACAGCAAGCTTTATCACTACTGATTTTTGAAAATTTTACCAAGCATAAGACGGATTTTCCAGAATTTTTAAAATGTTTCACTATACGAAGATAACTAAAAACCAAAGATTTTAAACGATTGTTGCAGTTGTTGAAAATAAGTTAGTTGAGTTTAAAAATAAAAATAAAACGTCAAAACTATGGATTACTTATTTCTGAATGATTACAATATTAAAGAAGTTTATTACTGCTAGCCGTATGGGAGATTAGAATTTATATTTACATTGTATTAAGCTAATTATTCCATTATTTTATGCATCAGGACATTTTCCGTGTGCTAAGGCCTTACAAATTTATTTGCAAGATATGAAAAAATTACATGATAAATAGACCTAACTGAATTAAAAAAAAATTACAGAAAGATATTTTACATCTAGGCGTTTAGATAATTTTTTCCAGCATTGCAAGTGATCAGACAATTGAGCAAAGCTTGATCAAAGGAATGAGTGTCAAAGACGATCTTTTTAAACGTGTATTGTAGCATGTTCATAGTACAGCGAAAATATTTGTTTCAATACTCTACCTATTAATCAAATAAACGAAGTTGAAGAAAATATTTAATTTGTATAAAAATTTAAATCGTTTAAATAAAAAAACATTTTATTAAAAATTCTCATTTTTTGATATTTTCCTTCGTTTACTTCTTTTTCCCGATCATTATCTATATATACTATTTGAATTACTGCAATTATCGTTTATTTTATTTTTAAATCAAGATCACATTTTTTAATTTGGTAAACTTTTTATATATATTAGTAGCAAAATATTCCAATTTTAATTTTTAAATTTCATTCACTGCAGCTCAAGTTTGAGGTTTTCATGTTTTTAACGCTCTAGGCGCTTTACGAAAGAGGTCATAACTTGTGTGCCTCATTCTTACTTTACACATCTAATTAAACTTGCAAATAGTAGTTTCTGGATTAGTGACTCAAACAGCTACAACAATAATTTAACTTTTAACTCTTCTAGTTTTGGGATTTTTTTATTGTAAGGCTAGTTTAATAGTGCACAAATAAACAATTTTTTAAAAGAATATATAGTAATGGCATTTTATTACAACTACATTTGATGAAAGTTATACAAAATAAACAGATTTGTAAAATGTAGAGTTGTGTTGTTTACTGAAACAAATCTTGTTAATAATACTCACGTTACGATACACAATGCAAAGCACAATTATAATTACAAAGCATTTGTCTGATATAGTACCTACATTGCTTTGAGTGAAGTTGAGAAAACTGTTAAATTACATCAGTTAAATAAAGTTTAGCTGCTGGAAAATTTTACAATAACAAAGCAAATTTATTTTAACACAAATATACAATTACGGAAAACAATAAAATTAATACAATTTTGTTATAATTATGATAATGGTTATTGATATATAGATCAAATTAATTAAATTAATATATCCTTAGTTTTAATCTTGTGTGATATTCATAACTTTTGGTAAAAATAATTATAATTTTTTATTTCTTTAATTACCAACTTTCTAGAAAAATTAGTTTGTTTCTTTCTATTTTAATAAAAACATTACAAAGTCAAATCTATTAGTAGCAGTAAATAACACAATAGCATGACTCCTAAAATTTTAAATTTCTACTTATAAAACGAAAACAAATTTTATTTTCTAAAAAACCTTTTCACTGCTTTATCTTTAACGTTAATAGGTATTATGTGTTTTTGTAAATAAACAAAATATATCTTTGTTATTAGTAAAACGTATCAAAAATATTACAATTTTTAATTGTATGTATAAAATTATAACAACAATAATTTTATATAAATTGCAGTTGGGTAACCTACGAATAACGTGCTTAACCTTTTAGAAGAGTACGGAACAATAATTTAGAATTAATTAGGGCATTAATAAATGTATTCATAGCTGCTATAGTATTTATACAATTAAACTAATAAATAAATATATGTATATTTGATAAATGCTATTGTTTTTCTATTTGATTTTATGATTTTTAATTTATTTTTAAAGTTACTTATTTTTATCTAAATGTGTTTTTGTTTTATTAGATAAGTATAGATGTACTATGTAAATTTTAAATATTGAAACCTACGTGATCATATTGCATAAGCAACACACTATGCAAGGTTAGTACTTTTCAATAAATAACTTAAAAAAACTAAACTAAATGTCAGTCTTTGGCGGAACATGATGTCTTTATTAAGACAAACAATTAGACAAATATGAATAACAACGTTTGTAAGTTTTAATTAACATAGTAAAAGTAAACCAAGTTAAAATACTGCATAAAAAAACTAGAACTTTACTAGTGACGTAATTAATTTTATTTTGTTTTTTTTTCAAATTATGCTTTATGTTATTCGGTTTTATAATAACATACCGATGGTTGACACACTAATCGTAAGGTATATTTGCTGTGGGGAAAGTTACCAAAGTGTGAAACGCAAGATTGGAAATTGTAAATCTAAGAACCATCAAGGTTTTCCGAACCACTAAAAAAATGAACACTCACGTTGAATACATCTTGGTACGGTACAAATACATATGATTAAACGTTTGTAACCTAGAAATTTAATTTATATTAAATCGTTGTGAGAAATTATCATAGTGCTAATGTAAACTTTTTTATAAATTGTTTAGACTTTTTGCAAATAGTTTTCTTAGCGTTATAGTAAATATACTATAAAGTAAACCATCATAGCACTAAACTTATTAAAAAAATTACAATAAAGCTTAAATAATAAAAAAAATAAGCATTGATAAAAAATGATTTTTTTTTTGAACAATTATGCTATTTAACTTTAAACAAAATTATACTAATAAAACTCTCTCACTAAGAAACAGTAGTGTTTTTGTTGTTTCCTTTACGTTAGAAGAATTTACCATCGTTCTTTTATTGCTTTACCGTATTGAGACTGTGCTTAACTAAATTTTAATAACATATAAAAGTACAATTAATTTAATTTAATGATTTGAACTATCTACAATAGCAACATTTTAAAAAAACAGTAGTTATAATATTGTATTCAATTGCTAAATGGTGATTAAGGTTGTGGAAACTTTAACAATGTCAAAGACTCGCCATTCCATCCATAACATGTCTAGTAATGGTCTACAACTGCTTATACACTTTAAAAGAAAGTACAAAGTTTCAAGATCAATATATATTTAAGATACATAATTAAATAGTATTAATAATTTAATGAATTGCGTATGCACTTTTGTAGTATTTATCGTCTGTTTGCAAATTTATTATAAAATTATAAAATAAAAATGCATAACAATGCAACTACGCAAAAGTTTTTATTTTAACAGACATTGTAATACAATACAATTTACTAATATATTTTTAATCTATAAATATTAATGCAATATTTAAAAAAATATATGGTTTCTTCGGCTGCTTAGCTATATTTACAATAACAAAATGTGTGTATACATTGTTGTAACCACTATCAAAATTAATTACATTTATACAAAGTGGCTTTTAATGTTTCTAATTCAAATTAAATAAACTTTTACAAGAAACCTTTTAACAGAGAAAACATTTAAGACTTAAGTTTTATTTGCTATCTTTTTGAATTAAAAACTGTTAACTAGGTTTTCGTAAAACCTTTATTACTAAATACATATAAGAAAAAACGTTTGTTTTCTTAAAATTTAATTAATGCATTATTAGTTATATATTATACACATCAAAATGTATGCCTTCTTATAAATATATTGATAATAAAATAATATATCAGAAACTGTAATAATTTTTGTAAGACAACTTTTTTTTTAAATTTATTGTTTTTGAATTAATTTCATTATACAATAGTTGAGTAAAACTCATTGTGATAAGAAGGAGGAAGAGTTAACTACAAATCACAATTCAGGGGAAGGAAGTCACACATCTTAGGTCTCCACAAGTCATGTTTATCGGGGTTACCGTAGGGTAAAGTTGTTTTCACGCGATTTTAATCTTCTAATTTTCTATGTATTTCATTAATTTCTAAAAACGGGTTTTGGTACCCCAGTTTTTGTTTGTACATTATTGTGTCATACTAGAAATCATATTACATCGGTAAGTGTGAAATTTCATATGCAAAACAAGTTTGTTCAGAATCTATTTATTATAAAAAAAATCAAGTTGATCAATCTAAGAAACACAGAAACCATACGTCACTGAACAACAAGATACGAGTAATACGCCATATTAGATTACCATCGTGGTCAACTGTATTTTACTAAAACCTTTTCTCTCATTTTTTTCTTATATTAATAAGTAAAACTGGCGTTGTTACAGCAAAATACAAAAAATTAACCTAAATGTTTTTTACTTTGTGATTTTATTTTGCAGTTTTATTCAAACTATTTTGAATTGCGTAAGTGTAAGATCAATTTACAACGTTTTCTGCTTTTATAATTATTTGCAGTTTTTTTTACATAATAACATACACTATGAGATGGTTTTGCTATCAAAATTTACTCCTAAAAAAAATTAAGTTTTCGAATGTTTAATCCTTATGTAGTTGGAGCATACAAAAACAATCTAGGTTTTTTATGGCTACGTTTTGTGCTTAAAGCATGTATTTGGTGAATCTTTTACAATTTATCGACACGTAAGCTAAAAAACAATACACACTTATATAACAATTAAATGCGTTACAGAAACAATTACAACATAGAAGTTACAAACTCACAAAAAAATTGAGTGGGAACAGTGCACTGCACTTACCCAAAAAAATAATTAAAAAAAGTCAGTGATTATAATTAAAAAATAAAACAAAGAAAAACTGACTTTAGAAAGTAGTTTTGTGTAGATAAAAATTTTGTCTTTTAATGGTAATTATTTTATACCTTTTAGTAAATTGTATTTAGTTCATTTTTTTTAAATCGGTTCTTTTTTTGTTAGAAAGTTTTTTAACAAATAAAATTAATAGCAAAAAATAATTGGAATTTAATTGCTTAGATAATAAGATTTCAGATGTCAAACACTAGTTATCGCAAATGCCCGATATGATCTTCATTTTGTTGTAAAATAACCGAATTATATATAACACAATTTAACGTTTCTAGTTGAATTGCACAATTTCTTTTTAATCATCCAGCGTGTTCTAAATTATTATTTTAAAAATAATTTTGCAGTCAGTAATCCGCTAAGTTAAGATCAAGCCATTTGGTGGCTATAAACTCAAATTGTCTGCTTATAACATGACGTCTAAAAACCGCAAGTATCAATAATTTAACTGGTCGGTAAATGTGCAAAGTTTTCCGTTTTGCATAAAACGCATGTTTTCAAGTCTTTTGTGTTTGTTTTGCAACTGGAAGTTGCATTAGTTTGTAACATTAACAAACACTATTCACTATTAACAGTTACAGATATAGTATTTCCATTTTTTATTTTATTAAAAAGTATAAACCAATGATAAAATTACTTGCGAAACTACACTAAACGGTGATTTTTTTGTCACCAAGACCTTACTGAACGATTTTATGTGCATTTTCTGTTGACCATATTAGACATTGTTAACTTTACTATTAAAAGAGAAATGGTTTTTATCTGTTTATAAAATACAAAATAATCATGCTAGCGGATTAGTATTAGCTACGTTTTAATTTTTCTAAGGAATTTCTGCAACTTAGACATTACTAATTCTTCCCACATGTCTAAAAAGTGATCATACTTTAACCTGAAAAGTTGACAAGCATGTGGTATCTTTATCGTGCCTTTTAGTCATTCATAAAAGTTAGTTCTACCGCGTGTCCTTAATGTTTAACTTATTCAGAACAAATAGTTATTCCTAATAATCAGCCAAATTGTAAACGTAAAGGATACTTTTTGTATAAGCTTAAAGTATAAAATATGGCGACCTATCTCGTTTCTTACCTACAGAGGTTGACTTCTGGGTAACTTTTCAATAGAAAACTTTAAATGTTATTCAAAAGCCGTTTTAAAAAGTTAACTTGTTGGCAACCATAAAAATTAACCTACTAAGAGCTTTCAAGTATAGAATGAGACTACTTGTTTTTTTACTAACCATATAAGTTAACTTTTCGATATGTTTTCAGAGATTTCTAATTAATGTATTGAAAAAGTTACACAACTGACAACCTACAAACCTACAAAATTAATTTAATGTTAATCCTAAAAATTAAGTTTTCAGTAGCCTTATAGTACAAAATGAAACTACATGTCTTTTTAGTAACCACATAAATGTTATTTTCGGTGAGTTTTATAATTAATGTCTATAAAAGTTGTGAAAAAGACATTCTAAAAAGTTAATTTTATGTTAATCCTAAAAATTAACTTTTTAGTAGAATGTTTTTGTGTAGAATAAGACTGTATTCCGGAAAAACGTCCTCGGAAGAAAAATCACCCTGAATTAAAATTACTTTTCTAACTTATAATAGTTAGCCTCTTACTATTATTACGACTTACAAAGAGATGAAATCTGCAGTCATTGTTTCGCTAATTATTTGTTGTAATTTTTAAATAACGATTTTGCATTGCTGCAAAATTTAGAAAAAGAAAATGTACAAAAAAACCAGTCAAATAAACATATAAACATAATGTATGTACAAGCATTTCCTTAAAAATCCGCAGTCTAGTTATAAGTACATATGATCCGTAGTGAAACTAATTATCTTAAAAAAACTTGTATTTAAAAAGAAATATTTTAGTAGAGTTGTAAGTGTAATTGATTATTATTAATTAGTGTTTATAAGCTTAGTTACTGCTTACATGTATAATTATTTTAGTTCTAACATTACGCTCGCACAACAGTTTTCTGGAACGTACCATTTTAATCCGATTATTGTCATAAACTGTTCTTTTTTGTTTGTACCTTAATATTTTTTTTATTTAATTTTAACCTAAAATTATTTTTTTTAAACAATTTTATAATTTGTAATGTGGATCGATACAAAATCGTATTGATAATAGTTCAAGTTATTGCCCTCTAAATCGATAAAAAATATCAAGTTTTTCTTCAAAGGCGTTTAGCAAGTTAAAGAGAAAGTATTAATAAACATTATTTTGCATTGCGGTAAATACCAACGTCAACCGGGCACCAAACAAAAGCTATTGTAGATATTTAAATCCCTCCAATGTGTCGGTCTCTTCGACCATTCAAGGTCTTTTTCTTAGATATTGCAGTTTTAACGGAAATTTCATTCAAAGAATATTATTCTGTCGATGCTAACAAAAATTTTTTAAAACAAATCGTTATTACTTTAAGCAGAGTTTAATATTCATTTCTGCTTTAACAAAATCGTTAAACAATTACAATATAAACTTGGCCTCTAGATAGCAAATAAGAAAAATGTATTTTTCCAAACAGACATACCGAACAAGTTTTGTATTTAAACTTCTTTAATATTGTGAATAAAGGAGCTGTATGCGCATCAATACCCAATTTTCAAAACGTAATACAGGCAAATTTTAGTGTTTCTTATTAAAGGATAGTTTATTCGCGATAAACGGTGAAAAAGTATTATTTATGTCGAAAGTGACAAAACAATAATAGATGTTTGTCATTGATCTAGTGCTTCAAATAAATTTTCTGGAATTCATTCAACAGTTTTTTATTATGTAGCCACATTGAAAAAAAATTAATTTTCGTAGAAAAATTGTAACTTAAGTTTTCATGTTGCAGTTAACAATGAGGATATGACATTTGTACTGATTATTCTCAATTTCCTATTTAACCTCTTAAAGCAATTTTTTTTAAAAAAACGACAAAAAATTATTTTTTTTAATTTAAGAAAATACATTTTTGAACTTTATTTTCGCCAAAAGTAATAAGTAAACACAAAATAACTGTCTATAAACACTTATGTTTGCCGTTTTATAATTTTTACATATTACACCACAAAAAAAGTATTTCACTACATAATTATAAAAAAGAATAAACACTTGTATTTGTAATTTACAGAAAAAACGTTTCTTTGTTTTACAACTGGACGAAAAGTAATATTACTCTAAAATTTTATGGTTTACAAGACAGATGTAAATAATAAAAATCAAAATACCATTTTTTCTTATGTTTTTAAGAATTATTGAATTAACATCAAACAAACGCCCACCGTTTGTAAAATTTAAAAATATGTTGTGGAAGTGGGAGAAAATGGGTATAGAAATTTAAATAACCACCAGATTGTTTTAAGACTAGCTTAAAATTGAACGTCGTTTTTTTTTACCTGCTAGACAATCGTTCAAGTTTTGTTGATGTGCATGTTGTACAAGTCGAGTGTTAACTTTGTGCAATTGGGTTATACTAAAAGTTCTAGTTATAAAGGTAAAACATCTTTATACATATTTTTAACAAACACAAATGAACACATAATTCATAATTGCAGATGTACGATCAGTATACAAAAAAACATAAAAACAGGCTTTCTCTAAATTTTACATGTTTGCCCTGATTTTAGACTACCCAGATTTTTTAAGATTTTCTAGATTGCTGGGAACCCTGTAAACAATCAAATCAAATATTAATATTGGTGGTTTAGTTAAGTATTTTTTCTAATTTCAGCTTCCGTAAAATAAATAGTTTCCACAGCCACGGAAATGGACGTTTTACTGGCGACACAGGTGTGGATTAGAAAATCGAAAGAAAGTGTGAAAAAGGCGATGACATTTATTTTAGATATTTTTAAATTTGTAAATAAGTAATAAATATATATGTATTATATCGTATCGTATAAAATCTGTTGTTTTGACTTGAACCTTTACTTTAATGTGTTCTATTTTCTAATGGTAACTATAAGATATCTGTTAAGCAGCCATTAATCGTCGAGTAATTGAAACAATTGTATTTTTTAAGCAGTTTTAAAATCTAACAATTATACATCTTTTACAGTTAACTTCAGGTTGATCGTTGAACAAGTGCAAAAATTGTATATTTTAAACAGCTTTAAAATTAAAAGCTGTTCTTTTCGTTTAATTTCGGGTTATCTTAATAAGTTGACCCTTGAATACACGCAAGGTCAGTATAAGAGTATCCTATGGAGGGATTAAGTGGGACATAGTTCACCATTGGGTGTGCTTTTGGATACTCTATGATCACATTTGCCAATCCAAAACGGTTACCTTTATTACGACTTTTGGTTACTTTTGGCTGTGTGGGTTGGTCTTCCCGATATTAGAGGGTCACACACAAACTCTGTTTTTTCAAATTTGCTAATCAACTTATAGTACGTTTATATTAGACACGTTTTTTTTAATCATTTGATACTATTTTAAATGTACTTAATTACAAATAAATCAAAAACAAACAAATATTACAAAAAATATTTTATTAATCTACACGGAGAGAAAAGTTTACTGTAATAAAGCAAAAACAGCTATATTTCATGCAAATAGGCTATTGGTTTTGAGTCAAGCCGATGTACGCTTAAATAAAACTTTCATTTTATTAGAACAAATATTTTGAAAAAGAATTGTATAGATTTTATAATATATCAATTTAAGAAAACGCGTTTTCTTTTATCATTCAAAAGTTGCTTAATGTCATCGTAGAGAAAAACCATAGTTATGACAAGTACTGCTTTTTCTGATCTGTTTTGATTGTTGCGCTTTATCACAAATAGGTTTAATAGTAATAACACTTTGTATTAATTTAAGCAAGCAGTTTCATAATGTTTGGTTTTGCGTAGTTTCAGGGTATTAATGATTTCAATAAGTATACGCATAGTTTAAACGTATTTATTTGCTAAATTCAATATAAATGTGTTATATTTCTATCATCACTACAGTTTATAGTTTAATCTTTCATTACATTAAAATTTATAATTATTGCTAATATTACCGATCCAAATAATACTGGCACCAATATCTACACGGATCAACATTAATTATATGTTACCGTTGGATGTTACCTACTTAGAATATTAGTCGAATCTACACCATCCGAGTTAAATGATCTTCTTGTAACTTTTGGAAACTTATTTTTTTTGTCAAAGCATTTTACAACTAGGTAGTTTTCTTCTAAACTTTACCATCAACCCAACTTCACCTTCCTCAAATATGTCTAAATCATTTTGCGTTAGACACACAAAGGATGTAACGTCAATTTCTTTCTCTAAAAAAATCCAAATGCACGATAATTTCATTTCATTACAAAAAACTAAGTCATACATGCCAAAAAATGTGCAAGCTTTGCGACATAATTCTAATATACAACGAAAGTGAACAAATTCAAAATCAGAGTCAATAGTTACTTGTAAGTTTCTGATAGTTTCCAATCATTACATGCTGCAAGCAACTTGCTATAAAATGATGCATCCACAGCTTTAGCAAAAAGTTTAGCACATATTGCAGACCTTAACTTAAATTAAATTGCTGATACCTTATTTTAGACCAGCGTGGAACAAGTAGTGATAACATAAATGCTTACTTGAAATACCTACTTGTAGTTTCGTAGTAATTTATTACGTATTTTAATCGCTGATATGATGTCTTATAAGAATTGGTTGAATTTGATCAATTTGTAGTATTAATTTTAACAAAAACTTTACCCTTGTATTATTATAATTATGAATGACTTAATAAAAACATGTTTGGATTGCAATAAGAAATTTACTTTAAGGTTTAGAACATGTAGGTTTAATTTTATTTGAACGGGGATCAATTTTAGAAAAAAAGCAAATGCTTTAAATATGAAATTGTAATGATTAAATTCAGCATAATATTTCTCTCCGTGTAAGATTCAAAACTAAAAGTCAAGTTTAGAATTGCAAGTTGTATACTATTGTTTCAACTATGAAAAGCATTATTGCTGTTGCTCTAGTTCCATCAATATCATATCAATAAAAACTTAGATTTTGCAGCATTTTAAAGACTTGCACCAATGTTTTTAAACAAACATTTTAAAAAACTTTTTCTTAGAAACATCGGACTGCCGTAGTCTATTACTAATGTTGTCCGATGTTTTTGGAAAACAGTCGAGTTTGTTATAGACAGTTAAGTCTCACACAGGAGCTATTTAGTCTGCAATAAGTAATGCGCATATTACGAAAAAATCTCTGAATGGGTAGTTTACACAATTATAAAGTTTAATAACAGTATTGTTTAGGGTTGTGTGGTTGCTGTTGCATTATTTTAGAAAGTACGTATAAAGTTAAAAGTAATTGATTTGTATAATAAATGTTATAAGTTATGCAAGTTGTATTTGACAATTCAGGTTATGTAGAATTTTTATTACTTAAAAATAGTACTACCGTTTATATAAAATAAAACTTAAATACTAACTGGTTTATTAATAGACGATGAACAATCTTGACAATATTAACATTTTTGCTAGTTTAGCTTACTCGCATATTAAAGTCTTAATTATTAAATGCCCTTATTATCAATCTTGTCGATTAAATAACTATTACCATTTTACATATTTATTTATCTTATATGTTTGTATATTATTAATAACATATGTGTTTTGTTTTAGGTACGTACCATTTCTTATCAATAAATTGCAAAATAGTAAGTATATAAACAAACAAGAATATTAAAAATATTATGTGTTAATGCATATGTCATGTGTACCGTCATTTAAAAAATTTTAGAAAACCATGTACCACGGAAAGCGGCTAAAACAACAACTAATAGCTTTAACTATCTAAATATTATTAACTATTTTATTTAACAAAATTTTATATTACTTGCAAGACGTAGTTATATAAAAAGGTTTTAACAAAAACAGTTTAAAATACCTAAAAAAGTTAAATATTAAACAGTATATAAAATATTTTATTTATGATTTAAAAAACGGCGTTAATTTTTTGTACACCTAACAATGTTACATTTTGATTGTTTGTTTTCCATATATATTTAACGTGTAAATCGTTCTAAATAACAATGCAGACAAATACGTAAATTGCATCTTTAGTATTGCCAATAAATCGGGATGAGAAAAATAATAGTTTTTTAACTAGTGCTGTTGCATCGCTACTTCAATTATCTTGTGCCATTACATTTACTTGTTTAAAGCTAGCATTACGTTTGGTTAGATTCTAACTAAGTGTTTAACATATCTTTAATTTTTTAGTTGAGACGTTTTGCAAATATTTATAACTAGTTTTCTCTCTATATTTTTCGGATGAATCAAAAATCCTTTACTGCGACTTACCCTAGATGAGTTTAAAAAAGCTCTAACTACTACGATAAAAACAGCATGTAATAAAGAGATAATTAAATAAATGCTAAAAATGTTTGCAACTTTATTTTAATAAGTATTGTACTGTTTGCTTTGAAAAAGATTTGTGTTCTTACTAGAAAATGTTGTAATCTCAATCGCAAATACAAGTAACTAGTCTCGCACGATATGCTGTATATTTTTATCATAATAAACAATTTTTTTACTATAAAAAGTTTTATTGCATTATTATTTTTATCTATTAAAAACACAACCATTTTAAATAAAAATTACAGTTTATACTTTGATATTTTATTTTGAATTTATTTTTTAATGATCTTTATTAAAAAATAAATATTAAATTTTACCTCTAAAACAAAATGTTTTTGTTGTGTTTAAAAGTTTTAATTTAGTTTTGTGACATAATGGAGCTATGCACAAAATTTGTTTTTCTGTCGGAAAATTTTTCATAACATCTCCAACGTATGCAATTACAGCATTAAACAGTCGTTGATTTAAAAAAAAATGTTAAATTTTTTAACACGATTAGTTTGCTTTTAAAAAATTTATTCGTATGATGTAATTACTATATTGCGCTTTGTTTCTTAGAAGTGTTTTATTCTTATAATATTATTTGCAAAAAAACATACCGATAAGTATACCACAAGTCTAAAGTCGTTATAACTTTTAGATGCTCATTGAACGTGTACAACTGTAATTTTTATAAATTAATTAATAATAACGTAACTAATTTTACAATATGAAACTTAAAGCTATGTCAAAGATACTAAACTTCATCGTACAAAACAATTACCCGGTATATAAATTATATTTGTAGTAATAAAATAAATGTATAACAATTTATAATTTCAACAAAAGCATTAAAATTGTATAAGTAAAATTTAAATAATAGTACCATTAACTTTATAACAACAAAAACAATATTTAAATGAATATTATTCATGACCAAACTTATAATAAACATTAACGTTAATGATGAAATAACTTAGAAACTTTAGAAATTACATGTTAAGACAGACATAATGACTTGTTCGTAAGTATGCTCGAAATAATGGTTATAGTATTAAATAGTTTAGTCGTTCCAGAGCGACTCTTATCATTATAAGTAAAATAGTTAGACAAACTGTTTTTTTATTGACTAAATAGATAGATTTAAACTAAAGCAAATGTAAATCGTGTTTTAGAGTAGGTATATAAAATTTACTAAACCATTTTTATATATTATAGTGTTTAAAAATCACTAATATTTTTATGTGTTATTTTATTACTATTAATTAGAAATCTGTAAGTTTGTTTATATTGATATAAAACATTTTTTGCTTACGTCATATTTTATTATATTTAACAGTATTTGTTGGTGTTGCTAAAATTATTACTGTTGATAGTTTTATGACATTATAGAAAGTTATTAAAATTCGCGATAAACTAAAATTAAATTAAAATAAAAAAATTAAAGATTCTTGTTAGAACAAAATTTGTAATATTATCTAATTTATATTACAATTACATTTTAAACTAAATATAATAATAAATAAAACTAATGTGAAAGACATAAGTTTTGTCAGAAAATGCAGATATTGTGTATTTTATAGGTAATTACACAATTGAATAAAAACATCAATAATAATTTTAATCATTTATCATTTTGTGTAGCTTAATGAACAAATATAAATTATTTATAAGTATTTTAACAATTATTTTTTATTATCATTATGTATACTACATAATTTAATTTTTTTTTATAAATTGATACAGTTTAAAAGCTTTTGAGTAAACTGTAATTGAAAACCATTTTATGCAATTAAATGAAAATAATCAATTTTATGAAAAAATGTCTTACAATAAAACATATTTTGTTTTGACATTTTTTTGCAATTTACTAAAATTTTTAGGTTTTTCAGTTTGCTTTAATGAAAACATTAAAATGTAACGCTTCTTATTCGCATTTTACTGCAAAGTAGTATTATACCGTTTAAACTCAAAAGAAGTTACATTTTCTAAAATTAGATCAATTACGCTTTTTTCGTAATACCACAGAGGGTTATGTTATAAAAAGATTTAAACTTTGAAGATATAAAAGATTACATTTATAATGGTTTTTGCAAAGGAAAAACTTATTAATTATTATAAAATTAAAAAAATGCTTTGTTACCTACAGCAACGTAATATAGTTCTAAATTAATTAAAGAAAAATATATTATATAATTAATTTTCGTAACCAATTTTAAGGCGTTGTCATAGACAAAATAAAATATTTACTTTGCCGCTCTCAATTAAAGCTTAAATGTTTGCAATTTAAACTAAAATATAAAGTTTGTCGCTAATGAAATTTTAAAACAACTCACTTCTACGTAAATTTATCGTTGGAATTATTTTCCAAGTTATTGAATCCGTATGGATAATAACAGTAACAGTTCTAATCAAACTTTATGTCTACAATAAGAACCTAAACTATGTAAATTCAATTTTAAATCTCTTTTTTTTAATTTAATATTTTATTGATCAATATTTTATGCTAACATATTAATATTTTAAGACGTTTATTTTTTTACATTTTATTCTAAATATATAGTTTTTTATGTAAAGTTTATGTTTAAATATAAACGTGTTCGTTATCAAAACAATTTTTTTTATATTTATAAACGTTTTTTATACGTTATTTTTATTTTTTGTTTTAATTTAATTAAGTCTCTTTTTCATAGTTTCTTTGCTTTTTTTTCTCATTTTTTTACTAAATTTCTATTGCATTTACTCTTTATTTTTTTTAACTGTTTAATACTCTGTTTAATTTGATTATTGTTTTTTGTTTGTGGCTGTTCTTAAAGTTGGACTAAAAAAAAGTTTTTTATAATTCTTGTGTCGCAAACACATTTTTGAAAATATGGTTTAACAATTTCTTTGTAAGTTAAAATAGAAAAATATTATTTTTGTTTTATAAATTTTTGAAACATTAGAAGTAATTTACGAGCGATTTAAATTTTAAAAAAATTGTTTTTATTTTCTTACTAATGTAGCTCAATATTAACCATATGTGTAGTAACACAAAATTGTATTTTTTTTTTAATTATTTAGTTTTTGTTGATGTCAAAAATATTTATGTTAATTATTACATGTTACAAGCACAATGTACATAACAAGAAATGAAACTTAATTAAGGTTTATTATATAAGAAAAACTACAACTTAAAAAGTATTGAAATATGCGAGCAATCGGCATACATGATATTTGCGATTAGTGGTCGTTACTACCTACTCAAAACGTTATTACTCACTACATATTCTGAATGTACCTAACAACGTACATATTCATTTTTAGTAAAATGAGCACGTGTTGAGCAACTTATTTCTAACAGTACAAGCACTAAAAGTTATAATATGCAACATTGTATAAAAATATACTACAAATATATCATAAAGTAAAGAATATAGTTCATCATATTTAAAAAAAAAACTGGTATTTAGAAGACGCTGAAGGAAGAGTATTAGACAGCAAAATTGTGCAATTCCATCATAAATGCTAAATAGTGCTGTATACAATTAAAAGAAACATTTGATTATCTCACAACAAAAAGGAGGTCATATTGAGAATTTGCGGTACACAGTGTTTGACATTAGAAATTATAAATATAATAAGTTGAAATACATCTATTAATTTACGATGACTTTCATTTAAAACAAAAAACGTTTAGAAAATTTGCATTTATAGTTTACAATCTGACATTGTATAATTTTAAAAAACATTTATTTTGGAAGGGATTGCTGATAGAACTTGCTACATAACCTAAATGTTACCTACGTTTATTGCATTGGTTTATTGTTATGGTTTCATTTATATTCTTTTTTTTAATTAGTATTTATAAAGTAAATAAGGTTCATACACTTAAAAATAGTTTATACATAATAAATATGGTTGTCATGAATAGAACTATAAACTGACCAGGAAACATTAAAACTCTACGGTAAAAACAGTGACAATTTAAATACACTTATTTCTGTAGATAAAGATAAAGTTTTAACAATAAACGTTTAGTTTAATTTAGTTAACAGTAAGAGAAAGTTTAACGGTAAACAAAATGTTATATGTTATATACAAATTACGACAATTAAGTTTGAGTACAAAAAATGCCACGATATAGTAGTATAGTGTTGTCGCTACCAAATAAGGCTTTGAAAAGATACAAAAAATTAGTTATATAGATAAATAGATATATTTTTATATCATATTGCGGTGTTACCTTGATACGTTGCAATATCTACAGAATTAATTAAAATTAATTTAAAAATATTCTGATATGCACCACTCAGTGCTTACGAGAGATTCTTAATTGTTTGTCTATAACACATATTTGTGATTATATGGATCATAACACAACGTGTCATATTGTAGTTTTTAAATAAACAACGTGCAAAAAGCGAAATTTATAGGTTTAATAACAATTGAATGATACTAAAATGTATTATATTCATGATTTACTAAAATAGTACTACCTTATCACAAATATGATCCGATAAGAGTTGATAGGGTGTTTTGTAAAGTATAGTCAGAAATGTTTTGCAAACTGGTCAAGATTAAAAAGAAAATTGTATTCTTAGATGAAGAAGGTAATATCGATGAAAATAATAATGGCTAAATGTTTTTAGTTAGTCTTAAATTCTTAAATACATACTGATCTAGTTTTGATACATTATTATACGTTAATATAAGTAGGAGTATTAACAAACGATTGACGAAGAATGAAATAAACGCCTTATACTATAGACAACATATATATCCCGACTAAGTGAACGCTTATAAACAATAATTTGTTACATGTCGTTATTTTGTATTTGCCAAAAATATTTATTTTAAATTAAAATTAACGGCTGCGCTAGTTTACACGCCGCTACTGATTGTCAAATCACCTTAAAAAGTAGAAATCACGCTGACTCACTATTAAAAAGGTTCATTTATCCTTTCTTTTACCTTCCTAAATGCTGTACAAAAACGTTTTTTATCTATTTTTGTTCTTCAATATGTCTGAAGTATTAGAATTTGCGTAATTTGATATTGTTTATTGATTTTTTGTTTTTTGTTGGTTCTCTAGAGAATTTTCAATTTTATTACGCGATTCTTTTATGATATCTGCAATTTTTTATTGTATATTCAAGTTTAATTTTTTTATATTTTTTATGTTTATTACATCAACTCTACAGCGCAAAATGTAGCATCTCAGCATACACGTTTTGGCATCAATGTATAAGATTGTGGCATTTGAATATATTTCTCATGCTCTTCGCGCTATTCGTGCTTTACCAATTTATATTGTTGTAGTTTTGCAAACTTTTTTAATTTTTTAAAATGTTATTTATTAGATACTATTTTTTGGTTATCGCCCTGAGAAAAATTTTACATAATTTTGTAAGTAATGTAAAGTATTATTGTAATTTATTTACTTCTAGTTTTCATGAATTACCATAGTTGTATTTGAAAAAGTTAACTGTTTGTAATAATTGAAACTTGTTTTTTACTTATGTTACCTGCAGTTATAAGTAAGGTCAGTAATTCAAAAGTTTAAATGTAAAAATTTTAATTAAAAATGAAAGAAAAAATATCTTATTTTAATTAATTAATTATAGGTTTTATACCGCGTTTTTACATTATAGTCCTCTTCAAATATATAACAGATAACAAAAGAAAAGTACGTGACGATTACAATAAACGCGGATTGAAACTGTTACAGTAACAAAATTAAAACAATTGTTTCATTAGTTTAATTTTTATTTCATTTACATGTAACCGACAGTGAATAAATTGAAAGAGTTCCAATTTTTCGCAATCATTTTTAAATCGTTTCACTACTTGCAATTTCTATGCAATAATCAGCAATCGTTTAAAAACTGATTCGTTAAAACCGAATATTTTTTAATAACTAAAGTTGGTTAAAGGTCGTTTAAATCAGATTGAACTATTTTCAAAATAGTACAATCGTTTTAAAACTGTTTTAGTAAAAACGAATCTTTTGTAATTAGTCAGCAATAATCGTTGCTATCCTTTTGATTAGTGCCGTCAACGCTTGCGCTGCAAGTTGTTATTTTTTTCACTTGTTCGGTTGTACTTTGATAAGTGATGCTGTGTGTACAATTACGGAATAGAACAATAAACGGTAAGTTGAAACATTTTATTATAATCCATAAATGTAATCAATATTATCATCATTTCTGATCTTTATGTATCATATTTCAATTTGTATAAAAAAGAATGCAAACTAACACACATGTGTGCGTTACTGTCGATTTTTGCGCAAATTTGATGCTGCTTTAGGATTAAAGTTCCAGTGTTATTAATTACAGTTTATTTCTTCATGTTTTCTATACGATTATGTACAGCTGAGAAGGTGTTCACAGTGTATTCATAATGTTCTTTTGATTGCAAAATTGTGTGTTTTTTTTGTTAAAAAAATGTAATTAATTTTGTGCAACTCATTGATTATGTATATAAAGAAAATATTTACTTTTATGTTACAGATGCGGTTAAAAGTTGCTACCCAACAGTAACTGATGCAGTTTTTCAAGCTTCCGTGAAAAGGCTACATAAAAAAAAATTGCAATATTTAAAAAATAATTGATAAATAATCTGGTTATTTGCAAAACCTAAACCTACTAAAACTCAATGTGATATTATATTTAAGAATAACTATTTTACAATAAAATTTAAAACGTGCATTCAAAATATAATCGATTTAATGTATCATTGTATTATTGAAAGAATTGTTTCAGTTCATTATTGAAACAAGAAAATAATATATTTATTGATTATTTAGTATAAATTCAAGAACGAAGTTTTTAAAACGTAAACCGAATACAATATTTATTTTGCAATAGATTTGGATTTAAAAGACCGAAACTATAATGATTTAAATAAGTGAAACGGCGATTGACTTATAGCTATTTTATTGCAATCAGGTTTCTTTTATTTTTGAAGCAAGAATGAAACATAAAATGTTTGTTGTAAAACTGTTACTAAACATTTATTTTGTGTTTTCTGGGGGTACTCCCTTATACAAAAATGAAGAAAAAAATTGTAGGCTAAACGCACATGGAATTTCTTTAAAAAGATTGGCTATTTACAGTAATATAACTAAATAAACTTCTAATAGATAATGTTAAGGCCAATTCTTTAAATTTTAATTTTAAGTGTGTATTTGTACAAAGCAGGTAGTTTTTAAGCGAACAGTTGTAAAAAGGCAGTAGAGTATTAAACGTGCTATAAGCAACATCTCTATCTTTTCTTACCTACTCAGTGCAACGGCAAAGCAACGAAAATTACAGTCCACTAATTGAAACCAGCAAATCACTCATCAACATTTTGGTCAATCGAGCCACATTCAATTATAACAATTTCCAAGAAGACCAGTAGTTACGATTGTTACTACGTATTAAAATTGGTGAGTCATTCCTATTGTTTTAACGTAATTCCATTCTATTGCAATTCCTATTTCTATTTTATATACAATTTTCTAATTGAATTAAAATGTCAGCCTTAAAGAAATTACAAAAGAGTCGATCTATTTTAATTCGCCAAATGAATCAAACAAAAGAGTATATCAATACTATCGATTTGAATACTTTAGACGTTCCTACAATCAAACAATTAGAAACGCGCTTAATTGATATTGAACCATTGCTATTTAAATTCAATGAAATACAATTAGAAATTGAAGTTAAATCTGATAACGACGAGGATTTAGATAACGATCAAGTTTATAGTTTTTCAAACGATTACTACGATGTTGTAGGGAAAATTAAAGCAGCCATATCCAATTCATGCTCTAATTTGCCACCAAGTAATAACTCTTTTTAGCAATGACGCGTTGTCACAAATCAAATTGCCGACGATTAAATTACCGGTTTTTGATGGTCTGTATAGCTCTTGGTTAGAATTTAGAGATGCTTTTAATGCTCTTATTCATAATAATAAAACTATTACAAACGTTCAAAAGTTCTATTATTTAAGATCGTCCTTAAGTGGTGAACCTAGCCAAATTTTAGAATCCATTGAAATATCTAACGTAAACTATGAAATGGCTTGGAAACTACTTCAAGAACGGTACGAAAATAAGAAATTAATCATACATAATCATTTAAAGGCTATTTTCGAATTTCCTATTTTAAACAAAGAATCACATGTTCAATTACGACGATTATTTGATACATTTACAAAAAATTTACGTTCCTTAAATTCGTTAGGCGAACCAGTAAATAGTTGGGATACAATTTTAATTTATGTTATAACTTCAAAGATTGATCCAATTACGAGGCGCGACTGGGAACAATTTCAAACAACTATTGATCTTCCTAATATACTAAGTTTGATTTTTTAAAGAAGCATAACAATAGTAAAACGAATTCCAATTCGTTCGTTAGAAGATTCCCACACAATATACAATTGCCAAGCATTTTTAAAACTTTCTATTAGCAAACGCATTGACGAAGTTAAGAAGCTTAGGCTATGCATAAATTGTTTAAGGAAAAACCATTCTATTCAAAAATGTAGTCATTCGTTTTGTAAGAAATGTAATAAACCTCACAATACTTTACTTCATTTAGAAAAACAAACAATAAACGTTTCTGAAAATCGTACAAATCCTACAGAACAGGTAGAAAGTTTTGACAATGTACCAGTAAATGCAGGTACTTATTTTACAAATAATTCCTATAATGAAATTTTACTAGCAACTGCCGTTCTTAAAACTAAGGATAAGTTAGGAAATGTGTTTTATTGTAGAGCTTTGTTAGATAGTGGTAGTCAAAGTAATTTTATTACTGAAAAAATGTGTAATAAGTTAGGATTAGATAAACATAAAATCAAATTTAGTGTTCAAGGAGTAGGGGACACACTGTCTAAAATTCAATATAAAACTCAATTAATTATCGAATCAATCGAAGGCAATTACAATGCAAACATTTCATGTCTAGTTTTAGAAAAAATTACTAATAATTTACCAATGAAATCGTTTCAAGTTTCGAAAATTAATCTTCCGTCATATGTAAAGTTAGCGGATCCAAATTTCAATGTTAGCAAAGAAGTAGATATGTTGTTAGGAGCGGAATTGTTCTGGAATATTTTATTATCAGATCAAATTCAACTACAAATGAACAACTTATTTCTACAAAAAACTAAACTAGGTTGGGTTGTCACCGGAAGCATTTTACATAATTCTGTAAACATGTCAATCAATTGTAAAAGCACTATTGTAAACAATGCTATTGAAAATCAGTTATTAAAATTTTGGCAATTAGAAGAATGTACATATTTAAAGGGTGTACTTTCTGAAACTGATCAATTTTGCGAAACGCATTTTAATGAAAATTATCGACGCGACCATACAGGCAGATTTGTAGTTTCCATTCCCTTTAAGTATAATGTTTTTAAATTAGGAAACACAAAGCAACTTGCTATTCGCAGATTCTATAAATTAGAAAATAAATTTATTAAAAATACTAATTTGCAACAAGAGTATATTAACTTCATGAATGAATATGAATCTTTAGGTCATATGTCTAAGATAAATTTACACGATATTGATCTCGTTAATCCTCACTATTTTTTAAGTCATCACGCAGTAATAAAGGAATCAATTACAACTAGGCTTAGAGTAGTATTTGACGCGTCTATGAAGTCTGATAGCGGCCTTTCGTTAAATGACGTTTAATTTAGTGGCCCCAAAATACAAAACGACATTTTTTCTATTTTATTAAGATTTCGAAAGCACAAATATGTTATAACAGCAGATATTTCAAAAATGTATAGGCAAATACTAATTAATCCTAAACAACAATGTTATCAATTAATAGTTTGGAGGTCAAATCCTTCACAAGTTTTACAATTTTATAAACTGAATACTGTAACTTATGGGACCAGTTCTGTCCCTTTTTTAGCAATTCGATGTCTTAAACAATTAGCAATTGAAAACGCAGATATTCATCCATTAACTAGTAAAATTATAGAGAACGATTTTTATGTAGACGACCTTATCACGGGTACAGATTCTATTAGCGATTTATTAAACATTCAATCTGAAATTTCATCTATTTTATCAAACGCAGGATTTGAATTACGCAAATGGTTATCAAATCAAGATCAAATTATAGATCAATTTAAAGTCAATGAACAATTAGAATCAAGTATTTTACAAATTGGTGAAGATTCTGAAATTAAAACGTTAGGTGTTCTTTGGAAATCGTCACGTGATACAATACAATACGCAACAAACAATTCTGTAACCCCATGTAAATTTACAAAACGAACCATTTTGGCTGATATGTCAAAAATATATGATCCATTGTCACTTCTTGGTCCTATTGTGATTACGGGAAAGTTAATTATACAATCTCTATGGCAAGCTGCCCTATCATGGGATCAACCTATACCGCAATCGATCGCTAAGCGTTGGTCAACGTTTGTTTACGATTTAGATAATTTAAAAGACATCAAAATTCCGAGACGTATTATATGCGACAATCCAAATTTAATTGAGTTACACGGGTTTGCCGATGCATCCGAAAGGGCATACGGTGCTTGCGTCTATTTAAGATCAAGCTACAATCAAGTAAATTATTATGTCAATTTAGTTTGTGCTAAATCACGCGTGGCGCCTTTAAAAAAGATTACGTTGCCTAGATTAGAATTGTGCGCAGCATTTCTATTAGTCAATCTTGTAAATAAAATTAAAACATCTATATCTCTAAATGTAAGTAAGTTTTACTATTGGACAGATTCAACTATCGTTTTGCATTGGATACAAGGTGATCCAAGTCGTTGGAAAACCTTTGTTGCTAACCGCGTTAGTGAAATTCGGAATCTAACTGATTCAACGCAATGGTACCATATAAATACAAAGGAAAATCCTGCAGATGCGTTATCTAGGGGAGTAACTGCAGACAAGTTACGTGATAATTCATTGTGGTGGCACGGTCCCAGTTTTTTAAATAACGATAAATTCAATGATAATTTACCAAAAAAGTTTAACAATGTTAATTGCCAATTATTAGAAGAACGTGTCACGTATTTAAACACAATAGCCCAAAACTTTAATCTTATAGACGGACACTCGTCATTAACTAAATTGCACCGAGTAGTTTCTTATTGTCTCAGATTTATTAACTATTGTAAAGTACAACCTGATCAACGAAGCTTAAATAATTTGACTACAAATGAATTACAAAAGGGTATTGAATCATTAATAAAGATTGCACAAAAACAGTCATTTTCTAAAGAATACTATTTCTTAGCTAACGGGAAACAATTAAGTAGCAAAAGTAATATATTGTCTTTAAATCCATTTATGGATAAACAAGGTATTATTCGCGTGGGAGGTAGAATAAGTAAATCTAATTACAATTATGATAAAAAATATCCAATTTTGTTAAGTCCAAAACATCACCTCACTAAATTAATAATGACACACGAACATATTCGATTGTTACATTGTGGATCGCAACAACTACTATATTCAATAAGAAATAGGTTTTGGCCAGTAGCAGGTCGAAATTTAGCAAAGGGCATTATTCGCGAATGTGTTAATTGCTTTAGAGTAAATCCTAAAGAATTAAATTATATCATGGGCAACTTACCAAAGGCAAGAGTTACAGAATACATACCATTTACACAAACAAGTGTTGATTATGCAGGCCCTGTTATGATAAAAGACAAAAAAACTAGAGGTTCTAAGTTAATTAAAGCTTACATTTGTTTATTCATTTGTTTAGCAACTAAGGCTATACATCTAGACCTAACAACAGATCTTACTACAAATACTTTTATTGATTGTCTAAAAAGATTCATTGCTAGAAGGGGAAAACCTTCTGATATGTATTCTGACAATGGCAAGAATTTCGTAGGTGCTAATTTAAAATTAAAAGAGCTTTTTAATTTTCTCAACACATCGTCTAACTATTTTCAAGATTATTTATTAAAAGAATCGATAACTTTATTATTTTATCCCTCCTAAGGCTCCTAACTTTGGTGGATTATGGGAGGCCGGTATAAAAAGCGCTAAATTTCATTTAACTAGAGTAATTGGAAATTCTCATTTAACGTATGAAAAATATATGACTATTTTAATTCAAATAGAAGGTGTATTAAACTCACGCCCCTTAACCCCATTGTCTTCCGATCCATCTGATTACAATCCTTTGACTCCGGCTCACCTTTTAATTGGAAAACCACTAGTGGCGTTGCCTGAAAACAATCTTACAGCGATAAACGAAGGGTTATTAAAAGGCTACGAACGACGACAGCAAATAATTCAACATTTCTGGAAAAGGTGGCACAAGGAATATATTTCTGAGTTGCAATCGAGAACCAAATGGAAAACCAACAGCAGTAACTTACTAAAGATTGGTTCACTTGTTATTCTAAAGGAGGAAAATGTACCACCGTTGTGCTGGAAGCTGGGGCGCATAGAAGCTGTACATCCTGGAGACGACAGTGTAGTGCGAGTAGTCACAGTGCGCTTACAAAATACAGTCGTCAAACGTGCAGTGAGTAAAGTGTGTGCGTTACCAATAGAAACTAGCAATTAGCAATCGGGTAGAAATTAAGTCAATAGCATTTATATGTTGAAATTCTAACGTATGTATTTCAAGGCGGCCGGTATGTTAAGGCCAATTCTTTAAATTTTAATTTTAAGTGTGTATTTGTACAAAGCAGGTAGTTTTTAAGCGAACAGTTGTAAAAAGGCAGTAGAGTATTAAACGTGCTATAAGCAACATCTCCATCTTTTCTTACCTACTCAGTGCAACGGCAAAGCAACGAAAATTACAGTCCACTAATTGAAACCAGCAAATCACTCATCAACAGATAAAATTCTAATAAAAGAATTTCAAAAACACTTGTGTTTGTATGAAGTAAAATCACCTGCATATAAAAATAAGCATGCACGCATGAATGCGTATGAAAGTACTGTGAACAACGTAAAAATAAAATTCAACGGGCTAAGTACCAATTTGATTACGGAATCTAAAAAATACAATTGTAAAAGATGACGGTGTCTTACACCACATAGACAGTATTGGCATAGAACCAGAGGTAGTAACATTACAGCTTGCTTTGCCATCTAATCAAGCTACGCTAAAGGGAAAGAAGCAAAAGTTACAAGAAGAAATGATTTAGGTCAAGTTAATTTAAGTAGTTTTCTTTGCTTCGATTAACAAATAGTATATTTCATTACTAGGCTTAAAAGAAAGCTTTTCCCGTGCGAGCTTGCGGGAACGGGAAAAGCCCTTTCTGCTGTGTAATGAACGATATTTTTCATTATACTTGTCTACAAAACTAGAATAAAACATATAAAAATTAAAATACATATGTCTGAATCATTCTTTATTAAAACAATGCATATCTAGAATACACTGAAAATTTCATGCATAATTGTTTTGACGTAGGTCAATATTTTAAAAGATGGATTTTGTAGAACATAATTTTGAAATACCTGAAAATATTACTCAGTAAACAGCAGAAGTACGAGCAGAATTACTTCCTAAAAAATCTCTAGACAGATATGAAAAAGAGTATCGTTTGTTCGATGAATGGCGTGAACAAAAAAATGGAAAATCTGTGAGTAATGATGTTTTTTTTTGTTTATTTGTCGGAGAAAGCTAGACTTTTGAAACCATCCACCCTGTGGAGTCGATTCTCTATGATAAAAAGTTGTTGATCTATTAAAGAAAATGTAGACAAGTACAATATACTATATGCTTGCGTAATACTTCTATTTTTTACTTATACACTGATGCATTTATTTGTACAGATTTCCACAAAAAATTGTATTTCTCAAACGTCAAGGTGTTGGTTACGTATCTTAAAAAGCCAAAGTATTAACAGTAAAACAAGTAACCAAATTCATTTGTGAAGCTTCAGATGAGAAATTATTATTGAGAAAGGTTTGTGTTTGACTTATATGTAAAAAAATTTCCTTCCGATAGTAATACTAACTATTTCGTACAGCTACGTTTGATATTTGGTATTTATGGAGCACGTCGACACGTCGGACAAAAGCAAATCGGAGAATTCGACTAAAACTGTAAATATCAGTAACATTACAAATTGTACCAGTAATGTTACATTTAATTAATTTATTGTTAAAAATAAAGTCTATTCGGTTAGTTCTTCTGTTACTATATACATTCTTAAAAAGCAATGTACCATAATTGGCTGTTTACAAGGAAAACTTATATCTTACATGTCACTCGATCCAGTAAACTTAAAATAGAATTTATTACAAAAATTTCACAATAAAAAATGTAGTTCAATTTTAAATACAAATAAAGATTTTGACGGATGTCAAAAATTTTGTGTAAAAATGCAGATCGCCAACATTAATTTCATGGCGCAAAAATTTGACTTCAATAAAAATGTTATTATAAGACCCGAATAAGACTGAAAATTGTTAAATTACATTGAAAGTATACTTTAGGAAAGAATTAACTGTAGCTGAAGTATCTAAAAATTCTTGTTATAAAATTAGTCTTTAGTATTGTTACCTACAATTACACGAGAAAAACTTTTGCGTGCACTGCACGGGAAAGATGACCTTTCATAGGTCATAAACAAGTACGAAATACATATGTTTTCATTGTGATATAATGAAAAATACGTATACGAATAACAGATTCTTTAAATAATGAAAATGATGCATTAAGCAAATATATTACAAGATTAGAAAAAATTACCGACAATAATCTTCGTATACAGGTATGAATAAATGTAAGAAAATTTAGTTTTATATAGTAATAATAGTATATTATATATCAAGGTTGAGAAGTGCATCATTATAACCTAAGCGATAGATTATATCGCGAGACGCGAAGCGTCGAGGGATATAAATCGCGCAGGTTATAATGAACTTCTCAACCGTGTTATATATACAATTTTTTCCACTGCTAGAATTATTAAAACCTTTCTACCTGTTACTAAATCAAATTTAAAATTTAAGATATTAATTTTAAATTAAAAATCAAGTCAGTAATTCTGACAGTTGTCATTGGTTTAATAGAATTAATTTTGACGTAATTCTTAATTGTGATTTAAAACACAAAAATAAACAGATAACGTAAGTTTTTATTGCTAAAGTTGTTTAAATTGTTTAAAAACATTATTATTTTAAGCATTGATTATATGTAAAACATATTTAACTCAATAATATTTACATTTAATTAAGCGCGAACTTCAAATAACTTACTTTTTAAAATCAAATTAATTTATTAATTGAGCGATTTGAAAACTTAAATTAGCATTAAATAAAATCTCTTGCTCTTGGTACGCAGTTTGGTAAACTTTTTTTCGTTGAAACTGTTGTAGTATTATCAGAAAATGTAAATATGTTCATTATTAACTACTAGTTAATAATGAAATATTATTTACCTGCGCTTAAAAAAGTACAACTTCACGGCCTTCTATTATACGTAATAATGCAAGCGTATACAACTAGTAGTGGAAAAAATACATTACATACATAAAATTATTTATTCCTTGATTTTGGTAATTTACAGACCCCTTTAAAGAATGAAAAAAGTTTTTAATTGGTTACGTACTTCTCTTGAAGTTTTAGAACTTCCGTTGCTATTTTGTTTTGTCAGTTTTTAGAGGTTTTTTGTATGATAATCAATTGAATGCATTTTCAATTATTCTTCTTGCACGAGATTATCAGTTCTAGTTTTTTTGGTAAGCCCTCGTTTAGGATACGGCTTCATTACATTTCTAGATAATAGAAAGGCGTCATCAGCAACAGTAGTAGGTTTTCTATTCCTGGCAATGCTTTAGGTGGTGGTAGATTTAAATAAGTACTCGCTAAACTTTTGGATAATCTACTGTTATTAATGGCACCACCATTGTTGATACCAATATTTATGTAAATGAATTTGTAGTTATCATCTGCTAATCCTAACAGTATTATACTACTGGATCCTTTATAATTAATGTAATGTAATGTGACGGCCATTAACGGTTCCGATAGAATGTGAAAATTGCCATATGCAATTTTCTTTCATTATTCTGAAGTTTTTGTCGTCTGAAAAAAGGTTGTAACTTTAATATTATTGCATTGAAAACATCACTATAAGCTTATTCATTCTGGTTTCGTGTATTCTTGTAGCATACATTAGTGACCTGAAGGTTTCTCCTGCAGTCAAGTTTGGTTCTTTGAGGCCTATGTTAGCACTTATTTGCTTCTGGCAGGAATAGATTCTCGTAAATGTCTGTTTTGCTTAGTGTTTTTACATTTTAATGATAGTATGTATTTAAACTGATCACTGCTTAATCAAAGTAAATTTCTATAGGATGTAAGATCTTGCAAGAACTCATTGTTTAGCATATTTAAAATTCCTCTGCAATTGTCTGGCTTTTCAACGACTTTCTACACGACGCTCGACTACGATTAGTACGTATTTGTTTTAACCGTAATAACTTTTTGCAATCAGTACGGAAGTAACTGTAACCTTTGATTTAATTAACGTTGTATCTATCCTGGCAAGTAGACTAATAACCAAATTTAAAACAAAGTTTTTTTATCTATACAATGAAATACTTATAAGTTATGTTGTAAACATGAGCACAACTAAAAAAAATGTAATTTCTTATTTGTCATTGAAAATGCGCAGACGCAAATACGTATTTTATAAACAAAATTACGCAGTGTCAGTGTCTTTAAATGAATTTCTATATAATTTTGTTCTAAATTTTGTGCTAAATTTAGTATAGTGTCGAACGGCTCTAATAATAAAAAAATTGAAACTGTAATAACATTATAATATACATATATATGTTATTACAAATTAAAGTGAAAATAAATAAAAAATGTTAACAAAATTTTGCAGGCTGTAAATAAATAATAAACAACGCTTTTTCTTATTTTTAGTAGTTTTTATATTATTTTTTTGCTATTTTACGTTATATAATTAACTTTCTTTTTTAAATTGCATTTTAAAATAAAAAATTATTTTTTTATATTTGAAATGCTAATAAATTGTAATGCAAGCAAACAATAATTTAACAAAATTAAAAAAGCAAATTTTTTTCACATTTTACATACCAAAAATTTTATATTTTATTTGAATTTTGATATGATCTTATAGTAAAACAAGAAAGCAATTAGAAAAATGTATTCGTAGATTTAAAACATAATATTTTATAGCTTTCAAAATCGTTAAAGTAAAAGTTAAATATTTTCTAACAAATTAAATACATGTTTTTGCAGTTTATACAAAACCGCTTAAATTGAATGTTCGAAGAACGGAAATTACTACCTACTATACGAAAGCTGTCATTTTCCGTTTGTATTTTGTTCAAATAACTTTACAATTAAAAGACATTACAGCATTTGTGTTATACCCAAGATCACAAAATTTCTTTTTTTTTACCTAAATATGTACAAAGTATATTTCTCATTATCTACAACAATACACTTTGGAAACCATTTAAACTAAAAATAATAGTCTTTATTGCACAAAAAATATATCTTAATTTGTAATTAATTTATTAATGAAATACAACGTAATACATTCGTAATTCATAAAGAGTTGTGTAAAATATTTGTATGTTAAGAACGTCTATTTTAAATCTAATATAAATCTGTTTTTGTTACCTAACGTGTTTTGTGTTCTATACATGTTCTTAATGTGCTTAACCAATGTTACTTGGTATGCAATCTGCAGCTAACAATAGTAGCTACTTAATTAGTTTTATCAGTTGTAAGCTCAAGTTAATTTAGATGTGCATGTTGTGTAATGTTAATTGCAGTATCAGAATTCTTACGTATTACGTACATTTTAATTTTTTTATAGAAAAACAATCACGATTTATTAAATTTGCAAATTAACTGTTGTAAATTTTAAAACAAATAATGAATTAACTTTTGATTAACCCAAATCGGTTTTTTAAAAACAATTTATTTTATTATGATTACAATAAAAATGTTTAGTAGCTACAATTCTAATGTTAAATGTGTGAAAATACAATTACAACTAACTGTTTTGCAAGGTGTGCAAGGTCTTATATATATGGTTACATTTTATACTCAGCACTTTACAATTTTCTCGTGAGATAATTAATACGACCACTGCATATTCATAAATTTATTAATGGTTGTAACTTGCGTTGCATTTTCTTGTGTACTTCCTTGTGGACTTTCGTATTTACGTTTGCTTTACATTTACGTTGTCAGTTACCAATATTTTTTTATTGCATTCGGATGTATTTCTATTTGATTGACGTATTTCAAATCAAGTTGGTATTATTTCGAGTTTGTAATGAATTAATTCAGATTGCATTAACAGAGTTTTGTTTATGTTTCGTTACCTTTGCTTACAGTTGCAATACCATGTGTAAAACCTGGTTCAAACTCACGTGATAATACGTTTTGTTTTAAATTTGCATCTCAGTCGCATTTTCATAACATGTAGTTTCTTTTGAAAACTTTTTTTATCGTATGTGTATTGTTTATAAAGGGAGAACGTTTTTAATTAATAAAACAATTGGATAGAAATTTCTTCTCGAAAAACAATATGTCGTAGTGTTATTTTTTTAGTGGCATTGATTGATACTTAATATTCTAATATTTTAACAAACTAAAAAAATAATAATTATTTGTAAAACTCAATATGTATCATCAAAAATTGTGACGTACTTTAACGATGACAAAAAACAAATTTTTTAAGTTTTGTGATCTTCAGCTATCTGTGATTTTTAGCCCCAGTATAAAAAGTGGCAGGTGAAGGTAAAGTAATAGAAAATATAAGAGCGTCACGTGGTTTCTCGTCGAATATCTGATTGTATAGTACGCGTGTCGCTAATAGTTCGGAATGTCATCGAACAAAATGCAACCTTAGGAATGTTCCAAATATTGTAAAATTTAGTGATGAACTTTAAGTAGATATCATAAAAAAAAACAATTCTAAATATTTTAATCAATATTTATAGTAGCCCAAATAAAACTCAAAAATAACAAAATAATAAAGTGAAAAATAAACAAATTACACTACGATAACCAGCGTTATCAGATAACGCAGCGTGGAGTACAATACAAAATGTATATTGATATTAAAAATTATAAAATAATTAAATTCTTAAGTATTTGTTGATCAGGGTCTCAACAGAAGCAAAACAAAAAATTACATAAGTATAAAACTTTTTGTAAGCTTTAAAACGTTTTATTCTATCTTATTAGAGTAACTTTTGTTTTGTTTTTGTTCTTATTGCATCAGAATATTCCGTTAAAGGTCATGAAAACCCAATTCAACATGCAAAAAATTTGAGAATAATTTAACTAACAATATTAATAGGTGAATAAAATTATAGTAATAATAAATATTAAAAAAACTTGCATGACTATGAGTGCCGCACTTCTTCTGCTCCATATTTATGAAATAATCGAAATTGGTACCTCAGAAAAAAATAATAGTAGCAGCTTAATTTTTTATTCAGCATAATCAAAAGAAATTGACAGAAAAAAAACGCTGTAAATAAAAAAAAAATTATTAGCAAAAACATAAATACCAAAAATAAAACCATTTTCTAAATCGTAGGAGGTAATAAATGTACAAAATTAGGCCAAAAGCAAATTTTGTCATTTTCTGAAATTTCCGGAAGTATGTGATCCTACTTTTTGTCGATACTGGGAACTTTCGCACAAGTTATGTATACCAAAATTCTAACAAATTGCCTGGGCACAGGAAACCGCTAATACCCTCCCGTTTATAAAATCTACAAACATGATCTTAGTAGAAACATACATGTAACGGCGACGCTACAGTTTTAGCGTATATGATGGCTCCCTATTTTCTACTCCTCTCGACATTGTTAACCAAAAAATAGTTACAATTTTTTTATTGATGTAAAATATTACACATTAAATTTAAAAATATGTTTTCTTGTAGGTTCTATTGCAAAAACATGGTTATTTTCAAGTAAAAGTACAATTTTGCCAGAAATGCATACCATGTTTACCTGAAGACTGTAAAATCATTAAAAGTTTATAGTTATAAATACATATTATTACAAAAAAAAATTAGAAAAAATATATTGCATTTTAATTATTTAATTTTTGCTATTACGCAGATATAATATAAGTTTAAAAATTCCTTGCTTTGTGTCAATGAATAAAATAACAACTGTTTAATTTTTAAGTTTTTTAATTATTTAAGTAGACAAAGTAAACAAAACAGAATTATTTATTTGACTACGAGCTATTATTTTTTTAATTAGTTTTATTACTAATACTTATACTGAATTTTTTTAAATATTGCGTTATGACGCAAACTCACATTATTATTGTATTGTTTAAAAAGTAATTTTATTTTTTTACATATAACAGTAATGTTTATTTTGTAGTTACATTGCTTTTGTAATAGCGAAGGCTTCCACGGCCGGAGTCTATACTAAGATAAGAACGTCTTCCGGGTTTGGACCGTGTCAATGTTTTAACGGAAGTTGCCAACGTTTCGCCCACTTTTGTAAGGGGCGTTGGCAACTTCGGTTACAACATTGACACGGTCCAAACCCGGAAGACGTTCTTATCTTACTATACATTGCTTTTGTTTATTTTGGAGAAAATAATTATTTATATACTAATTAAAAAAGTAAACATTTTTTCTACGTTGTACTTTCATTTGTAGTTAAAAGAAATCGTGTAATTATAAATTACAGAATTTATTTATTTTATGTAATTAACGACAAAAAATGATGTGGCATTTTGTATTAATTTTTTTTAACTTAGTTTTGTTTAGTGAGTTATTACATTGTAAAGTAAATACGTTGTAAAGTAAAATAACTGTTTTTATAAAATACCTAAAACCATATACTAGTTCAAAAATGTCACGCTATTTTTTTATGGAGTATAATATAACTGTAATAAAATGTTTGTATTAGTTGTTTAACTTTTTTTTATATTCTCAAGTTGTTAACTATTATTTTTTTACAACACATACATATTGTTGAACATGTATACTTTATTATTTAAACGTGTAATTTTCTTTTCGACACGTCAAACAATTAAAACAATTAATTAGATTTGTTTTATGTAATATGAAACATAAATGTAAATATTTGGGTAAATACGTATATTTATTTTTTGTTACACAAATCTTGATTATAGCATGTTTGTTTTACTTGTGAATTTTAAATAAAACGTTCTACAATTTTTGTACATATTTAATTTGATTTTAGTAAAATTTTGTAAGAATTATAAATTTAATCACATTTAAACAGTAGAAAAATTTTATTTTAATTGATAATGTAATTTTCTTAATTATTTATTTATCTTATTTAATTAAATTTGTTTTTACTTACATATGTACCAAATATGTTTCATGATAAAAACTATAATCAATCTAACGTTAATAATTAAATTTTTTTTAGTTTTATGTACAGTAAAACCTCTTAATAACAAACAGCCGCGGGGTAGGATATATTGTTCATTATAGAGAAGTCTCTGCTAAAGAGAGGGCTGTATTTATTTGCGTAAAACTAGTAACGGGTTGGTTTTCTCGTACCATCGAATCCTTTTAGTGGAGCTATTTTCATTGCGTGTTAGCAGTTTGGGTTGTCTGCAATTTTAAGTTTTAAACGGTTTTTGAAAAAAACCGTAATAGGGCTTATCACTTTATGCAGGATATACATTTTTAAAACATTTTTTCGTGGTGTTAGAAAAAGTAAAACCGTGTGGTAAAAAATAGTTATGGAACAAGTTGGTTTTAAGCTGGAGGCATCGACTGCGTATCAAGATTATTCGAATTAACACTGCTACATGCAGGACTTTAGTGGTTTATACCTTCTTTTGTCACCAGCAATTTTGCGTTTACGGGTACAAATTATTACTGCGACTAGTGGCACTTTGCTAATGAGGATCACAAGGCTCGCCAAACTTATTCCACCGTCACCGCCCAAGAAAGGCAATCTACAAGTAAAAGTTAAACTTTTACCGGTTGTAACTACTCACCACCGCACTTCAAGAGCAAGGCACGTTTTCCACCTAATGACCCCACTCGCATGCAAAGGTGTCCGGGGGTTACACCACCATCACCATCAAGTAGCAGCGTAAGACTTCTTTGACACTGCTAGGGATCGTAAGCCAACCCAACGTCTACATTAATTGTAAGCAGTTTTAAACTTTCTACCAGAGCCTTAAGTAAACTAATTCGAGGTTATGACTTTAAAATTCATATTTTTTATTAAAAATAATATCATAATCAGTGATTTAATTATGCTTTTTACTTACTTTTGTACCTTGCCATTTAAGTTTTTGTTTGTTACTGTCACTAAATTTATCCAAAACACATGTAACTGGCGCAAAAAGTTTAATTTTAATCATTCTTTTTGTTGAATTAAATGTCATTTATCATGTATTCCAAAAAAAACTGATAAGACTAAGCTTGAGTAATATTTTAATTACGTTTCTTTATTGTTAAATAAATTGAATATTTTAATTTCCTGAATATGAAAGTGTCATTACTCAATAATTAAAAGTATCGGTGCAAAAAAATTCAATACTACGGCCTTCTTTTTACGAGTACATTTTGTATTATTTGCATGTTAACAAATAACATTACTTTTTTTTTCAAGTATACATGTACCTATTTATTGTTTATTTATTCCTACAAATATTTAATTTTTTTAAATTTCTCTTACTACAAGTAATATTCCCACATTGCATTTATATGAACTTGTATAAACATTATTTAACGTTGTCCCACATATTATTTTAAGAATTTAGATATGAATAGAAAAATTAATAAGAGAATAAAAATTAGGCAACAAAAAATTATTTTTTATACATTTAATTTTAGTAATTATTCTATAAACAACTGCATAACACTGATTAATATTTCAGATACCTATAAGAACTTTTAAAGATATGAAATTTTATTCTCAGTGTTAGTTTGAAGATTAATTTTTATACATAATATAAACGGTCTAATAAAAATTTATTCAATTTTTTTTAAATCTTATGACATTACAAAGTCGGATTGTAAACGTGTCTTTATTAATGTAATCATTAAACTATTTTTGTTTAATGTTAAATTGTAATATGTTTCCACATAACAATGAATAAAATTTCTACTCATTCATAAAAAATGTTCAAATAATGCTAAAATATTAAAATATAGAACTTTTATCAATTTTTTGTATATAATACTGTCAGTCAATAAAATTTCAAATATAGGTAGGATTAAACATAATTAATAAAATTTAATATCTAAATCCCTTAATTATTGTTATGTTAAATGTTAACATTTTAAAATGTGCAATGAAACATGATTGTTTATTTTTAATTGAATTGTCTACATTCATCGACGCAATATTTAATATCAACCTTAAATTTATCTTATTTTTACGTATCAGGTAACGTTGATTTTTTCTAATACTGTACTTATACGGTAATAAAAATTTGTCAATTACAAAAACATAAACATTTTATATATTTATCGATTTCTATCATAACAGAAAAAAATAGCATTTTATAACGTAAAAAATAATTAGGGTTACATATTTTATAAAATAAAATAAAAATTTGACCACGACGGAAATTTTCGCTACAGGTGTAACCGTGTAATGGTTAAAATAAGCAAAATGCCGCCTTGTAAACTATAGGGCAATAAATAAATTAAAGAATAAATAATTCTTTCTTCACTTTTTCGCACAATAGGTATAATACGTTTTTAATCTAAAACATTTGGGTTGCACATTAGAATTTGTAAAAACCACAACCAACTAAACAAACAACTACAAATTTTGATTATATCTATGTAAATGTGATCTAATTATGAATCGAAAAAGACAAAGTCATTTGACATTGATAGTACGAGATTTATAATTACCAAAAGAATTATGAAAAAACATTACAAAGTGTAAGTATAGTAGCGTTTTAAAACTTTACATTTTGGCATCTGTGTTTGCATAAAAATTTGAAATTAAGGTACATTGGTACTACAATTAATACTTTTTTTTAATTTTTTAATTTATCTCTTGTTATTGTTAACATTATAACACATTAAAACGTCTTAAATTCGTCATTCAAATGTATTACCCATTTATTTTATATTTCGAAGTTTTTTATAAAAGCGGAGGTTTGATTAGTTTTTGATCACAATCCTGATGAAAACAAATGTAGTTTCTAGAAGGGTTATATCAGTTTTATAGAATACTTTCAAAAATATTTTTAAACAAAGTTTTTTTTTAAATAAAAGTTATCTGTAATGCGCTTTTGTTTAAACAATTTTTTGATATGAGGCTTAGTTTCTAAGATGCGGTAATCAAGTAACATTTTTAAAAAATTGAATTAACAATATCTTAAAAATTAATAATACTAAAAAGTTATCTACAACTTTTAGTTAAACAATTTTTTTTCTACGATTCAATTTTCTCAATTCCAGTTTTAAGAATAAATCACTTGTTAAAGTAACGTAAACACGATACCTCAAGAGCCGCTACGAATCGGTTGCAATTTGAAATCCTGTTGCGATCGGCTAGTTTACGTTTTTTGCAATTCAGTATATTCGCAATTTTTATTAACCGACCTCTAACTGTTCCTTTGTCATTTTCTTTAGAATGCTCTGATTCAATAAAACACTTATTAATAGAATTTAATTAGGTTCTACTTTAACGTCTGTTATTTAAGTGTTAGGGGTGTTAGATACTTCAAACATCATTTTAATTACCTACTATATATTTAATACAAGCATATTTTTACTAGGCAGTGTTAAAATGTAAAAAAAGTAATACATAAATGATTGCATTCATTAGATAAATCAAGGCTGTAATTAAAATGAGAGACGAGTCAATCATGAATAATACTAGTCTTTGCATTTGAATATAAAACAGCAAATTAATTACTTTATTAACAATTAGTTTTAAAGATAATCGTGCATACTTTATTTTTGCGAGTTTTTAAGCAAATATAAATACATTATTTTCCTTTTATTCTTTTGGTGTGAACATTTCTAAATACAAAGATTTCATAAATTAAGGAAACAACAAGCCAATAAAAATTTAAAATTTGTGATCAAGTGATCATGCACTATCGCATACACTAGGTTTAAAAAAACGAAGCAAGATATTTTCCCAAGTACAAACAGTTTATTTACTTCAAGGAATTGTTTGGTAAACGAATAATAACAGTGCCCGAGGGAACCTGATCATCGTATGTATTGTTTGCAGTTTAACAAAAAACAAGTGGCATTACATTCTTCACTTTTATCTTTTACTTGTGCTTTTATTTAAAAATAAATAAATCTAATAATAAAAATCTAAAAATATAAATTCAAGGTTTTGTGTTAACTGGTAAACGACAAATTTACCAAATGCTTCTCCAATATAGGAAACAAATTTCTTATTACGCCCAGAGTTTTGGGCATTACGTTTTTGCATCTTTTGTACCTACATAACTGTGCTTTTGTTCTGAAGTTATCGTCCATCAAAGTTTTTGAATTTTACTGTCACTTTGGATTCGTTTCACCTACATAAGTCGAAAAGTTTTATAAATTTGCATTTATAAACTGATTTTTAGATTACAAATTAGCTATTGAATACGTTATAACAGTTAAAATAATAATTTGATTGAATTTAATTTAGAATCATTTTGATCTGAAGCTGCGCAAGAAAAAGTTCGACAGCGCACTGTACATTCATTGATCAAAATAATATTTATTCTGAATCTATTTAATACATTTGCTAATTACTATTTATTTTAAACATTTCCCTTTGTCAAATGTTGGAATTTTGCTTCCAAGTTGCAATTTGTAACAGTTTTGATTTTTGCTAATACCTTTCAAATTAAAAAGTTTTTTTTTGTTTTTAAATAATAGTTTAAGTTAGTACCACATGGTTAGTACCAAAAAATTACTGTAACGCATTTAGTGTATTTATTTGTAAGATGTGGTTGTACTTAAAGAAAGATAGCATTAGAGTATAATATTTTATCTTTTATTTTTAAGTGAAATGGTCTATTGTCAGTTATTAATTTTTTCTCTGGCTGCTCGGACTGGTTAAAATTTCAAGTTTTTTAAATTCTGATTGGCTAATAAGCTTGATGGAAATAGTCTATATCACGGTTCTTAATTGTTTGACATCAGTTATAAGTAAACTAAAACCAATAAAAAATTAAAAGTTTATTTTAAAAAAAATGAAATAATAAATGTGTCTACAGTAGCGAATTTTGAATACTGTATTTTTAATGCATAGCTTTTCGTACGTTTTGAAGCTTAAGAAAATTTCAGAAATAAGTCTGAAAATTCATGCTATTTAAGTATTTAGCTTACCCTAGTAAGTAGAAATACTTTATCACATACATAGATTTTATTAAAATAGGTACCTATAGTTCGGCCGGTAGATCTTTGCGTTTGTATGATAACATCAAAGGACCATAACTGACCACTGATTCTTCTTTGTTTTCCACATATACTAATCCTGCAGAATGACAACACTTGATTATCCCTATATTTGTAATGTAATGTCTATATAACTTAGTTATGTCTTAAAATAATACAGTTCTAGTTCTATAAAAGAAATTACTTACCAGGATGTTTCAGAGCTCTTTCTAGTATCTTTTTTGATCTAGTTGACATCCTAATCGAAGAACAAATTTTTGGTGATACCTTTTTTTTAATGGCAGTGGAATAGGTACCACGAACAATTTGTCGTGGTGTTTTGAAAACGTTCATAATTGTTTCTATATGTAGGTACGTAAAACAACACAAAAACACACAATCATTAACGTTACACTTTACCAGCACTAATACAATGCAGAATACCGATGTATATATCGAACAAGTAATTAACTGAAAAAACCAAGTGACTACCTTTTATAGAATTTACCCCATTTTGCAATATGATTTGGTGAATTAAAAACAATAGCAAGAACGTGTGGTGGGGAGACAAGCATTACCATTAGAAAATATAATTCATTTACCACTCTTAACGACCAATTTAACACCACAGAAAATATTTACATAGGAAAACAATTTATTAAGTAATGATGTGATGCATCTCTAAATATCTATAACAGATCTATGTGGCCGCCGTTGTTTACCTATTTCTCGGACAACCCCCTAAGTACAACTTCTTCCTTTAAATTAAAAACTTACTGCTACACACATAAAAACGTTATCTTGAATTAAGAAAATATATATTCTAACATTTATTTTATTTAACTGTGCGATTTGTTTGATTTAAGAAAACATACTTTATTTAAAATCAGATTTTGAAACGAAGACAAAATTTTACCGGAAGAATTAATTTCTTAATTTAAGCAAATATATTCTTGTGGTTATTGAAAACAGAGATATTCTTGGATGAAGTTTGGGAATTAAAAAATTGTCCGTTAAAGAGAGGTGTCCGTTGATAGAGGATTAACTGTAATTAACAGCATGGCTGAGATATCACGCCTAGAAACATTATGTAAGTCAAGTTTTCTTTGATTTACTGGAAAGTTTCTGTAGATAAGTTTTAACAATAAACACTTTCGTTTCGAAAATCTAAGTAATAGTTAATTACAATGGTGAACCATATGTCATAAACAAATTCTGACTACAAATTAAGTTTAAATACAAAAAATGCCTTAATATTGTGGTGTAGTGTTGCTACTAAATAATGCTGTAAAAAGAAATATTGCTACATAATAGCAATAAAAAAAATCTTGTATGCACCACACAGAGTTGACGAGTGGTTGCCATCATCACTGCATAAATGGAAATTACATTAAAAAAATCTATATATGCACACAAATTATAGTGTATTTATTCAAGATTACAAGTTCTTAAACAGGAAATATTAACATACCCACAGTACTGTCAGTGTTTATATTTAGTTACACGTGTAAGAAAATTATATACAAGTATAACACTAAACAACTTATAAGTAAAATCTTTTTACGTATAATAATTATAATTAGTCTTTCAGATAGTAAATGTCCCAGCCAAGATAAATGACTGTTATTAATATTAGCCTTTTCTTTTGCGTATGGTTTTTATGTATACATAGCCTTAAGGTTTAATTTTAAGTTTGCATGTCATTTTGCTTTTAGCAGGTTTTTATTTTATTATAAATGAACTCCAGCACGCAAGAGTTGGGACTACTTCAGATTTTGGTAGACTATACTTAAAATAAAATGCGCTTAAATTATACTTGCGGTTCGATTCCTATAGTTTGACATCTATCGAACTGATGACTGCTGTGGAGCAATAACTCAATATAAATTTCTTATACCAATATTTAGCAAACGTATGTTGGAATTGAAAATGTTTGTTGGTGTTTTTTTATTGGAGTGAGGGAAACATGAGATTTATTTATATTTAGTGTGGAAAAATATTACATGGTGTCAATGTTACAATAGACGAAATGTTTGTTTCTTTTCGCGGTAAATGCAGGTTTGAGATGTACATGTTTAAAAACCCGAGAAAATATAAATTAAAAATATTGTGTTTATGCGATTTAAGACATTTTTATTTGGGTAATTTGTTTGTTTATACAAGCAAATATACAACTAAAAAACAGTATCAGTCCTAAGTCAAACTGTTCTAAATCTTACATCACTAATTGAAGGTGCAAACAGAAATATTATTTGCGATAATTGGTTTTGTGTCTGTAGAACTGTGTAATGTTTCAACTAAAAATTGAAAAGTTGTGGGTATTTTGAAGCAAAATAAATTCGATTTTTCCAGAATTTTAGAGAAACAGAAAACAACCAATATCATCTTTTCTATTTGAACGCAATAAAAATATAACAATTTATTCTTATGTACCCAAAAGAAATCTTGCTATTTCATTGCTCTACAATACACTAGGATCAAAAACTTGACGAAGAAAAAAATAAACCAGATGTCATTATGAACTATAATTATCATAAAACAGGTATAGATGCATAGATCAACTTTGCGCTAATTATACCGATGCAAGAAAAAATGAAATAGAATAAAAATTTTTATACTATTCTAAATGCTATAACAATGTTTAACTGCAATAAAAGAGTTAATTCCGTAGACGAGATTGCACGAAAAAACATTTGAAAAACGATTCTTTACTCATTATACATACCATTATATAGCAAACACATGTTATATATATACCTTACATTGTTTACTAAATATTTGTCTTTTAAGCAAAGCCAATGTAATTTTGATCAAAACATTGTTAAACGGGTATTTTGGTTCAGTGCTCAATATTTAAAAAAAAATGTTTTCAGAATTACTAGACGTATTTTATAGCAATAATAAATATAATAACATTATTATTTTTAAAATTGAATTACTGCGTATACTTTTTGTTCATTTACATAATATAGTAAAATGTAAAACTATTTTAATACTAAGACACAAGTAGAAAAGTACATTTCAGTATTCAAACGTTATATTTTTATAATATTAAAAACTTTTACTACATTTGCATGTGATATACGGTGACATCTGATTAAAACGTCAAAGTTTAGCAATATAACGTTTCTACATAAAATTAGAATGTTAAAACTACGTTACGGTGTGATATGGTAAATACAAATATGTAAATAAATTGAAAAAACATTTAGTTAAGTACAAAGTAAATAAGAAAGCATATATACAATAATAAAATCTAAACAAAATTTGTAAAAATTAATTCACAGAAAAACATCGAAACGCTTGGCGAATTTCCAGTTAACTGCAATAAGCCAAACGAGTACAATCTGATTAAGTACTTAACCACAGCACATTATACAAGAACATTATAATCTCCTTTGTAACTTTGTTAGGACGTAACTATATAAAACTATCCTTTGTTTAATTATGTTATGAAGATAAATTAATTATATTACATGTGATTTGAATATTTCAAGCAAAAAATGTCGTACTAGACTTTTAAACTTAGTTTTCTATAAAACAAAATAGCAGATATTGTAAACGTTTGATTTATTGATTTTTAAGACAAATTGTAAGAGCGCCAAATACATCTGTGGCTACACACAACCAATACTGTATAAACTATTTTTGTTTTTGGTGTTGATTCTATCAACTGTTACTGTAAAACTAAAACTATAAATTAATCTGTGTTAAAAAAGTGTTCACAGTAGGTAATTATAATTGTACATTCTAGTTTTTGTAACTCTAACTAAATAACTACATTAACTTAAATAAATATAATCATATACAATAAATAATAAAAAAATAAGTAGTTAAATAAATAAAAGTTATCAAAAAATAATGTTTTAAGTTTTGGAAATTTGTTTTTGTGTATATGTATAAACTTAACCTTATAATAAAACGTAAGACATCAAATAAACAAATCGTCTACGACAAATAAAAATTGTACACTTATACTAACTGATAGAATATTTATTATGTAAATGTGTTATAAATTTTGTAATTATTAATCATCAAATTAAAATGCATTATGCGTAACTGTATAAAATTGACTTGTTTCAAAACCAAAAAGCATAAACGAACACACACAAAAGATTATGTAAAGTGTATTCCGGAATACACTTTACATAACAACGCTGACCGTAAAAGCTATTCTTTAAAAACTTAATAAAAAATCTATATTGTAACACAAAGAACAGTTATAAATTGTTGATAAAACACAACTAAAACAAATTTTGAAGAATTAAAAACACATGTATTAGAAGTAAATAATACTTTTTTTAAATAAATATACTATTATTATTAAGTAAAGTATTACAAAAGTTGGTTTTAGTGTAAATTTGTATCAACATTTTTTAGTAATAAATCTTTTAATTTTTTAAGAATTAATTGTTACAGTATTTTAATTTAAAATTAAATAAAACAACTAAAACATTTATATTAAATTAAATAAAATTTATATTAAAAATATATTTAGTTTATTGATGTGTCATGTTATTATATACTAAATTAGGTAATCATAACATGATATGAAAGTTTTTTGTAAATTATTTGTTGGTTAGTTTTTTGGGTTATTAACTTTTGAGACGTTAAAATAACTATCTACGGTTGAAATAAAAATAAACTATGAATTGCTACTCGTTTACTTTTTTTATAATTTTATTATTTGAATAGTATAAAAGTCTTTTTATACTAAAATAATTTCTAAAATGTGTTTATCGCCTGTGATGTGTTAAATTTCAATTTGTAGTGTTTTACACTAGTTTATTAGTGTTAAAAGAAAATTGGTATTACACAATAAACTGTAAGCTATCTGTCAAATAGACATCAGGTTTGGTCATAAAATATAAAAGGATTAACAACATGTATTGTAAAAGAAAACATTTAGATGCTAATGTGTAATAAACGTAATAAAAAGTTTGCTTAGCTTGCTTAGTAGAATAGACGTAGGTAATACAAATATAGAAATCTTTTAACAGTTAAACTTTAAATAAAAAGACGTAAAAAATAATATCAAATAGAGTAAAACGCCAAACAAAGTCACGACATTTCTTGTCCTTGTTCACCAAAAGTACATCTAGTAGTTCTCATAAAATCGACTTTGAAAAATAATAACACAAACATTTGAAATAATTGTTAAGCAAAAAAAGATACAACCCAATGTGTAATAAAAAAATATTTGTTATGTTTAAAAATCCAAACATTTATTATGAAATGTAAAGTAACGCATAATACAACATAAAACAAGTTACATCAGATTTATTCAAAATACTTAATTTCCAAAAAACTTGCTTAATGTAAAATATTGATTAACCTTTTGCGGTCAAGATTTCTTTTTTCGGAACATCGCTTTTAGTAATTATGTATGTAAAAATGACTTTATTTTAAGTATAACTAATTTTTGATTGTAACTTAAAAGCACCTTAATTGAGTGTAATCAATTTAAATTTTTTAGTTTTAAGGTTTTTTTTTTTTACAAGAAACACTCAACAACTTTCAATTTTATGCTTGTTTGCAAAAAATTCTAAATAAATCAAATAAATATAGACGTTTTGCCTTCAAAATGTAAATATAATTTTGTAATATTATGACGTTGTGCTGTAGAAGATATTGAAATTTCAACATCACATAATGTAATTTATACGGTAATTAAAATACGATGGCAAAGCTACCTCATAATATAAATTTTAAGTAAATGGCTATAGAGATGGAACCGTTGATAGCTGATTTTATACCCGCGTAATTCAAATAAGTTTTAAATAAACTGCAGGTTAAAATCACAACGTATAAACGAGTAACAATGTCAACGCAAATGTGAAAATACCACCAGAGTGAACCACTAGACCTCCGTTTCGCGGGTATAAAATCAGAATCACTATAGCTATAGAACTGTCCATGCATTTGTGGAATTTTTGTAGAGTGTTCTCCCACTGCCGAAGAGCTCCAAAAGGGCGAAATACTGACTTGACAAAAGTTCTTTTTTGTACTCGATTACAATTACCTTGTTGCAACCAAATCAAAACTTCAACTAATTAAACAAAAGAAATGTGCAATGTAAGAAGTATAAATACCAAAATTAGCTTTATTCCGCCTTGATGTCTTCAGTTGCTAAATTATTTGTGTAAATTGCATTTATGAAATTTTATTTTGGCGTATGTGTTTCAGATTTGAGGTATTATTTATAATCAATGGTTATTCCTACCTACGAAGGTCGTGAGCTAGAAAAACTACCTTATGTACTATCAGCTGAAGAACAAGTAAAACAATAAATATTTTCAATAAAATCAAAACTTAATTAGTTGTTTTTTTCTAATGTTTGTACAGGCATTGCAAATTGTAGAAGATCGTGCCCGAAGTAGCACTAAAGAATTAACTCGCAAAATTAACGTATTGTATAGTACAGTACACCATATTCTCAAAAGTTATTTTCTGCATCCTTATGCCTTTCTTATACCATGTCCAAAAAGCTCAATAGTTAACAGACGTTAGTTTCTTAACAAAAAGCTTTAGAACTAGCTTTACTGCCAACGTATTATTTCCAGATAAGTAGCATAATTTGTAATCTAACTGGTCTAAAAAATCCGAATCTGTTATTTGTTCTTACTGGAGTCATATTAAAAAGATACCAGCTATTTTTCTTGTAGTAAAGAAAATATTAATATACAGTGCACGCCACTTATTAGAATTATGGATAATGTTATCAATCGGGCAATGTTATCATTTTATTAAAAAACAGGCCGGCCGTATGCTACTACATAGATAAAACACCGCTTATAGTAATCATAATTTCTTATCAATATTAAAGAAGTTATCAATGTTCTTCTCAGGTTTGTATCTATGCATACATTTTTTTGCTGAAGCTTTACAATTCGATTGTTTATAGTAAAAACTTTATTTTTGCAGTATTGTTTATTTATTTGTCTTTTGATTGACTTACGTAACGTTACATTATTTAAACATCTGTAAACATTCTCAGAAGAACTACTTAAATTAACTACGTCTTATGTGCTAACGTTATTTTATATTTATCTTAGGTTTCAGCAAATTGTTGAGAGAATTGTGTATTTCTGAATTAAACATCACAACGTTATTTGTTTTTTTTTTGTTAATAGTGGTTTTATTTTTTTAAACGTACTGTGTTTAGTAATTAAACATTACACATTTAATGCTTTTCTAAAGTTTTTGTGTATTACGCTTAACAATTATGTCTAAAACTTTAAAAATAAAATCGGAAACACCGAAAAATAAATAACGGTTACGGTTCGGTTTGGTACTTGGACAAATTTCGGTACCGGTTCTGGTTTTAGTTCAATTAAAAAATACCTGTTCCCTATCCAGTTTTTGGTTTTATATAGTTCCGGTCCCGGTTCCTGCTCCCCAAACGTCAATTGATCTTTATTTATTCTTAATAAACTGGTTTCATAATTGATAGCCAGTTTGGTCTCTTTATTTTACAACAACTTTTTTTTGCTTTTTTATTATATTCATTTGCATCTTTTCTATATTCTTTATCTAAACTTTCTGATTGTTTTTTGTTTCAGTTTTTACTTTTGTTTCTACAACTATATGTTTAATGTTGTTTTTACGTAGGATTTCGTTGACATGTTGATAACTTTAATGCACAAATCTTTATGCCATACACATAAACTGATTAGAGCGACATGATCAAGAAATTTAAAGTCTATTTAATTCCATTTATTACATCTAATAGCTAATCTTGTTACAACATTGTCTTTGACAAATTTAGACTTAGTTTTTGTTAATACCATTACATGACCTTTATAAACAGCACTTATAACAGAAATTAAGTTACCTTTTAGTTCAAAGACATGTAAAACATTGTACAACAATGTAGGTATTAATTCAATTCCATCTTTCCTATACCATATACCTTTAAATGATCACCATTTTCTACTGTTACATGTTTCTCTACACATAAGTCTTTATATTTTACAAAATAATGTTTATCTTTACACATATGCTCACATGCATCTATATCCATAACCCACACATTTTTCTAATTTAAGTTAGTAACAATAAAAGCGTTTGACACACTTGAATGATTGCTACTTTTTTCTTTTATTAATTTAAATCTACAGTCTTTAATAAAATGACCTGGTTTCTGACAATACTGACATCGTTTTATTTTGGGCGCAAAACCTGTTACAATTTGTTATTGTAGTGAAATAATAAAGAATAGTATTTTATTTACCAAATTTGTTTAGTTTTTAACTTTCAACTTTCTACATGACACTCTTATTATTTATCGGAGGTAACAAACAAGTAACAACATAACTACTAGTGCTTAAGCGAACTACTAACTATTGTTAATTCAACAAGTTTGCGCAGCTCTATGTAACCGAAAATTACACGATAGAAATGAACAGTGTTGACTTAGTCCGTCCGTTTATATCGTAGTTACCGATTTAAAAAATGGTAATCAAACGTTTCTTACAGAACTAAACTCAACGGTCGTAGCAGCATCTTGTTTTTATCAGCAAGCAAATCCTAAAAATTTAATGCTAATTATTCAAAAAAATATCGCAAGAGATATACCTTCTGCATTTGTACCGTAAAACATATTTGATAGTGTAAATCACATGTTTGTTATTATCGCTCACGAACGATGTGTTGTTTATCAGAGAAATACTAGATTACTATGTACTGAATGCAACAAATGACAATACAAAATTAGTTGTTTTCAAAATACCGTATAAATTAGTATATTAAATAATGAGCTCCATAAAAACTTTATGATCGAGTTTTTATATGATTCTTTAGAATGTGCACCTTTTTGGGTCAATTTTAAACAAAATTTATAAAAACCTAGAAAATTCCATAGATTGGTATTAAGTATTACATATTTTGACATGACTTGTCAGTTAATTAAATTTTAGCGTATTTACGTCACTAATACTAATCTTGCAAAAAAATTGCACCAGTTTTATTGAAGCACGCAAAATTTCTATTAAAGCAATGACGTCATTTGTGTGCTTTAGCAAGATCTAATAAAAACGCAAATTCTAAAAAATGGTTTTATTTTTTATTTTTACATTATTATAACTGAATTGCTTATTTCAGTAACAACCTAAGTTACATGTAAAATGCAAAACATAATTTTTTTAAGACATTGCGTTTAATATAAAATATGACACAACCGTCAAAAAATGAACCTTATCAACTCTTTTAGTACAACTTAATGTTTCACAAAAAAACTATAAAATGGTATAATAACATAATTAAAAACAAAAACACTTATCACAAATACAACAAACCGCGTGATTTGCAGAGCACAAAAACTAATTATAGTTCTTATACATTAACGCTAAACACAGAAATTAATTGAATTACAAAAAAAGTTAAATTAAAAAACATTAAACAAATGAGTATTTTAAGTTTAAGTGACTTTTTACACTTAAAGCTTAAACTCACACTATAAATTGTTTATAACTATACAAAGTAGCAACTACAGTCATGTCTAGAAGATTTACTTATAATAGATAATAAAACATCGATAAATTTAAATACGTCAATAACGGTGTAACAATCGCTTTATAAATACAAAATGATTTTAATTAAAACAAGCGTGGATACTTTTACCAAGATAAACAGACATATTTAACACAAAAGTGCCAAGTGGTTTAAACACGTTAAAAACAAATTGATGTTTAAAGTCCTACATGTTTTTGATTTGTCACTAAAGCAATTACATTTTTCAATGTTTTCAATGTAACTTATGCAATTTATACTAAAAACAAAAAAATTTTTCAGACACGTATTTTTTTGTTGTTACGGTTGCAAACGCCATAAATTCAACGTTAAACTTAAAATACATTTTAACATAGTACTAGTAACTAGTATAGAGACTAATTGTATTAAATAAAAACCAATGTAAGATGATTCTACAGCATTTTTGTGTTTGTTTTAAAATACAATGTATTTTAATGTGTACATATTGCACAATAGGTTGTTTTACCAATTACGTTTCTTAAATTTTAGCATAATATACTATGTTTGGTTAAAATGGTGTTAGTGCTTATAATTTGTTTTGCTCTTTGATTTTTATTTTACTCTTAACCGTAGACTATCTGCAATAATAGTTTTATATTTTTGTTTAATCGTTTGTTATAATACTATTAAAAACTAATACAAAAAAATTAGTCAGTAAAAAATCTATGTAGTATGTAATGTATTCAAAGTAATGGTATAGTTTTTTATTAATACATTATGAAATTGTCATAATAAACAAACTTAATTTGTTTTAGAATAATTCAAAACTTGAAAATAATAAGAAAGCTTGTTACCTATTAGTTTTATTTATTTTCAGTGCATCTCAATGAAGCAAATGAGCTTGAACACGCCAACTAAACGAGATCAGTCAAACGCTTCCAATAAACACGAGTTGGATAATGCAAATGCAACTAAATGTCGATATTCGAACGCAAAAACAATTATTACTTGCATCTATTAAACATCTATGAAACATGTTAGCGAATTATTATATTGTATTTGTACATCTGCGGTAAATTAAATAATAAGACGTAAAATATACAATATACAAAAACATGTTAAGGAAACACTAATATTTAAATTAAAAAATTAAATTATATTAACAGAAAATTTTATTTACAAACTACTGTGTAACTTAACACATTAGCAAACTTTATCAAACTTATCTAAACAAAGACATTTATAAGTACAAAATAGTATACTATATAGTATTTAAAACAAAATTACTACACTAACTGTAAAATTGCACATTACAAGTACAACATTTAAAAATCTAATCTTTAATTGAAAAACACGTTTAAATAAAATATTAAATAATAAATTAACAGCAAACGTAACAAATCATTGCAATATGTAATTAAATGTCTTAAATTGTGTTATGCTAAGAGCAGGTTGCACAAAGCAAATCAAAAATGTAAGAAGTGATAATTCCTCAAATCTATTGTTACATCAATATCTGACTAGTAATTACAGACAAATTGTTACGTTTTTGAATAGTGATTCAAATAATCAGTTACTAAATGCATGTTTTTTAATTTTAGATTAATGTAACTTTCCATCAAATTGTCAGAATCAGAACAAGTATTTTAAATCATTAAAATAGTTTAGTAATTTAATTTTTCTGTGGATCGATTGGTTTTTATTGATGATTAAGCCATTCAGTTGCTTTTGCTAAACACGCCTAATATTAAAATTGTGCTGTTTGTATGTTATTAATAACAATAAATATAAACAGATTTTAGTTTATTACCATAAATAACAACGTAAATTTTGTACAAAGCTTAACTTATCATGTAACTGTATTGTCATAATACTCGTGTACTTCTTTTGCATACATATCGAAAACATTACGTATTTCAAAATAAGACTAACTCTTAACATTTAGCCATCGTTTGTTTCATCGACATCATCTTCATCTTCACCAATTTGCAAAACATTGTTTACTATGCTTTGCTAAACTACACATAAACTTTTATATAATTGAAATTGTAACGATAAGTTAGTAAACAGCATTATTTTAGTAAATCATAAACAAAATGAGTTTTGGTATCACTCAGTTGTTGCTAAATCTATAAATTAAACTCCCTGCAAGTTGTTCATTTAAAACTACAACGTGCCATGCGTTCTGTTATGGTTGATTTTATCACAAGTATATATTATCGACAAACAATTAAGAATCTTTCATCAGGTCTGAGTGGTACATACCAGAAACTTTTTTTTTGAATTGCCATTATGTAGATATTGCAACGTACAAAGGTTACACCGCAACATGATGGATAGATAAACTATATCTTTAGTCTATAAGTAGGTAAACTAGTTTCTTGTTTCTCTTTAAAGTATCATTTGGTAACGACAACACTAAACTACAATAGCATTTTTTGTGCTTCCGTCCGTTTTGACCTATTTTACAGGCATCATAATCGGGCGGAAATTTTACTTTTCCGGCCTAAGCCGGTAAAAAGTAGTAGAATTTTATAACTAAAAGTTGGTACTAGTAATTATTAATTAATTAAACGTCATCTGTCAATTTGTGAGATTTATTAACATACACCTGTGTTATTGTTTCGAGTAGCACTAGCAACATTTTTTTACACAAATATAACAAATTTGCTTATATCTTAAAATTGCTAAAAACAACAATAATTTTACTTTCATATAAGCGAAACTGTAATAATATTATGTAATTGTCAAATTAATTTCAAAAACAATTGTATTTCGTCATTACAGGTTTTAGTTTTATCAACAAATGTTATTAAATTTTATTAAAAATTAATACTTAAATAACTGCTAGTCTAGAAAGTACTATTTTGCAAGTATTCGCTTTTTGTAGTCCTCAGCTTTACCTCGGCCTACAATTATGCTCATACTTGCAAAATAGTACTTTCTAGACTAGTGATACAAATAACTATTTTGTACTCAAACTCAATTGTTGTAAGAATTCGTATGTAGCATTTATTTCACCGCTGTAACTTGTAATTAACTTTCATTTACAATTTCGGAACTAAAATGTTTGTAGTTAAAAGTTTTTTATCTACAAAAATTAATGTATTCAAATTGCCACTGTTTTTACCGTGTACGTTTAATGTTTCCTGTTCAGCTTATAGTTTAGTTACGAATAACAATATTTGCTATTAGTAAACCATTTTTAAATGTATAAACTTACATTATTTACTTTACAAATCATTTCAATCTTCCACTTACTGTTATCAAAGATAACTTTTTGATAACGTATTAATTTCTGATTTTCTTCGATTTTTTGTTAATTACGTAAAATTAAAAAATATAACAATCATTGATATTTTCAAATTTTTTACTAACTATAATCAAATTTAAATTTAATTGACGTTATCCTTATTAAAGAAAATAGATTTAAGATAAACTATATAACTTTGTTATTGTTTAAAAATTACAGTATGCAAATTTGTATGATTATAAGAAAATGCAAAAATTATTAATATACGATCGACGAAAAAACTAAAAAACCAACTCGTTTGATAATAGGCGATTAATAATCTCGACAATATTAACGCTTTTGCTCAATCGCGCGTTAAAAAATTTCAATTATTAGTTGCATTCATTACCAACCTCAATGGTTAAATAATTATTAATATAAAGTAAAATTTACATCAAAATATATACTTAAACCAATGTAAATAAGATTATTAATATTAACATGTATAAGAATTGAACTCTTACAGTAACTATATACTGCAATAGCTTATTCTCATAGACAAATAATGAATATGTACTATTAATATTATTTAATTTCAAATGTGTGGTTTGTTTGCTTAATTAGTCATCGTATTTGACTTCCATTGTTTGCATGCAATGGGTATTGTATGGACTGAATTTACGCTACGAACCATTAGGCAATTGTCATACATTATATGCTTATTAAATAATGTATTCAACTAGAGATGCTAATGTGTTTCAATTTTTTAAACTGCTAAATTGTCACAGTTCTAGTAGAAATTATTCTACGAACATTGTTTATTTATTTACTTTTTTAAAATATTTATACTCATAATTTTTTTTTTGGAGTAAATTACTTTACTTATGTATTTATTAATTTATAAATAAATCTATTAAATTTGACAACTTGTTACATTCTAATCACAAATCACATAACTTTTTCTTATTGGTGTAGAGATAACGAAAAATACTTTTTTTGTTTAAAATTAATAACTTCTTGCTTTATGACGTTTATAAAATATTTGTGGATTTTAATTATAAATGATGTATTCCAATATTATACAAGTTTGTATTTTGTTTTCTTTTTAATATACGGTGTGCATAAAAAATTATAAACTAACATTTAAATTATAATTTATAACGCTTCGTTAGAAATATTATCAATTACAGTTTAACGCATGAAATAAGTAAAGCTTTAAAGAACGTAAAGTTAAAATAAAGCAATGAATGTTTGAAATAATAGTACTTTTCTTATTTTACTATTACAGGTTTTAGCATAGTTAAGCAAATATAAATACAAAAACTTATTTGGTTTAAAACCTGTGAATTGACCAAACTGTAGTTGTGTTTGGTTTTTAAGGTAAAAAATATATACAAAAATTATTTATTTAAAATGATAATTGTTACTGCATGACTTAAAATAAATTGAATTAATTATGTACTAATTTATACAATAAAATTTGCAATTTTTTTTAAATAATAACAATTTATTTAAAGTAACCGTATTTAAAATTCACTTTAAATTTATAAACATATTTATTAACATGATAAAAACTAATAGTAAATGAATTTTTTTTTCTCAGATATTAAATTATTAGGTTTTAATCTCCAGAGTATTTACTTCTTTATTTGCTAAGTAAAAATCATGAATTTAAAAGTAGTGTTATAGTTTTGATATACTCAAAATCTTTTAGTAAGTTCGAATTTAAACATAAAAGTATATAAATTTTTTTAAGTTTTGCAGTTTCGAGATTAACAACACAATACAGTTTAATAATTTAAATTTAAATATATTTAACAAACATATACAAAAATTTAAAAAAAATAAATTACCAAATAATATCAATTAAAATTTATTAACGTAATAAATAAACTTTTCAAAATTAACCATGCAGTCTTTGTCGACCAAAAGTTGAAATTTGAGGCAATACTGCGAATTTGTTATTTTTGCTTGCTATTTTTATATGTAAGTACACTGATTTTAAAATGATTTTTCATTGTTTTTGTTAACTATGAACGCGATGGTTTCATTTTAATTGTCTAATTATGCTTTTCAAAGTTTAATTAACACGTGCTACAATTATTGATAGTTAGTTAGTACTAAATGTACTATTTTGAACAGTTAAAGTCTTTGAAAACAACAATAATAAAAAAAATAGTAATAAAAAATTAATATCTCAAACAATTTTATACTAACTTGAGTTTTCATGAAATAAAGTTGTATAGCATAGTTTCTAAATTATCTGTGTCATTTGTGTAGTGTAATAGTAGATTACACACCGAGGCGGAAAGTTTTCCATTTCTGGAACACTTTTGCCAAGATTTGTATACAATTGTATTTACAATCAGCCATTAAATAAAATAAATAACATAAAACTAATAAAAAATGAATGAAAACCTACTTCCAAAATATTATCGTTTATTTCGGTAAAATATTAACACATAGTAGGCACTTTACAATTAACATATACGTATTTAATTTATCATTGTCATTTTATCAAATTAGTTAAAACAAAACACACACAAATTACAGGTTCGGAAAGTGTACATTACTGACCGTGAGGTTTTATTACATACTCGTTTTTTTTAACCATGGAAACCGCTCACTTACCAACCTTTAAGAGTGTCGGAAAACTGTACGTTTCTAACTCAGTGTGAATAAAAATATAATCCATACAAGTAGCACAACGAAAAAATTTTTAACTTTAACTTATCTATTTATTAATTAATTAATCAAACATGACAAACTGTTTACAAGTAAGTACGCATTTAGAAACATAAATTAAAAAAAAAACTGTTTAGAATAAGTACCTAATACCACTGTGTATAAATGTTATAATAAGCCAATGTAATAGAAAATTCCCAAAAAGTGAACTACTTTAATCCCCAATAAGTATCGCTTATATGAACTTTTTTTAAAATCAATTATAGACACGAACCTAAATATGAATAAATGCGAGACATACGTTTCTAAGCGTTTGCTTACAAGTACACATGTTTACTGACATAACCCAACATAACTTCGATAATTTAAATATTAACTATCATTTAACATAAACAATAACGTTAATTTCTAAAAGTTGGCGTATTAGCAATCTACGACAAACATTTCTGAATAGGTTAGAGTATTTAAGTACACTGTATGACCAGTAAATTAAAAAAATTTGTAATGTTGAACCTCTAAGTATGATTTATAATATCGTAGACTTTCAATAAAAGAAATTTACTAGTGTCTGGTTGTTGCCTAAACGGTAACACAAAAAAGCTTTGATGTAATTGTGAAATCGACAACGTTTTCTAAATCAAATAAGGTAATTTCTGGATATTTAAAAATTATTTTTTACATAACAGGTATTGTTATTAGGAAAGAAACTTTATAAGTTCAGCAGGGCGAAGTATTAATATCTCTAAAGACAGTGGTTTCGACAATTTCAAGTATCGTAAAAATAATCATACATTAAATGTACTTGCCAAACATAAAAGAAGTTCTAATTTTAGACCAGATTTTACCACAATGAACAGTTCAGAAAATAATTACAGTGCTATACCAGATTATCTAGAAAGTTTTTGCTTAATTCGGTTTGAAAAAAAGTTGCGACCACAGAAATTTGTTGATTGGTGATGTTGTTATTTAAAAAAATTGGAAGAAAATAATACTCTATGGGTAAACAAATAACAGTAGTTTAAACGTTTTTTTCTTGGTTTTGATTTTTACATGTGTAATTTTTGAGGTAAAACCGAAAAAAATATAAAGACGTGGTGTAGGTTAAGAAACCGTAAGAATTGTTTGTTTTTGTGTCAGAATAATGATGATAATTGTTAATTTGGTAACTATGTATAATCAGTATCACTGAGAAAATTGACTGAGTACAATAACAATAAAAATGAATTCAACATACTCCTTTAAATAATAATGCACAGATCAATATTCTAAGTAAGAAAAAACATCTCTGCATTTAGTAACTAACAAATTCTATTTATCAAAACTAGGATTATTTTAATAAATTTTAAATAATTCTTTGTATATTTAAGTTCTTTTTTAATATCTTCCAATCGTTGTTTAAGTTTTACTAAAACCTTAGGGCTAAGTCGTTTACTTTCTTTTGAAAATATTTGCAAGTGATAAACCAGGTTGACGTTTTTTTGGTATTAGAAAGCAAATTTTTACATTCTATGGTAATTATAACTTTTTTTCTGGCGCCGCGTCGTTTGTTTGGAAAATTGTGTTGATTCAAGAAATTCAAAAATGTGTTAATTCTTGAAATATCTGCTAAAAATATGAGCAACAGTTTATTGAATTTGGTGTGACGTCTAGAAAAATATATTAAAATGTTTTTAGCAAATAAAAAATTGCAAAAATTCACAAATTAGGATAAAAAAAAGAAGGTATTTAGCGAATTACTTTGAAACTATAAGAGATAATCAAAATCTGAAAACAGATTTAAAAAAAAATTAATTTCTGATAAAAAATCTTAACTCTTGGAACTTTAATCTCCATTGCTAATAATTTTAAATGAACGCTGAAACTAGGCTTCCGCGTGACAATTTCGGGACTCACGCGCGGCTTCTAAAGCGAGTACGACACATAAAATAATTTTTTTAAGTATTAAATGTTAATTACAAAATTAAAAAGAATTATGTTGTTTTGGGGCAATAAGGTCTTGTTAAAAAAAATTTTTAACAAGTTAGTCGATTGGTAATTAAGAAATTTTTTTATGACCTTCGTCATTATTGCAAGCAAAGAAAATTGTTTAAATGATTAACACAAAAATTTAGTATTAGATACACCATATATATTTTATTTTTTTTAATTAACAAAAAAATTATTTTATGTGACCTATACTCGTTTCAGAAGCGCGCTCGAATAGTCAAAATAGTCAGGCGGAGGCATACCGTCAGCGTTTTTTTAAATTTATTAACAATGAAGATAGAGCTATGAAAGTTGCGACCTTTTTATTTCTTCCACTTCAAAAAACTTTTTATTTACATTTTGATTATCTCTTATAGTTTCTGAATTATTCTAAAAAAACTAAATACCTTTTTTTATCTTAATTTGTTTATAATTTTTGCAATTTTTTATCTGCTAAATCTGCTGATACACTTTTCTAGACGTCATTCTAAATTTAACGAGCCATTGTTTATATTTTTAGGAGTTATTTCAAGAATTAACACGTTTTTGAACTGGTCGATTATACTAGACTACATGAAAATTTTCTGTAGATTCTAAGTTTATATAAGAATTATATTCTATAAAAAGGTTTGCTTTTAAATGACTTGCAACTTAGAATGGATTTTCATAAAATGATTTTCGCAAACATATTTTTTTTAGTTTTTGGAGAAAAATTACCTAAAACAAAATGTTTACGTATCTATTTGCTGTTATAAAAATTTTTTTCTAAAAGATTTATAATTTTGTTTTGCGTCAGAAAAGAAGCAAAATGCCAAAGATATTATCTATTCAGTTGATCGTGTCTTGTCGAGTTTTAGTAATATGTAAAAAATATAAGTGGATAAGTACCCAAGCAACACTAATTGCAATGTAATCGTTAATTAAACAAATATTCAACTATAATCTGGTAAATTTTAGTATATTGTGTATTTAATACACCAGCATCATCTACGGTACTTGACTTAAACATGTATTTAATTAACCAGGTAATATTTTTCCACCAATTCTATCTTAACTTGCAATTATTTTAGGAACACGTTTCATTTTTTTAAATTAATGTTATTAGTAATTACATTAAACAGTTTTCTGAAATCGTTCTTTTGATATTTCTTTTGCTGACCGTTTCAGATATACCATTACATTCACTGGGTACTATTAATATACATTTATAATAATGATTTAAAACCTTGCTTTATTTTTTTTTATTAACAATATTAGCAGTTACTTAGCAATTTCTAAGCTAGTTTTTATATAATATTTGTAACCGTTTTTGGTAGACTGTCAGTTTACAAGACCTAGAAATTAAACCATTACATGTTACACTGTTTCAATTATCATGCCTATCTATTTAATTATATATTAGCATCTATTTATTTTCTTTTAGGTTTAGAAATTTTATATGAAAGAAGTTATATGTTTTATTTTGTACAATAACAATACAATTTATTTATTGCAACACTCGTTAAAATTTTGCAATCAGCCAAAAACCACCAATGCTTAACATTACATTCACGACTCACATCAATACATCAGATCACAGTTAAATATATATGCGTTTTTGCTTTTTAGTGTGCAGTTCACGTCTATACATTTATTATAATTATAGTGGTGACAAGAGCGATGCGGATCTGTGCTTATATTTCGTATAAGATTTTGTATTACTATAAAATATTTAAGCTAATAAGAAAAATTATGCATGTCGCTTAGGTTGAATGCAATAATGCTCAATTATTTTTGAGTCTCTTTCAAAGCCACACTACACGTTTGGCATTTAACAAACACCAAATACAATGTTTAAAATTTGACAAATATTTCCAATACGCAAACGTTTTTCGACTGTTGCCGCTGAATAAGTATATGATACTCAAACATCAAAACGTCCATAATTTTGTAACCTTAGTGATAGAATATACGATTGTTTAGTAATTATAGTTATAGTTATTGTTATTGTAAACTGTTACAAAAATTCGCAAATACTTATTAGCTAATACTGTTTTTGGCAACGTTTTGTTGTTTTAACAAAATTCAAATGTACTACTTAAAGTTAAGAAGCATTTTCTAAAGTAAAGTAGGTATCTAGTATCCAACAAACACAAGAGCATCGTGACTGATAAAGTTTGGTTTTTTAATGATAAAGCACGTACTTATTTAAGCTGCTGTGATTATTTAATTATAAACGAGTTTAAAGGATTTCGAAAATATTTATTAGTCATCGCTTTTGATAATTTACGATGTTCATGTTTTTTTATTTAACAGAACTAAACTAGTATCTTTTTAAACGTCTATCTTGTAGTAATCTAAAGTTTTAAACTCTTATTTGTTTTGTCGTTTTACCTTTAACTTAACCTTAACTTATTACTTCTTTCCACGTCTACTAAATATGCAACAGTTTAACACAAAAAGTCTTTAAAAAAACTAATACATATATCTGCTCCAATCAAAAACAATAGATTTTTCTGTAAATTTATACTTCTAAAAATTTGTAATGAGATGTTGAATGTAATAGTAATAATTTAAACAAACTTGTCTCTACAAAAAGTTTGATACATTGATTTCATTACAAAAACTGTGAAGATATTTTGTACTCGCTAAAATATTCCAGAAACCGCAGAAGTGTATGACTAAATATTTTAATTATATGCTAAGATTGGTTAAAACAGGCTAAGCACCGCTACAACAAACACCATAATTTTTAATTTTTGTTTTTAATGTGTAATTGACGTTTTTTATTTTCTCATTTAAAATATTTTTTCTAATTCTTTTTGTTAAGTTAGAATCTTAATACTTTTATATTTAAATTATTTACACAATTTTATTAAATCAATGTTTTTCGATTATTCTACCAATTTTATTATATTTTTATTTCAATGTAAATGAAAATTTAACTTTACAATAAATGTTTATTATTGCGTAAAGGGAATTTGCCGTTGATAGTCAAGGTAAATCAAAAATTGACAAATCACGTGTATGTACGTGTATGATGCACTAAAAATGACAGTGCATTTATGAAAAACAGTTTTTGTTGACCTTACGTTTAGAAGTAACTTCTATCTATGTGATACATGCAACGAGTATCTATGTGTTACATCTAACGTTATGGTTTACCTAAAAACGTGTTTTTTTAAGTTGTATGTATCGTGTATTTGAAGTTTACTATGCATGCAAAATCAACGTTTATCAGGCGAACATTTTATCGTGGAATAATAGTTGCAGTAAATGTGCTATCCACTATAAAACATCAGATAAAGCAGACCGTAAATATACATTTATTTAAGCAAATAATGTTCATTGGGTAAGTACAATTAGTTTTCACATAATAAATCAAACAGTAAATAGTTATTATTAATCACTTAGTATAAGTACCTACATACTGTGATAGGTACTACTTCAACTTTTTATTAATTTCTGTTTTTTTTTTCTTTTATGCAACATCCACAATACCCTTAAGAATGGCACCCTTTGTATGACCTAGAATTTGAGATGGTAACCAGTCTAGATAAGTAACATCTTCTTATATACCGGTTTTTTTTTTAAACTATATTTCGAATTTGTTAAACTTTTTGTTTTAATTGCAGTTAACCAGCAGTCTCTGTGCTGTTGTAAAAGTATTCATGCACAAATTTGTGTCAAAACAGGAATTCAATAAATTGATACCTAATCCTTATTTAACTACTACCCCCACAACAGTACAAGTATGTAACATGCATTCTCTGCTAAAATTTATACATAAATGATAAAAAAACAACTTAATTTATTTGAAACACATACGAAATAAACTACACCTAAACCTGGTTTTGTGTTACTTCCAGTTTTTTCTTTACAAATATAAGCAAACAATCCACACGTACAAAAAAATAAATAGTTAAAAAATGGAAAATGAGTGCATTACGCAATGAAAAACATTCGTAAACACGGTTTGTTTGTCCTTGACCTTACACTGTTAGAAATATTTTGTAAAAACTACTCTTTCTTAACAAAAATTGAAGTGTCATTAATTTTTAGTTAATATTAACAACAATTCTTTATTAAATTTGCATTTTAATAATTATCCTAAGTTGTTAAAACAAAAGTAGTCAATTTTACATTAAAAATATTTACAATCAACACTTTTTTAATTTGATAAGTTTAAAAATAACGTTTACAAAAAGTTAAAGTGATCGTCACTCAAATTTAAAATCAACTAAATTTAGTATTACGTCATATGCAAATAAAAATAATTTTGACCACATAAAAGTGTAAAATGTATCTGATTTGATGTAAATTAACATTTGGATTTTATTCTTTTACTTCCAAGTGTAGTTAAATTCTGTCGATTCCGTTAAAAATTTTTACTGATTGTGAGTTAAGCAGTATGTGACCATTTTTGCAATTAAGCATCGGCTCCCATGAAAATTTACAAGAAATATTATCCCTACTTATCGTTGAGGAAGATAACGTTATACATACGCGTATAGGCTGTTACGTTTTCTTTTAATTAGTAACGTTCTCAAATGAACGCACCAGTTAAGAATTTATTCAGTAACGTTTTGCAACGTAAATATAAAATGTGCTTCTACAATGAGATGCGGGTTTGAACTAAGTCCAAAGTTTAGCGCATGCGTTACTTGTATTTCGCGCCTTCTTGTCAGCTTGTCTTGTAGTTGCTAAGCACGAAGTTTGACGCCGCTATAAAAATTTAGTTTTAAATGGTCAACTCTTAGCTTGGTAAGTTTTCTAATCCACATTTTATTGTTGCTAACTTAGACAAATATTTACAGAGGGGGGTTTTATCTTTCCGATTTTCTTTATTTATCTTGGCTGCTTGCTCCTAAATGTAACCGTTTACAAAGAATAAAAGGGTACAAGATGGCGGGTGAAAGTCAACCTCGCACATCTCTCTTGCGTCGATGCTAAAGATGGCGACGAGTGCCGTTATGTGTTATAATTACGATGTCTGATTGAGACAATTTATCTAATCCTTACTGTTCGATTTGGAATAACTACGGCGAATGATCGTTTCTACCGGATTTTATTTTATTGGATGCAGCCTATGGAAATTTACAATGCCAATTTTCTTTTCTTAAGTTAAGTAAACGTAACTTTAATTATCAGCTTCTAGAAGTAAACTAATATATTGTGGTAATTTTGCTTATGTGCTAACCTACATTAAATGTGAAGTGTGGGAGGTGCTGTCTTACTTTTGTGTGTTTTAGCTACTTTCTTTTCCGACCACTAAGGACGAACACTTGGACAGAGCTTTGGACTAGTCGATCGATCGGTGTATGTAAAACATTGTTACCTGTGACAGTAAGGTAGTATCTTATATTTTTACATTTTATGTAGTGTTATTTGCTTTAACGATTCATAATTGGTCGTGTGATTGTGACTAGACCAAGTTTGCTTAAGCCTTTTGATTGAGTAGACGTTTACTTCAATTTACTTAAATTTCACTTAAATATTACTACATATGCTTTAATTGCATCTAATCGTACTTAATTTTACTTAATTTGTTTGGATTACTCTACGAGTAATTAATGAAAATTTGTTTCGACGATGATTGCACCGAGGGAAATTACTCCCTAACGGTAGAAATTACAAAAATTCTTTAATTTCTGTTCTCGACTCGTATGTATTTAGAGTCCATATTAACTTAGGTCTAATTTGCTTACTATATGTATATATTGTTCTTATATCTATTGTATCCTTAAGTAGTTAAGTATATTTACTGTATATGTATTTCTTTGATTGGCTTTGGTAATTTAGCCAGAATTACAACTGTTAATTCAAAATAAACTACCTGGCGCCTGTATCTCTGGGTATTTTCTAAATCTCTTAAGTATCAAAGTGGATATTATTTTTTTATTATATAAGCTATCTCCAAATTCGGCTGCATTATTCTTTCTAACCTACTTCCCCTCTCCTGAGCTAGGGCAATATTCTTTTGACTATTAATTCCAATTGGAATTCTTCTGCATCCATTATTACTACCCTACTGCAGCTGGTAGGGGTTGGTAATAAGGCGACTTGCTTGAGTTAGTTCTAAGTTATATCTTTGTGTGCTATTCTTTCAGTGGTTTGAGTTTGTAAATTAATGATGGTAAGTAAGTAACTGTAAGAGCAAAACTATCGAACTTAATTAAGAGGGCAGAAATGTTTTTTTTGTTGTAGACAGATGTTGATAACACATATTCGAATCAGTCGCAACCTTCCACATCGGCTACACAAAAAAAAATTTACGTTCGAATTCAATTCAATGAAAGATTAGAATGGACTACTTTAGATTCAACTGATTACGATTATATTAAATGTTTAGGTTCGTATACAAATTGAAAAAAATTGATAAGATATTTTATTCAAACGAGTTTTTTGTGTTCTCGTAAGTAATGATTGCAAGTTTTTTCCGAAATATATGTATTTTAATACTACTCAGTAACATTAATTTTAAAGGCCTGTTTAAATATTGAAAAATTGCAGCTTATTTAAAAATAAACTACTGTACCTAAATTTTTCAAATCGTTTATGTTCTCTTATGTAATTACTAGGGTATCTATAAAGGTAACATTTTGATATTTCTAAAACATTTCCTGTAGAAAAAAGCATAAGAGGTATATGATTTGAAATAACGTGTAGGTAAATTAGGCTATTTGCGTATAAAACAAACATTTAAAAACGTATTTTAAATATGAAATATATACTGCAAAACTTCTGTAATTTTTTTTAAATGTAATTTAAATGTACCTGCACGGAACAAAACTAAATTGAAATCTAATAAGAACGTATAATTTTAAAAAGCTTGAAAAATGGCTACGAGTTTGCGTGAACTGTTTGACGTTACTTAGCGTAAAGTTTAAATTGTTACATTTTATTAGGGCGTTTGTTTATAATAGCTATTATTATGTATTATTTATTTGCGTTTTATTTTCGAATTTACTTCTTACTTTTGTTTTTATATTACTTAAAATCTGTCTCTTAAGAATATATTTTTCTTTTGTAGTAGAAAAAAACACCATATAATGGAAACTACTTATAAGGAAATTACAAAACATACATTTCATTACAAATTTACGCTGTGACGTTATGCTACTCGTGCATGCGTAAATGCGTTACAAAATTCCCTGTAATTGTTTAAACTTTTTTCATTGATAACTTTAATAATAACAATTATTTGACAGAAATATTTTGAATAAAAGTTAAATGTATAGCTTTGAATTGAATAGTAAAAATTTTTTAAATTGTGCAAAAAGCCTGAAAGTGTATGTATCGTTTTATATTATATGTTATTATTTATAGCTTGTAAAAGTTTTCCTGACCTACTGGAATCTGATTTTGAAATTCAAGATGTAGAAGGAGCAACTATTGGTCCAAGTTTTATCGACACATTTTTAAATATTTCACCTGTTGGTGTCATTAAATTTTAAATCCCAACTACAAAAAATTATCAATTTAGGTACTACTATTTATTTTGTTTGTTTTAATTGCTAACATACTTTTGTTTAGATAAAAATTCGCCTTTTTCATCTTTTTCATCAACTTACGTACATGATACCAGCAGTTGTAGTACTGAAACATTAAATACTCTTCCATCGTCACCGGCTTCCACTCCGTCAATCAACTCATTTGTTATTAATTTTGATAATGAAGATTTTTCACCAATTTTTTCTACTCCAAAAAATTGTAAAACTGCTGCTATATCATATCATAAACTAACAAACCACGTAAGTAAAATCAAAATAGAGTGTGTTATTAGTAAAAATAATTATATTAAACTTTAAAAAGGAATTTAAGAAATATTTAATATCTCATCTTGGAGGAAAAGAGATAATAAGCTTTTACAAGGAGAACAAAACACTGAACGACGTTCACAGAAGAAAATTAGTTAACATTACAATTAATCATATGCTACAGTTTATGCTGGAAAATACTTTACCGAGTGTAGAAACAAAAATTGAATACGCAAAATCAATAATCAATTTATTTCCAAAACTACGTGATAAGGCATCTACAGAAGGATACGTAAGTTAACAATACTCTAATTCAAATACAGTTCGATAATTTCTGTTTAATTATTTATAGGAGGCTTTTTTCGATCCATTAACAAAGAAAGGATTTTTTACAACGCGATTAAGAAACCTGTTTAGACGTAAACAGGTACTTCAAAATAAAATATTTGAAGAAAGTAAAACTTCTGAACTTCTTGATGACGTTATTAAAGAAAAAATTTCTGAATCATCAAAAATCGTTATGGCATCGATGGCAAAATGTAGACATATGTGCGAATCCGATATATGGTAAATGTGGTATCATTGACATAAGTCAAACTAAATACTATCGACTATTAAAAGAATTTTTAATTAAATCGAATGAAACAAAATTAGATGTAATGGTGACAAACTCTGTGCATTTATTAGGTTACTTGTTTCAAAAACAAATGTTTATAACTTCTAAAAATAATGGGATAGGATATCTCGTGTTTTCTAAAATACATGAGATTTATATTATAAATAAAAATCCCTATTTAATTTGTCAAGATTGGCAAACAGTCGCATTTTAAAATCTCTATCAAGCTTATATTGTAAAATCACCAACGGAATGTGACGACTCATTTCAAGTAGTCGATTTATTGTCATTAAAGCATTGCATTTCTTATGAAATACATTCGCCGTATAATGAAAATACAAATATTATTATTCCAAAATATAATATTATACTATGATTTTTTTTAATTCTTTTTTTGTGTATTTGTATGCCTTTATGTTATTAAAATTTCTGATTATTTCGACACGATTAAACACATATATTACAACTATATTATACTATGAATTTGTTATTATATTTTTTTTGTATGTACTTTATGCTTTTTATGAATTATTAATAAATATACTAGAATCGCACGATGTTTTTAATTTTGTTTACCTACCAATGAAAATATTTATTTCGATTCGAAAAAATTCACTACGAAATCTAATACAATAAAACAATAATAAATTGTAAATTTAATTTCCTTATGTGTTAAAATTACATTGTTGTTTTATTAATTTAACTATACATTAATGACATATCATTTTGAACAATGCATAAGCAACACAAGATTTAAGTAAAATTAATGTTTAAATTGCGTTTCTACTGCAGATTATGTTTGTTAAAACTAAAAAAGGAAGTGTAGAAATTATGATACAGTTCGTTACGTTTACACTAGTAGAAGTAAAAATTACAATTTTTATGTGTTATTATGAACTAAGAATAAAAGTATAAAGAAATCTGTTTTTATTTCATATTACATTTGTATTTAGTTAATTATAGCAACTTATAAAATGTTGTTACTTACTATATAGCATGTTGTTGATTTAATAAAAAAATGGAGTGGACCTGTGGGAACTAAAATTTGCAGTTAATTTTACTATATATTTCTAACAGTGTATATTGAAAATATCTTAACATATGGTTCGATTGCTTAATTAACGATATACTTTATGCAGATTAAACAGGTTGCTTTTTAAACGCGTTTTCTTAGTGACATTTGCTATTTGCATGATAAAATTAGCGTATGTGTAATTTTGGATACGGTTTTTTTGCATCTAAAATTGGAAGTAAAAAATTTACGTTTGATTGGCTTACTTTAACATTTATATACAATGCTAATACATATTTTATTAAGATTGCAAATTTTGTAAAAAAATAGTTTATTTATTCGGAGCAATGCTGTTTTGTAATGTTTTAAATCTAAGGGTTTTTACAGTGAGATCGAGATTATTTCCAAACCACGTGACCCTGTAGTATAGGTAACGCAGTAAATATCCATTAAAAACGTAAACAAACAGGTCAGGTAGTTTGCGAATAATTTCGATCACTCGTTACTATCGAGTGAAATTTAAGTTTTTATATTCTTTATAATGTGATTAAAATTCAATTTGTATATCAAAACGAAATTTTCGTAAATAAGTCTGATACTTTAAAATGATATTAAAAAATATATCTAAATGTTATGCTTACTCCAAAATTAAATATTTTTATAAAAACGAAGAGATTTTTAAAGTTTTATTAAAATTTTGTTAATTATTTGTTTTCAGTATTTTAGGGTTAAAGATATTATAAATTAATATATTTGCATTGCGTATTTGAAGCTAATAAATATTTATATAACTTTATACATGATTATTTACAAACATATTAATAAAGTTACAAAATAGATTAAAAGCTTATGAGTTTTGTTTAAATTGCTAAATATATTTTAATGTTAAAAAGTTAAATTACTTTACTAGAACAAAATAAATTTATATACTGAATAAGTCTAAAATAAACGATGATGCCGTTTAATTTAATTAATTATTGTAGTCATGTGTTGGCTATTAATTAAAGAAAGTGTAAACACTACTAAAGTAAATAAAAATACACTTATTAATAAAATCAGTAAACATTTTGATTTATTTAGAATAATAAATTATGTTTTCGTAACCAATTTAGGTGGTATAAATATTATAAACAATAAAAAAGAATATTTTCTACTAGTAATCAATAAGTTTGATAACTATGTATGAGGTAGCACAACAACGATACTTTTAATTATATCTTGTTAAAATTTATTATAATAATGATAATAAGTTTTTCTTTTCTTTTTGTTAACATTAAAACAATTTGTTAAATAACAAAATTTACCGATACTTAAGTTATAAATTAGATATAACTGTTGTAATAGTTAAGTTTAAATAGATATTATATAGACGCATTTGCAATACATACATTTTAAAACTTTTTGTTTAAAACTCCAATTTGTACGTGAAGTACTTTAAAGCTACATATTACGCAACGGCTGTTCTTAAATATTAATTTAAACGGAATTTTTTACGCTAATTGTTTGTTTTGACAGCAGTATAAATATCTGTTTTTCCAAATGAAAACAGTCAAATGTGTAAACAATAAAAATAGACATAACACATCTTACATAAAGTTTAAATTTTAAAAACGCGAAAAATTTTATCTCCACGACCTTAGCCGAACACAGCTAAAATTACAAGAGCCTATACAAAATTTACATTTCAACAGTTTCGCGCGCACCCGAAGTTACACAAACTTATTCAGAATTCAAACTTTAAAAAAATGTAGTCCAGAACTTGCCTAACTACTAACAATAATACTTGGGAAAAACAATTTTATTTTCTAGTAAGTAAACAACATTTAACTAGCAACTATAAAAACAAAAATTTATAAATCATCAAATTACAACTAAATACGTATTCTTTTAATCTTTGCCTAAATAAGCTTAATGCATATGCGTTTATGTAATTACATATAATTTGCTCACCTACGATCATATGTAACGTAATTGACAAATAAGTTTTGTTAATTTCAGAAGGTGTCGTCAGAAGGTGTAACAGTTAGATTTCATTCTGGCCTTGGTAGCATTTATACTTACACGGCTACAAAAATATATTATTTATTATAGTTATGTTAACCATTTTACATTAATAAGATATGTGTTTGCTCTTTTTTATCTAAATAAATCATCATTTTGCTAAACAGTTTTGATACTTTTATTGGTAACCGTTTTCCTAATAAGAATTGGATTCAATTTTATTCAAAAAGTTTTTAACCTCTATTTGCTAGTAGAACCGACAAATATCTAAAAATTTAATATTTTAATTAACAAATGCATTTTGACCTAATGTTTCCCAGAATTCTTCTACAACGCCAACCGGACGTATTTATATTGTTAAAGAAATATAATTGTTTTTGGGATTTAGAATTATAAAATGAGGTATCAACATAATTTTTTGTGTAAAAATATTTAAAAAAAAATATTAGTTGTACGATAAAAACAAAAGCTTTCTCTTCAGTTATAAAAAGATAGTGCTACTACTATTTACTTGAAATTTATTATCAATGTCGAATAAATGATTTTTTAAAACGTTTACTTACATAAACATGTATGTGCAAAACCATCATAAACAATGCAATGATTTTTGTCTTTTAATTTAATGTTTTTTGTTACAAGTATTGACATCTGTGCCTACAGAGAAGCCGTCGATTTCTACGGTGAAACCCCGTTTACACTATTAAAACTTCTGTTTGTTACAGAGTTTGTTTCGATTTTTTTTAAAACGATTGCACTTCTACAACTTCTTTGACAGACCTATAGTTTTAAATCAATAAAAAATGTTAGGAACATGAATAAAATACAATAGCAAAGCAATATTGTGACCTGCGTTTGATGATTCAGCAGTTTTCTTTTTATGACAGGCCCCATAAATAGATTAGCTGGCTGAATTGGCGTTTTATTTTTGTAGTTTGGTTTTGTTTTCGACGTTTGATACGGTATTAGCATCGAGAACGTTTTGTTTGTTGTTTGTGTGGTTTGAGTTTAATGATATTTCAAGTTGTTTTCAATCATTATTGAAATTTTCTTTTAAATGCATACAGATCCGTAATTTTGAGTTTAATTTAATACTTTATTTGGTTATCTTCGTAGAATACCAATTCAATATAATTTACGACTTCCTTTGTGGAATGTAAGTTGATACATTTTTCTTGTTTAGTCTGAATCCGATTAGATTAAGCGCAATCTTGAGCCACCTGCAGAAAATGCAAGTCTCAGCGTTCTTGTGAGAAATATTTTCGTCAAGGTCTACGTGAGGAAATTCACGTGGCTAATTATAATTGCCGTCTTTGTTTTTCTCGTTTGTTCAATGTTGTTTCTTTTACGTAGATGTTACCGCGCAAGCGAAGAGAATTTGGTGGGAACGAGGTGTTAAATATGAGAGGTTTTGATTTTTGGGGAGGAATAATCTACAATCGATCGTTGGTGGCAATTTTAAATTACCGGTTACCGGTTGGTAAGGGTACGTTTCGTTATGCCCTACCGTGGAAGTAAAAGAAAATTGGTACCGTGAAAATGTAGTGTAGTGATGGAAAAGTTTGATTTTTATCTTCTTTTCAATTTTCGTAATTTACGGATTATGCAAATTTCACGGTGTCCATAATTATAACGCAAGTTTCAAGTTGGATATTCAATCGTTGGGTTGTACTGTGTCCAATCTTCGCATTTGTGCGGATTATGTTAAGCGTTAACCAAGAAATTCTTCCGTCGGCATAGAAAGTATTTGGAGTACCTTTTCGTTTGGCCATTCCGGACCATCTAACCATAAGTACGTTCCTGCAGTTACGACGAATTCAAGGTATTTATGTTGCACCATTTATTTAATCGAGAAGATATTATTTACGTTTACGCGATCAAGTGTTAAAAGCTTTGAATTTTCAATTAAAAAATTACAAGTGTTTCGAAGTTATCGTTAATGTAACTAATTAATGACCGTATTTTACGGTACTGTTTTATTCCAAGTTTAAAATTTATTAAACGGGACCGAATTATCGATTCGAATTTTATATTTATATGTTAGTTTTATAAGTTTATTTCATTTTGTTTTTAAATTATATCGACACGCGCCCGGCCGTGATCATAGAGGTTTATAGATTGATTAATTTGTATTGTTTATTTCTTTAAAATTCTGTATTGTGTATTTTATAATTTTGTTTGTGTATTTTATTCCATTAACTTTAAATTTGTTTTGATCAAACGTGCATTCACGTAATTTTTCTATTATTTTCCTACTGTTTTGTGTGATTAATTTTGTCAACTTCAATTCAATTATTTTATTTTATTATTTTATTCATTTTGTTTTATTTTGTTCAAATAAATGTTAAATTATTAAATTGTAAAGAGCTTTTAATTCCGTCGGCCTCCGCGTGTGTAACTTTATTAGTTTATTTTAGATTTTAGCAAATGCACCCTCTAAGGTAAGTCCGTTGGGGGGGTGCATACTACAGAAGCGGACTTATGGTTGGCAAGGGTCATTAGTCCATTAAGCTTTACCCCTTCCTGGCGCCCTTTGATTTCGACATTATTATTTATCGATTTTGTGTTTTCGACAAGTCAATCCATTTCGATCACGAAACTTTTAAATAAAACCCACCCTTCTCCATTGAGCTAGTGGCACAACCCCCCGTTTATGTTACTACATTGCAGGCAGTGACTTTGTGTTAATTTTGGAATGTAACAATATTATTGTAAAGTCCTCGCAATTTAACTTTCGATGCACGTCATTAATGACGTAAAATTCATACCACCCTATTTATAGCAAAAATTAAATAAATACCGAATTGTCTTATGGAATTTTTTTTATCACGTTGTTGGTGTGCTTACTACAGTTGCAACGTTGTTGACATCTGTCAAATTAAATTTGTGTTTTTTATGTCAAAGTGCTTATTGTTTTCTATAATTATTTTTGATACAAAACTGTACTATTTTGAGCTTGAACGAGATAATGGTGGTGCATTGATATCAGTAAATGCTGTGCGAGAAGTACCCTTTTACTTAATATTTAAATTGTGGTAATACATACATATATTCTACAGTTATTTCTGTATGTACAACGGTTGCTAACAACGAGGTTCTTAGATCTCTTCAAAACGTAAGCGTAGTACAACTGTTACGAATGTAGAAACATTTAATGAAAACGTAATAAGCAATGTAATATTAAGAATGTACAAAAACAGAAGTTTACATGATAATACCGACAACATGGTTGAATAACTACGTCACTGACGTTAATGACGTGCATCGAAAGTAAAATTGCGAGGACTATATAAAGAATTAACAATAGTATGTAAATAACTATAGAGATAGAAATGTTGAAAGCTGATTTTATACTCGCGTTATTCAATTAAGTTACTGCGTTTATACAAATGTTTTGGCAGACCTATAGCTTTATATTAACAAATGATATTAGTAACATGAGTAAAATACGTTGGGAAATCCATCTTCTAGTTCAACGTGTTTATTTCTATAAACATTTATATACCATTGTTTATGCATACTAAATTTAAACTTTGCCTTTGTCATTGTATTTCCATATTAGTCTTTTTTTTAGAAGGTGTAATTGTACTGTAATCAAAATTTATTGTGTTTTAGACTGTCTTCTCGGTTGGTTATTTATGGTTGTTTTTGTATTACTACAGTTTTGCAGATTAGTCTAGAAAAATCAAAAGCAGTTTCAGCCAGCACTTTTGTTTTATTAAAGTTAACTGCATGTTTTTGGTTCTACACATGTTTAGCCACTACTAACTTGTAAATTGAATGTTTTTGATATCGACGTTTTTTACAAGAATCGAATAGGCAAAAAATTGTATTGATTTTAAAATTAATGTTTTCACAATTCTGTTAAATGTTATAAAACTACTAGTAAAAATCATCATCATTTTAATAATTACTGTTATTGTTTATAAGTGTACATTTTTTTTACTCCTGCAAACTTTGTTAAACAATTTAAAACGCAATTCAAATACTGTAGAAAACTTAGTCAATAAAATAATAGTTATCTATTTAAAAACTGAATTCAATAATAGTATTCTACATAGTTAAAATTACAAATATTAGTTATTTACTATTTCCTTAGTCGGCAAGTAGAAACTAGAATGGCAGACACCGTTTAAATCTATTCAAAAGAACAAATGACAACACAAGTTGTAGCACAAATATATTTTTATTTTATTACAGAGAGGTTAAAAAAAGCAAAGTAGTTTGACATAAATGCGATCAATTTCTAGTATCTACGTCACAAACAATAACTGTTGATACCGACTTCCTTCGGTTGGGCTACACGTCGTACGTAAAATTAAACTTGTTGGTCTGACTTGTGCATTCGAAACGAACAGATTTACATTAGGAAATATAATACAAATATGCAGTATCTCGATAATTATGAGAACCTTAACGCACCTTTTTATATTATATTACACACAAAAAAGTTTTATAATTGATTGTGTCAACAAACTGATATGTACATACAGCCTTACGTGCAAACGACTGACAACTTAGATAAAACAAAATAGAATAGAAAATACAATACTAATACTACAAATATTTTTTTTTAAACTTGCGGCTAACTAGCCGCATCTTCTCCAGAATTTTCTTTAGTTTGCTAAAATAAACAATGACATACATATGACAAATCGATATCTTTAATCAACGCAAAAGTAGCGTTTAATTTTGTTACATCAAAGATTGTAATTTACATTACAATTACGACAAAATCAAATTAAATCACAAAAACACAGTCAATTCTTACCTCAGAAAAACTTTCACAAAAACAGCAAAAATATTACACCAATTTATAACGTGTGTTAAAGATAAAAGATTTGCCGGGCGTGTATGTTAGCACATTATCGAATCACAGACAGCGGAATACCCGTTTTTCCCCAGTTGACAGTCATTACTTTCGATGTAGGAAAAAGTAAGTGTTCCGAGACGAAACTTTACGGTAAAAAATACACTGAAACACTTTCTTTAATTCATCATTACGAGGTTCAGTATATTTGTCTATCATTTTGATAAACTAGCTTATTGACAAGTAACTTACGTGAATTCAAATATTTAACTTTATATTTTTACACATGCGCAAAATAGTCACATACGTTTTCTTTCCAAAACATTTTTAAAAATATTTGTTTAGTTAAGTTTTAAAATTTTTAATTTCAAATTTGAAAAATTTATTTTAATAAAATATTAAATTAATAAAATATAAAAATTAATCCAATAGGCTTAATAGACGTAATTTAGTTTGGAACGCCAAAAAAATGCAAATAACATTTTTTTTATAAAAGCAGCGACAATAAAAATATTATTGGAATAAATAATATGATTATTATCGTTTAAAGCTTTTTTAGTATAAAGCATGATAATTATCAGTATCTTTTTAGAAGGTCATTGATTGAATGACCTAACGGAGAAGTCGCCACTGATTGATATTATTTATTTGTTAAATGTTAAATGGTGAAATTAATTATTACTATTAGCAAAAGATTGATGGCAAAACCATCTCATAGTAGAAGGTACTATGTATGAGCGATAATTGTAAATACCTATAAAAATAGTAAACGTTGTAAGTCGATTTTACACCCATGTAATTTAAAATAACTTTAACTAAGGTTGCGGCTATAAAACCACAACGTAAAGGACATTATAGTTAAAACAAAGTTAACGCAATGCAACTAGTGGACAGCCGTTTTGGTCTTTTGGGGCCCATTAGCAGTAGGAGACACACTCTAATGTAATTCTTACAATTGCATCAACAAACCTCATAGCTTTACAACGTTTACCACTTTTATAGATATTTAGTTTATTATAACGTGATATATATCTGATATTATTTATAACTTAATTAAGCCGATTATTTCAACATCAGAAGTATTTGACTAATTGCGCTTAATTATTATTTTACGTTGTGATTTTATCCAGCAGTTTTATTCAAAAGTATATTAAATTGGCGGCTGTAAAATTAACTTACGTTTTGGTCGTTATAGCTATTTACAATTAATTTATATTATATATTAAATAATTTAATATCAAACTACATAGTTTTGTTAATTTTTATTGTTTTTTAATTTTTATAAACTACAATGCAACAAACTCAAAATTAAAGTTTTTGTAATATATACTTAAGCTAATATAAATGTAAATGTTAACAATTGCTTTCTTTAAAACCTTTTCATTGTACAAACATTTAATTAAGATATGTAAAATTATTTATTTAAAAGAAATTGTTGCACAACATAGGTAACTTATACATGTAATAAAAAATAATAATAAAAAAAAATATTTTTTTGTTTTAAATTTTGTATTATTACTTTTATAACTATAATTATAGCATATTTGTACTATCATTTTTAATTAAATATTATACAAATTAAGAAATTTTTATCATAACATATTTTTATTACGTAAATAATATACAATTCTTTATGAACAAAAAAAAGTAAATAATAAAATACACGTTTATGCAATAAACAATGCCTATAATTCTAACTGCAACACTAACTGTTTTTGTTCTGCTTTGGTTTTAGTTTTAGTCTTCAAATTAAAATATCTTATTATTTCTCTCGTATGTGTATTTCTAACTTAAATATGCTATTCAATGGAATGTAATTAAACAGAAATACGGTTTAGTGGTAACTGCTATTCAGAATATTGTAAATCCGTGCGGTTAGGGCTACGTGACGTAGAATAAACTTTTGTATTTATGATTTATCTATGAACTGGCTCTCGAAAGTGTTGCATGTAAGAAACTGTTAAATAGGCTATTATAATTTAACGTTTTAATTAGTAAAATTTGCTTTTAAAGTTTATATACTTATGTTACATTAAATGTAAAAATTACTTGTAGTCATTAAATTGAAACCAATATCACTAATAAATAAAAAAAGTGTGTTTTTTATTTTTTTTATTTAAATTACAAATATACAGTATTAACATAATACCAAAAAAGAAATTAATAACATGTTAATTAATTTTTTCACTTTAAATATGTAACATGTTTTTATTTTGTTTATGTGGTTTTTTTAAATATTTTTATACATAAATTACTTTTAAAATTATAAGTATGTACGCATTTTTTTATGTTTATTTATTATTAAATGATAAAATATACATTTTATAACTACAAACAATTAAATTATAGTATTTTTTGTTGTTTGTTTATTTATTGTTTGACTGTTAATACAAAAGTATTTCTGTTAATAGTAAGGTTGTACTGAAACGAAAGTACATTAACTTAATAACTAGACTGGATAAATACTGTTAAGAGGATTTAGTAGCACGTGATTTTTCCATACCTAAATAAACAGGCCTCTTATGTTTTCATTCTGTATTTTCCTTAAGATATTGATCAGACCACATTGCAACAAACATATGGTGTAGGAACAAACATAACCTCAACAACGGTTGTAATAACAAAAATTGCAAAAAAAATATGTTGCTATAATTGAGAAAAATTTTCAAGTATGTGGACCACAGTTTTCAACGTTAGTGAATTAGAAGCGTTTGGAGATAATCAGCTAATTTACACGACGAGCATATTGGTTAAGATTGTTTTGACATATGAACTCAGTCCACGTAGAGTTATCAGTGCAAACATGCATCTGCTTATAAATCCTGTAGTGGGCAATTAATTCAAGATGCTGATGGCTTAATTTTATATGTAAACAATAATGCGGTACAAACTTATAACTAATTCTTTTGTAAATTTGTAGGTGAAAAAAGACAATTTTTCTTATTAGATTTATAGATACATTAAACAATTGTTATTCTCTATGTCGTTCAGTACCTAAAATTTGACCTTATTAAGGAATACTTTGTTATAAATTTACGTTCTTTAAAATATAAGGATAAAAAAAATAAAAATAATAACTTCTGCGTGACATAGATAATGTCAACTATGTTTAATCAAGCTTTAATTAAATACTAAAAAAACAAAAACGATACTAGAACCATTTTAGCTATAATGTAAAAGAACAAATAAAGGAAATTTTTACACATCATGGGAAAAAAATGCTAAAAACTAAATGATCGACGTGTTAGAACTATCTTAATACTTTATAGATTAATGTATAGAATATTAACATAATTCTCTTTCGAGGTAAATGTATGGAATGTTTTTAGCTTCCAGAAATTTTAACCAAAAAATGGAAAATGCATTTTACCGGTCTTAAATTATTACATTATTTAACAACTTTATCGGTAATTAATGACAAAGTAATTGGCTCCATGTATATACGTTACATATTTCGGTAAAATTTAGTAACATATAACGTATGTAACAATGAAAAGCATTAGTTATTTAAAATTATGTCGTCCATAAAATAAATACTGTAATCACCACAAATCAAACTATTTTTAATGAAATACAATAGTTTACTAGAATTTGACACAAGCCAATTTGAAGTTTGAAAACACTCAAATTAAATTGTCACTAAAGATGATGTGGCAGCATTTTATAACATATTATTTACATTTACCAACAATCACTTTTACGCAAAAATGAAGAAGGTTTTTAATGTGTTTTACTAAACCTGTTTATGTTACATTGAAGAGTGCTGCAACATATGTAAAATGTATGTATAAGCTTCCCGTAAAATTTATAAAAAAATGTTTTCGATTATATAAAGTTTACAACATTCTGTTGATAATTTCTAACAATACATAAATACAAAAATTCGAAATTTTTGTATAATAAGGTCGCAAATTAATTCCGCAGTTTAGTAAATATAGCGGCTACTGTTAAATCCTATTAACATATTTTAAAAGAAAGCCTATTTTAAAGCGAAGTTGTGTATAATATTACTGTTATTATTCTTAGCACAAAAAATAACAATATAATTTTGAATTAAAATTATATTTTAAGAATAAAACAGTTTTTTAAGTAATGCATGAATTGCATAATAATGTTTACTAAGAGTACAAAAATAAGCAATGTTTGTTGATATAAACATTTTATTGAAAATAACGTTTATTTTCAATGAAATTGTTATACCTAACAATAAGATGACACTGCCCATTAAAACTGTGTTTATATTGTTTACGACATAATATATCACGTTAAAAATAAAAGGTAAACTTGATTTATATAATTTTTGTATTGTATAGTTTTAAAATAGTTACAGAATGAACCCGCTTCAATTACGAGACCGGGTTTCATAAGGATTGAAACGTTCAGACCTGAATCCCATTTATAACAACATTATAAGCAAATGTAAACGAATTTACTAACAAGTTTAATTCAATAATTTTTATAGCATTACGAAATACGTTAACCCTATCATTATAAATACAATCTCTTACTTTTATCAGTTATCAAATTGTACATTACTTTCATTCACTGATAGGTTTTCAACTTATATGTGGGTTATGTTTGTGTTGTATAATTTATGTCTTCGTCTTGGTACTTAATTTACATGTTAATTACTTGTATATATGGGCAGAAATTAAACGTTTCGGCTAGTTTTATTTCTAACTGGTGCCTATCTTCCACATCGAAGTATCTATTTTAATATAGAAACAACATCAAGAAATTTGGAGGAGTTTGTATCTTTACCTCATAGTAAATTAAAATAAAACTTGCTTGCTTTGAAATTTTATTAATTTTATTTTAAATTTTAAGGGAACCTTTGTTGTTTATTAATGTAAATATTTAATATTGTAGCTTTAATTTGTTTAAACAGAATTTAATGTGCACATTTATTGTTATGATAATTTAAAACAAACATATTTTTTTTGTTAAGTTTGAAATATTATTTTTATTATATTGGTTAGTTTTTTACTCTTTTTTAATTTACAAGTAAAACCGTTTTTTAGCTAACTCTAGAAGCTACGTGATTGATGGTAACTTTTATCTTTCTTGTAATAATACTGTTAAACTTTTTAGAGTGCGTATTTCATCAAGTCAGTACTTGTTGAAAATTGTATTAGTTAACACACAATAGTAATTACAGCAAAAACCTTAACAACAGTTTGATTTAAATTTTAATTTAAAATACTTATTTATTATGTTATGCTTAACAATTAACCAAGCTGTAATAAAACAGATAAAAACAAAAACTTTTACAACGTGGAAAGAAATAAAAAATCTATAAATAAACAAGTGAACATTATGTTGTATGTAAAAATAGTTAACAATGTAACATAAAGTAGAACAAAATTATTAATTAAAAGTCGCACTATAAACATTAAATTTAACATATATTTTAACTCTATCACTAAAGTTTTACTTACATTACAAATAATAATACTACTAAATTATTAAAACAAACATACATTTTAATTTTTAAAATATTTCTAATTCTGTAGATTACAACAGTAACATCTTTTCTACATTAGATTTACAATATTTAAAGGGTAGAATAGTTTAAATCTTTTTTGTATGAATATTATCTTAGGTTTATTTATTAGAACTTTTTTAAAACTTTAATAATAAGAAATCTATATAAAAAACAATTTTAATAAACAAAAAGACTGTTGTCAATAGAACTGCGTAAAACCAAATTATATTTTTGGGTATACTAAAATTATAAATGTTCTTATTTTAACAAATAAGCATGTTTTGATTACCTTACTCCTAAGGCAACTACGAATCTGATTTTTTATTGTCGTGTTTGTGATTTGAGTTGACATACTACTGCGTAGTTGAGTCACTATTTCAGTTTTGATTATTAACTGTTCATGCCGTAATAGTACACTACTGTATTCATTTGTTCTCCGACATCAATATCTAAACGGACCAATATACAATATAACAACAACAACAATTTGGGGACCATTCGTCTAGTAACCTGCAAACTGCTAGACGATAATGAGCAAAACATCCGATTTGCTGAAATATAAAAAAACGTTTATTTTCTAGTAGCATATCTGCTAATATAGTCCAAGCTAATCATTTTGTAAAAACTGTTCCTAAGTTTCTCTGTTTAGATTTTGAGGCAAAAAGTGAGGCTCTGCTAAATGACTTCCAAATACTCTCATCTACACGTTTACGGCAAATTTTCTTTGATGTTTGATTGTTTTTTGTAAGTGAGGAATTTTCTTAGCTTAATCTGTATATTTTCAATTAGAAAATTTTTAAACTTAATTGATAGACGATAAATAAAAATTAAACTGTGTTAGTAAAAATAAGATTATATCACTGTAGTAGCGATTTCCAATTTTTCTTTACCGTAAAACAATTGCTTACAAGCCTAGTTTATGTAAAATATAGCGATAAACCACCTACTGTGGTTTACCGCTATGCATACAATTTATACTGATTAATTTTAATACTGTATTATTGCATTAGATATACAAGAAAATAATTTAAAAATATTTTATTAGCAGTTTTATTTAATAAAATAAACATACATATATTATTTCTAACTCACTTTAAAATTACTTTAAACGTTTCTTAAAATCCTTACCTAGACTAAATTATGTAGTTATTGTTAGCTAAAATTAGAAAAAGCCTTTCTAAGTTAATTAATAAAACGAGCGTTTTTGTGCTGGACTTTTTATTTATTTGTGTAATCAAATATTTTTTTTTTAGCTAAAACTTACTTAATAATGTACTCTATTAATAAAAAGTATTAATAACTAATAACGGTCAATTGGTTTTAAAAAAGTTTGATATTTACTTTGAAAACTATAGATTTTAAAAAATGAAAACTATTGAGTATAGACCTATGTTTTATACAGGTAAATTTGTAACAAACTAAATCTATTATTATCTCTGAAAAAACGTCAAATGTGTTTTTTCTATATTTCAATGCATACAAAATTTATCATACAGAGAAAAAGACTTATGTGCTTGTTTGTATGATTTGAGTTTATTGCCGAATAGTAGGAGTAGGAGAAAGAAATAATACGATAAATGCCAGACTAAAACTATGCCTTTAATCTAAATTCGAAAGGATCTAGTTTAACGAACCATACAAAAAAATAAGCAAAATAAGAGAAACCTTGGGCGCCAGGCCACTTTCACATTAAACACTAGAATCGGTGTCCACCATTCAGGTTTACCACATAATCAACAAGACACAAATTTTACATATCAATCAAAATACACAACAGTTTAAATGCAGAGAGTATTAAGTACTTAAAATTGTGAAAGATAATTATAATTAAAACAAACAACTTTAATGAATTTAAATTTTCCAATTTAAGAAATTTTAATTAATTGTCCAACATGAACATATAGTAGCACAAAAATTACTTGATAATTCACTAGTAATGCACAAAATTTATATTACTAGAAATATCGCAACGCCGTTACTACCGGCAACACACCGAACAAGTACTTAAAGGCAAAATAACTGCAGGTAGATTTCGCATACAAAATCATGAATAGCAAACAAAATTTTAAAAGGCTTGACAGCATGCGATAAACAAAAATAATGAGTGATAACCTAATTTAAGGTGATAAATTACTTTATAATGAATACCAAACAAACAAAAAAATTGACGTTACGCGTGAGATACCTCTCTGACTCCGTAATTAATAAGAAAAGAATGACTTACCAAATATACCCCAGTTAACTTGAAGAAGCGCTTTCTTTTCATTAAAACCTGGAATCATAAAACTATTAAACAAAATCGGTTCAGCACAGTGATTCACGATAACACATAAAAAATCTAAAACAGTATTAGTCTTTAAAAAGGAAAATTACACAACCAAAAAATCCCGGTTCATCGGATCCTGTTGTACACTTCAAAGTGGCAAAAGGTGTCGCAGCTTCAACTCGTCTAGGTATAAATGTATCAAAGGAAAGTTTCTATTCGAGGTTTCCTCTTTCGGGTGTAAATTGGGTCCTCTAAATTATAGCCTTCCAAGTTGGGTCTTTACTTCATCGTAACAATTTATAGATAAGGAAAGTACCTCATGCTAACGGTCAACTCGTGGCCGGTCGAACTCGTGCCTGTGATGTTAGAAATCACAAACAAGATTATAAAATTTCCATACAATAATTGCCGTTATTCAAGGCAAACAAAGCCCAACCAAAACTTGCTACAAAAAAAAGTACATAAAGTGACCTTGCACATTCATTAAAATAGAATAAATCCGCTTACCTTTACCAACGTGAAATTTCAACGAGAGGAAAATTAAAACGCCTTATGAAATAATATTTCCATAACAGGCATTAATAACCAAAACTTCAATAATCACATTAAAAACTCATTTTAAAAATCCACGCGGTAAAGCGTGCAACAGTATTAACAATCGCTGTTATTCGGACGCGCAAAAAGAGACGAGAACGTGCAAGCTGCGTTGTCACGTTTACAACGAAACAAAAAAAATATAGGATGATGCAACACTAACAAAAAATTAAGAAAAGTACGTTACATGTTTACTAAATAATAAACATTAAACATAAAATGGTAAATAATTAATTTTTTTTAAATAATGCAGGACATTTATCCTGTTGGCCTGATGAAATGCTCGCTTTTAGCACGAAGCGTTGCCACAAAAATAAATTAAAGTGGTTTTACATGTCTCTCCTAAACGTAGAATTTCAAATTAATTAGTAAAATTAATTTAATTAAGGCTATGAAAAATAAGGTTATACGTTTGAGCAGTCATCAATTCCATGAAAAAAACTTTAACATTTAAAAAAAAATATTGGGAAATAACAACTACCCTAAAAACATAATTACTAAAATACTGCATCATATTAACACAATTAATGCTAACCCACCACCAGTAAACCCATCTATTACTAATTCTAACACTAGTCTTAACAGTAACCTTAATACTAACATCATGTACATCAAAATCATAAACGTCCCAAATCTAACAAAAAAGATCATTCCGATTTAAAAACAAATAACATTAAAATAACTATGTACCAAGCTTAAAATACATCTGTAAAAACAATTTTTACTCTTACAAGATAATTTACGTTAAAGTTCAGTTATGTCATGTTATGTTTTACAGCACCAACCAATGCGAAGACTGAATTTTTTTCTCCTGTCATCTACGCTTTCCTACATTATCCATACCAGATATTATAGAGAAATTTCAGTGATTTAAAAACCGAACTGGTGAAACTTGTAAACCGTTTATTAGGGTTGTTTTTTAATGTCTTTAAACAAAATTTAAAATTTTAAAAATGAACGTCTTAATGGAACGCTTACGTCAGATTTTTTGAAAAATGTTTAGTTAATATTTCAAACATTTTGTATACAATTTCTTAGTGAAAAATTAACTTTAACATATTTTTTAAATGAAACAAAGATACTGAGAAATATTACGTGTGTTTAACAAGGTTTGAAAAACCACTGCTGCTTTTAAATTGTCAATAAAATTTAAACCAAATTTGGTAATAATATAAAAAAGGATAAATCTACTAAAAGATTTATTGTTGAAAGATAATGTATGGTCTGTAAAAACATCACCGAATGTAATGCATCGGCTAAAACATGTCTCCGAACAGCAAAACACCTGAAATTTTATTTGAATATATAAAACTTGTTGTGTAACACAACATGTAAGCAAGGACATAAAATTAAAAGTTATATTATCTACAAGCTCAGTCACATGAAAATTGCTTTAATAGTACCACTTTGATAAATTGTAAAATAATTACAATTAAACTTAATATACATTTTTATCCTTATTACAAATGGATCATTTCGTATTCCTGTTTTTTCTTCACTCCTATGTCCTGCAGAACCAGTTTTAAAAGTAAGAAATCATAAACTGTTAGTTATTGAAAGAATTAAAATTGCTGATTCAAATTTAATGAAATAAAAATTACAATAAATTATCTTGTTTTTATACATTTTACATATTAAAACTGTTGTTATTGAGGCAGTATATAATATAATGTATAACTTACATTATGGTTATTCCTTTAAATTAAAATTAAATGATCTCTGAAAACTCCAATTTATAAAAAAAAAATTGTATTGATTTTTACAGATGTTATGTAATACTTGACAAAAAACCACAATAACTTTTAAAGTTATGTTAATTTTAAGTTAATAACTATACTGCAAGTCAGAAAATCTCTTTTTTAAAACTCCAAACAACCGTTTTAATGTATTTTGTGTCATAGTATGGGTTTTGCTACTTCACTAGCATTTGCTGGATTTCGTAAAGCTGTAAGGAAATGAGGTTTACATAGATACCCATTATCACTTAATACGTAACCATTACCATGTTTTTCGATGCAAAATTTAACTGAAGCAGGAAACTGATTGAAAATAGTACTGTTTAAATTACCGATTAAATGCATTAGGTTTAGGTCTGCATCACAAATTAAGTGAACATTAATGCCAAAATATCTTTTTTTGAACCATCAGGTAATTGCATATAAAAATGTGTGCAATTGCTAGCTCCTACAGTAAGTAGAAAACCAAAAATACGAAAGAACTGTTGTGCAGTTTTCTGTTGGTTCTAGGCATCTTTATATATTGATGAGAGACCCAAACAATTTCATTTGTGACACGCTAAACTGCTCTACATACATCAAATTTGTAAACATACATATAGTCACCAATTAACTTTAAAAACCCACCATTTTTGTTTGCAATGTAACATACTTATTGAAATAATATGTTTATGCTTTTGCTAATCACATTTTGTCTACTAGTCATTCTTTTTCTCTTGATCTAAATATTAAATTTCTTCATTTTTGTAATAAAGACCATTATCTCAACAATCTTGCAATTTTAGATATTCATCGTCTTTCTAATGTTAATTATTCTACGTGTTTTAATGAATTTCTCGATATAAGCACTTCTCCTATTCTTAATCCTAAATTCTAACTTGCTTTTCTATTTTTTAAATTTTAATTTATTTTTTATCATTCGTGGCTGTGTGTTTATTGATGTTTCAATTTGTTATTTTTGACATTTGTTAATTTACTGACGACATTTTATAATGTCGAAACATGTTTAAAATAAAATAAATTAAAACTAAAATATTTTTGTGGAAAAGACTTTGCGCTAAATAATTTAATTGAACATTATAAGTGCAATTAAAAATACTGATAAACATAATACATTGAGCTACATGCGGTATAGAAACTTAATTCCAAAATTATTATCAAATTTTATTAACACGTTCGCTGTTCTATGACAGCATGGATTTGGATAATAAATCACTAGTTACTACATTATTTTATACGGTATATACTTACAATAACAGAATGTTTGTTTCCAAATCTCATTTTTTATTTTCTTTATAAACATGATGTAAACATGAAAATGCAATATTATATACTAGTGAGACTTATTATAACAGGGTAGGCAGTACGCATGAGAACATTCTGAGCAATACGTTGATGCTTTTTTGGTGTTCTTAACTGCATCTTTTACATTAAAACCTTGGAACTTGAGCATTAAATAACATCCATGGCATCGTTTTCGTAACGGTGCACATTTATCATCTCTCACTTCTTGTAATTTGTGAGTAGATATCTTAGGTTTTTTTGGTAGAGCCGCTACGTAGTTCTGTTTAGAGTCATTGAGATTCAGGAGATCTTTCACAACTGACTCTGTATACTGAAGTAGCGTAAGATTTTTACTAGTAACAGACTTAAAAATAATGTGAGAGTTGATTAGGGTGGTGCTGGATACAAGTTCGATAAAAAATTTTTTATACCATACCAATGATTTGCGGTGACGTATAGTAACTTGATAGCTGGTCAGAAATGTCAACACTTTGTTTTTCTCTATTATACTCTAGTATAACTTTTGGTTTCATGTTCTTGTTTTCTTTTCTGTCTGTCCCAGTTTCTACCATCTCATCTCCGTAGCAACACTGTATTTGTTTAACGAACATAAAAAAAGTATATATACCTAAGTAAAGTTACTCCAAATTTATGTAAGCTAGAAGTTTTATTTTTTAGTGCATTTTATTTGATATTTTATTTTAGGCATTTATTTTTTTTAGTTTTTTATTATATAATACAACTTTGTTAAACACAGGTACTATTTTAATATTTAATTTTTAGTTGTTGTTTTCAATTTATTTGTATTATTTTTTGTTTTTTATTATACTCTTGATTTGCATTATTTCATCACATGAAAATGATGTATGTTGTGAGATTTTTGACATTATTAAAAAAACATTAAAAAAATTAGATATATGATGTTGATACTACATTTACTACTGAAAAATTTTAAATGCAAACGTTTAAATTTTTTGATAAGTTTAAATAATAACAACTTATATAAAAAAAAAACAACTTTGTCTTGACAACGGCATTGTCAAAAAAATTTTAATTGCAACAAATTTACATTGTTTACAGACAATATTAAACATCTGAACCTGTTGTAAACTAAAAGTTTAAAGGAAACTAAGATTTTCTGTTGTAATAAATTTTGATATTTTAAGTACTAAGATTTTTAATAAAAATATGCCTTCTGTCAATTCGATCGTAATAGATTAAAGTCTCATGTTTTGTAACGTCTTTACAGAAAATATACGAAACTTCTTAAATGCTGACATAGTGTGGTCGAAACATCTTTGATAAACAGCAATGGAGTGTATTTGTTGACACCGTATAGATCAGCGCACACGATCTATTCAAATTAAAACGTTTTTTACTATACATAAGATTTACTTATTTGTAAAACCACCCGTTACATCGTAGTTTAAATGAAATAAATGTTTTAAAAAAGTAGCAGAGGTTTGCCCTAATAAAATTTTCTTTTATTATCACTTAAAAGCGTTGACATGAATAAATTACGACGGTCTCTTTGTTAATATAAGTAATTTTTAAAACCTCAATGTTACTTTATAATATATAATTATTTCTAATCTCATAAAACGATTCTAGCTGTAGGAAACTATAAATTATCAAAATAATTTATAAATTCATCAAACGTTCTTTTAAATATTGTAGCTATTAATAACCACTACTTTTAATTATAAACTGTAGATTTATTTATAAATAAGTATTTTTTATTAAAAAAAAATAATAAATAATTATAGTCAGTTTTTGTTGTATACAGCAATTTAATAAAATCACAATACACAAATTTTTCAGTCGATTAAGTAGATCTACGGCTTACTTGAATTCTACACTTAACTTTTATAAACGACAAATAAATGTAATTTTAGGTTCGTTTTTATATTCAAGTGTGGTCTATTATTATTAAAAATTGACGATCTCACAAGCTTAAATATTTTTTAATTTTTTGCGAAGAATGAGGTTTAACTCTTCTAAAATAAGTGTCATTTTATAAACTTGACAATTCATACTATTATTAAAAATAATTTGTTGGACGTACACAACGCTAGATGATGTCCGCATTATTCAAATCGACCGAAATAATCGTGTTTAAAATTTAACGTTTATTCCTACCCAATGCGACAAAAAGGTCCGAAAATCAATCTTATACAGGAGATAAACATCATACTAAAACACTTTTAACATAACACAATATTAGGTACAAAAATATCTAGTGTACTAATTTAAATGACTGAAATGCTTAATTTAGAAGATAACTTTAACTTACATTTTTGAAACTAAATGTTTCGACATTTTTTTTCTTCCAGGTCACACTTTTTTGACATCTTTTAACTTACAAAAATAAACTCTGTCAAAATCTGTTGATAAAGATATGGGTAACCATGCCGATGACGTCATAACTCAGAAACAAAACATGAGCAAAAAATGTCAATGGCGGTAAAGAGTTTTTCATCAGCAACGTTTTAATTTTAGTACTTACTACCAACAGAAAACTCAATGTTTATAAAAACGAATATTCACTAGCAGAACAATAGTTATATTTTGCATGAAGTAAATTATCATTTTCAATTTATTTTTGTGAGTTCCTAATTTGAATATAAAAAGTTTCTTTAACTTAAATTAGTAACGACAACTGGTCAATTAACCGTTGACAATAACGATCAATTTGGTCAGTTGAGAATAAAGGCAAGTATTAAAGTATTACATTTGGTTATTTATAGGTTCAACATAAAAATTACTTATTCAACGAGTTTTTGTGTACATGGGACGTTTTTAAAAGTGCACAAAGAAATGAACGCCAAATTTATACAGGAACAATTTGAATATAACAGTTTACTGTTCGAATGGAGATCACGAGGCACCCAAAGTCTCAATATCTCTCAAAAATATTTATGTTACTATCTATTATAATTTATAGTTATAATTTTATTGTTATTGATCTAGGTTGTTATAGTGGCAGATATACCTAACCTATATCAATTTCAGGTTGGCGGCAGGTTTGAATGTCTTATCGCGAGAAATTCAATTTTAGAATATTTAACAGTATTTATTTTGCTGGTAATAATGAATTCTTTTATTTTTTATGAAACAAGTTGCAACTTATTAATTTTTGTTATAAGTTTTTGTGTGATTTGGGTTAATCAATTTATTGAAGAAAAAATTAAGTCACACAGTATGCGTATTTCCTAAAAGATTCAAATTATAGTGTAAATATAAATGAATATAAAGATAACCTCGATTTATTTTCTTAAGTTTTTTGCTAAAATTTAGTTTAGTTATTTTGTTCTTGTATGAAACAAATTTTGTGAAAACAAATTAGTTTTTTTTTTTATATCGAGCTGTGTGGTAACTGCAAGCAAAACATATTCACCCCAATTGTTACGATATTTACGCAATGCAACTGTTTTAGAATCTACATAACGCTTTAGTTTTACGTTTTTATTGCAGAAACATTTATTTTACATATTATTAAAAAAAATTGTATTAACAAAACAAGTGATTATAAACCTAAATAGTTTTGTTTTTAAACAAGTAATAATTTTAAGAAGTTTAAAAAATCAATACATACGTACAAATAGTTTGTTTTTTATGATTATTGTAAGGTATAATTACTGTGAAGGTGTAATAACAGCAAACAGAGTATAATTGTTTTATTATTGAATAAGGTTTATTGTTAAGCATTGTGATATCAATGCGTTTTTAAAAATATAATGTTTGTAGCTCAAACAATAAAACTTTGTATAAAGTAGCAAATTAGTGATACTTTTTAAGATTTTCAAAGTTTACTAATACACAGTTAGAGGTCATGGTTTTTAATGAAACCTTTGCTGGTTTCTAAAAATTAAAATGTAGATAATGCTGAACTTAGTATATAATTTTAAAATTTTAAGTTTTTGCATAAAAATAAGTATTTTTAAACTTAAATCTAAAAAAATATTAAAATGTTTTTAAAATATTTGAACCGACTTAAAAAGCCAACAAAGTATTCTAGTCGAGAATAAAACAAAAATATAAAAAAATAGCAAAAAATTAGTTTTAGTCAGCCTCAAAAAAAGAATTTACCGGTGGTAAATAAAAAAGTGCATACTCAGTGTTTTTATGCGCGTGTTAAATAAATGTAATTAATTATATACGGCTTGCTCAAAACTTAGTTGAATTACACGGGTATAAAATCAGTTTTCAACGTTTCCATCTTTATATCCACTTACATACTATTGTTCATACATAGTAAATTTATACAATGAAATGCTATTGAAATTAACTTATGTAATTAATCTTATTCTCATTTACACTACAGGTTCAAAATTTTTGATTCATCGAATTCAAAATTTTAACGTTTGTTTGAACGTATTAAACAATGTTGCTTGATGCAAAGTAATAACATTCTGCTGAAGTAATAGCGAAGGCTTCCACGGCCGGAATCTATACAAACATTAGAATGTCTTCCGGGTTTGGACCGTGTCATAGTTGCAACCGAAGCTGCCAACGTTTCGCCCACTTTCGTAAGGGGCTTCATCAGGGCGTGAGATAAATCGCAAAACTCAAACAAGCAATCGAAATCTTCTGAACTTTCATTGTTTATTATTTTGAAACGAATATACACAACGTTTTGATTACTGTGGTATCTGCAATCGTCATCAGGTGAATACTGTATTCATTATATTGATGCTATAATTTCACCTTTCAAATTAACAACCTGTTAATCAGATACACACTGTATCTATTTACTGTTTTATCAATTTTATTTCATTTATTTGTTTTTTTTTCCTAATTTAGGAGATTCTTATTATTTGGTTATTGTTATCAAAAACAAACGTATTTTTATTTAGCGGCGTGCATTGTACTTCAAAAATCTGTTAGAGTAAAATTTTAGCCACATAAATTATGAAATAAACAATAACTCGTTAACAGTAATGTTTAAGACAAATGTTTAAATAGAATTTTCAACTCTAAATAAGTTCTGGAATTCATATTCGAAATATTGCCGGCACGTTTTAGATCACTTTACAAAACTATACTGTGTTAAAATCGTTTTATAAAATGCAGAAAAATTTATTATGCAACTGTTACAAAATCACGATTTAATTACCAACAATACTGTATTGACATTAATAAAAGCAGAATTGCTAAAAAAATACCGTTTTTTTTAATAAAAAAAAATTAAGACAAATTCATAAAATACGTTTTTCCTACGACTACTATCAAATATAAACCTTCCAAAACCATTTATAGTTACAGAACGTAAACATTCTTACTCTTGTGATAAAAATAGTTTTGTTCAAATGTCAATATAAAAACCTTAACGTTTTATTTTATTGTATTTAGCTCTTGCCTTTTAGTATAAAAATAGTGCAGTTTGTTGCTTGGTTAAAATACAAATTTGATTTTACTTATTTCATTCTAATATTGTAACAGAATATACAAATAGAGAATGTGCGTTGCAAAAATATTGCTTTTATTTTGGTTTTTTAAGGTGTTTTTATTTGTTTTGTTTTATTTAGGACAACTTAGTACGTTTCTCAGTTAAAACTTATATATTTTTTTCTAATTACAAACTAGAGGTAAATTGAGTATACTACAATTAAATTGCTTAATAAAATTATTATACGTCTGGCAACAGTGTAAAGCAATGTTGCAAATTTCTGTTTGCTGCTCAATACTGTGCAGGTCTAAATTCTACTGACTATTTTCAGTTTCATAAATCTTTTTTTTTGCGTCTTACCAAACTAAAATTAAAAAATGGAGTGCTTGTAATTTTTATGCGCGATTGAAGTAAAACTTTGTTGTATGTGTCAGTTATTACTAAAAAGATTTAACTAAAATTAAAGTAAATACAATTTACGTTAGAATAGTAACTAAAAAATGTTTAGTTACTGTTTTTTATTTTGTTTAACAATTTTTTATAAACTACAATGAAAAAACAATAAACATTTATTACAATCAATACAGGTGTTTAAAGATATCATCACAAATAAAAAATTTGAATGCAGCAATTATTATAAAAATTTAACCAAATCGCTTTTTTAAATTAAATTTAATAAGAAAGTTTTTGTTTTTTTTAAATTAGATTGGGTAGATGAAACAAAGCATAACAACTATTTTTGTGCTTTTTAAAATATGGTAATGTACTGTAATTTATAATTACAAAAAAGAGAAAGTTTTCGGTTTAGTATACAGTATAACTTGCAAGCTTTAATTCCTTATAGACTATAATCGAATTTGTAGAAAGAGGCAACTAACAATACACGCATTAGCAATTATATGCATTATTACTAATGTGATGCTAACGGTATTAATAGCAATTTGAAAACATTTGTGTTTTTGCTTTTAAGAAAAAACGGTGTTTAAACAAGCTTTTACACACATAAATACAGATATTTAAATACACAGTAACGCCCGATTTCATATTGAATAAACTTAAGTTATATTAATACTGTGTTTTATTTTTTTTCTCAATTTATAATAGAAAAGGTTCAACACAAAAGACTTATTTTATTCTAATAGTTAACTGGTTTATAGACGCAATATGCAAATTAAAAATATTGATTAAATCTCTTAAAATTTTTTGACTATGAAACTTACCATCAGTGCATGTATAGTATATAAACATATTTATGTACTAAATATAAAATTATTGCTTATCTCATAGAGTGTCTTTTAATTTTATTACGAATACATTACGCATATACCAATTGAAAGTTAAAAAAAAATTAAACGTATCATACATCAGCGATCAAAGTTAGGTCTCAAATACTTACATTTTGCAATATTTAAAAAATTATTTATTAATTAGTAGATCTATAACGCTACAAACGTTTATAGTTACATACTAAGTACATGTATGTAATGTAAATATAAAATATGTCTTTAATAATTCGTTGAGTTTTCTATGTATGAAATACGTAAGTGTTGACTGCTTTAAGAAAACTAATTAAAAGTTGTATCTTAAATTTGTTTAAAATAAATTAATACAATTGTGTAGAAAACAATGTGTTCTACAAAATAAAAATAATGATGATAGAATTTAGATTGGACTATCATTTACATGTCATGTTTACAATTTAGAAAAATGTTAAAAAAGTTTTTAAAAAATAACGTTTACGTATTATTTTTTAATTAAATATTTACGTAGTATAATTATTTTTGAAACATAAACAACACTTTATAACAAAAACATATAAAAGCTTAGCAGCAAGTTTAATTATAACTAACCCAAAAATATGCAAATTTTTATGTTTGAAAGTAGATAACTAAATTTGAAAATACTAAACTTCAATAAAAGTTTTTATCTTTTATATTATATATAATCAACGTCAATCTTTAGTTATACTAAAATTATTATTACTATATTTACATATACGTTCAAAACAATTTCTATTTAACGGAACACACTACAACGTCTATCACCAGATCTTTATTTACATCTACATATTTCTTATACCGAGCGTATACGTAACTCAAAAAAGTTGTAGACTGCATTTTATTGGTTTATGTATGTGCTTATTTACATTTACACAAGTTTTTTAATACTGTATTGTTTATATTTTTTTGTTAATTCAAAAAATTAAATTTAACAATTAACAATAATTAACGTAAATACAAATCTTTGCCAACTAGTTACCTACAAACATTATACTTAATTTATTGATACTAAATATACTAATATTAATTCAGTATTATTAGAAAAAATATGCAAATTTTAGCTAAAATAAGGAAATAAAATAAAATAATTGCATTTAAAAAATTAATTTTAGTATTTCAAAACTAATAGTACTTTACGCAAACCTAACATTAAGCAAATTTGGTTAATTAAACAAAGTTATTTTAGCATTGTAAACTTAAAGACATTTATAAATTAATGTTAACATAGTATACAATTTTTAACATATTTTTGCAAGTTATACGGTTACTATTAAAATATAATACGGCTTAAAAACGGTAACAAATTAATTTTATTAAATTCTTATTTGTTAGTAATTTGCTAACAATAGAATAGTTATTGTTTTTAAAACGTTATCGTTTCTAAAGTATTGAAATAATTTTAAAAAAATTGTTTTACATTAGTATTGTTTAATTTGTTTAATTAATATTTTAAATAAAAAATTAATAAAAATTAAGTAATTTGTAGAAAAAAATTGTTTTAAAATACTATACCAATTACATTGGCAAGTAACCCAAAAAAACTTTGTATACAAATTTAGCTAATTTAAAAAGCTTAAATTTATCATTTATCTTTGTATTTTTTTTATAATAAGCGTACAAAAAAATAATAAGATCCCAAATTAAAAATTATAATAAAACTGTTTTACATTAACTCTATTGTAGCTAGTTGTTTGCAGATAATAAATCACAACTGCATTCAATTTCAAAGATGAAAATTGTACACGTGGTACAATACGTAATAAAACACCAAAAACAAAATAAATGTTTACAACTGACAAAAATTATGTAACTAAAACTCACATCATAATTACTATAAATAAAATAAGAAAATCAAATTACACTAAATAAACTAATAAATTTTGACACAAAGCTTAAATTAACAGACACATTAAATAATAGATCACCGAAGTAAAAACCTTTAATAAACGCGCATGTTAAAAGTTCCGTCAACATCGCCGCCTATTAAAAATTAAGAAGTTTTTTAAAATGTAATAAAGAAACATTAAGCAAATGTAAAGTTTGAAAAAACCTATGTTAAAACTGTTTGTTAGAACTTAATTTATAATTCTGTAAACATAAAGCTTTCACCATAAAACATTTTAGAAATCCTTTTTTACGTTCTTAATATCAAGTAACAAAAATAAAAAACATGATTTACGTTCGAAAGGTTGTGAGAATTTATTTCTAATAAGTTACACATTTGCTCAAAAATTATTTTTATAATACTATTAATTTGTTAAAAACGCTAAAAACGGTTTAAAACAATAAAACAAACAAAAGTGCATTAAATTAATATAAACAAAATAAACTAAGTATAATTGTACAAATATAAACAAAATATAATAAAGTAATAGAAAAAATAACAAAAACAAGAAATGCAGCTATTGATAATAACCAAAGATGTTTACTCTTAGATTTTCTATATTATACTAGATAGCTAACTAATAAATTAAAAGTGAACTACAATCGGCCATTTGTAGAGTAAGCAAAATATTGTTATGTAGTTGTTTAACAGCATTACAACGATATATAGTAATAGTTATCATCTTTTGGGTATCTTGTATACTACTTTTATAGAAAACTATACATGTGATACATTGATCCCACATAACCAAAGTTAACCTTAATTGTCTAAAAAGTGATCATACTTTAACCTGAAAAGTTGACAAGCATGTGGTATCTTTATCGTGCCTTTTAGTCATTCATAAAAGTTAGTTCTACCGCGTGTCCTTAATGGTTAACTTATTCACAACAAATAGTTATTCCTAATAATACGCCAAATTGTAAACGTAATGGTTACTTTTTGTATAAGCTTAAAGTATAAAATATGTATGACCTATCTCGTTTCTTACCCACAGAGGTTAACTTTTGGATAACTTTTCAATAGACAACTTTAATTGTTACTCAAAAGCCGTTTTAAAAAGTTAACTTGATGGTAACCATAAAAATTAACCTATTAAGAGCTTTCAAGTATAAAATAAGACTACTTGTTTTTTACTAACCCTATAAGTTAACTTTTCGATATCTTTTCAGAGATTTCTAATTAATGTCTTGAAAAAGTTATACAACTGACATCCTACAAAATTAATTCAATGTTAATCCTAAAAATTAAGTTTTTAGTAGCCTTATAGTACAGAATGAGACTACATGTCTTTTTAGTAACCACATAAATGTTATTTTCGGGGAGTTTTATAATCAATGTCTATAAAAATTGTGAAACAGACATTCTAAAAAGTTAATTTTATGTTAATCCTAAAAATTAACTTTTTAGTAAAATGTTTTTGTGTACAATAAGACTGTATCGCGGAAAAACGTCCTCGGAAGAAAAATCACCCTAAACCAAAATTACTTTTCTATATTCTAATAGTTACCTCTTACTATTATTACGACTTACAAGGAGGAACTAAGAAATGAGTTTACCAATTGCGTCTCTGATTTTTGGTGATTCTCATGGCAAAAAAGTACCTTTATTTTGTGCATTACCGCTTAGTTTTCAGATTATGAATTTTTAAAGAATTGATCAAAATCGTCAGAAGTTAGTTAGTCGCTCCGTAAGCTCTAATTACAACAAATTCAAGGGTATGTTTTTTTAAATAGACAAACACTTATTTTAAAAATATTTAAAAGCACTGCAGATGGAACCTGCAGTCATTGTTTCGCTAATTTTTTGTTGTAATTCTTATAAGTATATAGGATCCGTAGTTGTATACGCTGAAACTAATTATCTTAGAAAAACTTGTATTTGAAAAGAAACATTTTAGTGGAGTTGTAAGTGTAATTGATTATTATTAATTAGTGTTTGTAATTTTAATTACTGCTTACATTTATAATAAAAATCTAATTGGCTAACAATAAAATCCTTAGAAGTAAACTTTATTTTAGTTTCATCATTACTCTCGCACAACAGTTTTCTGGAATGTACTATTTTAATCCGATTATCGTCATAAACCTTGTTCTTTGTTTGTAGCCCAATGATTTTTTAAATTTAATTTCAACCTAAAAATTATTTTTTAAAAACAAACTTTTTATAATTTGTAATGTGGATCGATACAAAATCGTATTGACAATAGTTCAAATTATCGCCCTTAAATCGATAAAAAATATCAAGTTTTTCTTCAAAGGCGTTTAGCAGGTTAAAGAGAAAGTATTAATAAACGCGATGGCATCTTAATGTTGATTGTAAAAACTTTTTTTGACGTTTTTGTTTCATCCGTTACGGTAAATGATTAATTTAAGAACTTGTTTTGCATTGCGGCTGTGTGTCAACTGGGCACCAAACAATAGCCTTTGTGGAAATTTTAATCCTTTCAAGGTGTCGGTTTCTTCGACCATTCAAGGTCTTTTTCTTAGATATTAGAGTTTTAACGGAAATTTCATTCAAAGAATCTTATTCTGTCGATGCTGACAAATTTTTTTTAAAACAAATCGTTATTACTTTGAGCAGAGTTTAATATTCATTTCTGCTTTAACAAATCCGTTAAACAATTACAATATAAACTTGGCGTCTTGATAGCAAATAAGAAAAATGAATTTTTCCAAACAGACATACCGAACAAGTTTTGTATTTAAGCTTCTTTAATATTGTGACTCATAAAGGAGCTATATGCGCATCAATATACAATTTTAAAAACGTAATACAGGCAAATTTTAGTGTTTCTTATTAAAGGATAGTTTATTCACGATAAACAGTAAAAAAGGGTTATTAATGTCGAAAGTGACCATACAATAATTGATCTAGTGCTTCAAATGAACTTTCTGGAATTAATTCAACAGTTTTTTATTATGTAGCCATCATTAAAAAAAAATTAAATTTCGTAAAAAAAATTGTAACTTAAGTTTTCATGTCGCACTTAACAATAAGGATATGACATTTGTACTGATTATTCTCAACTTCTTATTTAACCTCTTAAAGCATTTTTTTTAAAAAAAAAACTACTAAAGAATAATTTTTTTTAATTTAAGAAAATACATTTTTGAACTTTATTTTGGCCAAAAGTAATAACTAAACACAAAATAACTGTCTATAAACACTTATCTTTGCAGTTTTATAATTTTTACATATTACATTACAAAAAAAGTCTTTCACTACTAAATCAATAATAATTTTCAAAAAACGTTTCTTTGTTTTACAACTGGACGAAAAGTAATATTACTCTAACATTTTATAGCTACAAGACAGATGTAAATACAAAACATCAAAAAGACCATTTTTTTCTTATGTTTCCTATAGCGATAGCGTTCGAATTAATTCGAGCGTGCCTATTTTAGCCCATTTAGCGTAATAGAATTAACTCGAGCATGCACGTTACGGGGTTAATTTAAACTTAACAAAAATAGATTTCAAGAATCATTGAATTAACATTGAACAAACGCCCACCGTTTGTAAAATTTAAAATTCTGTTGTTGAAGTGGGAGAGAATGGGTATAGTAATTGAAATAACCACCGGGTTCTTTTAAGACTAGTTTAAAATTGAACGTCGTTTTTTTTACCTGCTAGACAATCGTTTAAGTTTTGTCGATGTGCGTGTTGTACAAGTCGAGTGTTAACTTCGTGTAATTGTGTTATACTAAAAGTTCCAGTTATAAAGGTAAAATATCTTTATACATATTTTTAACAGACATAAAAGAACACATAATTCATAACTGCAGATGAACGGTCAGTATACAAAAAGACATAGAAACAGGCTTTCTCTAAATTTTACATGTTTGCCCTGATTTTAAAATACCCAGATTTTTTACAATTTTCTAGATCGCTGGGAACCCTGTAAAAAATTAAATCAAATATAAATCTTAGTGGTGTAGTTAAGTATTTTTTCTAATTTCAGCTTCCGTAAATGAATAGTTCCCACAACTACAGAAATGGACGTTTTAGTGCCGACAAAGGTGTGGATTAGAAAATCGAGAAAAAGTGTGAAAAAGGGTTAAAGGCGATGACATTATTTTAGATATTTTTAAATTTGTAAATAAATAATAAATATATATGTATTATATCGTATCGTATAAAATCTGTTTTTCAAGACTTGCACCTTTACTTTAATGTGTTTTATTTTCAAATGTTAACTATAAGATATCCGTTAAGCAGCCATTAATCGTTGAGCAACTGAAAAATAGTATTTTTTAAGCAGTTTTAAAATCCAACAATTATACATCTTTACAGTTAACTTTAGGTTAATTCTTGAATAAGTCCAAAAATTGTATATTTTAAACAGCTTTAAAATTAAATAGTAAAATACCCATTTAGATTAACTTTAAGTTATCCTAACGGGTTGAAGGTTAAGCAAACAAAAATTAGTATCTTTTAGGCAGAATTAAATACCAACCATTAACAATCACTTTCGATTAACTTTAGATTACCCTAACAGGTTGAACGTTGAGCAAACAAAAAATGGTATCTTTTTAGTAGTTTTAAAATTCAACTATGCACCGGGCATTTCGATTAACTTTAGGTTAGCCCAACAAGTTGACCAATGAATAACTAAAAAGAGGTATCTTTTGAGTAGCTTTAAAAGTGGACAATAAGTTGTCCGTTTCGGTTAATTTCGGGTTATCCTAAAAGGTTGACCGTTGCATACACGCAAGGTCAGTATAAGAGTATCCTATGGAGGGATTAAGTGGGACATAGTTCACCATTGGGTGTACTTTTGGGTACTCTATGATCACATTTGACAATCCAAAGCGGTTACCTTTATTACGACTTTTGGTTACTTTTGGCTGTGTGGGATGATTACACATTTATGTTATAGTATACAACTTATGATTTGTTACTTGTTTACAGAATTCGAGAAGAAAAACATATTTTATGCTACTTACATTTTCTAAAAATTGAAATTAACCGATATAGCCTAGACCGCATTGTAATGTAACATCCAATATTTTTAGACTTTATAATAATTTTTAATTAGTAATTGTTTTCCTAATAACATGAATTACAAATTTGTATGTTTTCTATGTATTTATAAAAAATAAAACTAACATTTTGTAATAAAAATTGGAACTAGAACTCGTTCACGCAAAACTAGAAACGTCAATCACTTTTCGTGCAGCTAATGTAGTACCAACATTTTTGTTAGCGATGTAACATATGTACTTATCAAAATAATATGTATTAAAAACCACACGCTTAATAATCATAGTGAACCGCATTAAATGATATAAAACTAAAATTGCATTGGTTAACCTTTATCTCAAAGGTGATTAGTTGTGAATAGGTTGAACTTAAAATCCAGCGGCGTGTATCATAATTGAAAGACATTTAAAAATCAAATACATTAATATGGATAATTTGGTTATTATGATTTTTAATAACAAGTTTTTTTGTAGTATAAATAAATAAGTTGTTTGTGGAAATAAATTTATGATGCACGTGCTTATCTTATCTACTAAATATGCAATACGTTTGAAAAAGAAAAGTGACCATTTAGGTAAAAAGATGATTTAAACAAATTTGTTCACAAATTATCTAAGAATGCACTTTCACCACAAATTATAGTTTTATGCAAATGTGAACTATCTATTCGGCAAAACTGTTTTTTGCGTGCTAAGTATATATTTTTTATATTTAAGCAAGAATGCAAGTGTTAAATAAACAAAGGTAATAAACATTTTGGTTATGTAAATATTTTTTAAAACGTTTATTTAATATACAATTACAATGTGTTTGCCTAAATTACTAAAGATACATATAAAATAGTTAAATTTTATATTAATCAACTGACACTGAACAATCAATGTAATAAAGCACTTTGGGTAATTTAAAAGAAATTTTAATACACAATGTAATTGATTATAACTTTTTTTTATTTTAAGGAAGAATTTACTTGTTTTAGACCATTGGATTGGATTTAAAATATATCTAAAATGTGAAAAGCATTTTTGTTGATAAACATTAGTTGAAGTACATTAAACAATTAACCAACTTGACATCTACAAAGCGTTTAGAATGTTGAGTTTAGTTAAAAAAAGTAATGGCCGTACCTTGCCTGCTGTTTTGTATGGAGGTAATGGCTTGATGCATTGCAATTTATTACACCTTTACTTTGCACAGAAAAGATTACTTTTTTGTAAATTATTTACCCGTATCATTAATTTAATATCTGTGTTATTTTTATTGTTCGGTTCTACCATTTACTAATAAATATTAAAAACTTAATACTTTCTAAAGATAACTGCACTAATGATATATTGATCGAAATAAATTTTCCACTTTCTGCACCTTTGAACTAATAGGGTTCGATACTCGTTGATATTATGTTTACTTTAAGAGCAAAAACATTAAGAAATCAAACTAAAGCAAACAAAAATTGATTAATAATTTAGTAGAGTAGATGTACGAAAACGTATTGCAATTTTAGTTAAAATAAAACAAAAGCTCTGTTTTTTGATGTTATATTATAATTCCTCAATAATTTGATTGCAAAATTTAAATTTTTAATATAATGTTGTTCTGTTTAACCTGCACAAATGTGCCGGGTGTTAATAGTTACGTCGTGTTAACTTTAACAGTAGATTTATGTGTTGCAATTAAAACCTTGTAAATGTAAACGTTATAACACACTCAAACATTAATTTTAAATACTTTTTGATTTAGCAACTCTTAAACTACTTTAATTTTTTTTATTATGAATAAATTAAAGATAGTATACATTTTATTATGAATTAAAAATAATGCTTAGGTTTTTAACTCAGATAGTAAATTTTTAAATAAATTTTTATTAACAACAATTTTTAACATTAATTACACATTTTGTAAGAACGGTTTTAATTTAGAGAATTGGTGTTTCTTAATTTGCATCTTGTGTACTCTTACAGTGTTTTGCTATATTGTATTTAAATAATTTATTTAATGTATAGCATGCTACTTAATTTAATAAGCACTGTACACAAATGTTTTATGCTTTGTTTACATAGCTAATGTTTTAGTCATAAAGTTAATAATACTATGAACTAAATGTAATCCCTACAGTTGTATTAGCAAGTATGGAGACATCAGAAAGAGATAAAGATAAATAAATTCATTAAAACTGACACTTGACTATAAGAACAAAACGTAGAATTATTACGGACACGTCATATTTTAAACTAATTTCTAATCATGAGTTATTTAAAAATATTATTAAAGCTTGTAAATAATTTTGTTTGTAGTCGCGTGGTACCGCGTAATTAAAATAAGTTTTGAATAAACCGAGTACTAAAACCACAACTTGTAAATATTGTAAGATAACAATGTCAATGCAAATGTGAAAATGCCACCAGATTGAACCACTCGACAGCCGTTTCGGCTTTTTGGGATTCTTCAGCAGTTGGGGAATACTCTACTGTACTTTAGCAAATGCATTGACACACCTATAACTTTATATTAATAAATCATGTACGGGTACAAAATCAGCTTTCAATGTTTTCATCTCTGTAATCATTTTTATTATTCATGCATAGTAAATTTATACTGTCATCGTGTTTCACTCATGGTATTTTTTTAAATTAATCATACCGGTAAATACTCTTTAAATTTATTATTAACCATTAGATATCAATTGCACATAAATGCTATATTTGTTTAACTTATAAACAATACTTCCATTGTAACGTTTTAGAAAAAGTTGTAGTACCGCTGTCGTTTCGTTTAAAATAAAACGCTATTTACGTTTTGCGCAAGACCTGCTCAGGTAGGTAGGTAGAAGGAAAAAAGTACGTATTTCCGTTTTTGTGAAGGCATTGATAGTATCCCGTGTGGGAAGAAGAAAGGTCGTGCTAATTTAAATTAATTCATGTTGAGTTTATGGATGTTAATAGAAGTGTGGAATTAATATAACGTCATCTAACAAATCAGGCATTTACTTTCTGTATTTATGTTTTAATAATTGTAATAACAAAACATAAAATTACCGTATTAAATTTATGGTTAACTGACACGACCATTAATTAAATTTCGTTATCGCACTTTTGCAATGATAGTACTTCATTTCTCGTACTGCATTCTGTCGTGATATTTATTGTTGTCACTTGGCTTTTGTTTTGACAATTTATGTATTCAGCGTAAGAATAATTTTTGCAATTGTAAGAAAACTTATCGCATTGGTTGTAATACGAAAATTCAGTTTCAAAGCCTATTTATCATATGATCCCAAACAACACATTGGTACAAAAAACGTCTAAATGTCCGTCTAATAAACGTTAATAACGCGTTTAAAAACGTTTTAATGTCTAATAAACGTCTATTAGCCGGACATTTAGACGTTTTTTTATGCCAATGTGTTGCTTGGGATGTATAAGAAGATTTTTAAGTCGATTGTTTCGTAGTGATATAGTTTTTGAGCTCTGGATAATTGTAGAGTTTTCTAAAACTGATAAGTGGTAATCAAAGTGTCAACTAATTTAGCGCGTAGCATGATATAGTGAGGGCGATAAACAACTAGCCCTAGTCGTGTATAAATTATAAGAACGGAATTTAATTATTATATACAGGGTGTGTTAGCTTAATTATTATTTCATGTCTTTTGGAAGAAAACTTACGGAGCCAATATCTATGCTAAAAATGATCTTGCAAGTTTGTGGTGACCGATATAAGATCGTGTTACCTGAAAACATGCCCGTTTTGTGTTCTTGTACTGCATTGTTTTCATGTAAAAAAAACTATTTGAATTTAATATAAACTGCTTCATGGTCAAGTATAATAATAAATAGAGCTTTAGAAATAATTACTGCTTGATCCAATTATGGTTGTTACATGCAAACTTTGCGTTATATTTTATTAATGTTGGTTCAAAAATTATTATTTATTTGATTCATGACCCTGAAGTATTTCCCGTGTTTCGCGCCGCTTTTGACGATAAGTTAGTCGGACAGCGTGGGCATTTCGAGGAGACGATCGTGAACGGTCATTTGAGAAAGTTGCCTGGATAGTTTCTGGAGCTAATTTTTGCTTAAGGTTGCAAGTTTCGGGTTTTTGAAATTTTTCCTCCAGAAATGTAATTATTAAAGTATAACTATTGGGACTGTTGGATTTAGTATACATACGATTTATTCGAATTTTTTATCTAGGATTTAACTTATCCACCGCTCGGTAAGAGTTATTTTTCTTTCCTTATTTTATATTGATCCTTGTTTTGTTTCCGCAAGTCAGGCTGTTAATCACTTTTACAGTCCTAAGGGTTGTTCTTAAATAACATTTTAATTTAGTTTAAACACCAAAATTTCTCGGTAAGGTTTGGTAGCACATTTTTGTGAATATTTATTATAATTCTAAAATTCTTGTAGGTGTTTTACGTTCGGTTTTTTGTTGCCCTCGATAGCGATTTATCAGAGCGGAGTTGTCAAGAGTTATCGACAAACGCATTCGATTCCTATCTTCGAGGTGACGACGTTTAAATACAGGTTTTATTTTATTTAAGCTTTACGGCCTTGTGGCGCCTAATGTTATATTATGTTGCTATAATTTTAAATAGCAATTATCGTTCCTTTGTAACCCTGATGAATCGATTCTGATCGGGATTAATTTTTTGTTTAATTAATTTAGATAAACAACAGTAACCGTAATTTTTTTTATCTAATTATTATTATTTTGTGTTTTGTGTTCCATTACGCCTGTCTACGTTTTATTTTGAAATTATGTTTTGGTTTTAAAAACGTAAGGTTTCTTTTAAATTTAGAACCTAGGTTTGTGACGTCCTTATTTTGAGAAATTTACGTAACATGTGTTACGTTTTCTTTTTAATTAGTAACGTTCTCAAATGAACGCACCAGATAATAATTTATTTACTAATGTTCTGCAACGTAAATATAAAATGTGCCTCTACAGTGAGATACGGGTTTAGACTAAGTCTAAAGGTTAGCAAATGTTTACTCGCATTTGGCGGGTTCTTGTCAAATTTTCACTTCGTTACTATGCACACGTAGTCTTACTCCTGCGATAAAAGTTAGATTTAAATGGTTAACTCTTAGCTTGGTAAGTTTTCTAATCCAAATTTTATTGTTGCTAACTTAGACAAATAAGTACAGAGGGTTTTTTGTTTTCTTTCTTTCTCTTGGCTGCTTTCTTCTTAAATGTAACCGTTTACAAAGAATAAAAGGGTGAAAGATGGCAAGTGAAAGTCAAGGACTTTGTACATCTTTCTTTCTTTGATGCTAAAGGGCCGACGAGTGCCGTTATGTGATGTAATACAACCATTGCGATTGTAATTACGATTTTTGATTGAGACAATTTGGCTAATTTTCTGCTGTTTGATTTGGAATAATTACGGCGTATGATCGTTATCTACAGGATTTCTTTGGAGACAGCCCATGGAACTTTACGATGCTAATTTTTTTTTTAAGTTAAGTAAACGTAACGTCAATTATCAGATTGTATAAGTAAACTAATGTATTGTTGTAATTTTGGTTATGTTCTAACCTACATTAAGTGTGAAGTGTGGTACTGTTTTACTTTTGTGTTTTAGCTAATTTCTTTTCTGATGACTAAGAACTAGGACTTGGGCAGAGCTCTGGACAAGTCGATCGATCTACCGGTATATGTAAACCATTGTTACATGTGGCTCAAGTAAGGTAGTATCCTGCTTTTCTACATTTTATGTAGCGTTATTTGCTTTAAAAATTCATTTTTGGTCATGCGATTTTGACTAGGCCAAGTTTGTTTTGATTACTCTACGAGTAATTACTGAAAATTTGTTTCTACGATTATTACACCGAAAGAAATTACTCCCTAACGGTAGAAATTACTGACTTTCTTTAGTTTGTGTTCTTGACTCTTATGTATTTAGAGTCTATATTAACTTTTGTCTATTTTTTTATATATATATTATTATTACATCTATTGTATCGTTAAGTAGTTAAGTATATTTACTGTGTGTATTGATAATAACTTTGTTCTGGATTTTGTTTGTATTGGTATCTCTGATTGGCTTTGGTAATTTTGCCAGAATTACAAGATTTGTTTTCAAAATAAACTACCTGGCGCCTATATCTTTGGGTATTTACTAAATCTTTTAAGTTTATGTAGGATTTATTTTTAGATTATATAAGCTACCTTCAAATTCGGCTGCATTATTATTTCTTACCCACTTCCCCTCTCCTGAGCTAGGGCAATATTTCTCTATAATTAATTCCAATTGGAATTCTCCTGCATTTATAGTTACAACCCCACTGCAGCTGGTCGGGGTTGGTAATACATGTTATATAATATGATTTTTTTTTGCTTAAAACCAGACAAATCCGTAAAAAACTAAAATTTATATTTTGATAATTTTTTTAGTACTTTAAATAACTATATTTTTATCTTATAAAACATTTTATTAATTACAATCATAGTTAAATTAAGAAAAAAATCTGATTTTTTTTTTACTTTTAATTTGAAATTAAGAAAAAAAAACGGTTACAAACTCAACAATTTTCACCAGTTTACAAAAAAAAATTTACGACAACAAATAATCGAACAAATAAGCAAGCATTCGTTCCACAAAGGAAACATATATTAACGGTCATAAATGCTAGGAACGACATAAGAAAATTAAATCTAATTGCAAAACGTAAATGGCATTATACCTCAGTGATTCTTCCTATAAGCATTGATTGATTTTACATTTAATTTTTTTTCTAAAACGATAAAATGGCTAAAGATTTCAAAAGCTTCACTATCTATAAAAATTATCTGAATTTTTAAATTATTTCTTTCGATTTCTTTTTGTGTGGTTACTTAAAATTTAAAGTTATGTGCTGCATATGATACGTTTGTAGTACTAATTTGTTATATATTTGTTTTTTTCTGTGAACATATTTAATACATTCTATAATATTTTTGTTTCACTTTTTTCTTTCTTTTGATTATTTTAGATACTGATTTATTTATTTTTCAACAAAAAAAAAACGTTTTTTACTTTGGTTCATGACAATAAATTATTTGTTTTAGATCTTGTTTACTTTGGCAACGTTTTGTAAGCTTTATAAGACCATCTTATTATCTGGAAAACAACTAATTATAAATTTCCAAAATCGGGTCTTAAATCACTGTACTTTCAGTACATATTACGTGTTCAATGATTTATGGCCGTATTTTAGAAAGTAATATTTAATTGTTTTCTGGATAATAAAAGGACCCGATGAAACACACACACGATAGTCTGGAAAACGCTGCCAAATAATACAAAAAGATTCCAAACAAATAATTTGCTGTTACTAATAAAAAACATTCTCTTTTTATTAAAAAATAAATAAGTCATTATCCAAAATATTTAATACATTTATATACTGAATTCTTCTACGTTACATAATGATGGTACATATAGAACATATTTTTGACACTTACAATTCGGCTGATTCTCGTACATCTTTATCTTAATGAGATATTTGTGTAATATGTTTGAGATTTTTAAAATATTTATAGTATACATCTGATATATTTAAATTTGTATTTACTGCATAAAAAACACATTTTTTTTACCTACTTGTGCAAATAAAATTTAATTTGAAAAATATATGATATAACAAAACCATATTTAAAACAAAAACCGTTAAGGTTTTTCTAGAACTAACGATTGCCGTAGTTTTTAAATTATTCAGACATTATTAATGCACGCAATTTTATTCACGTCTTATTCGGTAACATTTTTTGTTATTTTTGTTTGTTTAAATCTAATACCAATTTTTACTTTTTATAGTTATTTGTAAAACAATAGTTATCATAAATGATATAAAAATTTCATTACTGTAAACTATAAACTATAATTGAATTATAAATAGTTTACTTAAAATTTTATTAATAAATCTAAAATTTGAAATACCATTAAAAATAAGTTTACAATTTTTTATAATAAATTTATCAACTCTTGTGATTGTGAGTGATTAAAACATATGTAAAGAATTTGTATTTTTAAATAAATTTATTTATACATTTATTAATGTTTTATGTAAATTATTGCACGTATTAATAGTTACTGCAAAAAATTTAATATTAGTGTTATAAAAAAAAATATTTGAAACTCTAAACGACACCGTTTACTTTTAATTACGTTACCGTGCTAAACTTACAAACTTCAACTGTGCAATTGTTTCAAAAGTTTTTTCTTCAAACAAGTTTAGCTACAATAATGCAAAACCGTGCTTAAAATTCAAATGTCGTTGATGCTTAGTTTTTATGTATAATTATAAATTTCATAATGTAAAGAAAACCATATAACAAAAGCCAGAAAACAACAAAATGTTGATTAGTCAAAATAAGTATATTCTTTAAAAATATTTTAATATGTCTTAAAAGAAATAAGTCTAAACTTAATTAAATTCAAAGATGTAAGACTGTAAGAATACCTACAAATCTTATTTAAAACCTTAATTAAAATTAGTAATTGTTACTAAATTGTGTTTGCAACATTGTTCAATGCAAAAGCATATTGGCTTAATAAAGTTAACGGTAATTGTTATTATATCTTTTAAGTTTATCTACATTTGTATCTGTAACTTGAAATCATTTTTTTAAATACAAATGTAAATTGTAATAGACTTTGATAAATTCAATTTGTTTTTAAAACAGTTTTAATAAATTCCGTTTAGAGTTGTTCTTAATAAGCAAATCTATACAATACTAACTGCAAAAACATAAAAATGCATAGTTAAATAAAATAATTTTTAATTTTGCAAAATTGTTGTTTTTCTTGTTTGTTTATTGTGGTTGTTACTTATTGTTATTACAATAATGTATTAAAATGTATGCACTGTTTTCTTTTTTATTATAGAAAAGTTAAAATTTAAAGTTTTATTTTATTCTGCATTTGGAATACAATTAAACTAATTTTGAGTAAATTTAATTAAAGAGCAGATCAAGTTATTTCAATATTTTAAGCAAATTAAACTTTGGAAAATCCTTAGAATGTTGAAAAGTACGAGTATAACGCAGTTATCGACTAATGTATATAACATAATTTTATTAATCGAGAAAACATCTTAATATTATATTATTAGTCATGGTAATAAATGTCTACTAGATCAATTTACGTTAAACTTCAAATTTAAAAATTAATGAAGTAAAGGTATTGTTATTATTCACTAATAGAAGTTGTTCTATAAAAAATAATTTTGATTTATTTACAAGCAACTGCAGGTATGTTTAGATCTAGATTTAAGTAAGAGAATTCTAGAAGAGCCATGTCTAATTCTAATATACCTGAGATGTCTTACTATCAAATGTATACGTTTAGTACCTTCTGTAAATTTTATACATTTTTAATACAATTATTTATTATTAATAATAATAATAATAATAATAATAATAATAATAATAATAATAATAATAATAATAATAATAATAATAATAATAATAATAATAATAATAATAATAATAATAATAATAATAATAATAATAATAATAATAATAATAATAATAATTTATTGGGGTCAAGGTCGTAGACCAGGGACACTTGATGCGCAATACAAGGGTGTGCAGCCAACGGCGACACCCGTTTTAGCCTCTCAGTGTCCAAGACCGTTCGCCCGTAGCTTCGGCTACATCCTGCAAGAGGCGACCCTGCTTTTGCAAAAGGCGACGGATCTAGAGGAGTAAACCCTGAATCAAAAATCCGCAACTCAAGGTGTTTGGCGTGCCGAGGGGTTCCCACAGCAGTGGAAGGCTCAGCGTTCTGAGCCACGAACGGCTTCCCACCGACATTGTTACGATAGTGTACTAACGTGGGGTTTGTCGGTGTCTTATTTTTTATATTATCCCCGTGGGCTGGCGGTAGCCGAAAAACGCAATTTTATGAATAATGTCTTCTGACGAATTGCCGAGCGGGATGGAGTCTGGGCAGGACTCCTTTCGGATCCCGCATAATCTGTCTAAGGATGGTGCGAAAGTGAGTGGCACTCCCATCCTTTTGGAGCCACACGACCATGCGCGAAAAGGACGAGGAACCCACCTCAAAAAGGATAAATCCACAGTGTGGAAGAAAACAACGGGCAGCGAGAAGGAGGATTATTTTCCCCGGTTCCTGCTGGTTGAAAAGGTTGGAAGGCAATTTTGAAAAGGTTAGTCCTTTTTAATTGCCAAACAATTATATGGTCTTATTGGCGAAACGAAAAACGTAAAAAAGTGTCAAATGGTTTTACTAGCAGAGTGCTCATCAAAGAAGCAATCAAATCTGTTGTTGAGAACTGAGAAAATGGGAGACACAAACGTTAAAGTGTCAGAGCATAAGACACTAAATCTTTGTAAAGGGGTAGTCTATTGTGTAGATTTTTTAAATAGCACATTAGAAGAAATTCAAGAAGGCTTGACACACGAAAATGTAGTAGAAGTTCGAAGAATTCAAACAAGAAGAAACGGACAAGTTACAGATACTCCTAACCACATTTTAACTTTTAGAGACAAATTACCAGTTACCATTAAAGGTGGTTTATACTCTTTAAGGGTAAGACCCTACATTCCTCCACCTTTGCGGTGTTTTAGATGCCAGGTTTTTGGTCATACCTCTACAAGGTGCGATAAATTACAAGTATGCGTTTGTGGTAAACCTTTGCATGAAGGAAAAGCATGCGATATACCGCTAAAATGTGTTAATTGTGAGGGTGAACATTCCGCACGTTCCAAAGAATGTCCGGAATACAAAAAAGAGATGAGGATACAGGAAATTAAAACAATAAACAAAATCTCCTATTTCGAAGCTAAAAACCTCTTAAAAACATCTCCAGTTACAAGTACAAAGAGTTACTCGCAAGCGGTCACAGAAAATCAACTAGCACCAAATGCAACCCAAATCCTGCAAGAAACTTTAAAGGTCCTTATACCAGAACTATCAAAAATCATACACAACGAGCTGAACAAAAAATTTCCTAGTGTAACAGCAGTGGAAAAATGGCAAGAGCCAGCGCCTAAACCACAACAACATCAAAATAATATACAAACTTTGTCAACATCTGCGGCGGAAACACAGGAAAAAAGAAAAAGAAGTGAAAGGCCCTCCATTACATCATCTGATGCAGGAGACGAGGATGAACTAGATATGCTGGTTAGCGCTGTGAGGAAAAAAAAAGGGTGGCCGAAAGGGAAACCTCGAGGCTCTCAGAACAAATAACCCCCGATACATTCATGTCATTAATCATTTTAACAAATTTTACGTATATAAACGTTAGTCGATTCTATACACACACTGTCGAGAGTTTTCGTACATCTTATTTATTTACTGATGTACACATCTGTGATATAAATGTTTGTTTGTTTTATACGTATAGAGTATGTCCATTTTACAACATCTATTTATTTATTTATTTCTATGACTGTGATATATATGTGTGTTGGTCTTATATATATATCGTTTGTCTTTTTTACAACATCTATTTATTTATTTATTTCTATGACTGTGATATATATGTGTGTTGGTCTTATATGTATATCGTTTGTCTTTTTTACATAGTTTATTTAGTTATATATCTACCTGACAACTATCTATATATCTGTGATATACATGTTGTTTCGTCTTGCTATTATTTACCGATCTGTGATATAAATGTTTGTTTGTCTTATACGTATAGAGTATGGTTTTTACAGATTTTATTTATTTATTTATCTATTTTAATAACTGTGATATACATGTTTGTCTGTTTAGTTATTTACGTATATGTTTGCTGCGTAAATACTATACAGCTACCTATTAATATTTCAAAGTGAAGAATATAATTCAATGGAATTGTAATGGGCTAAAACAACATCTTCCGGAGTTGCAACTATTAATCTCCCACCACGACCCGTTCTGTATTTGTTTACAAGAAACGCTCTTGAAACCTGACGAGCAATTCAAATTAAATAACTTCAATGTTACAAGGCGAGAAGTCACTCCAAACCTCCGAGTAAGAGGAGGCGTGACTATCCTTACTAAAACACTAGTCCCATACACTCCAGTTAACATAAACACGAACCTGCAGGTAGTTGCTGTGCAAATATACAAACCTTTGTTCGTTACCATTTGTAACATATATTTACCTCCAGGCTCTAACTGGACGCTAAACGAATTGAAAGCAATTGCGCAACAATTACCTAAGCCGTTTGTGATGATGGGAGATTTCAACGCGCACTCGACTATATGGGGATCAAGCGCAACTAACATAAAGGGTCGCATTATAGAAGACTTGTTAGACCAGGAGAACTTAATACTTATTAATACTGGCGAGAACACACATTTTAGTTCTTTCACAGGAAACGAATCCGCCATAGATGTTACGATGTGCACACCTTCACTTGCACCAAAAATACACTGGTCTCCGTTGGATCAACTGCACTACAGCGATCACTACCCCATCATTTTAGCTTTTAACATCCCAAAAGCTACGCTTTATGTTAAACAAAAATGGGTAATAAAAAAAGCAAATTGGGCAGGTTTTCAAACGACAGTTAAGAAGATAGGAATTACAGGCGATGTTGATGAAGATGTGGAAAAAATCACCAATGCTATCTTAGAAGCAGCAAATAAAAACATTCCAAAATCGAAAGGTCTTGTTAACCATAAAATAGTACCGTGGTGGAACCAAGATATCAAAAATAGTATACAAGCAAAAAAGAAGGCATTTAATCAATTTAAAAAACATCCTACCGAAAACAATTTAATTGAATTTAAAAGAAAACGCGCGTATTCGCGTAATATTATTCTCCAAAGTAAAAAACTTTGTTGGCAAAACTACGTTTCGTCTATACAAATAAAAAGTTCGTCCGACGAAGCATGGAAAAAAATAAAAGCTATTTCAGGAAAATATAAACCAAACCCATTAACTCATATTAAAATAAACGACGAGGTTTACCATGCTCCAATAGAAATAGCAGAAAAAATCGCGGACACTTTCGAAAATTCTAGCAGTAACGTGAATTATGAGGATAATTTTTTATATACGAAAACCCAGAAAGAGCGTACTAGCATAGATTTTTCCACTACAGACGAATACGAATATAACAAAAATTTTACATTCAAAGAATTAAAAGAGGCCCTTAAAAATTCTAAAGAATCAGCTCCCGGACAAGATCAAATAACATATTCGATGATAAAACACTTGCCCAATTACACTACACAGCAACTCTTACAAATCTATAACAACATCTGGACCAATGGAACATACCCGAAATCGTGGAAAATGGCCATAATAATTCCAATATTAAAGCAAACAAAAAACCCCACTGATCCAAATAACTACAGACCCATATCTCTAACTTCTTGCTTAAGCAAACTCTTGGAAAAAATGATTAATAGTCGCCTAACGTGGGTATTAACCAAATTCAATTTATTTAATAAGGAACAGACGGGAAGCCGAAGACACCACTCAACAACTGATGCCCTTGTGTATGTAGAAAATAATATCATAGACGCTTTTATTAAAAAACAACATTTAATTGCGGTAATTTTTGACATACACAAGGCATTCGATATGACGTGGAGGTACAATATAATACAAAAATTACATGCGTGGAATATCCGAGGCAACCTCCACAATTCATCAAAGAGTTCCTTTCAGAAAGACTTTTTCAAGTACAAGTTAATCAACAACTTTCCTCAGTACGAAAGTTAGAGAATGGAGTACCGCAAGGGTCAACGCTAAGTGTCACACTATTCCTTATTGCAATGCAAACTCTTACGGAAAAGATTCCAGTCAACGTAAAATTTTCTGTTTACGTTGACGATTTAATAATATTCATAAACGGAACAGTAATGTCGACAATAGAAGTCCAACTTCAAACAGCAATCAACTGTTTAACGGCTAGAGCGGCTGAAGTCGGTTTCATATTCGCTGAGAATAAAACAACTTGTATTGACTTTTGTCGGTTGCGTACTCCACATGACCCTCCACGTTTAAACATTAATAAGAGCGAAATAAAAGTTGCGGATACAGTCAAATTTTTAGGAGTTACGCTAGACAATCGTTTGCATTGGAGCGAACACATAAAAAATCTAGAAACATCACTAAAAAAAGTGCTAAATCTATTAAAATGTATTTCAAATATAAACTGGGGTGCAGATAAAGCAACTCTATTAAATATCTTTAGAGCTCTTGTTTTGAGCAAAATTGATTATGGATGCGTTGCTTATGGATCGGCCAGAAAGAGTTTACTAAATAAGCTAAATACAATCTATAATACGGGACTCAGATTCGTAACTGGCGCTTTTCGAACTAGTCCAGCCACATCACTATCTAGTGTTGTTGGTTTGCTACCTCTCGAGCATAGGCGCAATCTACAGCTATTAAAATACGCCATAAAAATAGTTAATAATAAAAAACACCTAAACTATAATATGTTTCATTTAGATAACAACAGTCAAGACTTCGAAATTTACGAAAATAAGCCAACACATATAAAGCCAAGCAATATACGTGCACAAAAACTAGCCAACGAATTAAATTTTAACTTAACGCCCATATCAACATGTCGTTATCGAGCTGAACCACCTTGGTTAAATAATAACATAGATAGTCAAAAGTTAAACCAGATAATGAAACAAGTAACTGCAAACGTGATTGACATATGGCAAAGAGAATGGAATGAAGCAATAACTCAATTGAGGGAAATAAAGCCTTCTGTCTTGCCATGGAATCCCGTAAAAATTAGCAGGCGGCAAGAAGTAATAATCACGCGTCTTAGAATAGGACACACCAATTTAACATCGGGGTGGAGGTTAATAGGACGAGTAGAACCGTTGTGTGATCTATGCAAAGTGAAGTTAACTGTAAGGCACATACTAATAGAATGCGGCAAATATAACAAAATTAGAGGAAAAATTAATTTAGACAAAGAACTAGCAAGCGTCCTGAATGATAAACCAGAAAATCAGAAAAAAATTTTTGAGTACTTACAGGAGACCGACTTATTTAATAAAATATAAAGAGTCGACCAGCTAATGACCATAGTCGTCGATGCTGGTAAAACAAAAAAAAAAAAAAAAAAAAAAAAAAATAATTTATTCATACTTTATGAAACCTTAAATTTGTTCACATACGTTATAAGTTAGTTGAAAAAAAACACAATAGTTTTATGTTATAGTCTTAAATGTATATATAAATAAATAATTATTATTTTAAAAAATGGATCCATCGAGTATGGTTGAAGTTTAATAAATAATTATTATGTTATTATGTTTGATTGCACGAAATAAGCCTTGATAAAGACGCTGCTTAGTGTCCAGATTGTGGTATAAAGTAAATTGGACCGAATTGTCACTGTTATTATGTCGTAACGCAACAATTGCTTATTTAACGAGTTCTTGTCTACATTAGGGGCATGTTCCTTCGTGGCTTTTTATAAGTTTTTGTTAGATTGTGAACAAATGATATTTTTATAAATTAATATTTATAAAACAATTTACGTTGTGGTAAATGTGAACTCCTGACGACAAAGAATTTTCAACAGAAGAGCCTTGAATGTGAATGCTTGCCTATTAAGATTTTTCCACAAAACGTTTATTTTTAAATGTTATATTGGCAGCATTGTTAATGTTTACGACCGACTAATATGTCACTGGTCACTGGCAACATTTATTTTAGTACTCTCTAATTCTTTTATGTTAGCTTCTAGTATTAATGACGAGCGCAATCCCCCATGTCTCATTATATTTTCCATACTAGCTCCTGCAATTCTTAAAATACTTGTCAAAGTGCGCTTAAAGCAGTGTTACGTGTATATTGTTGGACTCTCTAAATTAAAATATTTTGCCACAATACTTGGCACACTAGTAATTTTATTCACCGTTACAAGATGCAAATTGCATTTTCTCAGATGTAGTTTAGGAAAACAGTCTAAGTCTATATATTTTCTGATAATTTCTAACAAATTTAAGTTTTTTAGTTTTCGCGGCAGAATTATGTAACTTCTATCTTTTTTTGTTCTTATATTAACAAATTTCACCAAAAACTGTGTTTGACAATCTTCAACACCAGTTGTCGTCAGCGCAACCAAATCATAGCGTTGGCATGCACCGGCAACACTAAATATAAGAATGACCTTTGCCGTATTGTCGTTCGTGAACCCAAACAAACTGACGTTTTGCAAGACATTGCAGCTTGCATCTTCAGAGTGGTAAATATCAGTGACATTTACGACAATACGGCAAAGGCCAAGTTCTACTTCTTGTTTTGGCTCTCAAGAAGAGACTATGACCAAGCCAAAGTCTGGGTGTTTTACTACGACGCGGTCTAAGCCGAAAGTCGCTTACAATTTTAATAATAACATATTTGATAGAACATGATATTTTAGATGTGTTAACAAAATCTAGAATTTATAATGCTGACAAAAGTAGAGTAAAAACGTGTGTAAAATCAAAGTTTCTTGTTGGAGCCAGTGTTCCAAGTAATCATACAATTGGACAATTGTGTTTCAGTTAGGTGACCAAAGTCACATTTTTTTTAATATCTTTTGAACGTATTTATCAATTGGTCTGAGTAAAAAAAATTCCTTATTGTAGACAAAAAAAGTTAAAAAAAAATTAAATTATAGTTTTTTTTATTTTATCAACAGCGATATATCAGGTGATTTAACTGTTTATTTTATCACAGCTTTTCTGTTATGGAAAACGGTTTAAAAATAGTTGCACGCAAATATCAAAATGTAGGAGTGCACTAACTTCAAGTAGCTGTCGTAGAGAAAGAATTGCACGCTTTAAGTGTAAATAATATATGTAATATTTACGTTTGCGATATCAACTTACAAACAAGCACTTGTATAAAATGGCAATACTTACAACGTTTACGGATAAGTATAGTCCTCGCAATTTTACTTTCGATGCACGTCATTAACGTCAGTGACGTAGTTATTTAACCATGTTGTCGGTATTATCATGTAAACTTACTGTTTTCGTACATTCTTAATATTACATTGCGTATTACGTTTTCATTAAATGTTTCTACATTCGTAACAGTTGTACTACGCTTACGTTTTGAAGAGATCTAAGAACCACGTTGTAAGCAACCGTTGTACATACAGAAATAACTGTAGAATATATGTACCTATGTATTACCACAATTTAAATATTAAGTAAAAGGGTACTTCTCGCACAGCATTTACTGATATCAATGGACCACCATTATCTCGTTCAAGATCAAAATAGTACAGTTTTGTAGCAAAAATAATTATAAAAAGCAATGAGACATAATTTGACATAAAAAACACAAATTTAATTTGACAGATGTCAACAACGCTGCAACTGTAGTAAGCACACCAACAACGTGATAAAAAAAATTCCATAAGACAATTCGGTATTTATTTAATTTTTGCTATAAATAGGGTGGTATGAATTTTACGTCATTAATGACGTGCATCGAAAGTTAAATTGCGAGGACTTTATGTGCATAATTCTAAGATTAAAGTGGGTAATTTTAGGTTATTGAATTGGCAATTAGTGACAGAAGTGCTAGGAGGTTACTCAGGAGTAACTGACGATAATAACAGATAAAATAAATTTTTGGATGTTGACTATTGATTTTTGACAGGCGTATTTAACCTTGAGAGAGAAACGGTTAGTAATAACGAGATCGGGTTTTTGGAAGTTGATAGACGAGTTCTCAGGCTCCAACTTTCGATAAAATCAAGGAAAATCGTTTAAATAATTTAATTACATAACGTAATTAACGCTGACTAAAAAGCGTTGTTTAAAAGCAAGATGATTAATGAATTAAATACAGTAATTAATTTCGCAAACTAGTAATTGATTTACTATAATATATTTATAGTACGTTCGAGCTTATTTAAGGTGCATGTAACGACTGTATTGCTCTCAGGGTCACTAAATAGTCGGTACAGTTCTTTAGTGCTACACTGAAACATTTATACAATTTCTTTATTTTCTATATTTATTTACACAAATAATCATAGAAGTGTGGCTTAAATTAAAAAAATCTCTGACACAGTCAGATGAAATGATGAATAATTAGATGAATAATATTGAAGTTAAGAGTAGCGTTTTGGTGTAAAAATCAGAGAAAATGCCAGATCGGTTCTGGCAATTTCGGTTTGAGGAATAGTTTAGATATGGCTGGATCTCGGAATCAAGTGGTAGCGATCTGCGATGTCTGCTTATATATCCATAGCTGCTTTAGTTGAGTGCTTTTAAAGAGGGAATCTTCCGGCGCAACTAGTGGGGTAAATTTGCAAAGTTCAAAATTCCTGCCTGATTTTTTAAACTAAATCTAAACAAACTTAATCTTGGCTACCAGTATTATATCCTCTAAGACAAAGATCAACCTTCTTGGAAAGGACGCAAACACTTACTCCGAGTAATAACGAAACCAGTCAAGCGGTAACGGAAAGATAAAATTCGTTAATCACGCTAGTCACTATCGGTATAAATATCGTCATTTACATTTTTTCTTTCAGTGACATTTACCACTCTGAAGATGCAAGCTGCAATGTCTTGCGAAACGTCAGTTTGTTTGGGTTCACGAACGACAATACGACAAAGGTCAAGTTCTACTTCTTGTTTTGGCTCTCAAGAAGAGACTATGACCAAGCCTAAGTCTGGGTGTTTTAATACGACGCGGTCTAAGCCGAAAGTCGCTTATAATCATAAACATAACAATCACGAAAGCTTAAGATTTTATATTTGATAATTCCTTATAAGTTACAAAGACTGGGACCGTCTTACTACTGTTTATGATTGTCAATTTCCGACTTGACTGACGTAAATTTACACGTATAAACATGTAATCGGTCTTTATTAAAACCGGATAATTACTCTCTATATCAAAGTTACTTTTTTTTAAACGAGAACACCATTTTTGAACAGTACTTTTTACAACAGCGTTTTGTAAATGGCACAACTGGTACTAGCGGCTTCCTATGTATACTTCCTCGGTTAGACTAAAACAAAAAGATAAGTTGAAAGTGTTAATTTTTTTGTACTTAACATTCTATTTTTTTTGGCCAACAATTGCTTCTAACTTTGTAAACATTTAAAACATATTTAATAAAATAAAATTAATAATGAAATAGTTTTTAAAACACCTTGGAGACAAAAAACGCTACAAATGTATACATCAACCCATTATTTCTTTGTAACATTTGTATTTTTACTATAAATTTAGATATAATTCTTACACATTACTATATACAAATCTAATTATAACAAATAAATAATTAAACTTTAAATTATATATTTTATAACTACTGGATATATTTGTAGATTTAGTAAAATAGAAACTAACTTATTGTTTCTTTTTGTTTTTATATAATACATTAAATTAAAAATAAAGTCTTGTAGGCACCACTAGCGTTACTGAAGGATTACGCCTAACGAGGAACATACATCTCTCGGCCCAGAACTACTTGGTGGATAAATACCTTTTATTATAATGAGCAGTTTACTAAGTAGTACTACTGCAAAAATTGTGCATTTTAAACCATACATCAATAATAGTTAACTACTTAAAAAAATAGTAGAATAGAAACTATTCATACATATTTAAGGTTTCTAATAAATTCATTGCATTCATGCATAGTCACTTTTAATTTAAGTAAATTTAAACAAAAAACAAAAACAAAAACAAAAAAACTTAAAAGTTATCAATACGTAACGATTTATTTTAAATATTTATTCAAATGATTAAATAGATAACCAGTTTTTACATAAAACCATTTAAAAAAATTAAAAATTACTTTGGTTGCGCTTGGTTTATTAAATTATCATTAAATTACCTAATCGATGTAATTATTTATATAATTATACAGCAGTTGTCATAGCTTATTCTTATAAAAGATAATCTACGATTCAAGTTTAGCATCATAAACTTATATAATTTGATTTTAGCATTATACTTACTATATAGTTACATAATAAAAACATATTTAACGTACAAAGAACATTTAATTTAGTTTGTTTAAATTGTTATACTACTTTAGAGAAAAAACTTAGTTAACTTTTAAAAAACCTTACACTTACTTATATACGGCGTGAGAAATTGCATCTGACGTTTCTAAACCTTTGTGCTGTACAAGGGTTTTAACTATAAAATTGTAGAAAACAAGAATTGTTACAAAAATAATAGTGTATGTAATCTATAAGCATCTGTTTATTAACATAATTTTAAAGGCAAACAAACTATTAAAGTATCACATAGACAACTTCAACTTCAATCTAGAAATTACCTAGTAATTTAAACAATATATACATTTCAAGTTAGTAATTGTAATTAATTTATAACACAAAAAATGCTTTTCAGCCTTTCTTGCTTAAACAATTTTGTAAATAATTTAGAACAAAATTAATGTAAAGAACTACAACATAAATATAAGCTACAAGAAAATAGAAAAACACTGTTAAAAAAGTAACGTAGTCATTATGTTAACATGACTAAAATTTTATAATGATGTAACGTATATAGTTTTATTACACAAACAACAACTTTTGTGAACAACGTTTACAAATTTTCTAAATAATAAATTAAATTACATTAAGCAAACTTATAAACATAGAATTAGTAGTAACACTTCTAAATAAAATTTCATTGATTTAAAAGTAAGTCAGTGCCTACAATAAACATGGTTGTTGGTTGTTACAATTATTCTGATATGTTCAAAAAATATTTAATAAACGCTGGTTTTAAAAATATATAAGTTAATCTTATTTTTAGAAACAGAATTATTTTGTTTTTGTAAAAAACGAAACTTTTCTTTTTAATTTAAGCTAACAATTTTATTTTAATTGGTAGTAGAATAAAACACTTAAATTTAAAACAATTTGAGTTTCTTATGTTTTTTATTATAAGTTTAAAGTAAATGCTATCTATAAAAATTAATAAATAATTTAATGATTATTAAATGCAAATCTTAAAAAATTTTAGTTGAAAGTTTGCATTCTCTGAACAGAACTAACACTTATAGATTTTTTCATTTATATTATTTAATGTTAAGATATTCTACAGTGCGACAAATTAAACAAAAACCACGGAAAATATGTAAATTAAAATCAAGACTGCGTTTATCTTATTTGTGAAATTGGTACGTATTACAAAATAATGAACATGGATTTACAATCAACATGTGCACATTAGTGCATATAACCTTAAAATTAGTTATGGTTTATTCATTTAATGCAATTGCATTAATTAATAATTATATAAAGACAGTATAGCTGTCAGTATTTGCTGTATATTTAATTATTTACGTTTGCTTTTAGTTGTATTATGGCTGATAAATCAAAGAAGACGGTTCATTCTGAAACCCGGAACATTATTAAGAACGTTGTTGAGTTCTTTGATAGACAGAAGGCAGATGGTGTATGGTCATTTCCATTAGAGAAAGCAATTTTTTAAATGACTGTCCCACTTGCCACATACTTGTTCTAATATAATAATTGACTTTAAACACTTGATTTTATGTATATTTCTACTTTTTATTTTTTCTACGACTAACAGATAATACGATACATTGTATGTTTAATTGCGATTAGGCAACGTTGTGCATTGTGATTGTCTAATTCCATTTCCGTACAGGTCAAAGCCATTTCCGTACAGGTCAAACCTATTAACGTACAGGATAGTGAATTATGAAAACATAATTTAGAAGACTTTTACAAATATTCTCTGCATCACAAATTATGAAATTTGAAAACGAAATCATTGAGTGTCATGTATAAGGTATTGCATTAGTTTATAGCGTAAAATAAGTGTTTTATAAATTACATATTTTAGGTTATATTCGTAAACGTTGACGTTTAGTAGTGACTTTCTTGTAATGAAATATAAATATATTTTAGAAGTTCAAGGTAATTAGAACAAATAAAGACTTCTAATTTGCAACCCAATTACTTATTTTCTTGCAGGATTTTCTTTTGATGGGAAGGAAATATTAACAGTATTGTACCAGATTTTTGCAGTGTTATAAACAGATTAAGTAATTTTATCCTTAAAATAAAATTACTCATTTTATGATAACATGCTCAAATTAAGTTAAAGAAATTAGTATTTATTAGAACATTTATCAGTTTTTTAAACTGCATGACAATTCAGAAGTATCCAATTATCTTTTGGTGTTCATCGATAGTTGCAAGATATCAAAATGTTTGTTCCGCACATGCCTGATATCTGTTTGTTATTATTTATCCTTATGTTAATGCAGTTTTCATAGGTATTTATGTATACTTTTACTACATATTATATTATAATCTTGTAAAAATAATGTATTCGTACATTGTCGCTACCTTCTTAAAAATGTAATCACAAACACTTTGGACTTACGTTTTAATAAATAACACAAGATAAACATAAATACAATCAATTGTTACAAGACTAATGCAAACCACTGGTTTATACATTGAAAAAATTATATATTTAGATGCAATTATAAGCAAAAGCACTGAATCACTTGTTTCTTTTACCTACAATGTGTTTTGTTAAGAATTAATTTCTCATATTTAAACTAATTTTGCAGTAAAAATTATTACAGCATATTTGATCCATTAGAATAATTAACTATTTTCCATTTTCTAAAAGGTATTTTTTTCAATTCTTTAACTACGATGTTCTTATTACCTTCTTAGTTCGGAAAGCTTGATTCTTAAAAATAACACCTATTAATTACAAATTATCTTCAAACATTTACAAATTTACCTTATTTGCTTTGTAAGTCGCATTTACATGTTATTTGGTTGAAGCTTCTAGGAAAAACTATCACATATCAACATTTGTCAGAACTTGACGACATTGTTAACAATTCAGGCTTCGCATGAATAGATTTCTTTTACTTACTGGCTGCAAAAGCAAAATCTTGTCATTGCATCATTAGTACTTTTCAAACTATTCTAGCTCATTCATATTAGGTTATGCTTGAAATTAATATATTAAAGAAAATTCAAACACTAAATGATTTGAAGTTAACTAAAATTGCATGCCTTTAAAGCAAGTAAATTATACTTACCATTTCTTTAACTAGAGATGAGTAAAAAAACAAGAATAAAATAAAAGTAACAGAAAACTAATAGTATAAACACTGTCAAATTGACATAAAATAAATACAAGTTTTGACATACTTTTTTAATTGTCATTTTAGGTATTACCAATACAAATTTTTAAATTTGTTTATTTATTTTCTGCGGTATTTTTTTCGTAAAATTCTGTATAACTTTGATTACTAATTAAATATAGAGTCGTAGAAAAAGTATAGTGTATAATTCGTAAGGAATGTGTATTGCCAACTCGTACGAATTGCCAACCTCGCCTTCGGCTCGGTTGCAAATTTTCATACTCGTTGGCAATGACAACCATTCCTTACTCATTATTCAATATACTATTGCAGTTTTAGACATTTTTTGCATTTTTATGTAACTACACTAACGAACAAATATTGACGTTTGGGTTTGTTAGCAACAAATTATTATATTAAACAAAGATTTTGTTGCTTTAAATGACATTTTTTATATTAATAAAATTTAGGTTTTCGCCATTTACCTACTTTTTGAGATTTCTGAGATTTTGTCACACGTTGCAGTAGACATCTTTAGTACTAGGGATAAGAATAAATTTATTAATAATTGATTCTTTAACCTAAAAAAATAACTTTAACTACGTTGTAATTGGCGTTTTAAAGATAGCAAATTTAAGTAATATGGTTTTAACGCGAAAGCTTTTTCTTATGGTAACCTAAATTTATATTAAAATGATTTATTCCGGTGAGCTAAGCAGCGCACACAGCATTTTAAAAAGGTTAATTAATAGAAATTACATATGATAAATAGGAATTTTTCACATCAATGTTTTTTTAATATTAAGCAAAGCAATAAGAAAGTATGACATAAAATTACAAAAACAGCATTGAAAGCTTAGCAACGCAAAGCTACTATAACACCTATAAACTAAATTTAAAAACTAATTAAAATTATAAATAAAAATAATAAAACACGAAGTTACTTGTGCTTTTTTTTTTAATAAAATTTTGTCGTTTTCTGGAAAGTTTACAAGATCAACCTTGTAGTTATTTCATCATTTTCTACTCACTTTTAGTTATATAAGCTTTGCATTTAGTTTGTAAGAAAATTAGACCTGTAATATGAAATAAGTATATTATTAAGAATAACTAATTGTTATGTGTTAAGTAAGGTTAGGTAAGAAATGCATAAAATCAACAAGATTAAGATAAACTCAAGAATAAAGAAAAAATAGTAGCAGTAGTGATAAAAGAAAGTTGTATGCAAGTAATTAAAGAAAATGGGACGTTAGAAAATCTAAATAAACAGTAGTGACGAAGAACAAAGTTATCGATCTAATTAAACTATCAAAAATTATGCAAATGTCATAAGAAAAACAATGGCAAAGACAATTAGTAGAAAATCATCGGAAAATAATGAAAAATTAGAATCGTTTAATCAGCATTGCCAACTTAAAATTAAATTTACTAGCATTTTGTTGTAGCAATAAGTTGGCTTTGATTTTTCAACCTTCGGAAGAGAGCAACTAAACCGTTGCCTGTTAATAAATTAATTTATTTAAAATGCGACATAAAAAAACAATTAAAAAAAAGCGTTTTACTTACAATAGTGTCGTAGTGTAGAAAACATGTTGACGATGGAAATGTAATGAACAATTAAAAAGGTAATTGATAAAAAGGATCCTCCATTATTGGTCGTAATTAAAAAGGTGTTTTGCTGGCAAGGTTGTTCTGACGTAATTTGATTTAGTAAAAGTAAAAGTATTTAATTTAATTAGTTTTAAGTAGATTAGTTAACGGCAAAATTTAGAATCATGTAGTGTGTGTTTTTATTAGTTAAACGGTTTATTGATTACTGAAATTATTATTACTATTCGTGTGAATCTTTTTAATTATTTTTATGTTAAGTAAATAACTTTCATAAAAAAGATTTTACTTGTTTTTTGATTCCTAGAACCCATTTGAAGCTAGTCGAACTATGCGCTGGAAATTCAAGTACAACAAATTTGGATCACTCGAGAAAATTCGCATTAATCGAATATTCTCTTTGTTTTGATATCTTATTTCCTAAAAATTACAATTTTTTTGTCAATAAAAGAACAAAATACTAGTATTGATTAGAACAGCATGTATTAGGATGACTGCTATTATTTTTTTTATAATTCTAGAATAATTCCTCTTAATTCCTTTTTTTTTAAATAACTAGTAACAACACTTTTTTATGACGACGTTTTGCGCTATACTCGTGTGCACTTTATCAAGCCATTATTTGATAACAAATATTTGTCAATAGTACAGTAGCATAACTATAATGCTTTAAGAAGATACAGTCAAACTTTATATTCAATAAGATTATAAAAAGTTAGTACTGTATTTGCACACTTACAATGACAACGTACAATGACAGTATAAATTAAACATATTAATTAAAATAAAAAGTAAAAGACACAATAATATAGCACAAACTACTGAGCAATTTTTAATGGAAACTATTTAATTTTTTAAAGAAAACTCTTATAAGTACTGCCTAAATTTTAAATGTTTATATTAAAATTAACATTATTATTATATTTTAATGTTAATATCGCAAATTATTTACATTCAAAAACATAGTAATAACATTAAATTCCATACAAATCTTGTACTGAGTAAATTTTTTGCGTTTGTAGTTTTATTTTTAATGCAACTTTTTAATACTGCTTGATTTAATACCAGCACTTAACCTTTTATCTAGTAGGTATAAAATGGCGATTCAAACTAAGCGATACGCTAACTGGCGGCGACGATTTGAACTACCGTTGCAATGATAGCTTAATACGCGTACTTAATTTGTTGTTGTTTTATTTTGAATTTCTGCTGCGTTGTTAAGTATATTTCGTAAAAAAATGCAGATAATTAACAATTATGGAACTGACAAACTTGTTGAACGACTTGCAGTCCTCGTGGTGAAATTATAACTTGGAAAATCTGTTAGAAAAGAATAAGAAACTTTGTTTGCAACTTTTTTAAATATTGCATTATTTTTATCAAACAAGTATATATTTAGTTGTTATTATAATTCTACATTAGCAATAATAAAATTACATACGTTCAGACAAACTGTCCGACAGTTAAAGAAATAAGGTTTACGACACTACATTTGCTTTCCGTACAATATCTAACAATTAGAACTACAACTGATATAGCAAACAAAACACTTCAAAGTAAACGTGCTAACCATCGCTTTATTACAAAATAAATTTAAATAAAACCGATGCCTGATGAAGTTTGCGATAAGAAAACAATGTACCTACAGGCAAAGTGAAATTGATGTTTCTGAGTGACTAATTGTACTATTAAGGATCCAATCTAACGATGCTGGCTGTAAATTGAGTTGTAACTAATTATTGTGTTGTTTTATAGCACGAAACTAAAACACAAAACTATTAAACTACAATAAAACGACTAGTAAATGCAATTTCTAACCTGTATACAAACTTATTTAGAATCACTAATAATATTAGTAAATCTTATGTAATGCTGAAATAACTTATCAAACTATAAAACAAGTTTATAAGGTACATAAATTAAGCTTTGGTTTTCAGAAAAAGCTTGTTGCAACACAAAAAGAAATAATATAAATAGTGTAACGTGTAAATTTCAACTTCGAGTAAAAATCCGCCTGAGAGTTAGGCAACTTACAGTAATACCTTTGACCTCGAGTTGTGGTTTTAAATCACGCTCATGAGGGCGCGCGAAGGTTGTTTGTCATCTACAAATTTCATTTTTATGCTGTCATTCGGTCGATTAACAACGGGGGAACGTCGGAGAGGTGAGATAAATGGAATTTCTTTTTCATCTTGTAACATCTACTACAACGACGTTTATTTTAGCATTTTGAAAGTAAATCCGACTAAACCTCCGGTGCGAATAAGATCAGCACGATGTATTTTGGGCGGCCAAACGCATAAAGTGGGTTAGTATCTCACACGTGTTTAGTAATAGAGGCGAACCAACTAATATTCACAATTTTTAGCTCTTTTCTTTTCCTTTTACTTTGCTGTTGATGTTAATGTGGATTCTAGATGCTCGATTCTTGATTCTGACGTCTTCGTCCGTCGTTCTTAATTACATCTTCGTATGCTTACATCTATAATCCGATGGAAATGGTGGACACACTAAAACATTACGGATTGTCGACAAAATAAGGGGAACTACAGGTAGAAGGATCCTAGGGGATCGTTGGCGCGGTGCAAACGAGGTATTTATGACACCTTTATCTTGGAGTCGCGGGAGACTCGCTCGCTGTCAACCTCATTTCGGCCAGACGCTATAGCCTTCGGTTATCAGCATACGCGGTACGTGCGTAGTGAACGCGGGATCGCTTTCTTTGTCGACGTTTTTGTGAATTGCTTAGAGTAAGATTAATACCATTTATGTGTAAACGGACACAAGAGTGAGAGGCAAGGTCTAGTGAATTTTGTTTTAATCGATTACGTTAATTACCGGTCTTAAGTATGATATAATTGTATAAAATTATCTTATCAGCGTAATGCTAATGTGTAATTATAACTTGTCGAAGTAATTTTAGTACTACCTAACGTAAAATTCTTTTGTAAAACATTTTGATAGTAATTTATTCAACGCTTTATCTTGTAATGGTTGAGTCATTACAATTATTTATCGTAACTTCCCAGTCATATCTGCGTCATATAAAGTAGTTATAAATTTTATCAAGGGTAGAAATTTGGGAGCTATGCCGTCTCTCGGAAACTAATTATTTATTATTGTGATTACCGGTTATGCGGCGCTTGATCAAGTCGTCACCTGGCGGTATTTTAATTTGCGGGAACGCGATTACCTATTGCTAATAGCTACAGTAGCCGCGGTGATAATTATCTACGAAATCTTATTTAGCTTCTGTGGCTCCCAAACTCTATTTTTGGGACCTATATATTTATATGTAATTTATATATGTGTTTACTAATTTTTCTTGTTGGGGGTTATATAAATAATTGATAGGGATTTTACCAGTGGCGTAACCGTCGAGGAGTTTGTGTTTCTTCCGTTCGGAAAAAGGCTGTGAATCATTTATTACAATAAATGGTTATTGTTAATGCGAAATATGTTTTCTTTTGGGGGACTTCGGGTCTAGGCTCTCCTTTTCTCCTACCTAGACTATAATTTCTGCGATACAACAGTTCGAGAAAAGGTGGCGCACTTGGGCATTTAGCTTACCGGAACAAATTTAGTATCTTACAATTTTCTTTAACCCGACGACCATCTGCGGCGAGGCTAGCCAAAAGGTAAGCGACAACATCTGGTTATTTACTTTGAAGTTATATTATTCTTCATTCTTCCTTTCTTTCTCCACCTTCCCCATTAGATCACAATAAATATTGTAACAATAGTATGAAAGTAAAAGCAACTATGACGTTTATCATTGCAACGTTAGTTCGTTCTTTGCCGCTAGAGGCGCTAGAATCTTAAATTGAATCGCCTATTCAGTACGTTAATAACGGCTTCTTTAATGTTTAGTACTGTTTTTTTTCTAGTATTCTTTAATTTAAAGTTTATTCTTAACGGTTTATTGATCATTATAAAGCGTTTCTGAAAAGTATTGTTTTTTTTGAATATATTGTTACAACATCAATAAAAAACGTGGGTTTTTTATTTGCTTTTTTGCATTGCTTTTACATTGATATGTGAATATTATTTGATCCATTTTGTCAACATTGGTTTTTGTTTTATTACAGTACTTGATACTTCTTACGTTCTTCTTAGCGTTTTCATTAATTAATTTTATCTTTTTTTAAAATACCTTGCTTATTTTGACGTAGCGTTCCAACAAAAGTAATATTTTTTCTAAAATATTCTGCCAACGAATCACTTTAAAAAATGTCGGATGTTTAATTCATAGCCGGTTGCATAAAAGTCTGGTTACTTGGCGATTTACTAATCGTTGATTAAAGAAGATGGTTGATTAATATTCAATTGCGTTGCATAATACAGTTTACTCTATAATTAACGATTCATTAGTTAATCGATCATTAACTGCTAGTCAACTTAAAAACCGCGCGTTTTACTGTCAATTTAAAAAAAGATGGCTACCAAAACAAAAGTTATTCACAAATATTTACTGAAATTAAGAAATAAACACTAATAAATATTGTAATAAAGTGAGTACTACTTGATTATTTACGTTTTCTTATAAATAGTTATATTATCATTATGGAAAATGTTGCTTCTGTATAGATAGCTAAATTTTAGTTTATGTTTATCGATAAAAAATTCTTAATTCTATAATATTTTTTGTTAATTCTTTATATCCTTTTCTTTAGATAACAATATAAAGAAGAATAAACACACTAAAAGATTTATAGTTGAAAAAAAAATGTTCGGTGTGGACAAACATCACCAACGAATGTAATGCATTGGCTAAAACATGCCTTCGATCAGCAAAATACTTGAAATTTTGTTTGTAGATATGAAACTGAAAATAAAATAGATCTGTGAAACAGAATATGTAAGCAAGAATATTAAATTAAAAGTTAACTGTCAATCAGGAGGTTTTGCTGGCGAACATGAAACTGAGCCACCTGAAAATTGCTTTGAAAAACGGCTTATTATTTAGGTAAATTGTGAGATAGTTGCAATGAAACCTAATATTAATTTGTATGTTTATTAAAAAAAGGCAATGAATGATCTAAAATGATGAAAAAAAAAACAACTAGATCATTCGACATTAGATTTAAAGAACATCTCAGATATCTCAATAACCCTCTCAAGTATAATTCACTTTTTCAAAATCATCTATAATACATCCTATTAATAACAATAAATATTTACTTGACATTTTAGAAGCTATTTACATTTCGTCTTCAAATAGTGATATGTTATTAAACGATCAAATTAATTTACATCAATTAAAACTTAATTACAAGTAATATTACCAAAACACGATACCTAACCCATCTAACGTTAAAAAAAATTTCTAATATTAACTTTACAGTTACCTTTAATAAATTTAATATTTTAATAAAATTGTTACAATTTGTTATCATACAAAAAAATTTTAGAATTTTGATAAGATTCAACTCAGACATTAATAGTTTGTTTGTCTTATTGTTATGTTATAAATTTCCTCTTCAAGGCGTTAATTTGTTTATTAATTGTTTCGTTGTTGTTAATTAGGTAATTTTATATTATCCGTCTGTTATAACGAGTATTTTTTTCAGTCTGAAGATGACCTAATCAAAATTTATAGTGTCGAAACATGTCACTTTTTAAAAATATAAGATTAATGGCTTGACGAAGTTTCGTTTTATTTATCTATAATAATAACGATTTGTTTTAAAAAAAAATTGTTAGCATCGACAGAATAATATTCTTTGAATGAAATTTCCGTTAAAACTGCAATATCTAAGAAAAAGACCTTGAATGGTCGAAGAGACCGACACATTGGAGGGATTCAAATATCTACAATAGCTTTTGTTTGGTGCCCGGTTGACGTTGGTATTTACCGCAATGCAAAATAATGTTTATTAATACTTTTTCTTTAACTTGCTAAACGCCTTTGAAGAAAAACTTGATATTTTTTATCGATTTAGAGGGCAATAACTTGAACTATTATCAATACGATTTTGTATCGATCCACATCACAAATTATAAAATTGTTTAAAAAAAATAATTTTAGGTTAAAATTAAATAAAAAAAATCATTAAGGTACAAACAAAAAAGAACAGTTTATGACAATAATCGGATTAAAATGGTACGTTCCAGAAAACTGTTGTGCGAGCGTAATGTTAGAACTAAAATAATTATACATGTAAGCAGTAACTAAGCTTATAAACACTAATTAATAATAATCAATTACACTTACAACTCTACTAAAATATTTCTTTTCAAATACAAGTTTTTTTAAGATAATTAGTTTCACTACGGATCATATGTACTTATAACTAAACTGCGGATTTTTAAGGAAATGCTTGTACATACATGCTTATAAATGTTTATTTGACTGGTTTTTTTATACATTTTCTTTTTCTAAATTTTGCAGCAATGCAAAATCGTTATTTAAAAATTACAACAAATAATTAGCGAAACAATGACTGCAGATTTCATCTCCTTGTAAGTCGTAATAATAGTAAGAGGCTAACTATTATAAGTTAGAAAAGTAATTTTAATTCAGGGTGATTTTTCTTCCGAGGACGTTTTTCCGGAATACAGTCTTATTCTACACAAAAACATTCTACTAAAAAGTTAATTTTTAGGATTAACATAAAATTAACTTTTTAGAATGTCTTTTTCACAACTTTTATAGACATTAATTATAAAACTCACCGAAAATAACATTTATGTGGTTACTAAAAAGACATGTAGTTTCATTTTGTACTATAAGGCTACTGAAAACATAATTTTTAGGATTAACATTAAATTAATTTTGTAGGTTGTCAGTTGTGTAACTTTTTCAATACATTAATTAGAAATCTCTGAAAACATATCGAAAAGTTAACTTATATGGTTAGTAAAAAAACAAGTAGTCTCATTCTATACTTGAAAGCTCTTAATAGGTTAATTTTTATGGTTGCCAACAAGTTAACTTTTTAAAACGGCTTTTGAATAACATTTAAAGTTTTCTATTGAAAAGTTACCCAAAAGTCAACCTCTGTAGGTAAGAAACGAGATAGGTCGCCATATTTTATACTTTAAGCTTATACAAAAAGTAACCTTTACGTTTACAATTTGGCTGATTATTAGGAATAACTATTTGTTGTGAATAAGTTAAACATTAAGGACACGCGGTAGAACTAACTTTTATGAATGACTAAAAGGCACGATAAAGATACCACATGCTTGTCAACTTTTCAGGTTAAAGTATGATCACTTTTTAGACAAGTAATGTTAACTTTGGTTATGTGGGTAAGGTTAAGACCGTAACCCCACAATAACTGTTTTTTTAATTCATAAACATTCTTGACGTCAACAATTTCTCAATTTTTTCAACGTTTTCACCTCTATAGCAGTTTTAAATAACTATTTTTCATAGCAAATTTAAACTATGATATGGCTTTATCATATTTCGTTTATGTTATTTACATTATTTATTAATATAAAGCGATAGGTCTGTCAGTGCATTTGTAGAAGTAGTGTTCTCCCAAAGCTAAGAAGCCCCAAAAAGGCAAAATGGTTGTCTAGTGATACTCTGGTAACATTTTTACTTTTGCATTAACATAGTTTACTTTATAATGTTTATACGTTGTGGTTTAAAAATCAGCAATAAGTTTAAAAGAAAAAATTAATTATAGTCGTTTATAAAAGCAACGTTTATTTCTTTACGTTTATTATATTTCATAATAAATGTTGTTAGTATTCTAATACAATTATTATAATAAAAGTTCATTTATGTAATTCTACTTACTTTTGTTTTACAACACGCGCAAGTTGATTTGTGGTATTTTATAATGATTTACTAATAAACTATAAACCTAATGTTGTAATAGTACAAAAATAAAAAATGTAATCAGTACAACATGTTATACGACAAAATTATTACAACATAAAAATGCTCATATAGAGAATAACGGGTTTTTGTATATAAGTTATTAGGCGAAGCAGTAATAACCGCTACAGTTTTTTACAGAAATGTTTAAAACTCTTGAAGTATCAAGTAATATCTTTCCGATTACATGATTTTACAAAACATTTTAACAAAAGTAAAATAAAAGATTATTTAAAAGTGTATTTACATATAATTTAAAAAACGTATGTTTTTGTTACTGCAGTTTTTTTTTAATTATATGTTTGTTTAACATATGTCACGTAAAAAGCAATCATTTCTGAAGCTTCTGTAGTTTATGCAATATGACATAGAAATGAAACCAAACAAGTTAGAACTTTTCGGCCATGTACGTTGGCATAATGATAATTCCTAGATATTTTAGGTTGATTTATAATAAAATAAAGTATCTTTAGATATGGTCAAATTTTTTATATTTAAAAAAATATATTTCTTAAAAATGGCGTGATGGCTAATTTCTTAAAACATTTTTGGAATAAAAATAAAAGATACACACGGTACACGTATAAGAATGTATGAAAAAAATTCCTATTGATCAGTATTACCGGACTCCGATGTACAAATTTAAAACACAATAGTTATTTGTATCACTAGTCCAGAAAGTGCTATTTTGCGAGTATGAGCATATTTGTAGGCCGAGGTGGAGCCGAGGCCTACAAACTGCGAATATTCGCAAAATACTTTTAGGACGTGTGATACACACAATTGTTTGTGCTGACCTTTATAGTATAAATTTATTAAAAACAGTTATTTAAGTATTGATTTTCAATAAAATTTAATAACATATGTTGATAAAATTGAAACCTGTAATGACGAAATTCAATTGTTTTTAAAATTAATTTGACAATTACATAATATTATTACAATTTAACTTATATGAAAATAAAAGTATGGTTGTTTTTACCAACTGTACGGTATAACCAAATTTATTATATATACCTGAAGAAATTTGGTTAGCGTTATTCGAAACAATAACACAGATAATGATGTATGTTAATAAATCTGTCAGATTGACAGATGACGTTTAATTAATTAATAATTATTAGTGCCAACTTTTAGTCTAGGCCGGAAAAGTAAAATTTCCGGCCGATTATGATGCCTGTAAAATACATCAAAACGGATGGAAGCACAAAAAAATATTTTTATTTACATTCAGTTAGTAACGTACAGTTTTCCGAACCGTTTAAAGGTTGGTAAGTGAGCGGTTTTTGCATGGTTAAAAAAAACGAGTATGTAATGAAACCTCACGGTCAGTAATGTACACTTTCCGAACCTGTAATTTGTGCGTGTTTTGTTTTATTCACACTCAGTTAGTAACGTACAGTTTTCCGAACCTCTTAAAAGTTGGTAAGTGTTCGGTTTCCATGGTTTAAAAAAACAAGTATGTAATGAAACCTCACGGTCAGTAATGTACACTTTTCGAACCTGTAATTTGTGTGTGTTTTGTTTTAACTAATTTGATAAAATGACAATCATAAATTAAATACGTATACATATGTCAATTGTGAAGTGCCTACTATTGTGTTAATATTTTACCGAAATAAACGATAATATTTTGGAAGTAGGTTTTCATTCATTTTTTATTAGTTTTATGTTATTTATTTTATTTAATGGCTGATTGTGAATAAAATTGTATACAAACCTTGGCAACAGTGTTCCATTTGTCTCGAAAACTAGTTCAACTCGAGGCTATGCCTCTCGGTAAACTATAGTTCTCTCGACAGAAATAGAATACTTTCCGCCTCAGTATGTAATCTACTATTTTAATGGTTATACCGAGGGGTAAACCACTGAGGATATCTTGTGTACACTGTTGGGGATATCCCGGGATATCAGGAGGATATCAGGGGATATCAAGGGATATCAAGGGGATATCATGGGATATTAGGTGATATCAAGGGATATCACGGGGATATCAAGGGATATCATAAGGATATCTGAGGAAATCATATAAGAATGTTAAGCATAAAATTAATTCTGCGCATGTCCCGAACCATAAGCTGTAAGTGCGGCGTCGGCTAATATGACTCCTAGTAAAACAGCCCAGGTTTTCTTTGTGTGATGCTGTCGGATGCTGTATTATTACTCAATGTAACGTTAGTAATTATGTTGGTAATTCTTGATTATAATACTTATTAATTACCAGTAATGATATCTTTGAATTGTCAGGTACGGTAGGTTAGGATCATTTCAATATTCCGAAAAATTTTCAAATGTGATTTAAAACAAGTGATTTGATGGTATCCGCAAAATTGTCCAACGTAATCATTAGTCGAGTTATACAAAGAATCATACAAGTTGACCATGGTTTTGGTTGATCTGTTTTTTTTTTCATTACGCTTACTACATTACTTACAATGTAAATTTGCGTATCCAGTAAAGTAGTTCTCTTTTTTTCGTCTTTTTTAATTCAGAGTGGCGATCTACATCTAATTCATGAAATTATTTACTTTGTATCGGTATTATACTGGAGGGCGCATGTTACATGGAACTCTCCAAAATAATTTAAAAAATATATTACCGTATTTTTCTTCATTACATCCCCAAGTAACAATTTTATATTTTACAACGTTTGAGAGAACGTTGACAAAACAAGATTTATAAAACACCTTTTGTTCTAAGAACGTAACTAAAACGTTCTTACAGTAGCTATAAATGCAAAATGGGCACATATTTATAAAACCTACTCGTTTTTTAACGTGTTTTATAAAGCCAACAAAACACTGTTATGGAATAGTTACGTAAACGTTATATCTCAATTACAAAACAGTTTCATGAAGATTTTATAGTTGGGTGACTCTTTATTACAATAGTTTTGATGAAGTTACAGAAAGGCGAGGTATAACAAGAAAGGTGTTTTGATTATGATGAACTTAAAAATTTCTTGCACGAGCGAAATCTACCTTTCTATGTATGGTTGAGTGAGGATGCAACCATGCATATCACATTGACACCAAATTACGAACGCGTTTACTCAAAGAAGGAATTATAATGCCATTAGGATCTTACTAGGTTTCTGTTACCCATCTAGAAGAACTTATTAAAAGCATTTGAAAGGATCAGCATTTGATCACAATGTCAGACTTAAAAGCTGAAGACAAAATGAATTTTTCGGCAGCTGAAAAAATATTAAACCAGCTAGAGAATTTCCCCTTGAGTGCGGGCACAAAAGCATACTTACAAATTATGAACTTTATTAATAAAGCTTTTATTAATAAAAACACACTAGTTTTAAGAAGAGTATATTGTAGTTGGTACTGTGTTTTCTCTTTAAGAATTTGGAAATCATGGCTCAAAAAAACAAATATAAAATCACTGAAAATTGTCTATCTTCCAATTGCTATATGTGTATTGAGTTAAATGCACATTGTTTAATTAAAATCATTAAACAATTTCAAGAAACAGAAGGGTTGTCTAAGGATACTTTTTAGCCTTTCTTATTTAATAGCCAACCTTGTGAGCAACACTTCATAGCCACAAGGTCACTTACTGCAACGTTTTCTACAGTAGTAAATTTCACTATCAAGGACATATTGCGAAGAACAGACAGAATTCAAATGATCCATTGTATTACGAATGATCTAAATGAAACGTTCGTTTTTCCACGAGAATCGAAAAGGTTAAAAAAAAGTAAAATAGATAGCGAAATGGATAGTGAGGATTTCGATGTCAAAAACATCTCAGATCATGAAATACAAGCAACAATTGAATCAGCGTTACAATATGTTATGTTCAAAATCCGTGAACTGAGAATGAGTGTTAAAGAAAATTGCTGGAATCACATTGACACACCGGCGATCAGTGACAATAGGGAAAATATCCATGACGAGATCCATGATGAAGAAAAAATAATAATTGATGTAGGTGCAGATAAAACTAGCTCTTTATCAAAAAGATTTTTAGAGGAATTAAAAACGGGAGAACGCGAAGCTAGTGAATTACCAGATGATTTAATAAAGGATTTAGAGAAAATTCACTCCATAAATGGTATTTCTAGTGACGGTCTACACCTCAAGGATTATTCGGCTAAAAAGGAGACTGGAAGATATGTTTCGGTATCAGTTGGTGACAAGACATCAATAATCAGGAAATCGTCCTTGTGTTGGTTATTAGACCAGGGAAAAGAGAGTGTCAGCTCCGATAGATTAAGGCGTTTTATTTTGGATAATAAAAATAAATTAACCAATGAAGTAAATCAAGTAAATTTTAGTCCCAAACCGAAAAGTGATCGTGACAAGAAAAAAGTTCTTTTCCGAAAATCTAAACGTTCTTCTACTTCTTTCTCAGAAAACGAAACTCTTCACCCTAATGACAGTACTAATTCGAAAGTATTTAGTTCGGAAATAGAAGAAGAAATTTATGAAATAGACTCCAAAAAGAATAGTAACCAAAAGAAGGGAAAGTTATCGTCCTTAGAATTAACAGCAGCAACACTTAACTTAATTCCCCTAGTTCTGATGTGCCTTTTTCTTTAGAAACTAATGAAGAAAAAGTTGAAAGGCCTGACGACGAGACTGGTTCCGGAAGAAACGAGGGAGGAAATAAGGCAAGATGTGACGAACATGATTTGAGCCAAACTGACCAAAGCTGTGACAATAAGTCTGATTTAAAGCGTGATGATAAGAGTACTAACAGACTAGTCATAGATGTAAGGTACTTGTTCGATTTCCAGTTGAGAATAAACAAGGAAATCAAGTACGATTTAAAGCGTTTATTGGAAATGTAGTCTCCCTTGTTGCAGAAAATACTTATTTCGCTCAATTTTTACGCAAAAATGATACTTCTAATTTTAATCCGAGGATTAATCACACATACTTTATCCAAATGTTTCTGATGTGACTGAGTTTACCAAGGATCAAATAATAAAAAGGCTGCGTACTTTTAAAAATCGAAGAGGTATTTATTCCTTTGATAATAATATAAACACCAAAGATTATGAATAAATGAAACTTTCGGTTGTTTTGTTTGATTATGCATATTTTTGTTTCACTGTAGGTGTAAACCGAGGTGTAAACGTTTTTTTTATATAGAATTATTGTTCAATATTCGAATATTCCAATACGATTTGTTGTACCTACCTATGATTGGAACTTTTTTTGTTTATTAGTTACACCAAATAGAAGTAATTTTATGTTTTTATTTCGTTTTCATGTTGCACGTTTTATTTTCATGTTTTGTTTCATAAATAAATCGCAACAGGGACACGTTGAAAAGGTGTGCTACACAGCAGCGTAAGATTTAAAAAGCTTACTAGAGAAGATAAATTCTACAACCGCTGCGGCGGTGATGTTTCTGATCAGTTGACGCCCTTAACTTACAGTTATAGTGCAAATGTCCGAAATGGATATCAAAGAAATAGCATGGGATATCAAGAGGATATCATAGGATATCATGGGATATCATAGGATATCATAGGATATCACAGGGATATCATAGGATATCATGGGATATCATAGGATATCACAGGATATCAAGGGGATATCATAGGATATCACAGGATATCACGGGGATATCATAGGATATCTTTGTCAAAAGGGATATCTTGTGTACACTATTTTAGCAGTGATTTACCCCTCGGGTTATACGCTGTTAAACAACAAAGTCTATAATTAAACAATATGACTTTTACTACGTATTTTTGTGTTGCTTTCTTTGCAAATATCAATATTTGTTTGTTAATGTAATTACGTAATGACAAAAGGACTCTAAAGCCGTAAAGTGATGAATCAAAATCTACCTAAAAGTATGTTTTCTAAGTCAATTTAAGTAAAAGTGTATGTCTGTTTGACTTACATATTAATCGTTGGCAACGCGCTATTAGCATATCATCATATAAAATACATGTTGTCTAACAAGCTACAAATAAAAACTAACACATCGAAACTAATTTATTACAATTTTTTCGTACATATGCAACAGTTATCCTATGCTTTACTGTCGAAGATAATGACATAACTTTTATTTTTTGTGCTGTTTTTGTTGCAAACATTATTCGTGCAGTTACATAATGACAAAAAAGTCTACATTCGTTTAGTGACATTTAAGTCTCAAAAACTTTGTTAAAACTTAAATAAGCACGTTTTAAAAATTAACTTTAAAAAGTTTAAATACTATAATATTATATATTTTGTAGTTGATAGTATTTGTTACTGCGTATACTGTGTATGGGATTTAAACTAACCTAAAATTTTAAATTGATTAGTAATTAACTAGTAATTAATCTAGTGCCAACATTAAGTTTGTCAGGTTTTCAATAATATTAATTAAATAAACTGTAGTTTTTGTCAAAAGTTTCATATCATAACTCACTCGCATACAACGCTAGGCCTGCGACTTTGCAACAAATTAATATTTGTTTTTTGCTTTACTTTCGATGCTAGTAACATAAATTATTATTAACATAACATAATTTAAAAAATATTTAATTACTTACCGCAAAATATATTTAATTATTTATTACATTTGCCGTTTATTTGCATTGAATGAAATAGTTTAATGTGATTAATCCACTGGTCAACTGATATAGTAGATTATAAACTATTTATTTAGAATTTAGTATGATGTTATTTTAACATTTCCTTAAACGTTTTGTTCTTTCGTATTGTCTATATTATTTTATAACATACGTCAAAGAAAATTTATTTATGTTTGTGGTAAAGATATCAGTCAGTCATCTTGAAGCATGTATTTATACAAATGTAAAATTAAACTATTATGTTTAATTTCTTATAGTTTGTTAACTAAAATTTGACTTTGGGAGAGAAACTGAACATCTTGACACTTCTCCGCTCTGATTACGGTACAAGTAATCTCTATTTTAACTAATATTAAGAATTTACTTTAATTTTTTACATTAAACTTGTTCACACGGAATTAAACAAATAACATATTAACTAAATTAAAAACACTGATAATGTTTTAATATTTGGATATATTTAATTTATAGTAACTTGTGTATTAATTTTCATTTGTGCAAAAAAAATACTGCTGAATAATAGATTTGGTAATTTTTCTACTTTAAAAAATAATTAATTAATAAATCAAAAAACATTAAAAAAATTTTTAAATAGTAATTTGTTTAAAGTTTATAACTAGCGCGTTTATTAATTTACAATGTTGTTACTTTTATTTTATGGAAAATAAACGCTGGCCGTATTTTACTATTACTATAGACGATTTAGATAAATCAAATCTTTTTTGTTTTTAATTTTTAGTAATCTTGTAAGTTTAGTATATGTACATATATTTATTCCTATACATTTAGATTTAAGTTTTACAGAAAGATGAAATTTAATAAAAATTTAAAAAAAAAATCTGGCGCCAGTCATTTGTTCATTGAATAAAGCATAAGGGGTAGTGACAATTTATTATTTTATTAGGAACCGCAACAACTTAGTGAAATGGCAAATTTAGCATTCCCATTTACAGTAGAGTAACAAAAATTTAAAAAGTAAATTGTTAAAAGTTAATTGTACAAGTGAAAATTAATTAATTTGTCAAAATTTTACGTTCAGTTAATTAGCTTTTAGTTACTATGTACATACCGCTAAAAATAACATTAAGTTAATCGGTAAAGTAGTATTAATTTGTAGTTAATTTCTCGAGATGTTTATAGTTAACACATACGTATTTCGTACATATTAAAATTCTAACTAGTATTTCATATTTAGCCTATATATACGTATCATAGATGGATGTCTCAAAGACGTTATTTTTGGAAACATTACAAAATGTATGTATTTGAGACATTATTTTGATACTATTTCTAATGCGTTCATATGTGTATTCTTGATATACCTTTGTTTATGTTTACAATTCGAACATATGTGTGTAATAAAACCGAAGCACATTTTATAAGATAGACAATCATTTGCATTTACAGTTATACTGATGACAAGTTTCACAATCAACTAAATTTAAAAAAAAAGTGTTAGCGGCATTAGGAATTATAATAAAATAAAATACTGTCGTTGTGCATTGATTGGATATTTTTTAACTGGTTAATCAAATCATTTTTTTAGTTAACCAGTTAATTAAAAATTTCTGGTTAAATGACTTATTCTAATCATCACTTACCCTTAATCACAATCAATTTTTTACTAAGAACTGAACAGAAACCCCCGGTAATTTTGATTGTTTTTTTAAACCGCAATTAAAATTTAAAGTTTATATTAAAAAACCTTTAAAGCACATATATTTGAGTTTTTAAAATGTAATTTTTGGTATTTCAAATAGTTTTAGATCAAACAAAAAATGTAGCTTATAAAAAACATATTGATCACAAATTTCAACATAAAATGACACACAAATGTGCAAAAACCAAATAAAACTTTTCTTTATAACATATAATAGTCACTGACAAGCCGAATAAAAACAGTTTAATTTGAAAATGTTCATGCACAAAAATTTTAGCAAGCGGAAATAAAGTTATACTTTTTGCCAGGTACAGGGTTTACATATCATTTCGTTACACATATAGGTATCTTACATATAGTACATATATAAGTGGTTTTCTTTTCCTTTTTCGTTGGGTACCTTGTTGAAAGAATTCTTTTAACAACCTGATCTTTTTCAGAAAGATACTCTTTTTCTACTTTGAGAATTTCTGTTATGAATACTCTCAGATCTCAGTCAAAATGCGTATTATAAAATCTACGTATTATTTGAGAAATTAACAATAGAATTCCTAGTTGTTTATCAAACTAAAAGCGTACTTTGTTATTATTTCGGTAAGCGAGATGAAAAATATAACAGTAAACAGATACTATATCTAGTAACCTAAAGAATACAGCCAGAGGCTGACGAGTTTTTCGACTTAAACAATAAACGCTGCATTCTTGATTCAGACTGTCGACCTCTACTTTTGTTTAATTATAATATTTAATCATTTCTGAGTTATTATATTTGTTGTTATGCATGCAAAACACCAAATAATACTGTCAAATTTTTGTAGTATGTAGGATAGTAATGTCATGTCACTAGTATGTACTATGTGTCTTAAGTAAAGTCAGCACTATTGTAAATTTTGTTATTATAGGAGATACGAAGTCGGTTAAATTAGCAAATACGAAGCAGTTTTTCTCAGGATTGTAATGTTTGAATCAAGAAAACAATTGCATATCAGGTTATCAAGATACACAACAAAGAAACATTTTTGTTAATGGAACACTTGTATACTTATACACATTGTGAAGGAAAATAAAATTCTGAGTCAAAAAACACCTAACTACAATCAAGTTGAAATTAAAACAAGTATAATTCCTTAAAGTTTTTAGGTTTATTACAAAAAAAAATCTTATAAAACGCAGGTGGCTTATAATTAGAATAAGAAAAGTAGTCGTATTTGTCATAATTTGTCTGATTTTGATCTAAAATTCAGTGCATTTTATTGTAAAATAAAATTAGTAAAAAGCATTGAAGATCGTATTTTTCTTATTTAGAAAAATGCGATATGCTGGAAAGCTACATAATATGTTAGAAAATTGTCAGCGTCTTAAAAAGTATTTGCCAAATAAGAGATATTTTTTGATGTTCTATCAAAAGTTTTGATTAAATAAATTAATTTTTGTCAAAGCTGCAGTTACAAAACAATTTATTATTGACGAGAAAACTAAAACAAATGTTATCAAATATTTTGAAGTTTTTACTAACAATTTCATAAGAGATTGCGCCCGTGAGGTTTCAGTGTCAATTTTGACTGTGCATCATATTTTGCGTAAAAATTAATGTGTACCTTATAAATACAAGTTTTCTCAAACTTTACATCTTGGCGAACAAGAAAAGCGTGTACAATTTACTAGTGGCTAGTTAACGTCAGAGAAAAATCTTATATTCTGAGCTCAATTTTGTGGAGTGACAAAATAAATGTTTTTAACAACGGAATGTTTAATCAAAGAAATACGCATTATTGGAGTCGCGAGAATCCTTCACATAAGTGAGTTTCTTACTTGTCCGAACTTTTTCTAGTTCTATCAAAAACCCAGTTGTCGGCCATAACTCTTTGTGTTTGCAATTAGTTGAATCCGTCTCAGTATGACTAGTGTGAATTTTGAGTATTTGTTTTCCTCTTTATTTAAAACATTATCGTTAGAATATCTCTACCAGATTCGTCAGTGCCGAAAATGTGTCCTTGTGGTTAGATTTGAAAATTGATGTTAGTACCAATAATTGAAAGAAAGTTCTCAGTTCTATTATGTCTAAGTCGTAAAGATCAGACATATTTACACAATTTTTGACAAACATAAAATAAACGTAGAATGACGTTTAATATAATTCTCGCCAAAAAAAAAGGTTCTACACCTCTTCAGGATTGGCCGAGTTAATGTAATTAGTCTTTACATATGGTCACTTTAGAACAAAATTTTATTTTTTTTTATTTTGTGTAATTCTAAGCGCTGGAAAATTTTTTGGTGATTCTTTACATAAACATTGTTATTGTTTGCATCTGTCTTGAGTGACCTTTTATTTTCTTCCTTTCCCTCTTGGCTTAGTTCAATCTCCGATTTACTGTCATGATCCGAAAGTATAAACTTTTCACAAGAATCAATATTGCTATTAGATTCTACTTCTTCTCCCATTTCAACAGAGTTTTTTTTCGAAATTAACATTTTCATAGCTAACCCTGTTGGAAAACTCAAGAATATTTTTATTATTTGTTTTAAACGATTAAACGAATACAATAAATCAGTAAATTAAAGTATAACTATAATAACGTAAATACAGAACCCCGATAATTTTTATACGTCAAGAACGACAATTATAAATCTATTTGATACATAATGACGCTTACACTTTGCTAATCTGTTTTATACTAAGAGCCTAATAAGTACATAGACGCAAAGAGTTTAAACTGGAAAGATCACCAAAATTTAGCAGAAGTAAAACACTCGTCGGTAAAACTTACCAGTCATCTGTGGTTAAAAGTTAACCATGTTTACTTAGACTAGTAAAAATTCAATAAACATAATAAAAAATAGTCTACAATCATAATAAAAAGTAATACAAAAATTAAGTTTAATTAGAGATCTATTACAATACGCATTGTGTTGAATGCAAAAGATGCTAAAAAGAAATTTCGCTAGAATTGGTAACATAAACGAAGCAATTTCTGATGCTTAGTGGTAAGGAGATAAATTTTATTACAAAAAACGGCTTAACACCGTTAAGAGCGGGGTCTCGTCGGCCATATTTACACTTTCAAGTGTAATCTCTAGTAGGTGCTGCTTTAACGGTGAAGTTATTAAAATTTAAAAGTTATACTACTGTGAACCAGTTAGCACAACAAAAAGTATTATAAAATGTGTAAAAGCTGCTATTTTTTTAGAAATAAAGAAGTTACACTATTGAAAGCCAGGTGGCGCAATAAAATTTAAAAAAGTTTAGTAGTGGGAATAATTGCGATTATTCTCTTGAGAATGTTCATTATCGCACGACTATCATTTTTGCGATAGTTTTATCAGTAAGTAAGCTAAATGCTTTTTTTCAAGGAATTTTATTACAGAAAAATTACATATTTTTGCAAATAACGTTAGAAAATTGAAAATAAAACTTAAAAAATTTACTGAAATCTATTGTGATGTGGTACCACGTCGAATTGTAACTTCGACTGTTGAGATCCGTGCAGAGAGAAGATATACTTAGAGGGGAATCTCCTGTATATAAACTTGGAACACAGTTTATGGCGCCCTACAACGGTTGTGGGGAAAACAAATAGCGCGAATTTTAAACTTAATGTGTGGGTGTGGATAGCACCCATTGTTATTAAAATTATTTATTTTGAATGTTTTCTTGTTTTTGAAAGAATAGTTATAAAAATTGTCACTTTTTTATAATTATGCATTAAAAAAAGCGACTTATTTTATATAACATTTTTTATTTGCACAAATACTATATAAATAACTTCCAGTTTCATTCGAATCAACACCATGTGAATATTGTAACAACTTTTCTTTAAAACGAATATGAAAACCTTCAGTTTTTAAATAGTAATAAACGTTAGAATCAAACACGTGTAAAAATAACTTGCATTATTTAGTCGATTTTATTCGAGAAATGCAATTCAGCGTTTTTAGCCTTCAAGGTACGAAAAAGAGGGAAATAAAATTTGCTGTGTTTGTATTTTTTACCGATAATTATTACATAGTGGCCTCTAACGGTTGTGGGGAAAAGTTAAAACGTTATTCCTTTTCTCTCAATTGAAGTTACTCGTCTACAAATACTTAGTTTATGGATCCGTGCAAGTGTTAACGCACACAAACATGATACTGTCTTCTCGGAACGCATAAAACTGATATCGTAACAGGAAAGACGTACCTATCAACATTCTTGTTTTTATCATTTAGTACAAATTCATAAATATAAAATTAGTTCTAATTTTTTATTTTCCACAACTTTTGTCTAAAATAATTAAGACAGCCAACGTTTGCGTTGAATAGTGTTTAGTTTTACCATTGGTTTTACATATATGTATGTACATATTATGTAAAATCTTTATGTTCTAAAATCTACTCTACACTGGTATATCCAGAAATACACGTATGAAATGCAACACAGTAAAACCTCTATTATTCGAATTAATAAAACGCACACTGCTACGGACTAGCAAAACATTCGGATTGACAAAAGAAGAAATTTGAAAAGGCTATTCTTAAAAAACACATTTTACTAAAAATAACAGATATGTTATACATTAAAAAACCCATAACTTAAAAAATAAAAAACATGTAGTTAAAAAGACATTCACGTGATACCCAATCATTTTAATTTTGTTTTAATGCTACCAAAGGTAACACGTAGTTCAGATAAAACTAGTTCAATTTAAGCTTCAAAACTGTTTCAATTTAGGCTTCATCATCATTAAATAGATTTCGTAATTGGAGCCTTACACTGCTTTCTTTTGAATAAATTTTTTGTGTCGATATTTCTCGAAATTTGATACAAAAATTGGAAAGATGTTTCTTGCATTCAATTTTTTTAATTAAAATGTCATTTCCGCATAGTTTATTCGCACACAGGTTTTTGTAGACACTACTATCCCCGTCTTCAACAGGTTGAGTGTACTTTAAACCGTGCATTTCCACACTACGCTTAAAACAATTGTATTTGCCCACTGTAATATGTATTTCTTGGTTTTTGCCCTTTCCCACAGGGCAATATTTGTTCCTAACGGCGACAAATAATAATTTACCAGTGTTGGCACCAACAGTACATGCCACACCAGAAGAAGCATCATACTTTGTCTTATAGGACCGTTTCGATGACGCTTCATCGGCAACGACTGTTATATTTATTTAAATTCGAATTATTTCTCATATATCTACACTTCTACAAACAAATGAAACATAATACATAGTAATACTATCTCAATAATATATTGTTTATCACTAAAGAGCGGAAGTTGATGCAGTGAAAATCATCAAATAAAATATAGATACGTACATCCAATTTACAGCGCTCTGTAATGAATTTAACTAGTTTATCTTGATTTGTAGCGTTAATAAGGAAAATTAGCATTTTAGCTTGAAATATGTTACAAACCGCTAAATTTGGCAGGGGATGGTACAATTTTGAGTTACGTAAAGTAAAAAAAAAATTCGAAATTTTCATTATTTAATAATTTATTGTGGTCTTATTCTAACTACGATTTCTATAAAAACAGTGTTAGCCTCAAAAGCTAAGAACAGTCTTTAAGGTAAGCTTTAGTTTTTATGAAAATTTTACGTTATAAGGCTAAAAAAGATGATTTAAAATTACATTTGATTTCACCAGTCTCTAGGAATTCGTGCTGTGGAGTCCCCTCTTAAAGACTTTGCCAACCAGAGAACACACCATGCGGTGTATACACTATTAGAACCAACCTTTCAGTGTGTAAAGTCTAAAATATGAAAGCGAAATTATTCGTAAACAGGTTAATTGATTAAACATTTAGTTAAGAAGTAAAATATTCTATTTTAATAAAACGCAAATTGAAATTAAAGTAAAATTAAACACTAAAACTTCTGGTGTGCAAAATTAATTAAATTAAAGAACGTTACTAAAATAGTTATCATTTAAAAAAATACACACGAGATTTGACTTATTAATTATTTTAATTTAGTCGAGGGTCACTTTAACTTTTGGTTCTAGTTAAATGTCTATATTTGTAAATTACAAAATGTGAATTTACACCCAAGCACAGACAGAAACGACGGTACGTAAAATTGTAATAATAACGATAATTCATAAACTTACGTAGTCGAACTTTTTTTCTAATTAATAGCAAAGCAAACGGTATAATTATGGTAATTGTTACTTTTAAATACCTCATTCTAATTATAATACTCGGATTTATGTGGCTCAGAATTGCTGCGATCTGTTTTAAGTAAAAATAAATTATTGAAGTATAAAATTAAACTTTCTTTCACATAACCATATGCAAATTTTGGGTTGTATTTGACGAACGATTAAAGTCGTTAGCAAGACAAAAACGAAGTCTTACACATTCAACTTAAAAACTCTCACAAATACATTAAAACAGCAATTTCTGATTCAGCGAATAACAGACGCACGACTCCACTACGTGTCTATGTTCTCCAAGATTGAATTAAAATCGGACTCACTAATTAACTAAAAGTATACCGTTTTACTTAGAACGCTCTGCTGCATATACAGCCATAGGGTGTAATAATTGTAGCCCGAACATAAAGAAATTATCTATTAAATATACCTTGCTTTGAATGACAACCATATTAAATTAATGTTTTAGAGCAATAAAAAGTATATGGTAATTATATCCTATAAATATGTTGAAATATTTTAATTCATAATAATGTGTACCGTTTTTTTTTGTTTTAATAAACGTCTGGGGGACTCGCGCCCTAGAGCCCTCATGGACCAGCCGCCACTATTATTAATTGTAGACGTGGATTATGAAATTGCGATACGCCTTTATTGAATTCAAATCAAATAAATTGAAGTAATGGCAGCAGTTATTTACATTATAAATTGAAGAAATGCAAATCAAAGTCGTATATTTGTTGACAAAATGCAGTATGTTTTGACTTCAATTAATTATACAGAGGTTTATAAACAATGCTGCTTCTATTCATTAGTCTAAATAATGTTTAAAATTTAATAATCTAAAAAAGAAAACAAACTATATAAGTTGTTTATTGTTGACTTCAATCGTTTAATTCTTTTTCAACGTTTTAATGCCCGAATAATTTGTTAGTGAGACGTTTTAAAATGCGTATAGTATTGTCTTTGAGGATTAATTGTTGTGGCCTTGAAAGTAACATCAGTAGAAGTCAAAGGCTATTTATCGTTACTGCTTAACTAATTTACCCATTTTCCCGTTCCGTGTTTTCTTCTGCTTGTCTTGGGGTTGCCACTTGTCCTACCTTTGTTACTTTTGTCAAATTTTTAAATTTAAATTTACGTTTAGTACTAGAGTAGATTAGCTCTGTATCAAATATTACGAATTATTTCCAATTCATTTGTATCCATATTTAACACTTATTCTGGCAGTATAATATATTGTAGATATGAAAAATAAAACTTGTCTATGACGATTAAGTTTGGCCATATAAACGTACGATCTCTTATTCCCAAGTTTAATCATTTTGAGCAAGATGTATTAATTGAGGACTATGATGTGATGGGAGTTACAGAAACCTGGATAAGTCCGGATTTTGACACTATCGTGCCTTTCATTTACAAAGACAAACAAGAGGTGGGGGAGTCAGTACTTAAAAACAGTATGTATTCAGAATTAATTTCTACTATTTTAGAATGGTTGGAGTGTGTTTGGGTTCGCATTATAGTCAATGGCATTACCATTGTTGTGGGAGCAGTCTATAGACCAGAAAATAATTTCATAAAGTTTTTGGAAAAATTTGACGACATCCTCTTTGAACTGCTCCATGCAACAGAAGAGTTTATTTGCATGGGCGATTTTAATATTAATGCACTAACTTTTACCGATAGCAGATTTTTAAAAATCAACAACTTACTCGAGTCCCATAACCTAAAGCAAATTATTTTAGAACCCACTAGAATCTCAAATTACTTTACAACATTAATTGATTATATAATTACCTTTGAGAAGTCACCAATTGGATGCTCCGGAGTCACCCAGGTACACGATTTGGCGGATCACTGTTTAGTGCACTGTACATTAGAATTGACGCATTTACCATCATCTTCTGTAGAACGTACTTTTAGAACTGTTTTCATATGATCTTCGGTCTATTCCCTGGCAAACAATCTTTGATATTTCTAATATTGGCCAAAAAGTAGAATTTTTAAATTATCACGTTTTTTCTTTCTTTTTAATCTACATGCACCTTTATTCACTTATAAATTCAACAAATCTGCAACACCATCTATCACCAAAAATGTCAAACTTATAATTGCTATGCGTAAAAAAGCTCTTAAAAAGTTTAAGCGCACTTTTTCTGAAAGTGACTGGAGGTATTACAAACAGTTACGTAATTATACAACGTTCTCTATTTGTTTTGGATTTGTATTTAAATTTACAGCTATCCCGACCATACCCCTTCCTTATGTTGCTTTCCGATACTCGCCCAAACCCGAAGAACGAACTTTACTTGATAATTGTCGGTTGAATATACGGGCCGTTTTTTGCGACGTGAAGAGTCGCCTTGTGTTAATTTAAACCGGTGGCACCGTTGTCAAGTTTGGGAGAAGAATACTGTGGATGAAGCTCCTTGCCCAAACATTTTATTGGAGACCCCCGTCGAACAAGTGACCACAGGATCCAATACCCACGTCGTCGGCCGCTGACATTATTAGTATTACAAGATCCAATACCTACGTCGCCGGCCGCTGATAATTTTATTATTTTATAATACTATTTACCTTGTCAATATCATGTTAGTTATTTTTTTGTTGTGTCATTAAATCGTTTTATAAAATTTGCAGCTTGCTTTATTTTCAATAAAACACTTTATGCGATTGTGTAAATATTTGGTCCTATCGAGAGCCGGATGCAGGCCTATAGATTATTACAGTTCGTTTTGTGTTTTTTGAAGAAGTGTTTCATTGAATTTATTGAGGCTGCTTGTTATTTCGGAGATACCAAATTTGGTTTGTGCATTGTATTAGCACAGGTTTCAATCTTATTTATCGTTTTGATAAATCATTTAATTTCATGATTATGTTTAATTTAGTAATTTAGTTACGATTGATTTGGTTGCCACGTAGTTTTTAAATTGAGTTATCATAGAAATAATTTAGTAGGTTGAATTTCAGAAATTTGTTTAAAATTTTGATAAACGTTAGTTGTTTGTGCGTTGTTGGGGTCGAATTGTTTATACGTGTTATCCACGCATTTCGTGTTGTCGTTAAAGAATTTATCTTTGTATTGCACCGCTCTAAGGTACCGCCTTCGTGGTCGATATCACATTTCGTTGTTTGTATATAATTAGATTCTACCCACATTCGTTGACGTGCCAGTATCGTTTGTTATTATTGTTTCAAGCCTTTGGTGTTTGATTGAAGTTTGCATTTTTTGTTTGTTTATCTTTTAAATACATTTTTTAGCAATTTGAAGCTAAAGTTATTTCCGTAGTTTGCAACTAAAGTCGTGTCGTAGTTGTAAAGCCGGTATAACATTTGTTTGATCGCGTGCACAGCGTGTTCGAGTCGTTTTGGTTGGTTAGCGATTCGTCGTTGTTTGCATTTTCGTTGTCGTTTCGTTGATATTGTTTTTTAGTTGATGCAACCATGGCATATACAATAGAAAAAACTATAATAATTTCAAAGAAAACTATTTTTTGCTTGAAATCTTGGTGCGATAAGGCTTTTAGTGCCGAGAAAAATGTGGATGAGCAGCCTAAATTTATAGCTGCTTACGATCAAATTTTGGAAATTTATAGTGAGTTCCAAATTGTCGACAAACAAACTGTGTTTGATGATTCCGATGCCAGTCAAATGGAGACTTTGTTTAAACTTACGTTTGAGATCCAGACGATTTTCTCAGAAATTAGAGCAGTTTATTTATCGCTAAAACCCAAAAACCAGGGTTCCGGTAGCATTGTTGGTTCAAGACCTGTGTCGCCAGCATTGTCGGATGTTGCGTCGGTTTCCAACCCCTTTAAAGATACTGTACGCCTTCCTAGAATTTCTCTTCCGTCGTTTGATGGTTCGTTGAAAGATTGGCCCACATTTTATGATTTGTTTAACACACTGGTTCACCAAAATCAGTCATTGTCAAGGGTAGAGAAATTCCAATATTTGTTGACCACTCTTAGTGGTAAACCTTTGACTTTAGTAAAGCATTTGCCGCTAAGTTCCAAGAATTATGATATTGTTTATCAATCATTGGTAGATCGTTACCAAAATGATCGAGTTTTAGTGTCATTTTATTGGCATAATTTGGGTAACGCACCCAAGGTTAATTCAGATTGTATATCCTCATTACGTAGTTTATTAGATACGTTTAATGAAAATGTGACTGCGTTAGGTCAATATCCTAATGTGGATTTGTGGGATTTTACCCTTTTTAATTTGCTTATGCAAAGATTAGATAACGCAACTCGAAAGCGTTTTGAAGTGCAATTCACAAATGTAAGTTTTCCCACTTACGCAAATTTGAAACAATTTGTAGCCGACCAGTGTCGTGCTTTGGAAACCAATTTATTGAATAATGCTACAATGGCCAGTGCGACCAATGTTACTCGCACTAAGTCCATCTATTCAAAATCTAGTAGTGGTCCTGCAAGATATGGAGGCGCCTCGCCTTCGCGTTCACTACTGGTTAATACTAAGCGGCCTGCTAATTCGCAATCCGCAAAATGTGCTCATTGTAAAGAATGGCATTCAATGTATCGGTTTTTTTTTTAGTAGAACCACAGTTCACAAGGCACCTTCTCAGCAGGTGACCCTACTTAACGATTCACCGGAAGCTATTATTCCCGTTGTGACACCGGCCACTGTAGGTGTGCCCACAGCGCGTTCATCCTGTACAGTGTTGTTGGCAACTGTCGTCCTTGAAATCCAAAATCGTTTGGGTAATTATCAAACCATAAGGGCATTATGTGATTCGGGTAGTCAAGCGAGTCTAATTTCGGAAAGATGTCGTAAGCGACTTGAATTGCCCTATGGCCGCTCACCAGTTCCTTTATCTGGCCTAGGTGATGTGACATTTTGCCTTTCACGCGGTTGTACTAATTGCAAAATTTGCCCTAAAGGCTCTTTAGAGCCATCTTTGGACGTCGAAGCAGTGGTTGTACAAACAATTTGTGCCGATCTTCCAAGTTGCCCCTTGCCTCCTTCCGATTTTTATCAAGGTTGGAAGTTAGCAGATCCCAATTGGCATATGCCAGGATCAATCGATATGCTCCTAAGAGCAGATATTTTGGCTCTTATTGTTCGAGAGGGTTCCGTGCCGGGTGACGGCGTGCGTCCAGCTGCTATTGAGACCTTCTTCGGTTGGATACTTTTGGGTACCACCAGTCATGGGACTACTGTCCCAAAATATTCGTTTTTTCTGACATCAGACACCTCTTTGGATGCCGTTTTAAAAGGTTTTTGGGAGGTGGAGGAAGTCCCCACCAAACTTGTCGTCTCACCTGAAGATGATCAGGCCGAGAATTTGTTTGTTAATACGCATTTTCGTGATCATTCTGGTCGTTTTGGCGTTGTGTTGCCTTTCAAAGATCGTCAAACTTTGCCCACGTTCAATAATACGATGCAGATTGCTGATCGTCGTTCGCTCGCACTTGAGCGTCGTTTGGACAGTCAACCTGACGTCCGCCGCATATATTCTGCATTTATGAAAGATTACCTCGCATCGGGCCATATTTCGCTTTTTGCCGCACCCTCCGAAGGAAGCCATTGCTATGTTATTCCGCACTATTGTGTGTTTAAACTTGAAGCAGGCCACCCAAAAATTCTTGTGGTTTTCAATGCTTCTTCGCGCGACGCACATAGCAAGCCACTCAATGATTTCTTACTTGTCGGGTCTACATTGCAAAATGACATAGTAACTATTTTGCTACGTTTTCGATCACATCGTATCGTCTTTACTTGCGATACACGTCAAATGTATCGACAAATATTGATATATGAACCCCATTGTCAATATCAATTAATTCGGTGCAGAGCATCTCCACAAGAAGAGATTCAAACCTATCGTTTGAACACTGTGACCTATGGTATGTCACCCTCGCTTTATTTGGCCATTCGTTGTCTGCTCCAGTTGGCAGAGGAGAATCAAACACAATTTCCGCTTGCTGCGCAAGTCATTCGGTCTCATCTGTATGTGGACGATGTTGCGTCCGGGGCAGACACTTTAGAGGCTGCTCGTAAACTGAAGACTCAGCTTGAGGAATTGTTGAAGTTGGGTTGTTTTGAGCTGCGCAAATGGGCCAGCAATGATATTTCGTTGTTAGACGATCTTCCCGCCGAACATTGTCAAATACAGCCGTTAACATTCCACGAAAACTCGGAGTCGGTTTTAAAAATACTTGCCCTACAATGGCAATCCAACTGTGACGCATTTTCGTTCACGGTTAAGGTACAAGATCTTCCATGTACCAAGCGAGCGATTCTTTCTGAAATCGCAAGAATGTACAATACATTAGAATTTTTATCGCCAGTAATTTTGTTTGCCAAGAGGCTGATTCAGCGTCTCTGGGCGTTAGGTCTCGGGTGGGATGACCTCCCTCCTTCGGATGTCTGTGAGTCATTGACTCAATTTAAAAGGGAACTTTCTTCATTGGTGGCATTGAAAATCCCTCGATTATTACCGCATATGTCGCACAAGTCTTGTCAACTTTATGCTTTCTGTGACGCTTCGCAAGTGGGTTATGCTTGTGTGATTTATTTTCGTTTTATTGATGACGCCAAGAATATTCGTATCAATCTTGTGATTGCCAAATCCAAGGTTGCCCCTTTAAAGGTGTTATCAATTCCTCGTCTCGAGTTGTGCACCGCAGTATTGTTCTCAAAACTAGTGACATTTGTTGTAGACACTTACAAAACTATGATAACTATTGAAAGGATATTTGCTTGGAGCGACTCCACTGTTGCTTTAACTTGGATCAAGTCGTCGCCGCATCGTTGGCGCTCTTTCGTTTCGAATCGCGTAAGCTTCGTTCAGGAGCGAGTTCCGCCAAAATACTGGCAACATGTCCGTTCCGGACAAAACCCGGCTGATCCTGCCTCTCGCGGTCTCCTACCAGAAGAAATTTCGTCATGTTTGCTTTGGTGGGCGGGTCCACCATTTTTACAAGACCCTGCTTTTGATGATTCATGCGATCATTCCATTGAATTCCAACCAGAGGAAAAAGCACGTTTGGAGGAGCGAACTGTCGTGTTGATCACCCAACAAGAAAAGCATTGGGTACTCAATTTATTGGACAAGTTGTCCTCCCTTCGTAAAATACAAGGTATTGTTGCTTACGTATTTCGTTTCGCAGATTCTGGTAACAAAGACCGTGTCACAGGGGCCCTTTCAAACGCAGAATTGCACAAGGCACTTTTATTCATGTGTAAAGTTGTGCAGCAATTAGCTTTTTCCGAAACAATTTTATTGCTTTGCCAAGGTAAGCTTTGTTCTAAACCTATTAGGAAATTATCTTAATTTATGGACAATGAAGGATTCCTACGTGTCGGTGGACGCCTTCGTCACTCCGAATTATCCTCGGATGCTAAGCACCCCCTGTTGCTGCCTCGTTCCCATCGACTTACAGAGTTGATAATTGAGCATTTTCATCGGGTGCATTTACACTCCGGTGTGCAGACATTGCAATTTTTATTGTCGCAACAGTTCTGGATTTTATCAGCACGACGTGCAATCAAGCACTCGCTGTCAAGTTGTTTTCGTTGTTTTCGTGTACGTCCACGTGTCAGCCCCCCTTTTATGGGTGACTTTCCTGCGTCACGTGTGTCGCAAGTGAAACCGTTTTCTCGAGTTGGCGTTGATTATTTTTTGACACTAGGTCGAGTGAGAGGAGCTAAAATCTACAAAGGCTACATCTGCATATTTGTTTGCTTTGCCGTTAAAGCCGTCCATTTAGAAGTGGTCTTAGACCTGACTACGCAGGCATTTCTTGCGGCTTTCCGTCGTTTCGTTGCTCGACGGGGTCGTTGTAGTGACATCTACAGTGACTGTGGCACCAATTTTATTGGCGCCAACCGTATACTTCAAAACTTGGGTCAACAGTCTGCTGACACACTGGCCATCAAATGGCATTTTAATCCTCCTGCCTCTCCACATTTTGGTGGATTGTGGGAGGCCGGAGTTAAATCCGTCAAAACCCACCTGTCGCGTGTGTTTGGTGAACAAACCTTCACTTATGAAGACTTTAATACAGTCCTAATCCAAATCGAAGCCGTGTTGAATTCACGCCCATTGTACCCGATGAGTTCGGATCCGAATGATTTATCTGTCCTCACTCCTGGGCACTTCTTGACCCTTGAGCCGTTGACTGCTCCTCCTGACGAGGATGTCACGTCTCTCGCTTTAAATCGGTTGTCACGTTGGCGTTTTGTTCAGCGTTGTCAAGAAGAATTTTGGCGTCGTTGGCACCATGAGTACTTACATACACTCCAACAACGCGCAAAGTGGAATCAACTTTCCACTACCCCTTTAGTGGACAGTTTAGTGGTGATAAAGAACGAGTTGGTTCTACCGCTGCAGTGGCAACTGGGTCGCATCGTAACCCTACATCCCGGTAAGGATAGCATCGCTTGTGTTGCCACCTTCAAGACCGCGCGAGGCTTAATTAAAAGACCTCTTACCGAAATTTGCCCTGTGCCCATGCCACAGCATAAACCTGTTTGTTAATTTTTATTCGTTTATCTTATTCTAATTTAGTTTTGTTTTTAGTATTATAGTTATTGACCCGTTGGGCGATTAATTTAATTCATTTTGAACACATAAAAAAAATCACGCTGTTATAGTGATTTTGGTGGGCGGTATGTTTTGGATTTGTATTTAAATTTACAGCTATCCCGACCATACCTCTTCCTTTTGTTGCTTTCCGATACTCGCCCAAACCCGAAGAACGAACTTTACTTGATAATTGTCGGTTGAATATACGGGCCGTTTTTTGCGACGTGAAGAGTCGCCTTGTGTTAATTTAAACCGGATCCAATACCCACGTCGTCGGCCGCTGACATTATTAGTATTAGAAGATCCAATACCTACGTCGCCGGCCGCTGATAATTTTATTATTTTATAATACTATTTACCTTGTCAATATCATGTTAGTTATTTTTTTGTTGTGTCATTAAATCGTTTTATAAAATTTGCAGCTTGCTTTATTTTCAATAAAACACTTCATGCGATTGTGTAAATACTATTAAACACAAAAAAAAGCATTTTTGAATAGCTTATCACGAGAACAACGGCTTAAAATATATGGAAACAACTAAAAACTTTAGGTATACATTATAAAAAACACCCAAAATTTTCTGCTTATCTAACTAATCAACCGTTTCTTTTCTTCCTTACAGAATAATTCTGAGCCCAATTTGTATTTCTTGAATTATTACAACTCTAATAATGTGTTAAAAACTATGATTTTCTAATATTTAAAGCAATTTTAGAAGATGATATTGACAGGGTAATTTTCAAAATGTCATCACGTTCAGTGGGTGTAGATGGGTTAAGCCTTCAGATGATTCGTGTGTGCTGTCTTTTATTAACTCACTTTTTTTGTCATATTTTTAACTACTGCATAAACGAATCTTATTTTCCCACTCATTGGAAACATTCCAAGACAATTCCTTTACCAAAAAATAATAATCCATTAAATTGTGATCTTCGCCCTATCAGTATCCTTCCGACCCTTTCCAAAATATTTAAAAAAATCCGTATTACCCAATTGAACAGTAATTTAACTAAATTTAATGTACTTCCACTCAAACAGTCCGGGTTTCGAGCGGGATACGGTTGTGCCACAGCATTAACTGATGTCACTGATGAGATCTTTTGCGCAATAGATTCTGGCAAGGTGACGGCATTAGTAATGCTCGATTATTCCAAAGTCTTTGACGCTATTAATCATAAACTTTTATTGTCAATTTTACATTACGTAGGTCTCAGTGATAGTGCCATCTCATTAACGTCATCTTATTTAAAAGACCGTTTGCAATATGTATTTATGAAAAATCAATTATCATTGCCGCAAGTTGTTAGATCTGGAGTTCTTCAGGGTTCAATTCTAGGTCCTACTTTATACATTATCTACACTCCCTTTCTTTGTTGGCTTGAAACAGTGTGGTTTTTATATATATGCTAATGATACACAGATTTACCGGTTATTTCCGCTTTTAGAAGTGGATTACAATAATGAATTAATTAATTCCGATCTTTCGCGCCTCATTAACAATTCCAGTAACCATAGCTTAATTATAAATCCTACTAAATCAGCAGTCATGATTTTTGGTAGTCGACGACATCGGGATTTTGTCCACGACAAATTAGCTATCCGAATTAACAACGATATTCTACCTATTGTTAAATTTCATAAAAATCTAGGTGTTTATCTAGATTCAGATTTACGGTTTACTAAACACATTACAAAGTTAATTCAAAAATCTTTTTCCACATATAAAATTATATTTGCCCATAAAATGTTTTAAATCAAAAGCTATGGTGCGATTCCTTAATTTTATCAAACTTTAATTGTTGTGATATATTGTACCATAAATGTTTAACGACTGCGGATATTAATCGCATTCAAAAAGTACAAAACGTCTGTTTAAGGTTTATCTACCGTACACGTAAATATGAATGCGTCTCGCATGCGTTAAAATGGGCAGAAAGCCAGGTTGTGCATGGCTGATCGACGAAGTCTACATCTGGCAAGTTTCTTTTATAAAATAATAACTTCTGCCTCTCCCCCCTACTTGTACTACATAATACGCTATAGAACAGATAGATGTTCATAATATTAATATAAGAAATGGAAAGCTCCTATCCATACCACCTCATAATCTAGAAATTTTCAAAAATTCTTTTAGTTACAGTATTGTACACTTGTATAATATAATACCCAATAATCTTATAAATTTATCTGTTGTTAGTTTCAAAAGTCACATTAAACGTTTATTGGCCAACAGAGAAATTGCAATTTAATGCGCATATCTAAAGTAACAAAGGTTGTCTTTGGTAACCTTAATGCGGGAAGATGATTTTCATGAGCGGTGAAAAAATTTTTAAATTAAAGAAAATATATATAATAAAAAAGGTACATTTTGCTATTTAATAAATATTTAGGGGCAGATGGAAAATCAGTCGACTTTTACCAGTCAGACTGAATTTGTTCCTTTTGGCAATGTTATTGTTGGTTTTTTTCTTGGATAGTATTATTTTTGTATTTAGTTACTTAATATCTTGTATATCTTATAATTAATTCAATGATGTAACATGTCAATTAAAGTATATATAATAATATGTTTTTGTTGTTACTGATTCCTGTCTGGTTAATTATAATATTCGGAGAAGATAGAGCTTTATTTTTAATCTTAATTTTCTCATAAAATGACAACTAAGAAAACGTAATTTTTTTAAGGTCTTCTATACTAATTCCCATACCGATAAATTACTTAAATTTAATGGTAACGATAAATACCTAAATTGCATTATTCTAGACCAATGAATAATTAGGAATTGAAATACAATGATGTTTTATTGTTTACCGCCAACGCAAAAAACATAGTTTTTTTTAATTATGCAACAAGTGATAAAAGGTGTAAATTCTTGTAAACAATACTTTCTCTAACAAATACATTAAACTATTAGACAGAAAAATTATACAGAAGCTGTCGATTTCTCATGGTCGATTCCACAGATCCTAATTAACTTGCTGCATGCATAGATAAATACACGCGCGTCTTGGCGAAAGTAAGCGATGCACGCAAATAAACACTGTCGCACACGCAGTGTTTGTTTGTTTAACTCAGTTAACTAAACGCCGACGTCAGTACAAAATATTACTCTTAAATGAAAACTCATGTGGTCACCACACGACTTTTCTATAAGGAATGATGAAGGACTATCTACATATTTTTTTAAGGTAATGTCATAAAACCACTTTAAAGTAAAATGTACACGTTTGTACTGACTTTTTACATGCTATAATTTTTTGAAATTTTTTTTCTCGATTTCATTCAGATATAACCGAAATATGGTAGATTAAGCTTATGTTGTCATATCGACTAACCCCTATATTTGTACGCCTCAATATTGCTTTTCTCTTTAGTAAATCAGTTAAAATTATTATTTTTAACGTGTCCTGCTTTTCCTTCAAGATTTGGAATTCTAAAAAAAAATAACCGCAGGCAGGATTCAAACCTAAATTATATATGAAATTCACTTTAAATTATAAATCAAATATCTAATAAACTGTTATTGTTAGAAAAATTATTTATTTGAATAAATTGTTAGAAAGAATTATCTCTATAAGAAAATAATTCGAATAGTTTACATACGTACAAAATCATGTAAGAAAAACTGTTAAAAATGACCGATACACTCACTTCCGGTTTCTTTATCAGACCCATCTTTTCTTAGAACCGAGAGAATATGAAAAAAAGTTTTATCCCAGATTTCAAGTTACTAGAACTTTTGTTTCGAGAGTTATCGTGACTGCATCGTTACAAATACACAGACACACAGAGACACCCATTTGTTTTTGTCAAAAATACATTTTTATAATTCAAGAGACCTTGCAACGTAAAATTATAGAATTTTTTTTTTAATTGCAATCGCTATAGTTTCTTTATAGGAAAGTACAAATTGAATGGATTGCATTTAATACAATCAATAATAAATGTTAAATAAAAATTTTAAGCTTTCGCGGTTATTTAGTATATGTTTAGAAGCGACTTTCGGCTTAGACCGACTTTTTAAGTTTGATCCTAATCTCTTTTTGAGAGTCAAAACAAGAAGTAGAACTTGGCCTTTGCCGTATTATCGTTTGTAAACCCAAATAAGTTGACGTTTCGCAAGACACTGGAGTTTGCATCTACAAAGTAGTAAATGTCACTTAATGGTAATGTTAACGTTACTCGGACGGACCAAGACTACACGGTGCAAGTAGGGAAAGGAAATTATCGTAGAAATAAATTACATTTAAGACTTTTATATAAACCGATATCGTCAACTACTACTCAATAAGAAAGCAAAGCAGCTACAGAACCAACAGTCTATGTAAAACAATTTAATCCACAAGATGATTGCCAAGAAGCAAGTACTTTAAATAACAGTAGCGGCGATTTGCTGAAGGTTGTTACGCAAAGCGGTCGTGTAATAAATCCGCTAATTAAATTAAATTTGTAGTGATACTTCAATGTGATGTATACTGTTATCTTTATTTATAATTCAAATGTTTTTTTTTATTTATTTATAAGGAACGGATTCAGTTCTAAAAAAGTGTAAATCGTTATGTTATGTATTTATTACATTTAAAAATTAATTACTCTAATAGCTGCCAACTTTAATAAATATAAATACGTATAACCTAATCGAAGCTTTATTATGTACACTACTTTAAATAAGACAAAAAGCTTTCTGCGTGAAAATGTGTACAAAAATCTAACGAAGATTACAAGTGGTAAATTACTAATAATTACTATACGTATGTAAAAAAAAATTAATTCATTACTTATGTGAATATTATTTTAGTGATTTAGAAAACGTCCACATAAAAGTGTTAAGGTCAAAGAAGATAATAATTTTCTTATGCAGAGATTAGTACACTAATGGTACTAATAGCGTCTAAAAGGGCTATTAATTACTTGTTTAAACCTCATCTTTAAATTAATACTATCAAATCAATGAAAACCAAAATAAATAAACTTAGTAATCCACAACTTTTTATTACGAATATAAACACTCTAAATAAGATACTTCATTTTTGTTTTGTGCAACTTAATTTTAAATTTTATAATCGTTCAATTTTAAGAAATAATTAATAAACCGTTTAATTACTTAAGTTTTGTGCATCCGGGCCATAGTATAGATAGAGATTACATTCAAATAACCATTTGCTATGCGTAGTAAAACTTCTTAACAAAGTATTTAAAAACATTTTGTATTTGAACTTATTGTAATTTATGTAATTAAAAAATCATAGATACATCAATATTTGTATTATGTTGTAGCAATAGGTACTTTGATTAAACAGAAACTTTTTATTTATGTTTATAAATTTTAACCATTTTTCGTAAATTTATTTACACATTATTTATATTAACGTTATTTGTATTGATATATTTTTGTTCTACTAGCTAAAGTAATAATTCAAGACTAATAGATTATATTCTTTATTATAATATTGATTTTGTGTCTGAGAGATTGGTTTTAATATTTATCCATTTTAAAAAAATTATGATTAACTATAAAATTTTTATATAAAATTACAAAATCTGAATCTAACCAATAGTAAAACAAAAAACTAATTTTTCAATTGTTTTATTGTAATCGAATTGATGCATATAGTCTAATTCAGTTACAGTTACACATTAAATGATAAATGCAATCAGGTAATCAGATGTTAACAACAGTAAAGAAATTATATTTGCAAAAATTTTAAAATTTAAATTTTTATATGTGTTTTTAACCCGCGATCGCTGACGCTGTGAGATAAAATCTCACATTTTAGTATTATTGTATACAACTTTTTTCAGATTAATTTTTCGTCAATGAGGGCTTAGTTATGCTTTGTTGAACAACTATATGAGCACCCCTTACCATTAGTTTTATAAAAAACCGTAATTATCACAAACAATAGGCTTTTGTATTCTTGCGCGCCTATTTTAATATGTGCTAACTGTTGTACAGAAGATTAATAAAGTTTATTTTAATATTTCTATTTTTTAATAACTGTATTACTTAACAATTAATTATTCAATACACGCAGCAAAGTATAATCAGAGAATAACTATTAGGTAAAAAAAATATAAAATTTTACCAAAATCTTAATGTGAGAAAAATTCTCACACGTCAGCGATTACGTTATTTGGAGTAACGTCAATGATCCCGGGTTAATAGAATGAACATGAGAATAAATTTATAAAATACCAGTTGAAGTATTCAGTAATCCCATGATGAAGCACTGTGTGCGTCAGAGATAAGTGGTTAATATAATATCATGTTTGTCTTGTTAAAAGTGATAAATGTTCTACATTAATAACGTGGTAATGATTCTATAAACGATATGTTTGCATATTTTTTTGCCAAAAATTATTCTGTTTAATGAAAAAAAACTGTTACAGAATCTTGATCTACGTTTCTCATAACTCATTTACCGATTAATAATAAAAACTTAAAAAAACAATTATTTGTAATAAAACTTTACACTTTAAAGAGTTACAACCTTAAAATGTTTTGATAACACATTAAAAAAAACAACACATGCGCATAAATATGTATAATTTGATATTTAGGAATAAATATCAAACATAAAAACCTTTAAAGCTACTTGTCTTTTCCGGAAAAGTTGTTGCTTTACGCAACTCCTTTCTCAAAGGCACATATGTTACAACTGCACTACCGTTTAAATACCAAATTGTTAGGTTGTTAATACTTAATATGTGAAATTTTTGCTGTAAAGATCTACTGTTAACAGCCAAATTCTAAAGATTTTGTACATAAAATAATATTGTGAATGTCTTCAATGTTACAGAAAGTTGAGATTTTAATTTAATTTACTAAATTAAAGTTTATTTTTTGTCTTAAATAGAAACTAAAACAGTAAATAAGTTATATGTGACACAATAAAAAACAGTTTTGTCTGTTTTCAATACTATCTATATTTTATATATTGCAAATAATGCCGCTTTTAATCTGGATTGTAAAGATTTGCTTTTTGTTGTTCTTTAATCAAATGTGAGCAACTTTCTGTTATTATGTAATCTCATATCAATTATTAGTGCAATTTTTTATATTAGTGAGTTAAAGATTCTAAAAAAATTTTTTTCGTTCGGACACGTTGATTAGTATTTTTAGTTACAGATTTTTTAACATAATTTTATGCACAAGTATTGGTAAAGTGGGATAAGTGCAATAACAGGGCAAAAGCAATCGGCAATAACAGAAAGAATGTCCTTCTATTAGTCAAGAGATGTATTCTGGAACTTTTAAGATTAATTGACATAAAATGCACATAACAGAGTTCTACGTTATTAACTTAAAATCCCGCGAGAAAATAAATCGTTATGTTTCACTTAATCAAAAAGTGTGCAGTGTTTTCGACAAGTTCATGAAGTTTGCAAAGTTTCAACAATTTTGTTGTTTTGGGGTTTTCTAATAATTTAATTTTTGTTAGCTTCTTCTTGCATTCCTTATAACCTGTAATAATTTATCGTTTTTCAGGTGATTACATTTGCCCCATTGAAGTTTACTTGTAGAACTTTTTGCGCGTGAAGTACAATCGGGCGTTTACACTTTTCCAACATAGTTTTAATTTTTTGTATTTTTTTTTATGTAGCAATGTTAAAATAGAGCTTTGCTACACCAGAAAATAAAATCCTGGTAGCACTTACGCCACAAAAGATTTGAATGTTCCAATAGAGCGTATTAACTATTAGAAAAGCTGTAACAATGTATCATATTCTATTTTCAATTCTTCAGTCGCGTAGTTGTAGCCGCCGTAGCATAAAAACTAAAACCGGTAAACGACCACCAGTAAATGGAAGTTTAATGTAAATCGCAACTGCATTGAGAAATTTGTATAAAAAGTAAGAAAACAATGACCGATATATTTTTCATTAACCAATATTTTGATCTTTTACAAAATAGTTGACTGGTTTTAATTTGTTTGAAAAACCTGATAAAACTTTAAATTTAAATAAGACTAGCATGTGCATTGTTTCATCCAAAACTAAAATTGTTAGACAAAGAAAAAGAGCTACTGCTGGTAGCGGAAAATAAATTACTTGCTTAGCAGCAGCAAGTGCACTGGTGAAAAGGCTAATATTTAATACGCTTGTATGAAACGGTATAAGTTCCGACTTAGAAAAAGAGAAAAATTGATAGCTAGTGAAGTTTTTTTCAACTATTTGAAAAGACGTGGTTACCGGCGTTAGGCAAAAAACGTCCGGTATTATTATTGTACAAAGGCTAGTCTACATATGTTACGGACAAAATTGTGCGGCTAGCTGAAGACAACGACATACATATTTTAAAATTACTTCCGCACACAATGTACGGCAACCGTTAGATCTTTCAGTTTTCAAATGCTTGAAGGTAAAATGGATTTTCGTCTATTGCTTGAGGAAACATGGAAACAACTTGATTCAGACGTAATCAGACAAGGATTTCAAAAAGGTAGCGCTATTCCTTTTAATAGTAATGTTGTTACTGCAGAAAAATATGATGCAGAAGCTTAAAAACGTTGGGTAGCATTTCACCATAATGTTACAGAAAGTTTAAACGCATTATCAGATTCTAAAAACAATTTTTTCTAACCCGATTTGGTTGTAAGTCGTTTTGAAGATTAATTGTATCCTATTTAAATAAATTATTAAACTATATGTGTATAGAAACAAAAACTTTTTTTAGTTCTAGAATAAAAAACAAATTCGATTTTCATCAGAAAGCGTTTTAGTAGCGCTATGGGTTTAAAGAAGCGCTGTAGGGGCAATAATAAATAACGCAGATTTTAAATGTTTCTTAAAATTTAAACACTTGTATAAAGTTAAAAAATAGATACATAAATTTTAAACTTTATTAAAAACGTGCTTGTGAACGTTTTCACAAAGTAAGAAAATAAAGTCTTAATTCTATTAGTAAACGTTTAAGCCGCTATGATTTTTGTTTCATAGTTTTCATTTCTAGAAACTGTTTTCTTTATTTTGACATAAGAATTACTAATTCTCATACTAAAATCCGTGTAAGAGTTTCCAAATTCTTCCACGAATTCGGTTACGGTTAAAACTAATCAAACCGCAGACAAGGTGTACAACAGCATTCGACAACCGGGTTATATTATATGTACTTTCTTTAACATTAAGTAACGATTTTTGTAGATCTTGATTTCGTGAGGCATTAGTTTGACACGATTTGCGACTCAAATTGTTTACAGGATTGCTTGCTGGGGAAAGCGCTTTCTTCGTACAAGTGGAAGTTCCTGTGTTAGTGGTAAGTGTTTTATGTATCTTATTCGTTGTCAGAAAGGTCACTCACGAAACTGTTGCGAATATTAATTTCGTATCTACTAACGTTATTGGATTACCATTTAGATAGTAATTTTTGGCTTATTTTGTGTTACGTATGCTGTGTACTACCAATAATTATTTTGATAGTTTAATATTAATGCCGTAATTATTATCATTATTTCGTGTATCCCGCATGTTGTATACCAATGATATTTACTATAAACTATTCTTCGCTATTCATGTCGACGTAATTTACTTATGTATTGTGTGTTGCCGATACTATTGGCATTTCTGTAATGAGAATTCGATATACCTGTGATAATCACCAACGATTCTAGATTAAAGTTGTCATTGTGGTTACTTGTTCTTTTATGACAACATACCTTTCTCTTTGGATCGTCGTTATCGAATAACAAACGTTGGCTACTCGAACAGCCGAGTATAAGGATTACGAACCTAACATCGTGTTACAAGTGTGAACCGTTCTGTCCTGAGCAAGATAGAAAAGTTACTTTGGATCCGCTCTGGCGCCCTTAAGCATATTTTCTGTATTATCTGTGAACCTCCCCTCTCCCCGACTATTGTGAGTTGGCCGTGCAGGTTCGTAAAACCAAAAGCTTGTAACAACATAAACTTCGATATGTCAAAATGTAAGTGTTGCCAATTAAATAAAATACAAAAGCTTTCCAATGTTGTTTTAAAATTAAAATTATATAAAAAATATTAAGATTAAATCAAACTAGAAAAAATAGTATAAAATACACGCCATAGAATACGTTTCAATTACTATACCGTTTCATAAACTCGCCGCTGCTCTACTCGTGTATAAATTCCGGTCTTGTGATTGAAGCGCGTTCATTCTGTAATTTCTGTTTTAATATACTATTTTCTATTTCGACATAAGAATTAGCGAATTCTTATACAAATTTTAGTATGTTAATTTTTTTAAAGTTGGTATCTCTGCATCCTAAGTTGACGTTACATTAAAATGATTGTAACTTAACAATTGAAATTTAAATGCCACGATAAAATAAAGACGTTTTATTAATCCAAAGTTATTTACTTATAAAAGTATAAACCGCTCAGTTGACATGGGATTTTAGGTTAACATAGATAAATTTCGATATGCTACAGTGTAAATGTTGCCAATTCAATAACGTACTAAAGTTTCCCAATGTTGTTTGAAAATTAAAATTATACAGAAAATAATAAAATTGATGTGAAATAGATAAAATAGTATAAAACACACGTCATATAATACATTTCAATCATCCCAACGTTTTGTAACTCGCCGCTGCGCGGCTCATGTATGGATCCCGGTCTCGTGATTGAAGCGCGTTCATTCTGTAACTTGTGTTTTAATATACTACTCGTATTTTATATGTACAGACATTGATATTGACAAGTTTTTAAATTTTCTGCAAATTTATTAGATTCTAATAAATGGTGATAGTCGTAGTAATTAAAAAGTCATTGCCGTAACGTAAAAAAGTTATAATCAGTTACATATTCTTTACATCAAATTTTAAAACTGATAACATGAAAATTCAATATGTAATAATTACCCAAATCTTAGATGAGTAAACATCTGTTATTACGTTACTTGTGTTAAATAAGTAATAGGATTAGCAAAGACGAGAAACTGAGAATAACAAACGATGAAAATACTACGCTACTCACAACTTCATTACTTGGTACTACACTCCCATTTTAAAATCAATAAAACTGTTGTGCGCCAAAAAATTTTATAGTTTAAGTTTTATCTTTAATTAACTAATAAAGTTTGTTATCTGTTAATAGTTTGACGTGTGAAAATTATAACCCCAACGAACAAAAAGTGTTTAAACTGTAAACAAATAACAGAGAATATAATTAAGTTAAACAAAAAATACTGTTGAAATACAAAATTTATTGTAGTAAATCAAACTAAATAATAAACAAATTTATAGTTATAGTAGAAATTTAACGTTATCATACATTAATAAATATTAAAGAACAATTGCACTCTATAAAAAATAGTAAAAGATACCTTAAACATTTTTCATCACAGCTCAGTTTACACAAACATCTCATTAACATTAAATACTATAATATAGCAATACGGATAGCTATCATATATGTATTAAATAGTCATGTGCTAAATAGAAAAGTACTGTATGCTTATGTTACTGGTGCGATTGGCCTTAAAAATTAAAATTACGTTTTTACAGTTCTTAAGTAAAACAAAACAAAATTTATAATACTTTGAAACAAAGTAATTAATTTAAAACTTTTTAAATAAATGCATTGTTAGCTTAAAAATTGCTAACTACTGTTTAATAAAACTATTTTTTATAATACGACATACGTTATTTATTACCCATAGAAATAATAATGTATTTTAAACGTTTTATAATGAGATTTTGTAATATTAAGTTTTAATTTTATATACCTAATGATATTTTTTTATCATACAAGTGCATTTATTTATTCAATGCTGAACAAAAAAGTTAATTTTTTATGGGTTTATTAATAATCTATAAGAAAATAAGATAATATAACAATATACATGTTTTTTATTTTCTTATATCGTTTACTTATGTATTAATAAAATCTGGTTTTAAGTAAAGATATATAATATAAAAATAAATAAAATGTATTTCAATTTGTTTTCTGTTAAACAAAAACATGTAATTACTATAAGTACTTACTTGCGAATAGATCTACAACTTAATACGTTTAATATAAAATACTGCTTTCTAAAAAACAAAACTAATGCTTAAATCAAAATATATATAGTGTAACTGAGTACTACAGAGTAATTTTTACAAATTTATGTAACAGACGTTTGCAATAAAAAGTAACCAAAAAATACTTTTAAAAATAAACTTAAGATTTAAAGTTATTTTCTAAATAAAAATGACTTCGAAAAAGTATACGAAACAGAAATAGTAAACTCAAAGTACATAAATCTTACTGCAATTTGTTCTTGAGTTTTCCGTATACACCACACACATATTTATATTAACAACAGTGTTATTGACAAATATGGTACTTAGTTTTACTGAATTAATTTTTTTTAGAATATAGATTATTTTTAATTTAATGTTAACTTTGTACAAACGTTTTTAATGGTTTTCTTACTGTGCACTTAACTATTTCTAGCCTAAAAAAATTAATGTTAGTAAGTTTAATCAACAAATACATAACGTATATTAATTTTTTGTTATCATTGAGTAAAAGTAATATAATTTAAGAAAACTCAAATCAGTGCGTTTGTAACAACAAAAAAATTAAGCAAAAAGCAAATAGAACGTTAAAACAGTCAAACAAATTTACAGACGTGACGTTTTTACATAGACATATACGTTTGTGTATAAGTTTAGTAGTTTTAGAAGTAATCAGGGAATTATTAATAAACAAACTAAAAGAGTAACCGGTGCTATTAATTAACAATCCAGGTAAATCTTTGTCTGGTAAATAAATTTTTTTTTTACATTTTGTTGTCTTTGATATGATTTGGTAAATAAATCAATAAAGTATTATGCAAATATTTTAACTACTGTTATAACCCTCGACCTGGCAACAACGGCAAGCTATGCTTCCTTCTGGACGAGTAATCACAGCTTGAAAAATGTACACAACGTTTTGTTAGAGATAGAAATAGTATTTGTAAACAAACGGTAGACATTACTTGTTAAACTACCATTTTGTTTGTTTACTTTTACATATTCCTACTACAAGCTACTACTACATTGTGTTTATATTCCATGTTTAACGTTTGATTGAATTAATTTTAATATCTACGTACTTCAAATAATGCTGCTAGAACAGATTTTAAAATTTGAGGTTATAAGTATGTCAACATAAATTGACAAGTAGTGCGTACCGTAAACATAAACAAATGCTCTTTCTTTTCTACATGTTTGAAACCAATGAGGGATAATATACTAACTGGAAAAACCTCTACGTACACGAAAACGAGCCGTTGATGTATCGCGTATCCCCACTGCTTTCGGCAAAAACGCATAAGGTCGACCACGTTTGAAAGGTAGAAGTAAAATTAAAGTTAGTATGAAAACAATAAGTTGGTATATTTCTTTGATGCGTCGTAAGCTTATACAAAATTCGCTTTTTTGTTAAAAGTATAAGAGCTAGAAACTTAAAAAAAAACTGAAATAATTACAAGTGCTAGTTGTATAAGAAGTTTTCTAAAATTAAAGAAATTTTTCAGGGGAATGAGCAATCACCAACAAATTTTATTTTCTGTAGCGTTTTTGGTCTGGCCATAAATTTTTCAATAATATTTATTTTGATATGAAAACTATGTATTTATAAACTAAAGACACATATATAGTGCGCACTTTTGCAAATAATTAATCGTACGTTTACTTTGTGCCCTCAAAATTCACCTAAAATTGCATAAAATTGCTTCGTTTTCTACTCATTTTTTATATTTTTGACTTCAAAATTACTGAATATTTTACAAGAGTGCTATATAACTAGCCTTTGTAATTATTTCAGTTTTTTTTAAGTTTCTAGCAATTATACTTTAAACGGAAAAGCGAATTCTGTAGAGGCTTGCAACGCATCTAAAGCGGCCATTTTAGAACCTCCTCCCTTTTATAAACCATTTTATTACAAATAAGTTAAGATTATTAAATTTATTATTACATGCATTTAAAGCAAATAAAATAGACAAAGCTAAAATTATCGAATGTAATCCAAACTCTACAAAACACTGAACTATACACAATAGTTTGCTTTTTTGCCCGGATGAAGAGGAAAAATACGAAATAATACCGGACCGAGTTCGTAACCATACTACCATAAGAAGTGGTTCCTCCAGTAGTTATTATATTATACCTCATTTTTTGAAACAAACACATTGCGAAAGTATACAGATTATTCGTTCAGAGGGAAGCGTAGCTTTGCAATATTGCCAAGTCGATGGTTATAACGATTATAATTCATAGTCATTGGCAATGTATTACAAAACAAAAAGTTACTAGTTTTAGTTTAACATATTTATTCAACTACTCAAATTAGAAAAAATATTATGAAACAAATGTGGTCAAAGCTTTGCACAACTGTTAGTGATTGTTAGAACGATAAGTATAGTACTCAAAGTAGTTAAACAATAGATTACGTTTACCCACATGAATGTAGCGTAATACAGCACGGTACATGTTAGTTTTTCTAGTTTAATGTCAAAAAGGTTTCATTTGCACTTTCAGTCATTTTCAAAACGTCGACTTGGTTTTGACTATGAGCCATTCTTTGTTCTCTACTGACTATATGCGCGCGCTGCTCGGCAATTGTAACACGGGTCTCGTCTTCTTTTGTAAAGTAATCGTAGGCATAATTATAATACTATAATTCTATATTACGTTTTAATTTCTAATTGAAACAAAGTACTTCTTTTTCGTTTATTGTACATAAGTCCTTATTGTATTATTTTTTGTGTCTTCCATTTACTTTTCGATTATTCATACGCCTAATTATTTATCATATAAGTTTCCTAAATCAAAAAGGTTTTATTTGCATTTTGAAATGCCATTGACTTTTTGAATTTTTATTTTATAGATCTTGAAACTACGCATTGTACTAATTTTCATTGAGTTTTAGTACCGATTATATTTGTTCCCTATTTAGGTTAGCTATAGTAGTAATCTTCATAATTGTAAATTTTTTTCTGTTTTAGTGATAGCCATTTCCTTTTTTGTCGTGAAGCAAATTTAGCTCGTCTTGTTCCGTATTGTGCTATTAGGGAAATCGTTCGCCAAGCCCGTGCGCGTGTGCATTGTTTTTGACCGTGCATGCATTATCGTTTTGTTTCTAATTTCATTGGTTTTTTCCTATGTTTTTTATTAATTAATTATGTTTAATCACCTTTTATAGACAATTTTGGGTTTATAAATTACTGCCTTCTGAATTAATCAGGATCTCGAGCCATTGTGTTATTTTACTCTTACTAATCGCTAGTTATTGTTGTGGAAGAAAGCAAGAGCAACCCATTTAATTGAGGAATAATGAGTCGCAACGACGAGGCCATTTATTATTTTTTTGGGGTCTTACAACGAACTCTCACGAGGTAGGTTTGAAGATGTTTAATGTTGAGACGGTTTTTGTCATAGCTTTTTATATTTTTAGGGTTCTTTCCCAGGGAGTATTATTTTCTCTCTCACCGTTATTCTTGGTAGTAATATTAAGCGACTGTTATTTTATAAAAATTTTATTGACGGCCATTTTCTTCAAGTTGACATTAAGGTCAGATAAGTTTTTATTTTACTATTACACCAAAAAAGATTACAAATCGGACGCCGTTGTTGTATCGTTGTTAATGCACGTTTGCTGCCAACTCAATTGTTATTAGACATTGTTTCTTTATTGTATATTGTTTAACTTTTCGCTTTACGTTTTTTTGCGATTAACATTGTTGTAGATTTTATTGCATCAAGCATTTATTTACTATTAGTTTAAATCATTTTTTTTTTCATTTTACCTTGTTTGAGTTGACGTGGCATCCCCATGTTTGTTGCGTATTGCTACACTTGGTTTGTTATGGGATTCGCGCCATTGCTTACGTAAGCCACGGTTGCCGATTTTTTTTGTTATTTCCGGTCAAAAATAATTATAACTTACGTGACTCGTGACCGCGTTTGGGTGCTCGTTTACTTACGAAAAGTAAATTAGCAAAAAGTTATTTATTTATTATTATTGTATTGTTTATTGATGTTAGCAAATCTACATTTGTTGTTTAATTTTATTTCTAGTATAATTATTTGTTTAATCGTAATGGTTTTTATTCTTTTGGCTTCCACAACACTATTTATTTAGGTGATTTGTAGAAGTTTTTTACAAATGCACCATATTACATATTTATTTTTTAAAGTGGTAGTTATTTCGATTATCTGTGACTTTCATAAAAAAATGCGAATTGTGACATTTACGCTTACATGATATCAAAGACAAAAGAAGTGTATTTTTCATGTCCTTTGCAAATTGCTCGTTGTTTTAAATTCGACGATTTTGTGAAATACATGATACGTTTTGATCTATGTTTGTTATCCAATAGATCAAATACAACAAGTAAGATAGAAATTGTCAGCTGTGGCAAGTAGTTACTTGGAAGAGACTATTTGCAATACGAAGAGTTTAAACATTATTAGGAGTGCTATTAATAAGAGTGCAATTTGAATGACTTCCCAGAATGTTAGCAGTATTAATTTAAAAAGCATTTCTTTTGGTTTAAAAATTATAAATATTAATATTTTAAACAACACCAACTTTACTTTCTACAACTATTTAGAAAATTAAAATTGATAATGAGCTAGACTCGGCGCTGATTAGGTTACGTTTAAAGACAGGAGTATCTTGGATAGACCAATAACAACCGTAAACCAAAAAGGGAATAATTCAAAACCGTTTGATGATTTCAATGCTTTCTCGAACTTTTCTATTGTAGACGGATGGAGATTTCGCAATAACCGAGCGTTATCAAAATCTATATTATGGTCTTTAGTAAAACAATTTTCAGCAACAGCATATTTATAAATGTTTTTTCTTATTACAATAATTATGTTCTGAAATACTTGTGATAACGAAACGACCATTTTTAGCGATATAGACTAAAACACATAAACAGAGAGTTTGGTATACACCTTGAAATGAAAATGAAGGAAATTTTTCCCTGAAGAAACAAGAATTTGAAAAATCTTACCTGTCGAGTGGAATATGGGTTTAATACCATTTTTACAAAGAAGTTTCCTATTAGATCTGTGACCTTATAAATGTAAGGTAAAAAAGTTCGGATTAGAATCGAAAGTAGAAATGTCTTTAGGTACTCGAGTACGGGGATGTAGATGACGATTATTAACTGCCTCATATAACCATTGTTCACTAACGTTCTCGTAAGATTTCGGAGTTTCGAATCTAGATTCTCAAGTTGACAAATAAAAAAAGTGCGATGAACCGAATATTTTGTAAAATTTTTGTAAGATTTAAAACTTTTTTTTTTACATTTGTATTGATTGACGTTCATACTCAAGCCATGAGAACATCGCTAAATAGTTTTGCTTTAGTTATTTAGTTAGTTATTTATTTATTAAACAAGTTTAATTAGTGTTATCTTAAAGTGACAGTGTAGTGCAATTGACTAATCGTAATGGAGGCAAATACGGGCGGCCATAGGTCTCCCGAAGATACCAGCATCGATATGACAATATCAGTAAATGCGGTGAGCGATAAAACACTGTTTAATTTGTTAAATAAGAAAGCATATATAAATACAAATAATAAATATGATTCTTCGGATTTTGGACCCTCTTATGTGTTTATTGAACACAAAAATAAAAACATTAGCCGTTTATTCCCTATTCGAATTGGATATTATCTTCATGAATGTACGACCTTTAAAAATAGTATCATTGACATAAAATCCTTAGAAACTAACAAAGTTAAAGTAATATTTAATTCTTACAAGGATGCTAATAATCTAATCAATCACGATGTAATAAATAAAAATGAACTGATTGCCTATATACCCACATTTTTCACACAACGTAAAGGACTGGAAGTGTTGATACATTTTTTGACAAAAAATATTTAAAAAATTTTATTGAATCTACGAAAAAAGTTGTAGCAGTTGATAGAATGACAAAACGTATAACTGACGCAGATGGAATCAATAAATACATTAAAAGACAAAATATTATAGTTACTTTTCTCGGAAATACCCTTTCAACAAGCATACGAATAAACAGCGTAAATTTTGTTGTAGAACCATATATCCACCTTGTAATTCAGTGCAGAAAATGTTTAAGGTTCGGTCATAGCACTAATACTTGCCGAGGTTCAATCAGATGTATAACTTGTGGAAATTCTCATGACGAAGGAAATTGTTCACAACAATTATTTTGTGTACACTGCAAATCTAATAATCACGCATCCATTGATAAAACCTGCTCTATTTTTTTAAAGCAATATGAAATTACAAAAACTATAACAATTAAAAATATTTCCTTTAAAGAAGCCGACACTCTAGTAAATAATCCGTCATATTACAAGATAATAAACAATAATAGATTTTCATTACTGAACACATTAGAAAACTTTCCTGAATTAGCCAAGCCGGATATAACACTCAAAAAACCATTTGCAAAAGTAGTTAACAATAATTATATTTATCAAATTTCTACCTCGCAGACATTATCAAAGAAACGAAAAGCTCTTATCTCACCCATATCTACAATTACTTCACCTCCATTATTCGATGTCTCTAAAGCCGTCCCAACCCCTATCGCCCGGATTTTATGCAGTTTAAAGAAAATATGATTGAACAAATTACAACTTTGGTTACGAATATGATTAAAACAGTTCTTCTCATGTAACAAGAACATAAAGTAGGAAGTTTTAATATAAAAGAACACATTTCTTCAATTTTTGAAAATTCGAAATTATACGACAATGGCGCAACACAAAACAATTAATTCTTTAAAAATACTACAATGGAACTCAAGATCAATTTTAAAAAACAAATCAACTTTGTCAAATTATTTAGCAAGGAATAATATACAAATAATTATCATATCTGAAACATGACTAAAACCATGGTCAAATTTTAATTTAAACGGATACAATGTCGTACACGTAGACCGACAAGATGGTTACGGAGGTGTACCCATTTCAATAGCAAAAATTATTCCTTTAAACCGATTGAAATTAACAACAATTATAATCAAGGCATTAAAGCTTGTGCTATTCAACTAACGGTTAGTAAAATTACAATAGTTTCTATATACAAGCCTCCCAATATCACTGCAACTCAACAAGATTGGTCTAATTTATTCCAACAATTTACTGGTCAAGTTATTATAAGTGGAGATTTTAACAGTCACCACAGTTCTTGGGGATCCTCCATAAATAACGATCAAGGTAGATGGCTGGACAAAGCAATAGAACAAACAAGCTTTATTATTTTTAATGACGGTTGCCCTACGACAATACCACTACCTAATCGTACAAATTCAGTTTTGGGTATTACCCTATGTTCAGCAAATCTGGTAAATAAAATCTCGTGGTCCGTTTTGGAAGATGCTATGGGCTCCGATCATCATTTTCCAATGCTAATTGACCTTACTGTAAATAGAACTTCAAGAATCCAAAATGGAATTTATTTAAGTATAGTGTAACGAATACCTTGTCACAATTCGACGAAACAGACAGTTCTCAATTAAACAATTATAACAAGTTTGTAAATGTAATTAACCATCAGAACCACTTTTTATTGACCTGCTTGATAGATTTGCTCCGCCCTATATTTCTAATAATTTTGAGAAGAATACAACTAATACTAACCAAATTTTAGACAAATATTTACGTATGATGAACTTGAATCTTCTCTCCGTCACTCGAAAAACACATCACCAGGTAGAGACAGTTTAACGTATGAAATAATAACACAATTAACTCAACTAGACAAATATTGGTTACTGAAAATATATAACGAGTGGTAGATGCAACAAATATACCTATCAGACTTAAAGGAAATAGTGATAACACTTTTACTAAAGCCATCTAAAAGCCCATCTCACGCCTCTTTGTATAGACCTATTTCGTTAATGTCATGCATTACAAAAACTTTCGAGCGGATGATTAAATGTCGATTAGAATGGTATTGCGAACACTACTCTAAATCACCTGTAAATCAATACGGTTGGTACTATAGATGCTATTACTCATTTGGTAACAGATGTACAACTTACGTTTAATAACAACAAATATTTGTCTTGTTTATTTGTGGATTTAGAAATATTAAAATCAAAGTTAGTTGATCTTAACTTATCCGACAACTCCGCTGTTAATATTGTTAATCTGTATACTAATAGGAAAATATTTATTGAAGATCAAAACAATAATCTGCATGGTGCCAAGATAGTAAATAAAGGAATACCTCAAGGTTCAATTTTAAGTCCTCTATTATTCAACATATATACAGCTAGTTTACACAGCATGTGGACTGATTCTATTTAATGCATACAGTATGCAGATGATTTATGTATTTATTTTACACATGATAAATACGAATGTTGCAGGCTAATTTTAGAAGATATAATGTATTCCTTTAAAAATTGGATGATAACACACGGTTTCTCAATATCACCAGAAAAAACATTTCTAATAACGTTTACAAGACATAGACTAAACATTAATAATTCTATGCGCATAAGTACTCTTTCAATAAAATGCGTAACCTCATATAATTATCTAGGTATTATACTAGACTCCAAATTATTGTGGACTAAACATATTCAGAAAATCACGGAAAAATGCGAAAAACGGATTAATTTGTTAAAATATGTTTCCAAAGTAAAATGGGGAGCGGATCCACTTACAGGCCTATTACTATACAGGTCTTATGCTAGATCAATAATCGATTATGGTTCTATACTATACTCCAATCTTCTAAAAATAGACAGAGTCCAATAAAAAGCATTAAGAATATGTATTGGTGTAATGACGTCATCTCGAACCCAAGTCATCCTAACAGAATCTCAAGATCCTCCACTAAGACTCAGGAGACATTATCTAGCCAAAAAACTTTTAATTAAGTATAAAGTTTTTAACAACGCAATACAAAAAAAAATGCATTCTCTTATGATTAAATGTTTAACTAATAAATATTTTCAAAAAAAAAATAATCGGCCAATAGTAGAGGCTTATTCAGATACCTTATGCTATTCAAGTATGACGTTAACAAATAAACTTTATTTATTTTCGATGAATCTTATTGCATACACTACCAAATCCACAGTTATATATTCTAAATATTCAAACCACGCCAACATTAACTACAGTTTGTTAAAAGCAATTCTAGATAATTATCAGAATTCTACTATTCTTGCAACAGACGGGCATCTTTGCGTAGCAGTATTTGAGTTTTGAAAATTGTTTAAATAAATTTATTTATTTGCTTAAGAAATTTTAGAAATATACTAGTATTATATACATGTCAATTATTTGGACGTTTATTTTAATGCAAACCACAATTAAAAACTATTTTATTTAGTTATTTATAGTTTAATTAAATACATAGAAGTAATAAACTCAAAATAAAAGTTGTAGTACATAAAAATGCTATTATTTTAACGCATTTTTTGTAACTAAATTTTAAGATCAAAAACAAACTTTATGTTCAAATTTATAGAAGTAATACACATAAAAGTACAACGTTGTCTTGTAACTTTTCTTGTTTGTTAACTTGCATCATATATTTTTTGTTATTAATACTTTTGCAAAATACACTCTTTTTTTTAAATTTGAATTTAACTATAATTATATAAAAACACACGTATTGTACAAAATTTACATTGTAATGTTTTAAGTACCTAATATTATACTGCATTCCAAATAAGAAGTAGTGATGTCACTACGTCTGCAGGCAAGTTTACAAAGGCACATTTTTTATTACTGTCAAATAAAAAGAAAATTTAGAAATATATTTTTTTGTAAATGCTATGTTTTCTAAAACACTAATTTAAAAAAGTTTTTTTTATTAGGTACCAGAAATAACTTAAATATCTGCAACTCAAACAACAGCTTTTGTATTAGTTAAATTACTTTTTATTACTGTTAACAATTTTTTTTCTAAATGGTTTCAATTTCAATTAATTATTTCATTAATATAATAACCTTTTGGTAATATAACATACAACTTTCGTTAAAAAGATTTATTATGAGTAAGGAAAATTCCAAATATAAAATATGACAAAATTATAGTTATGTAATTTAAAATCAAGAATTCATTCATTGTTTATTTTAATTGTCACTTTAAATTTATTTATTAATTTTATTAATTTACTTAATGATGAATTCGGTAATTCATTCTATTTGCCTATTGTCAAATCACCATGTGAATATATTAAATTACACTTTGAAGATATCAAAATTGTTTTTGATATTGAACGTTTGAAATCTGTTAAAACTGTTCTTACTTACAATCAGTATTTTATTAGGGTAGTTAACGAGTTAGCGCAATAGTTTTCAAGGTAAAGCACTTAAAAATGTCTTAATAAACTTAAAATCAACAATCTTAACACAAAAATTGCAAGATTCGTTTTTAGTCTAACTAATGAAAAGTAAAACAATGTAGTAATATTTATAGGCTTTTGCGCAAATGAATCAATTTTTACCTAACGCGCATTTCATAAGTTTTCTGACCCGACAAGCTAACGCTTGCTTAAAATGTTTTGTTCCGAGTCTTAAACGAAAGCTAAGTAATTGATTATGACGTGACTTACCAATCCACTAAGCAAACGTAGTGTTGTAACTTACTTGTTAGTTTGCAAATTTCTGGTTTAACAAGATAGTTGATGTTTTGGATTTGGATTTTTAAGATAGTGGTTTACAAAATCAGATGTGGAGATATGACTTGATCAGTATTGTACCGGATATGGCGGCTAGTAGTCAACGTTGACTTTTTTACCTTAACACAATTTATTTATGTCAGGGCTGATTTCGCTTTCTCAAAAGTACAACGTCGACGTAACACAATTACAAACATCTGCACGTGTTGGAAAGTTAATATACTAAGCAACCATAGTTTGCTGATGATGACAGCATAGTTATGTGAAACAAATATTTCATCAATCTTTTGTGCTCATTGTCTAAAACAAAAAAACAGCAGTTTGAAAATAATTGTATCAAATACAAGAAAATACTTTCTAATAAACAACCAACCGTTGTATGTGTTTCTTGTGTGAACAAATAAGCTTTTGTAAATTTTATTTTAAATAAGTATTTTATAAAATTTAAGGTGATTACTTATAATAGTTTATTTACTTAATACTATCGAACAAATATTTATTTATTAAGTGGTTATTATTTCTTCTATCAACTGTTTATTCAGACATTGTTTCACATCTAAAATTGTAGGATTTGACTATGTGCTTATGTGATGTGATGTACCGGGTTGGCAACTAAGAACAGCCGTGGGCTATATCTCAGTAATTAATCGTCACACAGAAAAAAAGTTTTATTAGAAAAGTGGTCTTGAAAAGTAACTGTAAAATATTTTCGATTTGTTAAGATTATAGTCAGGCACGCGTAGTGGTAGTGCTTAAACGCAAAGTTGGGATTTTTTCCGCAATAGGCTGTTTTAGGGGGATATTCAAAACACATGAGGTATAATTCTTAAATAATTTAGAAACTGTTCTATTAAACAGTTTTTGCTGTAATTTTGAAAATTAAGTAGTGGGAAGACATTAAAATATATTTTCCTTAAATGCCAATTACTCCGGTTATTTTTAACAAAATTTAACGAACTTGGGTTCGTTAGAGAGCGTTTCTTTGTCTATTGACATCATTTTATTCAGTTTATATTTGTTTAATAGTGAAGCTTCTATAACATCTTATCTGAAATGTAAATTATAAGTTTTCTCATCTTGGCGACCATATTTGCAAAGGTATCGCAAAAACAAGTGATCTGTGAAAATGCAGAAGCAACGTAGTATGCCATAAATTTTCATATCTGTTATTGTGTTTAGTACATACTACTGTTTTAGTCAAATTAGTTTTAGTTTCTATTTTAATTGTTAAAAGTACTTTTTATGATTCTTGAAAATGACAAAGCATTTGCCATGTAAGTCGATTAGAGCATTAAAAACTTAAGGTTTTATTAAAAACTGCAATCAGATAGCTTTTGTCTAACAAAACAACAAAGTTGAAATCATATATTTTTATAAATTACAAATTAAAAAAGTAAAACTAAGAATTAAAGCTATATCTATAATTAGTGTCGCCTTAGATGTTAAAAATGTATTCTATCATTTTCTATACAAGAAATCATTCTCTGACGAAGTGCTTAAAGCAAAAGTTTCAGTATGTGCAATTGAAATGCTTTGGATAGCATTTTTTATTCTCTTGATCATATTGTTTCTTGTAGTCGGTCTGTTGATAAAAACATGGTATTTTACTTGTTTCCTCAAATAAAAAGGTAGACAAATTAGGTGTGAGGACCTGACTGGCTAATGAGGTAGGTTTCCACAGCTTATGCAACAATTAAGATATGTTTAGTTTAAATACTCTTAAAAGCTTATAAAAATGTACCGGACATCCATCAGGCTGGATAAACATTTCACGGTAAATTGCAATACATACGTCTTTTAAAAAAATAGCAATTCATTTCTTAAAAATTGTAGATATTTTTCTTCGTTTAAAGGTTGTTAAAAATAAAAGGGTCAATTGTTTGTCAACCTAGAATTCTGTACTATGTATTTACAAACCAACGATCTGGATTTTGAACTTCTTAAATCTAGTGAAGATTTGTTTTAGACTAATACCGCATATTATGACAATTTGCATTACTATCACTATTCAATGTAGCTTTATCAGGCCACAAAATTTGAAAAAGTAATCCAGCATTCTCCAACACCCAGTTACACTAATTTAATCGTTGATCAAAATCAACAGCATTTAAACTTGGATGCAAGACTGTGTGATATGAATGCAAGCTAAAATCAAACGAATATATTACTTTAGTTACATTAACGCCCATTTTGAACACGTTAAGAATAAGACTTAATTATAAGTAACATTTATTTTGGTTTAGTATAAACCGACTTTTACTATATAAAGATAAAAAAAAATTGAAAAAAAGGCGCCACCAGTTTTTAAACTGCGAGAAAAAACTGTAAAAATGAGTTTTTTTTTATTTAATAAAAATAATAAAAAATCACAAAAATATTAATAATAACAAAAAAATAAATAAATGAGCTTTACAACCGAAACTGAATAAAAATGAAAATTACCTTTTAGAATTTAGGTTGATTGACAACTGGTAATTACGAACATACAGATTTAATAATATAAACATGAAATTACAGGTGAACTATTTGAAATACAAGGTGCTATCAAAAGTTGAATTACCTAAGGTTTGAAAACTACTTTCGAATGCTTCAGATGCAGTATCAATTCTTTTATGAAATGTTTGCAGTGGTTTCTACAATTACAAAAATTTGTAATTATAAGCGATTTTCGGCTTAGACCGCGTCGTATTAAAACACCCAGACTCAGGCTTGGTCTTAATCTCTTCTTAAGAGCCAAAACAAGAAATAGAATTTTGCCTTTGCCGTATTGTCGTTCGTGAACCCAAACAAATTTACGTTTCGCAAGACATTGCAGCTTGCATCTTCAGAGTGGTAAATGTCACTGTGACATTTACTACTCTGAAGAGTAAATAACTCTAACGACAAAATAAAACAATGACAACAGGGATTAGCAAAAACACAGCGTTGGTTGTTGTTAAAAATGTAAATAATAGGATGAGTGAATATAACAATAAGATGAATTGAACGGATTCAACAGACCGCATTGGTGGTTTTTAATAAAAACTAACAGGTTAATCAAAGAATGAGCGGTAAGAGATTAAGCCCCAAGTACGCTGTGAGTTTTAGATTTAAAAAACGGTTAGTTAAGGTTTTTAGTAAAAGGTCTAGAAAACAAGATTAGAAATGGTTTGAGTGCTTAGTGGCAAATATGTTTTTATGTTTGAAAAGAAGTTCTGCATGATTACACTTGTAGTAGGATATCGACGCACGCTTTACTTCTGGTATAGGTTTGTCTAAAAACCGTGTAGTAGTCGAAGTCCATATGTATTTGCTGCAAATTCTTTGTTGATTTTCTTTAAATACACCTACAAGACCTGGTTCATTAAAACACCAAGAATTAATACTAAAGCATTTCTAGAGGTTACAAGGACGAAAGAACATTAAATTTTTTCGGAGAAATTTCATTTTTCACTGCAAAAGAAAGTAAGCCAAAAATGATCATTAAATCTGATTTCATCAATAAACCACTGACAAAACTGAATGCGTCTTCTTTGATCTCCTAGTATCAGCGTCTGTGTCGGTCTTTTTTTTAGAACATTTTACATAGTAAAGATAGTTTACATTCTTGCATTAAAACGTTAAATGAATTATTATAATGACTTTCAAAGTAAACTAAAACGTCAATTCCATTTAATTTTCTGCATTTATAATACGTTGATTCCCAGTTCTAGTTTTTTAAGGCCGGTTTCACAAATACATATTTAAATGGAGAATAAGTATCCTTAGGTTAAAAATATTCCTCGAATAGAACGACAAATAAAATGTTACTGTTTTACATTTCACCATTCACCAAACCTCTGTTGTAAACATAACCAGGCGTTAATTTTGTCACTTGTTTTTTTTTTATATTTTCTTACAAATTGTTTTATATAGGTAAACATTTTTTTAAACTTTTTGCAAAATTCTGAATCATTTAATTCTTCAAAATAGTCTTTACTAAAAATCAATATGCAATAAATATTAACTTAAAAATTATATTTTTTGTTTTCTAATTTTCTGTCTCTTGTTTAGTGACGGCAACTCTACGGGTGGTTCAGAGCTGAAGCATCCGCTAAATAAAATGGTTCGGGGACCAAACACCCGCTATCTTTATAACTACCGGTTAATGAAATTTTGCAAATAACTTTATTTTACAATACTGTTAGGCGAAATATATTTTCTAAATGTAAAATTTATTATATCTGTACATTGTGCCGACCTATACCTAATTAACCGAATAACTTCTTAGAACATAAATATATTTTCATCAATTTTAGAGCACACGTTCTGTTCTAGGTATATTATATCTTGTTCGTACGATGACTGAAATAAAAGTATATTTAATAATTCCATTTGCATAAGTAAAAATTAATTTAAAGTGTTAACAAAAAAGGCGATATTCAAAAGTAAAACTAAACTCTAAAAATGTAAGGTTATTTAACTTTCAAACTGATGCTTTAATGACGGGAAAAGTTACTCCTTACTTTATATTTGGTATAAACAAATCCGAGATTAAAAACAACTTGTAAAACCAATTTTATATTCTATTCCCGGAATAACGCTGCTTTGTAGCTTATTCCGAGTTTGAAAAACCGCCCCTGATTCAAACCTACAATTCAAAAACAAAAACTTCCTTAGATCTAGCAATTCGCATAAGAAACAACAAGCTGGGTAGCTATTTTTTTGACAAATGATACATCATTCCCTCATATTATTGTTGGTATTAGCTGGGTTGGTGACATTGAATAGAGAAAACCGTTACAACGTGCAACTGTAATAAATGTAAAAATATAAACTTAATTAATAAATATAGGAATCAAATTATTATTTGTTGTTATACTAAAAATAATAACAAACATGGCGCAGTCGGTAATAGTATGAATATATTTTTAGATTTAAAAAAGGCAAAACGCATTAATTTTGAAAGTTGAATTAAAAGTGAGGTTAGGCACATTGCAAAATTGTATCTTCACGCGTTCGCTTAATTTTTAAATTGAAAGGTGTCTGAATATAATAAACCAAGTGAATTAATTTTGGAAGGCCATCTAGTCGAAAACTTTAAATTTTTCAAACAGCAAGTAAAAATATACTTTATTGCTGCTGAAACTGATAAGAAAATGGATGAACTCCAAATAGCAAGATTATTAAGTTTAATGGGAAGAGATATACAATAATATATAATACATTTAAAGTCGATACATTAAAAACAGTAGAACTAATTTTGAACTAATTTAAAACACATTGTATGTCGAAGAAAAATTCAATAATGGGACACTATAAAATCATCTGCAAAAAGCAAAAGATTGGTGAACTCTTTGATGTCTTTATGCTTGATTTAAAAAAAAATTTGGTGCAAACATGTGGTTTTGGTGAAGCTGAAGATAAAATTTTACGGACACAAATTGTTTTAGGTGTTAATAATGCAGATGTACAAACGAGGTTATTACGGGAAGATACAACCTTAAAAAAAGTAATTAGTTATTGTCAAGCAGCAGAACTGACTAAAGCAAACAAGAAAACGCTAGAAAATGAACAAACAAAAAAAATGTTAAACATTAATAATTTAGAAAATGTCAAGAGAACAAAATTTAGCTTTAATCAAGGTACAAGTAATTATAAAAAAACAGCATGGAATTTAAATAAAGAAAATACTTTTATATGTAAACGATGTAATTGTACCTACAATAAAAGTAAATGGTCGGTTATGGGACAACAGTCGGAATGGGACGTTTAAACGCGGTAGGTTAGACGCGGCCGATTAGACGCGACCGTTTAGACGCGACCGTTTAGACGCTAGGACATTTAGACGCCGGGACATTTAGACGCTGGGTGTTTAAACGTGGGAATTTTTAGACGAAGGGCGTTTGAACTTGGAACCTGTTTATTTGAATGCAATTCTCTGAGAATGCGAAATAAACCACACAAGATAAAACTGATTATGTAAAAAATTTTTAGGTGTTTCTGAAAAAATAAACATAATTTTCTTGTGTGTAATGTTACAATTGTTACATTTCTTTATTATTCATGATTACGCTAAAAATAAATCAGTTAATTAATAGTTTATTTTTATTGTCGTTTTAGTGCCGTTGTTATGGGACTAATTTCTTCCAGTTGTTCTTGCCGTTTCTCTGCGCCTAACATTCCAGTGCAGACTAAAATATTTTATAACAAATCGTTTTAATTAGAATGAATAGAAAGTCATATTTCTTGTTAAGTTTTACACGTCTAAACAAAATAAAATAAAAAACCTATAAAAAAAAGAAAGAAAAGAAAATAAATTAAACGTGATTTATAATTTTTGTTTTTCACGCAAGTTTACAAAATACATTTTTTAATCAACTTTTAAGATAAATGGTTTTGTTCTTACTAAAACAAATTTTATTTTAAAAATGATAAAAAACATAGTTTTAAATGTAATTCATGTTACAAGTAACAAGCAGTTATAACAGTCTGCAAGCAATATTACGTTCAACTATCAAGAAAGAAAAACAGGAAAAAAAATATAAATTTTTTATAAAAGTTATTATTAAGAACAAAAATATTTATAAAAATCTATAAAAATAGTTTTACGTTTAACTGTTTTAAATTATAATTTTTAAAATTAACTTTTACGCTCTACGACTGAGTATTAGTAAACTACATTTTCTATTAAAGCATTTGACTCTTAAAATACCAAAATAATTTTGTTTTACTTTCAGAACAGTGCTTTACAAACAGCTGTAACGTCCTTGCTGAAAAAAGAAACTACAACCAACTCTAATCAATATTCATGCTTGTAAGTGTACATTTTTTTGTTTACATGAAATTACAATAGTTAGTTGCACATTTAATAAATAACAATACTTTTAATTTATTTTTTTATTAAATATTTTTTAAGTGTATATAACAAAGTTTATTTAAATATGTATTCCTATATTTTAAAATGTATTGACTGCTTTTTGTTTTAATGAAAACAGTTTTTCAGAGCTGTTTTAGTCGATTTTTTATAAAATATTGTAAGTTAAAGACTTTTACCTATAAACATAAGTTTGCAACATTTTATTTACTATATACATTCAGTTTTTAATTTAATTGTAACCTTCAATCGATCAACGTATTTTCCAGACACAAGTGGTCGAGGTGGGTTTGTCAGACCCACTACTACTTTTCTTGATAAATATGTTAGTGTTATGAAAACAATACGTTGTGAAGTTTTATGCGTTTATTTAATAGTATTTACATTTCAAGTCAGAAATGAAATTACTTACAATTATCACAAGTTACAATTTTAACAGAATGCTCATCACATACATTTTTTTTCACATGACTTGTAATATTGTTTTTGTTTTCTTGATTTACTTGACGGGCACAAATGGCAACATTTTTTTTTCTAAGCATAGTCTTTTATTCGACGGTGATGTGATTTCGTCTGATACAAAATGACTGATGGCGTTTTGAATACCTCGTTGGATACCGCTGCTCGTCTGTCTCCTGCACCTTTGTGGTCGGACTAGATTTTCGACTAACTCTTGTAAAAATGAACGCCTTCGATGTGACTTATTTTTTTTTCCAATTAAGATATATATTTGTCCAAATTACATAAGAGGTAATTGTACAACAATCCATGGCATTCAACAAAGACACAAACGGCCATCGACTGCTTTTTCGTTTTGTCATATATTCGTGTACCATTTAATCTCGTGTATCTACACCTCCCTTCGTATGATTATTATAACTGATTATTTTTGAAACAAGATGCATGGTAGATAATAATATGACGCTTCTGTTTACTTGTTCACGGACGATACTAAAGTGGTAGTTATATCGATAAATGTTTTAGTCGTTTTCGATTTGGCACAAAATATTTTGGCAGGAATGTTTTGCTTTTACGAACAATTCCTACCATGATCCGCCCATTACGCAACAAACGTTATGCTAATTCCAAGTTCGTGAAATTGCGCGTTACATTTCTATTGGAGCTTTCATATGGTTCAGTAAGTGTTTCCACTAAGTTGACTGCTAAACCCATTGCTCTGTTCTTTCCTTGCTCTTTTAAATAAGGAATTCCTTTTAGTATATAATAAGTAGAAGAGTCACACAACAACCAAATCTTCATCTCATTTTTATTCGGCTTCGCAGGCATGTATTGGCGAAATAGACAACGAACTCTAAATGGTATTAGTTGCTCATCTACAGTGATGTTCGGTTCTGGTGTATAATATTTTAATAAATTAGAACTTACCTTTTCTCAGATCTCTAACAGGAACGAGTTATCGTGCCTTTTTCTCTCTTTTCTTGCGTTTTTTTTGTCTAATCTAATAAATCGTAAAAGTGATTTAAATCTTTCTAGACTAATCCTTAAACGAAAGACCGGTGGTTTATATATACGACTCCACAGGGCATTACAAGATGTAGAATTCTGCTTGAGGTGACCAGCTAACATAAGTAATCCTAGGAAAGTCAATATTTCCACTTTCAAAGTTTCTACTTCAATTTTGGATTCGAATTTATCACTGGGCTAGCTTCAATATTACTCAACTTCACAATGTTTAGTATCACACAGTTCTTGAAAAATAAATCAAACACATCCCTTGTGTCCTCCAACAGTTTTCCTGATGGCAAACGTACGTTATGTAGTGCGCTTCTTATTATGTTATCGAGCTTGATTTGTAGGTTCAAGTCAAGATTTTCATCGTGTTCCATTTTTAGCTATCCAAACATCAGTAATACATTTTGCTTTGTTTAGTTGATGACACAAACAAGTTTCGTTATGTATCACAAACAAATTTAAGTTTCATTTATTGACTATAAAAAGTTTTAAATAAAAAACATAATGTTGTTCGGCAACGTTACAAGCGGAATATATTTTGTTTGGCTTTCTGTACACTCTTGGGCGGCAATCAGAATTTACAAGACAAAACCTCGATTCATCTGTAAATAAAATCTGCCCCAAATTATAAATTTCCCAATTCACATATCTCCTTGCAAAAGCCATTCTGTTTCTTTGGTGGTCTACAGACAATCTGGGACCAGTAGCTACTACCCGAGGTCGTAAATTTAAAGCACAAAGTTATGCTGGTTTTTCTGTAACAAAAAAAGGAACGGACAGCTAACACAGTTGTTCCCGAACAATGAATCGCAGGCTTCGTGATGCCAGATTATAACTGAAATCTAAAAAGGCGCCAAAACGATGAAAGACTAAATTAGGGAGATATCCTTTAAATCTACCCGCAGCTAAAAAAACAAATAACAAATAACACAACAGAAGTGATTCATTGTTATTGTGGCACCAAAAAATAGAAAGAGGCACCCGAGTTTGGGAGCCACAGTACTTTTGCATGAAACATTTTTCTAGAGCTTATCAACACTTTTTAAACTTGTACACAAAAAATTGCTCGGGAGCTATTTTGTCAATTGGTGGTTATATTTATACGGTTTAGGTTCATTATAATAAGATAGAGGGCGTTGTGCAATATACATGTGTATATAACTTTAAAGTGTGGATTACATGGCACACCGATAACTATTGTAGATTAAGGCACCATTTATAGCGGCAACATTGTTGAACAGTGCGATATTGTAACGAAATAAATGTACTAAAATATAACTTGCGTAACTTATTTTAATTTAATAACTTGATAATGATTTCTGATGTCAGATATGTTTTTGTTGGATTATTTGATTTAAAGCACTCTACTATTTGATATTTGTTAACAAATTAATTAATTAAAATTATTTAAATATTATAAAAATTAATTTTACAAAAATTAATTAATATTAAAAGTTGTTCAATATCTGTTTAAATTAGTTTTTTTATAAGTAATAATTTATGCATATTTTAGCATAAAAATTTTAACGTTTATATTATTTTCCATTTTAAGTTTCTTGTATCTGAAAATTAATTTCTGTAAAAGAATGTATTAGAACAAAAACTTATTAAGCAAAAAATAAACAAATTTTTGTTGTTTAAAGTGTTGTAATCGTGGTTATAATCTAATTCATTATTATATTTTAAATTGTTTGAATTAATATTAGTGACAATTTTTTTTTACATTTGCCGATTTAGGTAATTTTCCTAGGTTTAGTTAATCTATTATTTTTGAATTTAGAAGATCTTACTACTTAGTAGGTAATTGTTTTATTAGTGTTGTCATTTCGTTAGCTATTTTATAAAGGTTTTACTGCAACTACATTTACAAATAAACCTAAATCATAATACTATCATTTTTATATTTAATAGTTTTTATTTTTTTTGTCCAATATTTTTTATTGCTTGTTAATAAACAGAAATGTACGACGCTTGTTTTCAAAAACTTTAAATTGTGATTCATTCGTTCAAACCACTGTTTTTTTTTTCTAATTTGTATTTTCTGCAAGCTTAAGTCTGATTGAGTTCATTTCTGTTTCTGCAGCATAAACGACTTTTACTATTTATTTTGCATAACTTATACTGTAGTTACCTTAACCTCAACTGTGGTGCTGTTGCATTTAATTAAATATATTAAAAAAATAAATAAAGGATCGTAATATTTAGAACTGTGAAAAATTGCCTTTTGAAATGTGTCATGTCATTAAATTTATTTTGAGGTTTAGTAGTTATTCTCACTTAGTTTATAGTCGAAATTGTTTAGTTTTTCCTGTTTTTTCATTTTAAACATACAACTTTAGTATTATAATAGTTATTGGTTAGAAGCACAGGTGGCTAGCCAAATTCATCCCTAGAACTAGACACTAGCTTAAGTACTTCAAGATTTTAGAATTCCAGTTCTTTCTTGAAACATCAACTTTTTAATCTTGTTTGCAAATTGTTTTACTGTTATATTTTTTAGCGACATTGATATCTGATTAAAGTTACGAGGTCTTATAAATTATATTGATTTTTGGCCCATTTTCCTATTTTCGTTTTTATTATACGGTTTCTCTTTGCTTTAACAGTAGTATCATGATTGTGATTTACCGTTTTTATTGTTCTTTGTTATTAAATTGGTATCTAAGTAAGTTGTAAACAAAAATTTCTTTAATAACATGATTTTTTTCTGGATTCTATAGATACAGTCACTAGTAGTTTCTCTAATTCTTCTAAGTAAACTTTTTTTCTATATAAAATGTTTTGTATATATTCCGGATTTATGTCTCTTCATAGAACAAAACCATTGTTTGTACTAATATCAAGTAAGTTATAAAATGCAAATTCGCGAACTATTTGTTTTACGCTTGCTGGTATACGTTATTGTATGGTTACTTGGTATAATGTACCAACTGCTTTCTTTCGTGAAGTTATATTCAAGAATAAAAATTTGACTTCAGGTCGTCTCTGTTGCTAATTTTTTTATCGTGACGCATTGTACTTATTTGAATGAAGTTTTTATACTTTTTTGTATATACAGATCTGTTGTTTGTTTGGTAAAATTAAATGTTGAAGTATATAAATCTTTTTCTGAATTATTGCAAACCTGGTAAGGTTTTTTTTGTAAAGCATTTCTCTTAACTTGTATGAGCTGAAAAAAATATCACATGTAACTTTTGTTCTCTAAGCTTATAAGTCACATCTAAAACAAGGCGCAATCCTTTATATTTTAAGGAGCTGTACCAGGTTATTGTTTTCTATTGTGCTTTAGGAACATAAAGACTAGCAGCATCACAAAAAATCCATATTTGTGTTTTGTATTTAGACTGCATCCTGAAAATGTATAGTTTGAAATGACAACCAAGTAATTGTTCGTCAACAGTTACAACTAGGATTATATAGTTTTCATATTATTTCAAGTTTTTCCAGTCATTACCACATTTCGACTTCAATATCAGTCATCATTAAATAATATTTTCCTGTGTTGAGTTCATAATTACTTGAAAGAAAAACTGGATTACCGATCCTAGAAGTGGCATATCTTGTTGGGTCAGGTGTTTTTTGCCACATATCTTTTTCCATGTTGAGAAACTGACTGTGTATTCCTATGTACATTTTTTTTGTTTTATTCAATCACTTTCACACATTCATTTACATGTTTGTCCGCTTTGGTATTATTTACGTCACTAACTTTATCATCCAACTCACTAGTATGATTTTCTGTTTCTAGAATAGATTAATTACTGTCAAATATATTAAATAATGTTTCCAGTTCTTTGTCGGTTAGACATTGGGTTGACATCAGTAACACGATTTCAAAACAATTGTTTGTTGACTTGCCAACCCTTGTTTATGTAAATGTAGGATAGAGATAATATATTGAAATCGACAGCAGTTTTAAATAAATGTTAGAAATACTTTGCACAACACCCACAATAAAGGAATTGACTGAAAGCAATATAAAAATGTTATTTTTTGAAGATATGGTCACTGCGTGTGTTTTAAAATTTAACATTTTGGAAATATTATTTAATGTTAAAAATAAATTTAAATTTAACAAACAAAATTTATTTTAAAATGATACCATATTGGAAAACCTAACTAAATATACATTATTTACAGTTACATTCGACTTTTTTTGAGAATTTTATAGATAATAGAAAATATATAAGTTTCTGCTTTGATAATATAAATGAATACATTTTTTTTATTAAATACCAAAATAATAAATATCAGAGACAAGTTGTAGAAATTTAGAAATTAACAGTCGCATTCTAAAAAGTAGTTACTTCTTTAAAGCTGTTAGACGTGAACATTGTCCACAAAAACAAATTGCTCTTATATCGATTAATGTAAACACAAATTTAATGTTAAGAAAATGTATTTACATCAGTTCTGTATTTTTAAACTTCCTTTACTTATTTTCAGTATTTTCCTTGATCTTTTCTGATAATTTTGTACGTACAAAACATTAGAAAACAAAACGAACAGTACATCTAACGTTTATTATGACAAAGAATTGATGAAGATTTATATTAAATCTACAATTTTAAAATTATAATTATTTTAATAAAGTACTAAGCAAGATACCCATTGATAAGTATAAAAATCAATACAACATAAACTGCACTTTTAAAGTCTACTAACCGAAAATTACAATTTTAAGGGACGCAAAACACAGGGTTATTTATTAACAGATCAAAAACTTTACTACCAAAATTCAAAATTAATTATATAAATATTTTTGTATTTTTAATTTTTTTAACGTTTGATGTCAAACTTGACATTGACAAATCAACCTTCTAGCCCCAGCAACACCTAACACAAAAATTTAAATATGGAAAATAGGCCAAGCGACCTATCATTTGAAGCGTCTTTCAATTTTCTATGCGACAGTAAAAAAAAGTAAAACTTACGCAACGGAACCAAAGTTTCTGGAAGAATTGCGTCGACGCAATATTGACGAATGCCGCCAAATTAAGCCACAGATTATCTAGAATGTAAAGAAACGTTTTGAGCAGAATTTGTATTATTGTATGGAAGTAGGTGGCGTACAATTTGAGCATTTGTCGAACTAATAAAAATCTCTTCTTCTTTCTTAAATTTTGATGTTTTAATTTTTTCCTACACTTTTAAAATTTTCATAAACTTAAAAATAGTCATGAATCAAGAGAAATTTAAAATGAGTGTCACTCGAGCACCTTACCGTAATTTTTCTTTTTGTTAAAAGTTGTTGGGGCTAAGGAGTTGACCTGACAAAGTCAAATTTGACATCAAAATGTGCGGTTTAAAAAGTCAAAGGTGGAGTGTTTTAAGATTTTTTCTAAACAACACCCCCACCTTAGTTAACCAGGGTTGTTTTTGATAAAGAAAAAAATTGACTAAAACCACTTTAGGACATGCTGTCGCATAAAAAATTAAAAGGCGCTTTAAATGAAAGGTTGTTCGATCCCCTACCCTTATTCAAATTTTTGAGTTAAGGGTTGCTTTTAAAAATCAAGAATTGACCTGCCCAGGCATTTTTTTAAGAAACTACTTTTCCCCATCTTAGAAAAAAAACGTTTAAATGAGAGGTTGTTAGACTTCTTTCCTTATTTGAATTCTTGAGTTAGGGGTTACTGGAGATAGTGGGTTGATGTATGAACGTCAAAACATCTAAAGTTGTTTACAGTTTTTTTTTTAACTATTCTAAGTGTCTCAAAACAGAGGTGTTTTCTTATCAATAGATCACTCTGTATAAGCAGCATAATGGAAATGAATGATCATATACCTGCTCTTTAATTTAAAACGAAATATTTACTAACTGGCAGCTTTACTATTTAATTTATATGACAACAATGTTGGGTGTTATTTACTACTTTAAACATGTATTTTTATACAACTGGGTGTCATTTGCATCATACACGTCTATATGCTAACTGATATGCTACAACCCAGTAAACACAAAACTGATAATGTTTAGTAACAGTTTCAAAACAAAAAATTTATGATTCATTCTTGTTTCAAACATAAAAGAAACCTAACTGCAATCAAATAGCTATAAGTCCATCGCTGTTTCACTTATTTGAATCAGTACAGTTTCGGTATTTTAAATTCAAACCTGTTGCAAAACAAATGTTGCATTCGGTTTACGTTTTAAAAGCTTTGTTCTTGAACTGATACTAAATGATCAATAAATATATGATTTTCTTGTTTCAATAATGAACTAAAACAATTCTTTCAATAATACAATAATACATTTTCGAATGCACGTTTTAAATTTTATTGCACAATAAATATTTTTAAATACATCACAATGAGTTTTTTATATATTGCAACTTTCTTTTTGTGATCTTTTCACGGAAGCCTCGAAAACTGCATCAGTTACTGTTGGATAGCAACTTTTAACCGCATCTGTAACATAGAAATAAATATTTCATTTATATACATACATAATCATAGAGTTACACAAAATTAATTACATTTTTTTAATCAAAAACAACACAAACTTAATATGAATATCACTTTAGCAATCATAAGAAAGTTATAAAAACACCATGAATACCTTTAGCTGTACATAATCGTATAGAACACTTGAAGAATTGAGCTGTAATTATAAATCCTAAAGTATCATCAGATTTACGCAATAATCTACCTTAACGCAACCATGTGTGTTAATTTACATTTTTTATACAAATTAAAACATAAAGAACAGAAATGATAATAATATTGATTACATTTATGGATTATAATAAAATGCTTCGACTTACCGTTTATTGTTCCATTTCGTAATTGTACACACAGCATCACTTATCAAACTGCAACCGAACAAGTGAAAAGATATTAATTTGCAGCGCAAGCGTTGACGACAGTAATCAAAAGTATAGCAACGACTAATGCTGACTAATGACAAAGTATTCGTTTTTACTAAAACGATTCTACTGTTTTGAAAATAATTCAGTTTTATTTAACCGATCTTCAAACAATTCTAGTTATTCTAAAAAAAATATTCGGTTTTAATAAATCAGTTTTTAGACGGTTGCTGATTATGGGAAAAAATTGCAAGTACTGAAACGGTTTAAAACTAATTGTGAAAAAATCGGAACTCTTTCAATTTATTCACTGTCAGTTACATGTAAATGATATAAAAATGGAACTAACACGAAACAACGTAATGAAACAATTGTTTTAATCTTGTGACTGTTACAGTTTCAATCCGTGTTTACTGGGAATGACATATATTATTAAAAACTTTATACACCTGAGTGTTTTTTATGGAATAGGTGTAATTTTATAAACTTTGCAAACAATATTACATGGGTTGATATCACAAACCAAGTATAGGTTAGGCCCTTCACTAGACAACACGTCGTACAGCAAAGTGACCTAATCGGTCTAACTATGACACTTTATGAAAGAATCATTTTACTTTTTTAAATTATTTTACAAGAATACGAAAATCAAAGGTCTAAAAAATCAAAGCGTACCAGATAATAATACGACACACAAAAAGATTTTAACATTAGTTGTGATTGCAACCTAGTATATACGTATGGTCATTCTAACAATCGACATGACCAATGAAGTAGCACTCACAAAAATAGAAAATGCAATACTTACAGTTGTGTATTATCCAGTAAGGGATTAGCTAATTCCGCACCAGTACTACCTAAAACGTAATATGAAATTTAACACAAAAACGTACATACGGCGTTATCACAAGTAAATCATGTCTTTGGTTCATACAATCATTGAAGAGCTTCTCTTTGTCTTCAACCCCTTGAACTTCAGCGACGTAACATCATGGAAATTTTCTAATTGTAACAGGTGTTTATCGGTTCCACACATAAGGGACATAAATATACCATTTATGTAAACTTAATTAAGTTGTCTATCGAAATAAGTCATCGTACATTCCAACATGTCTAATGGCTACAGATACACGTACATAAAGCTTTTTTAAAGTTTGACAAAATGGTAATTATGTACATTTGCGTATTTACTTAACCGCATTTTGTAACGCAAAAACGTTGCTGTCTATAAAATTGATTGTGTGTAACTACATGTACTGTATGTTTGAAAAAGTAGCAATTTAGGTAAAAAGATGTTTTAAACAAACCTGTTTACAATTTATCTATGAATGTACTTTAACCGCAAATCTATATAATATAATATATAATAAACGATATCACATTAAAAAAGTGTCGTTAAGAAACTAAAATACATGATCATACGCTACTGTAGGTGACTATAGTCTAATGCGGCCGAATCCCGAAAAAAAAGTCACCGGTAAAATGATCACGGAAGTAAAGTCCCCAGAAATAAAGTCACGCAGAAAAAAAATCACCGGAATAAAATTCACCAAGATAAAAAGTCCCTGGAAAAAAAGTCACTATGAAAAAAAGTCACCGAAAAAAATTATATTTCTAGTAATTGTAATTTCATTTGTGGTTATTAGAATTTGGATTGCTTCAGGCAAGGCTTAGAAGACTTGCTTGTTATCTGAAAACTATTACTAGGATTACCGATGCTTTTACAATGAATACTAATTGGTTCTATTCAACGAGGCAGAGGGTTCAAGCTTGAGGCGATCTAAATTTCGAACTGACTTGAATAGGGTCTATAAACATGCTAGTATAGTTTGCGGTCTACCTTCACATTGCGATTTACATTATACATTTCCACGTTCTATTACATAGAACCTGATAAATGAAATAACGAGAATCGCAATATTTGCATGAAGGTGTTACGTGCGGAATTTTCACAACGGAGTACCCTGTATATCGACTTAAAAATTAGTTTCTGGTTTTGACGCCCTCTGGCGACCTTGTTGGTTACTGAGAGGCCATTTTGAAACTGTCAACTACGTGAGCCGGTCGGTGTCGAAAATTTTGACCTGATTCTTAAGACCTTAAGTGCATCCATTGTGATGAGTACAAATTTTTAAGTCATTTACGAATTTATTGCAATTTGTTCGGCACAGGGTAAGATATTTAGTCTCCAGTTTATTAAGATTTCTTCGTAATTTCTGTATTAATTTGATAGCCGGTTTCGCCACGTTTCAATCACATGTTCGATTCCACAAAGAACAATGATGCATAATTACGATTGATAAATACCGTTACCGAACGTGTAAGATTTTGGAAAGGCATACTACCCCTACGAAAACGAAGTCTCGACAAGCATTACGTTGGAGATGTTAATTCTTCTACACCAGTCGATTGCGTTACTACCCACCTATTCGTAATTATAACCAACAGGATTCGATACAACGGGTTCTTATATCGCATTTAATTTATTATTATTAATGATTTTGTAGTTTCCTATCTTCGTGAGTTATTGTGTGACACGATTTGCTATTCAATATCTATTCTAGGCTGCTAGCGGGGAAAACGTTTTCTTCGCGTAAGTGAGCACTGGATTTTGGGTAAGTTTGTTTGATTATTTTTTTCGCTGTGATAAAAGTCACTCACGGAACTTTGATTAATGTTAATGCCCGTAATTACGTTTACTGTTTACATACCAATAAGGTAATTTCAATTATCATTTAGAGTGTATCGCATGCTGTGGACAGACAATATTTATTACGAAATTTGCTTCGCTATTTTGATGTAATTTAATCTATGCATTGTGTGTTGCTGATATGTCTGGCAGTTATGAATTGAGAAATTAAACATACTCCTGTTAATCTTTTACGTTGCTAAGTTAAGGTTTCTACACCTGTTAATCATACTTGTTAATCTTTCTAGCATGTATGAATTGAGAAATTAAATATATTCCTGTTAATCTTCTACGTTACTACATTAAAGTTGTTATACTTGTTAATCTTTTTTTTATGGTAACATACCTTTCTCTTTTAATTGTGGTTACCCGAACACCAGAGTAACAAGGATTACGAACCTAAAAATTAGTTGCAAGTTTGGACCGTCTGTCGTGATCGAGGCAGAAGTATTAATTAGGATTGATCTGGCGCCCTTAAGTATAATTTCCTTGAACCTCTCCGACTGTGTGAGTTGGCCGTGCAAAGTTTGTAAGATCTAAAGCTTGTAACAAATTTTGGCGTCCAACGTGGAGCTCGATTTTTTATATTGAATTTCTCATTCTTTATAATTCTTTTTGCCATTTCCTTTAATTGTGATTAGAGTAGGATTACTATCATTCCACCTCCTTTTCCACCAAATACATGGAATGTTTACAATGCTACTTTAGCCAATAAAGATAGAACCAACAATCAGACAGAGGGATGGAACCATCAATTTTCAAATTTGGTTGATTGTAACCAACCCTCCATTTGGATACTGATTTCAAAAATGGAGCAAGAGTTAGCAGTAGACGCCACAAAATTGCTGCAAAATGGAATTGACGTACAAAATAGAAACAAAAAGGTTGCAAACATATGAACAATTACAGATTCGGTTAGAATCACTTTGCCAGGATTATAGAAATGGAACAAGACATTCCTGATTTTTTAAGAGCGGTAGGACATAATATAAGCCAGAGGCGCAATTTAGACTAGTTATACGTAATATCCTTTTAAATTAGCAAATATATGTAAGTGATTACTTTTTTATAGTATACTGTAATTTTATAATTATTGAACTCAGTTAATGTCAATAATACAAACCAACATTTAAAATAAAGTATTATTTTAAATTTGACGCATGTGTTTTTATTCTGAGTGATTTTATATGACTTTTTGGAAAGTTTATTAATTCAGAGTGACTTTTTTTCTTGTGACTTTTTTTCCGAGTGACTTTTGTTCCTCTGATTTTTTTTTCGAGTGACTTTTCTTCTAGTGACTGTTTTTCCGGGGACATTTTTTCCATGACCTTTTTTTCGGTCATTTTATTACCGCACACGAATGCGACCAAAGAGGCGGTATTTTACATAAATGCGTGGTTGCGTCAATCCTCTTTTTAGCTGGTTATAGTTATAGTAAGAAGTAGTTCTCATTTTTAATTAAAAGTTTGCATCGCATCCCAAAATCCAATACTAGAATTCATAAAAGTAAAAAATGAGTTATAATTGCTGGCCACTTTGTATTTATTTTGTTTTAATTTGTCCGTATTTCTATTACAAATTTTAGTGTTATAATTGTTTAATTCTTCATTTTTAGATAGGCATACATCTTTATTTATGGAAGGTTACTTAACGTCGAATGATTTATTATTTTTATTCTAATTTATGAATTTCAATAAAAACTTATTATAAATAAGCTAAATTAGTTTTAGAAAAATTAAGTGTTTGTTTTTAAATCTGCAAAGTAAAGACTATTTATGCTAAAAACTGAACTGCTACAACGTTGTCAAGTGTTTTGTTAAATAAAATGCTTTTAGTGTATAATCGTTTTTCCTAGTAACGGCAGAATAATTTGTACAGCAAGTTATAAATCAACATGGTTTATAAAGAAAATATAGTAAATTTAGAAATGTTAAGAAATATAAATGACTGTTGTAATAACTATTCTGTATACATTTTCAAGATAGAGCAAACGTAAACTAACTGAATTGCATGCTCATTTCATGATTATCACGTGTTGTTTTAAATGCTATTGTATTCTATCGCTCATTGAAACAGGTGGTGCAATTTTGCAGGCCAGGATTCGGATATAAAGTTTTTTGTGTGATAATAAGTTTAGTTTTTTTATGTAAATTATTTATGTATTTTTTTATGTTTGATTTTGAACTATCATTATACAGCGCACCTAAAATTTAACGCATACATGTAATTACTAGACGCACCACTAAAATTTAAGAAATGCATCAGTTTCAACAAAAATACTGAGTACAAGTCTGTGCGGTATGTTCACGTGAACACCGCATGTATTTGTTTATGCGCGCTCTATCTTGAAAGTGAATAGACAAAACTGTACGAACTAAAAAAGAAATTTTAAAATTTCACTTAAAGAAAAGAAATATAAAGGTTTATTGTTTTAATCAGTTTTTGCTAACATTTACGTTTAGAAAATGCAAGATAAGTTTAACTACTCTAACAAATCTAATATGCTATAAAATCTTTACTGACATTTTGTTTGAATACAAGAATTGTTGAAACAGAAAAAAAATGTCAAAAGAATTTTTATATTGAAGCTTGTTACTTAAAAACGATATTTTAGCAAAATTTCTTAAAAGGAAGATAACTATAATAAAATGCTTTTGTTTATAATCAATTTCAAATCTGTTCAACTTTTTGACAAGGTACTGACACTGCAAATTATTTGTTTTTATTAGATTATAAAGTAATGAATAAAAACAGTATGTATTATTACTTATGAATATTAAATTAATAAAACCATAAACAACTTGCAAAGCATTAATAAATGTTAAAATTACTAAATTTTCAAGTTAAGTTGTATATTTTGTAATTCCAAATTGTGTAATTTGTTATTTAACTAATTGTATAACTAAATTCTAGTAATCACTGTAAGGCAACAGTAAATGATAAACTAACTGTAACCTGTACACAAACCACTAGTCTGTAACGAAATAAATAGTACATTGTATAACAAGTTAGGAATAGTTTTCATTGCCGAGTATGAAAATACGAGTGGCAATAAAACCAAATAGAAATTAAACCTTTTATAAACACACTATTGGTTCTTTTAATCACAATTAAGAAATTATATGTCAAGAATTTGTATTTACTTTATTTCAATTTGTGTACGTTTATATTTCAATTTATAACTGGTGTTATGGTTAACCGGTATTATTATTTAATTCTTGACTTTCAGGTACTGATATGAGCTGTAATATTATTTAACCTTAAATCATTTACTACTTTCAATTTTTTTTATTTCTATTAAAACTTAGTGCGAATGACCCGGATTAATTTGAAAAATATCAATTATCTATTTTTACATTTTGTTTTTGCAGCTAGTAAATTAAAATAATGTCAAGTTCTTGCAATAAATAGTTGGGATGTTAAAGTTTTTCTTAGAAACTGCAACTAAATAACCTGCAGACCAGACCAGATAAATCAACTTGGTTTATAAAACAAATAAGGTAAATTTGTAACTGTTTTAGCATAAATTATAATTAACGATTATTATTAAGAATGAAGTTTTACGAACAAAACAGTTAATATAACTTTTTGTGAAAAAAAAAGTCAATGGTGTTTTCCATATCACTGCTAAACATAAAAGAATTATATAGAATAGGTACACCAACAAAGTATGCAAATAAGGTTTAAATACAGACAAAAACTTTAGGATTTTGGGTCCTACGTTATACTTTTGTCGCATTGACGCATCAATCTAACAAAATTCATTAGTGCAATAGACTTTATATTCTAAGAAAATCTACGAAAAGTTTAGTATAGATACAGTAATGCTACAGTAAAAGTGAAAGTTAGTGGCTTATTTATATAAAAGTAATTGATCAAATGCTTCTGCTTAAATGTATTTATATTATTTTTTTAATGTATAAATATAAAATTTGCACTACTAGTTCTGATACTTTAACGATTTATTGTTTTTATAACATTTATATAACGTAATGTACAAATTATTTATACTTAATTTCTGAATATGCACTTTCTAAGTATATATAAGTTTCAGCAGCTTCTGACAAGTTAATGAGATTGTGAATTGATTGTTTTTATAAGATTATAATGTAATACATAGTAAAAGTATACACAAATACTTATAAAAACTGCATCAAAATAAGCATAAATAATAACGTACATATATCAGACATATTCGGAGGAAGCATCTTGAGGACAGGCAATTATCAATGAATGCCAATAAATAATTAATATCTTCTGAAATGTCACTCGGTTTCAAAAAACTGATCGATGTTAATACATACTAACTTCTTTAAATTAATTCAAACATGTTGTTATTACTTAACACGTCAAACATGCAAATTTCAGTAATTATGGTAAAGTTTTTCAACAAAAAATTAAAAATTTAAGTATAAGTTTCATGAATCGTGTCTATCATCCTAATATAGATGACATTTCGGGAACAGTATGCTTAGATGTAATTAACGAAGCATGGACAGCACTATATGATTTATCAAACATATTTGAATCTTTCCTGCCACCATTGTTGACTTATCCGAATCCCGTTGACCCTTTAAATGGTGATGCAGCTGCAATGTATCTACACAAACCAGAAGAATATAAGAAAAAAGTATCAGAATATGTGCGCAAATATGCAACGGAAGAAGCGTTAAGAAGCCAAGAACATAATTTAAGTTCACATAGCTAATCAATCAAGTCTGACTTTTTAGAAAATGAAGCAGAGGATATGGAGTTATAACGTAGGCTGTTTATAAATTATTGTACTCGCTCAATCTCATCTATAATCATTTTTGTTTGTTTTAGATTTAATCGACATTTTTTAATGACGATATTGTGATCCGCTTACTATTTCTTTCAACCATTACCTGTTTTATAACACTGCACAAGCAAAAATCTAATAAAGTACAAAGAAAATTCTGCAAGAAAACTAGTAGTAAAGTGACAAATGAGGTGCTTTGTTTAATTACCTAGAACTTAGTTCTTTGTTACGGTAAGAATTAGGGGTAACTAGATTTAAATGGAACGATGGCCGCAGTATCTCGGTTCTTGTAGTCAAAATGGGGCGGGTTAGAAATTGTGAGAGGAATATTTAAATCAGAGATGTCGTGGTAGATGAAATTAGTCAAATAGTGATTAGAAATTGTTAGAAATGGGCGCCACACAATTTGTTTAGTTACGGTCCTGTTAAGTAAATTGTAAAAGTTTAACAGGGTTCTAGTAGTAGCGAAGGGTTGCTGAAAGAGAATGGGGAAGTTTAGGCAATAAATAGAAATTTACAAAATAATCAATAAAACATTCAATTTTGAATTATGCAAACAAAATATGTGTGAAGTTGAGTAAAACAATCGACAATGGATTTCAAATATTACAAAAATACAGGATCTAAATTACCTTGTGTTAGAACAAAAGTAGTAAAAATAATTTAATTACGTTAAGTTCGCAAAACAAATAAAAAAAAAATTGGGGCAGCAATCGGGATTCGACAAGACAGTAATTACAATTTGAAATACAAAATCTTACCTTTATCACTTCGTTGATGAAGCTTCATGCACGGTATTTGTAGTCGAAGTTTCGTTAAATAAAATATTTAAAACAAACATTTGGTCGTCGGCAAATAACAGCCGAGTTAGGTTCAAGTTTACTATCTCGTAGATCAAAGGATGCGTAACTAAATTTATGTAGGTTAATAGGTCAGTTACAATTACGTTATAAGTCAACAAAATTCAAGGTAAATCAGATAACAAATATTTATAGAAACAAAGAGAAATTAAATTCAGTAAATTAAACCAAAGTTTAAATAACAAAAGTGAATTTTAAATAGCAAAAAAAAATTGTGAAATTTTAAAGTATAAAGAAAAGTTCTTGAATTTCTAAAGTCGATTAAGCAAGTAGGATTTTGATTAAAAGTTCAATGTAGAAAATCAAATCTTTGAGATTTGAACAAATATAAATTAATTCACAATAAAACAAAGGGTAACGGTTGGTTTTTCACATAGCGTCAGTTGGTGCAATCGAAGTTGACTTCTTAGCGTAGCGTTAGTAGAGTTTATAGATGAACGGAGTATTTTAGTAGTTGAAGGAGCTCTCATACGTGAGGGGAAACGATCCGTTGGAGAAGACGTTCATAGGAATTAGAACAATTTTGTTGAAAAAAAAAACGCTATAAAAAAGGAAGGGAGAGAAGCAAAGTTAGATTAACTAAATAAAGCAAAAACTAGGTACTTTACCTGGGTATAATAATCTAGCGTTAAGAAAACTAAGTACACTTTTAAAATTTAAAGTAACTTACAGCAGTAAATATACGATTTTTAGTAATTTTAGGAAAGAAACAGGTTCCGTAGATATACTAAAAGTTAGGAAGGTTTTAACGTAATATCCGGTACAGTAAATTTTTGAAGTGATCTCAACAAGAGTTTTTCAGGAACTGATTAAAGAAGGAAACGAAATACCTAGGGTCATAATGACCTCAGAAGACAAGACAAAATAAATTCGTCAGCAAATTGGTGAGAGCTCGAGTAACTGATATTTTAAACAAGGATCTTGATAAGGAAAAGCAGAATTTAACCACGTATTAAGCGACGATAATACGCTCTTAATTAATCATATATTACAAATTATCAACCTTTAAAATGTAACGAAATAAAGCAGCAACAGCAAATTCCAACACGTATAACTTAAATGAATCAAACAGTATCGGATTTAGGAAAACTTGCTCAGGGCGTAACATCTTCTAAAGTGTATTTACATCAAATTAAAAGAAATTTATCACTAAATAATAACGTTTCCAAACATAACCTAAAACATTTTATTTTCAAACAATACTTTTTGTACTCTGTACGTACCGTCGCAACTAATGCAATAGCATGCACACGACAATTTTATAATTATGGTGTACGGAATATTTGTCTTCTAAATTATTTTTTCATAATTTATTATTCTGGCGTAACCTGTACGGAAATGACTTTGACCTGCACGATAATAAAATTAAACAAACATAATGCACAACGTTGTTTAGTCGCAAAGAAACATGTATTGTTTATTAGTCATAAAAAAATGTATTTGTATCCAAAACATATTTTCTATTTTCTCTTGGATAACTTAAAATTGGCTTGTTTTAGTTGATAGAAAATGTTTCTACAGTCTTTATTCCATCTAAATTCTGGTCTCTATAATAAGTGCACAACCTAAGAAAGCTACGGACTTGATGCTTGTCGGTTGGTTTTGATCATACTTGCACTGCTCAGACAGTCCTCACAAGATGGTCTTTATCAAACGCTCAAACGTTGCAGAAGCGTTACACAAATCGAAAAGTATAACAATGAACTGCCACAAACCATCTGATGCACTTAGTTAATAAAAACATAGTCGGTATATTAGCTAATAGCCGTAATAATATACATGTTGCAAATTAAGCAAAAATTGCAAAAATTAATTTATTTGAGTAGGTACTATAATATTGTTAATTTAAAAAAAATAATTATAAAACACAATTTTTTTTGTAAAGTGGTAATTAAAAATAATAATAATAACTGAAATTAGTTATTAAACATAATAAAACAAACTTATAATTTTTATATTTAATGTTATTTTAATTTTGTATAGTAATTTGTACAATTTTGCATTAGCTGTTAGCGAAGGGCGAACACGTCTGCTAAAAAGTGTACACCTACATCTTCTTTTCTAAGTAAATCCTATACTTCTGCCTCCAATTAATAGAAACCTTCAGTAAATCCTACTACATTCTAATAAATCCCGGTACATCTTAAGAAATCCCGGTACATCCTAGTCAATTCGGGTACATCTTAGTAATTCTTTAGTAAATCCTTGTACGTTTTAAAGATTCCTCGTAAATCCTTGTACATATGTACATATCTTATATATGTTTACTTTTACTATGTACCTATTCTTTTTTTTTCAATGTTTACATTTTAAGTAAATGATAAATTTGTAATAGTTTAAAAACTTTTATTCAATTTTTTACAAAAACAAGAAACATAAAAATATAAAACTTATGTTAGCCAATAAAAATAAAATCAAGTACATATTCAAAAATTAAAATTTAACAAAAGATTCTTATTCATATAGTATGTAATAAAAGCATAAATGAACGCAAAATATCTCTGTAAAATTAAATGTCTAATCTTGTTCTATTATAAGCAAGAGATATAGCTTCGTAATCATCTGTTGTTAGTTGAAATTCTTCAAAATCAAGTGTGACAGACGAACGAGGATACAAAGTGAAACTTAGAGGTCCGTAAAAGATGTATTGTTTTTCGACTACGGCAATATAATCTTTTTTGGGCCAAAAAAAGATTCTTTCACCTTTCTTTTTCTGCTTCAGGAATTTCATTTTGCAAGTTTTGCCAAATGTTTCGATGCTTCCCTCAACACTTCCTATATACCAAGTTTTATCATAGTATACGGCATAAAAATTGTTGACTTCTAAGCGAAGTTCTGAAGTTTTTTTAATTGGTGCTGTATTATTCTCCAATTCTTCATTACTTATGCTACCTGGAAAACTTACTGTGTTTGTGTGATCATCTTTAAGAACGGCATCATTTTCAGAAGATGTTGCGGATGATGTAGACAACTTTCTTACATATTTCTTTTTTTTATTTTGAGAGTCTATTATGGCGCTAGCACTTCTTTTTTGATTTTGTTTTAAAAAAATTGATCGTGTCGACTTTTTATTTGATTTGCATTGCCTTGCGTATTGCTTATGATAAAACGTCGCAAACGGTCTGCACTGACTATATTTTTTGTCTCTTCTAATAACCAACATAAAGATGATTTTTTTAAAATACTTGATTTATTTTCATAAGTTACTTTCACAAAAGGCCTAGGGAGGGTTTCAATATTCGATTCGCTTTGAATAAGTTTCCACGAAAAATCTTTCAAAATTAATTCGTTTCCAATTCCTGTTGAGGAAATGTCACAAACATCTAAAACTAAGCTACTTTCTGCGTTATCTAGAACATTTTTTAATTTTTTGATTTTATTGGCAGGACACTGAAAATGTTTTCAACATGTGTATCATGAGTAATGAGAGGTACTAAGTAATCAAAAACACCTTCTTGAATTTTTTGACTTGTTTTTTTTACATATTTATTAAAGCAACTTATTGATGGCAACACTGATTTCATGTTTTTGTATAGCTTTTGATACATTAGTTTCCCACCAACATAAAACAAGTACAATGCAAACGGTTTTATAGTTTCAGTGTAACTATTGCGTTTGTGGAAAGATTTTAAATTATTAATGGAAATTTCTACTAACATATTTAAAAGATGATTTTTTGGATTTGTTTCAACTTTTTCAAAAATTTTTAACACTTTTTTTAAATCAGCTCCTATTTCTTCGTTTTGGGTTGTAATGTCTCGAGTCAGACGTTCTACTTCATTAAGTAAGGGAAAGGAAGAAGTTATAAATGGCTGATCAGTGATACTACTTTCTCTCATTCTTTTTCTTCTTTCTTTTCGCTGATACTTACTAGTTGTCCACTGAAAAGACAAATTTGAATCTTTGAACAAATGCGATTCTTTTTATTATGTAAATCATGTGAGTCGTAGTTTTGATTTTTTTTTGCATTTTTGAGTTCTTGTGTAACATCATTGGCTTTCGAATGAACCATAATTATGTTGCTCAAAATTTTGACTTTTGGGGTAAACAGAGATGTAACAGTATCTTTTCTTATGTTATCATTAGGTTTTACTTCGGGTTTTGCAGTTTGCGAAACAATGTTTTCTTTCTCGTTTTTTTCTAAGCTTACACAACCACCTTCTTTATGTTTATAGTTTAATTTGTTACCAGATGTAGTTTTTGATGGCTGTGTAAGACTATAATAATTCAGCAATCTTTGCTGTGACTTCTTTTTGGTGCTTGTGTCGGCATTCAACAAATCAAAGTAAGAATGAAGATGTAATTTAAATGTTTATGAATATTGCCGAAAAGCCATCTTTTTGCACAACTTGGTTTTTTGGCAGATTTTTGAATTCTAGTTGTCGATTTGTAAAAACATCTCATAACGCAACACATTTTATTTTTTATATTATACATAGATTCAAACGAGATGCACAGAAACTTCTGCTTAAAATAATTCCATTGTACTTCATCTGCACACTTACTTTTCAACCATTGCCTAACTGTATGAGAAACGTGGGAATTTTCGGCAGTCAAGTCGACAACAGTCAGAGATGGTGTGTTATATTCTGAAATAACATGCTGTTAAGACAAATGAATTTTATGTAAATATATATTAAGTTAACTAATTATTTAACGAGTTGATTACTTACCTTGCTAATTTATTATTTTTTTTTATGTTTCTTATTGCATTTGCTACAACCACAAATCGAAGCAAACACAAAACATTACATGAAGTAAACGTAATGCGCATGCGTTCTTTCAACTACTTCTCTAGTTCTTCGTCAGTAAATCCTCAGTAAATCCTCTGAAATCCTTAGTACATCCCAGTACATCCTTAGTACATCTTAGTATATCCCAGTACATCTTTAGTACATCCCAGTATATCCTCAAAATACTAAAGAAATCACCGTACGTCTTTATGAATTCCCAGGAAATCCTAATAAATCCTCGTAAGTGTACACCATAAATCCTCATGTGTTCGCCCCTCGGCTGTTAGTAAACTGACAGTTACTCTTGTAAAATGATCATCTGCACCACCGAATCAATACAATCTCTTCTATCGTCGCCTTCAGCTTCTGTTATAAATTTTGATGATGAAGATGACGAGACAGGATTATCAAGTTTAGATTACACTAAAACGAAAAAAATTAAAAACGATTACAATCCTTTAGTATTACTTAAAAATTTAAGTAACAACCTCATAGTATTTTTGTCATTTTTAATAACTAGATAAATAATATATAATTTTTTGAGTTTTTAGCAATTAAAAGATTATTTAATTTCTCACTATGGTGGTAAAGAGATTATCGATTTTTACAAAAAGGAGAAATCTTTAAACGATTCTAACAGAAAAAAAATGTTAATATTGTTGTAGAACATATACTGCAATTTATGCCAACAAATATTTTACTTACTTTACCTTGCATTCAAAATAAAATAGAGTACGACACGGCTCTAATTGAACTCTTCCCAAGATTACATTGTAAAATTGAGGAAGTATATGTATGTCGATAAAACATTGTAAAAATTTGTTTAACTGCTACTGATTTTGTAGAAAGCTTTTTTTGATCTCGGAACAAGAACAAGGTTTTTTACGACAAGATTAAGAAGTTTTTTTAGAGATCGATATGAATTAATAGGCTTAAAAAGTACTGCTTTGGAGGATCAACACAATAAAGAAAAAAACACTTAACGAAAAAGTGATTTTTTTAAATTAATTAGCAGATTTATTTAAATTAAATTTTCGTTGATTTATCTATTGTCGGTAAATACATTCCTCTAATAAAAACAACATACAGAAGAATACTTACGAAAGCAGATTCTTATATCGTAAACAATGCTATGACTGATGATAGTAAGTAGATGAACGAATGAAGTGTGTACAACATCGATGTTGTATTGTGTAGTTCAGATTACGTGAGCGCGAAGCATTTATTGCAGGTTTTGTAAAACTTGCAACATGTAACTAAAAACATGAAAATGTTGTAGTTTAGGTACACATTCTATTTTATTTGCCGTTAATTTTATGATGTTGAAATTAAACCGTTTTAATTGCCTAAAGCTGTTTAGTGGTTACAGTTGTCACATTCAGAAGTGCATTTCTATATTAGAACTACTCACTAAGAACTAAAACTGGCAAAATTTGTTAATTCAGATGCTACTTATTCTAGCAACAATTGTTTGACGCTGATTATTTCTGATCGTTGAATAAACAATTATTCTTTGTTATATGTATCTTGATTATATGCCTTGAACTTGCTTGATTTTATTATACAAACAATAATTGACACAAATAGTGAGTTTTTTAAACTAGAGAAATCCCACAATTACAAATGGAAATAAACGAAAAAAATATTTTAATAACAGAATTGTGAAACCTATTCAAGTTTCTTTAGGAAAAAAATATCAAACCATGAACAAAAATATTAACAAATACATTCAAATTCCTGTTGTAAAATACGTTATTTATATTCCAATTATGAATACATTAAAGTTTCTTCAAGGACAATTTCTTTTAGAAATGTTTATTTTCACTGTGAAAATACTAAAAACTATGTTTGTAATTACAGTGACGGCGAGCAGTTTAAGAGTAACACGTTTTTTAATGATAACTAAAATGTTTTTCAATTGCAGTTTTATTTTGATGAATTTGTAGTTGTCAACCTATTAGGCTCTAAAACTGGTGGTCATAAAATTAGTACAAACTATATATCAATAAGAAAGACTCCACAAACACTAAATTTGAAGTTATTTAATATACACCCGGTTCATTATTTCATAGCGTAGATCAGAGATTAGACCAGAACCGAAAAAAACCGGAATTGGAATCGGTTGATTATAGTAGAATGGAAACCGGAATTTTTTATTCAGTCTGGAATCGAAATCTGAATTGGAACCTATATATGGTAATAGAAGAACCTGTATTTTTCAGTTTCAGATTTCGGTTCTAAATGTGTTGAAATAAAACGACAAAACGACCTATCTTTATGCAAAAATTAAATTAAATTAAAACAAAAATAGATTAGAGAGAATAGGTATTTTTAAACAATTATAATAATGAACATCAGCGAGTAAACCGCAATGTAAACTTATTACAGTTTCTTTTCTGGACTGAAGATTATCTTTTATCCATTGAGATCAAATATTTCAGCAAACTTATATTAAAATATCAATTACAAAAGCAAATTGTCTGTTTGAAAATAATAAATTTTAAATAAAATATGGTACTCAAAATTTAATTACGTAAGTACTTGTTTATAGAAACAAAACCATTTCATCTTTGGAATTTATTGAAATTTGAGTTAGTATTTGAGGTACTTTCAAACAAAAAGTCAAATTGATACAGTAAAGCTGTAAACATGTAAATATATATTTTTGTTCACTGTTGTATTAGAATTGGGACTGGAACCTATTTTACTAGAAGGTACAATCGTATAAAAAAAGGTTGTTCAAAGTGAAACGACACTTAACAGTGAATTACTACGTACAAATTAATTATATGAAAAACATTGTAGTATGTTAAAACCAAACTGTTGCAATGTTTTTGGAATTAAAAATAAAAGTGTTTTAAACAATTTACATTATTCTATGACAATCCTAGTGTAAATATAATGTATGATTTATTGGAAAGAATTGTCTAAACTGAAATTAAATGTTTTCAAAAAATTTTTATATTTGAGAAGTTTCTAACAGAAACTATAATAAACCATAGAATTGCATCATTTAATTTTAGTATTATTAAAGGTTCTAATAAACCAAGCCCTGTTCGTCTAGATAAAGTAGGTTACCTTAATGGCCAAACAACAGCTTAAATGTTATGTCTTATAACATATATACCTCTTATTATATTTGATATAATAATTTTACCTAAGTGTATCAGCAAAAAACAGGGTAATACAATTGCTTTTAAAATTAATTAATATAGTATTCTCTCCTACTATTTCAAAATGTTGTGTGCCGTATCTAGACATCATAAGTAACGAGCACCATGCCATTTATTGCCAAAACACCATCTGCTAACACATTATTTATATGTTATGACAAAAACGGAACCTTTTGTTTGTTTAAGTTGTATGAGTTTTGAAGCAAAACATAATTATTTCAAAAATTTGATCCGCGGTGTAAAAAATTACGTTTATATGTAAAACAGCATACAAACACCAAAGCGTTGTTGCATGACTAGCAAAATATTTTTCTTTTAATTTAATTTTAATATGAGAAATGCATTTTTTTTAAATTTAGAACATAACTTGTAATCATCTGAAATAAAGGCAAATATAAAAAAAAATAGTGAACTATTCATTTCAGTAACCTTAAATAGCGTTTTTTGAAATGTTTGTTTGATACTTGTAAAAATGATGCTTTAGAGTTTTCAGTGGTTTCTTAAATAATTTATATATATATATATATATATATATATATATATATATATACAGGCAGTCTAACGAGCCTACAGATGTCGGTAACTGAGTAATTTTATGCCGGTAACTTTATATATGACCTAGGACCATAATCATGGTAATGTATAAATGTATATAGGCTCATAGTACATTAAAAGTTTGGTTTTGTATATAAGCTCATAATATTTTTGTAATACTTTTTCTGTCGACCAACAGAGTTCGCTAGAACGATTTTTATTTATGATTTATTAAGATTGAATATCCATTGTTACCACAATTACCCAAATAATTACTGATTGTGGTTACACCTTGTAAGCATGCAATTTAATTTAAATATAAGTAGATAAGATCAATATTTTGCTTATCGTGGAAAATGTATAAAAACAGAATCTTTCAAGCATAATTGCATTTTGTTTGTTTCTACAGAGATTGTTAACTTTCTACCTCATACCGACAATTTTTAACATCGATATATTTACATATACAAAGATCCTTCATTATAAATTAAGTTGTTAGAAGTACAAAAATATTCATAAAATTTCTTGAAATTGAATCCTATTAACACATTCGTCAAAATTATGAATGATATTAAATTTTTATACTATTAACTAAATACAAAAAAATATAATTTTACGCTCAATGTGATTATGGAAAAAGAGTGTTCGAATGAGTGTATTTATTAGTTTGGTGTGTTTCTATACAACGATAGATCCTTCGATGTGGAGGATAGGCACCACTCAGAAATAAAACTCTGTCGTAATTGTGGCTACGTTTCGTTGACTATTGTGCCAACTTCATCAGGCCAATCATCACAGTAGAATGTTTAATTTCTGCCAAATATACATGAAATTTAAACCATGGACACAGGAGTAAAGTACGAAGAACATGTAACCTTATACGACACAAACATAACCCACACATAAGGTGAATCTTAATGATAGAATTAAACTTGTTTAGTTTATTTAAGTAGGTTTTTTCAAGTAAGTTTAATTCTATCATTAAGATTCACCTTATGTGTGGGTTATGTTTGTGTCGTATAAGGTTACATGTTCTTCGTACTTTCCTCCTGTGTCCATGGTTTTATTTTATGTATATTTGGCAGAAATTAAACATTCTACTGTAATGATTGGCCTGATGAAGTTGGCACAATAGCCAACGAAACGTAGCCACAATTACGACAGAGTTTTATTTCTGAGTGGTGCCTATCCTCCACATTGAAGGATCTATCGTTGTATAGAAACACACCAAACTATTAAGTTTTTTTGAGGATTTATATGGTTCTCATAGTAAGTGTATTTATTGTTTTAAGTAGATTTTGAATTATGAGATTCATAAGTGTACGATTCATTATACCTACTGTTCAAAGTTATAAACAGGCTTTTTTTCTATTTTACCCATGTATTGTAAAAACTTCAATACTGGTGATGACATAATTTGAGTGCATTGCTGGATTACATGCTTTTTGCCGGTTTTTAAGTCTTGGCGTAATTTGTAAGACATTTTAGTAGTTTTAGTTCAAAATTATGTCTTAATTGTAATTACCTTGTGAACAACTGTTAGTCAACTTTTCTTTGTTATTTAATTTAGTGGTTGTTAGTTCAGTTATTTATTAGTGAAATGGTTTTTTTATGCTTACATACTTTAATTTGAAATTGTGTTATCAATATATTCCGAAGTTAATGATTTAGCACGAGACTTGTGCTTTCCCATGTACTTATGCTGCTGAGCATTTTGCAAGAAAAATCTTACACTAGGTTCAAAAAATATATACGTTAAAGCTTAGTAAAGGCAGATAAAATACTTTTACCTCAATTGCAACTCAAATTAGATATAATGAGGCAATTCGTAAAAACACTGAACAGAACCTACTTTTGGTATCTTCGCAGTAAATTTCCTAGTTTATCTAGATATTTTTATTGGTCCAAAATTAGAAAATTAGTTTCTGAAAGTCAGTTTAAAAATACCATGACTGCTGTTGAAAAGGAAGCTTGAAGTTTTAAAATGTAATGAACGTTTTTAAGAAATCACAAGATTATGAAAAAATCGTTAAAAATATGCTAGAAATGCTTTACAATTTGAATTTAGGTAATATGAGCACCAAAGTTCATTCACTGCATGCCAATCTTAATTTTCCTGACAATCTTGAACAAATGAGCAAAAAACAAAGAGAAAAGTTTCATCAGGAAATAAAAGTACAAATGTACAAGAAAGAAATTCTGAGTTTGTGCATAAAACGAACAACATTAAACGGTTTTTTCAACAAAAATATAAATGTCTGGTTAATTAAATCTTTAAATTTTGATTAATATTAAGCAGTCATACATTTTTTGTAATAACATTGTAATTTTCTTTATTAAGCAGAATAAAATTACATACGTTCGTAAAAATCAATACATTTTGTTTGTTAAATTGTTTTCTGGATGTGATAAGAAAAAATTGAAATCTTATTTGAAATTAAAACAACATATTTAGTCAATTCAATTCGCCAACTAAAATTCAAACTTTAGCAAAAAAACTTAAATCTGTAAACTAGTGGAATTATACAAGTAATACATTATTATGTTAATGGAGTAACGTCCAAATCGTCATCTGATGTTTCTGATTCCAAATTGCCTTATTCGTCAGAATATTTAACGCAGCCTATATTTTTAATCGAGCTCAATTTTTGATAAGATGATAGATGTAGTATGAATGCCCATATTCGTGCAGCAACTAAGTCAATTTGTATACATAAGTGTTTGATTTATGTACTCCAAGAATCCATATAATGCCTATAAACAATAAACATTAACTTTAGAAAAATACACAACTAATTTTGTAAGTATGGGTACTGTTTGTGTTCAATAAATTTTCTGGTTAGTCAGGCAAGTAATACTTTAAACTTTAAAAACAAAGGTCTTCGAATAGTTAGAGACAATTATTTAACGTGAATGATAAAATATTAGTTTACCTTTTATAGACGGTTATGATTTTTCCTTTTATGAAAATCATTTATAAGCATCCTAATAGCAGGATTTTTGTCTTCCTACAAGTTCGTATCTGTTTTTCTTATGTCGCTTCTTCCTTCAAGTTGATAAAGAAGTTATCCGCAGTCTTAGATTCCTTTACTATTGTTTCGTAAATCTTTTCAGATCCCAATTACTGGCGTGACTCACTATTTGTAGTTGGTTATCAGAATGTGCAATTCTTGATTATTTTGAACACAGTCGGGTTCCCTCTTTATAAAAAGTTACCACATTGACGATAGGTTCACGTACTTGACTATGTATCACCTTGCATTTTTTCAAAACGTTTCATGCGTAGCCTAATTCATATTGTTAGTATTAAATCTGTAACAATAATTGTTTAGTTAATTTTATTAAGAAATTCATTTAATAATAAAAATGCTACTGCAAAAAAGATATGCGTCTAAGTTTTATTTTACATATTAATATAAATATACTTCCTATTACAACTTTTAAGGTTAGAATAAAAATGTGTTTACAAATTTTTTATCATATGTACTTACCAAAGCAAATATTTGACTTGCAGAGTTGTTTTCAAAATACACTTAGCACTACTTATCAAAATTTAAAAACGGAAAACAATTACAACTGTCAATCTAACAATAGATTTGCCGACAGGTGTCAATTTTGGTGAATGCGCAAACGCAGAGTAACAACCATTAGGTTAGAAAGAAATACCAAATAAAGCAACCATGCGCTTTCTTAAACCCATCCCATTCAAAACTTGTTTGTAAAATTTTTAAATGTGCAGCAGGAAGCGTTGAAGTACGCCAAGAATGGAAGACTATAACTGTTGACTGAGCTATGACGAAGAACGCGCAGTCAAAACAAATACTTGAATTTTTACTATTATTTTCAAGTTAATCATAAATAAATTTAATATTTGTTCTTTACAAAAGAAAAATCAAATTAAGGAAAATGAACTATTTTTTTAGTTTAAGCCACCAAGTTTTTATTTGTTAAATTTTATTAAAAACCGAACCGGTTTCCAGTAAATATATTTTACACCATGTAAAATTATAAAGTATGATAAATAAATACTTTATACAAAAAAGTTTTTAAAAACCACGTTTTCCGTGAACTAAAGTAAAAAATAACTTTTCTTCAACTTAAAACGTGGGCGCATTTAAATGTACATATTTTCTTAAATTATATAAGTTCTTATAAATGCGCCCACACGTTTTAAGTTGAAGAAAAGTTATTTCCTACTTTTTAGTTCACAGGAAAAACGTGATTTTTAAAAAACTTTTTTTATAAAGTATTTATTTTCTACTTTTTAGTTTTATAATAATTTACTTTGATAAAGTTTTAAACAAACAGTTTAAACACTTCTGTTCCGACTTAGGTACATAGCTTAGACAACTACTGTCGTAGATCAGAAATCTTCAAGTTATGGCAAGAGTTTTATATTTTTTGATGCTTGAATATTGTATTGTCATCAATAATGCACATATCCAAAAAATTCTAGCTTGATTAGTGCAGTAGAAATGGACGAAAAATCGATTATAAAATTTGAAATTTTGCGGACAAGTAATCAAAGAAACAAACAAACAAGAACGCAAGCTAAGAAAAACGTGGTAAAAAACAATTTTTTAAAAAATAAATTCATTTTAGATGTCCCTGATTGTAAAGTTGTTATCAAAGTTATTTTTACCTAATCACTGATTCTTTTTCCAACTTAAACTAAGATATACCTAAACCTTTGTATAAATAAAGAAATTTCTACTTTGATTTCTTTTTTTAAATAAAAACTTACATTTTTTGTTTTGCATTTTTTTAATTTACTTTTTAAAGTGCAATTCGAGTGATAACATTTAATGGGGATTTAAGCGTGTTATAAAAAAAATATAAAAGCACAAGTGCGTTCATTTATTCCGTTGATTACAGTACTGTATTCTATTAGTTTGTATATTTAGCTCAGCTGGTCTTTAGTTTATGGACTTTAAAGAAAAACACTGGCAAGTTTCTTTTTCACTTTCTAGAAAAAAAATGGTCAAAAGCAGTGGTTTCTTTTGAAAATTATCGTTGTTCAATTGTAAGACAGTTCTTGAATTGATTGTAGAAGAAAACCAACCCAAACCGATTTAGCGTAAAGGCGATACATGATGTCATAACTGCGACCTCATATACCGTAGTTTTACATGCCGCCCGCTCCTATAGCGTCTCGGTGGTTCAAATAACACAATTTTTTTTTAATAAATTCATTTTAGATCTTGCTGATAAATATAATACAATAATTGTACTAATCTGAAGATAAACCATTTTTTTCTCATTAAATTGTGTTTTTAATTTTTAGTAGCTTTTAATCATTATCCCAGAGCACACCTAGAATAGTTTTAAATTATGTGAAAATTGTACCTACTAAGAATTGGTAATATTATTTTACAAATTAAAAAGTTAGCAATTTTAGATTATTTTCAATATAACCACGCACTACCGTACCGGAGACAAACTATTTAAGAAAAAATTATAAATTTTACTAAAAATAAAACAAATTCATAATTTAATAAAGCAATTATAAATTATTAATGAATGAGTAGAATAATTAAATTTATTATCCATAATGAATCTACATTCTAACGTTGATTCTACACTAATAATCCACTAATTGATTAAGGTGTCAAAATAAAAGAAATCTAAGATAAGTTCTTTATAACACAGTAAAGTAAAATATCTGAAAACAACCAACTCATAAAATAGTGTAGTTTGCGGAGTTAGAAAAGCCGTCTAGAAACGATTTTCGTTTGCACTTTGTTGTTAAAAGCAACAACTATTCTTAAACGATTACCCATCGAAAAAGATAAAGGTTTAGCGTGGTCGTATAAAATTCGTGCTGTACAGGGGTTGTAAGGGGCGAATTTATAAAAATTACAAAATTTTTTTGCATTTTTAAAATCTCCGATAATGTAGCTTTATCCTGGTATAATATTATATACATGTTTTACTCCGAAATATTTATTTAACAATTATTAAGTAATGTCATCTCAATGCATTCTTATGAGACGCCTAATTGCTTAAACGCTCGTCCTGAAACAGCATATTTCGTGAAATGTTTAACTTCCCATAACTCGAGAACGTGTATTTATTTTTTAAATACCCCTGAAATAAACGATATAGCTCCGACATTTAGGATTAATTCCCTTTTTTCAAATTTGAAATAGAGTTAAACGTTACGTCTGTATGATTTTTTTTTGTGTACGAATGTCCGATGTATCAACGACAAACGCGAACATGGCAGCAAGGTTCATAATCCACGTCGCGTACAGTGATATTCGACCTTATAGCTGGTGCGCACATTAAGAGCGATTTTACGGCGATTCTCACTTTTCGTTCGAAACGATTTTAGTTTACACTTTGTTATTATAAACAACAACAGTTTTAAAAGATTTATCATCCAAAAAATAAATGTTTTTAGCCTGATCGTATCGTTGTACACTACTGGTGCTGTATGGGGTGAAATTATAAAGAATTGGAGTTTTTTTTATTTTTAAAATAATTTAGTTTTTGTCCTGGTATAGTAGTAGTAGGTGCATATTTCATTTCGAAATATGTATTTGGCTAAGAAAAGCGATTTTTAAGTCTAATTATATAAACTACATTTCAAGATGTGTTTACATTGAATTGTGATGAACTAGAGCCTAGAATATATATATCAGTATCAGAATTCATCCAAATCAGAACTAGATTCAGAGGGATTTTCGATATGGCCATGCTCTATTTTTATTTGCGCAAGTTACTTGAGCCATGCACTTGCAAGATCCAATGCAACAATTATTTCTTTTCTTGCACGAACAAAGTGGTCTAGCACATCCTAAAATTACACTTTATGAGAGAATAATAGTATCTTACAATTAGGATTAGGTACCTTTCTTGCAGTTGCAAGTACTTAAGATTGACGTGTCTTCATGTAAAACTGATGTTGTTGTCAAGATAGCTTCTGCTTTCCCGTCTACAATTTTCCAACCAGAGCTTTTAAGATCAGGAAGAATTCGTTCTAGTCCAGGTACATTACTATTTAACCAAATCTTTGTTTGGTAGTGAGCGCGAAGACAGTGTTGCCGTAGACTGTCTAAGGTTGGTGGTAATTTGTTAATATTTTATGAAGAAGTTGAAGTTCTGATTCACCACACAATAAATTCGATTCCAGGGACTCGGTTTTGTCAATAATGGTTTCAATATAATTACTCTTATCAACTTTTTGATGAAAATTCTCGGTTCATTAGATCTGGATGCACTGACAAGTTCTACAATTTCGCCAAAGTAATCCGATATTGCCTTGATCAATACTCTGTCACTGACATCAATATCTCCTATTTCTTTGTGTCTTTTACAAACTGCCGATGTTGTGTAACCTTTTCCGCGATTCAAACCTGTTTCTATTTCATTCAAGAGTTGTTGAAAACCTTGGTTATCATCAGTAATTTTTCGTTTTCTACTGCTATTGCTACAATATGTTTTAGTTTGAATATTGCGAAGTTGTATTGTTACACATGCTGAATGATATTTGATTTCAGATGCAATCAAATCACTCTCGCCGATTCTTGCATAAAATATGGGACTATATAGAGATATTTCTTTAATTTTATTTTCCATATTTTTAGTCATAACCTGGCATAATTTTTTATTATGTAAACGTTTTTGACACAACACGCATTTTTACATCGAACTCTTTACGTAACAAACGCTTTTTAAGTGAGGTATCTTCAGAAGGAGCAATACGATCTCTTCTGTGTCTTGATGTGAATGCGGTAATGTTTACAATACTTGTGTACGATTTGTAACAATTCTTGTGCCACAGAACGTCGTTTTCTTTTAGTTCATTAAAATTTTCAAATAAGTGTGACCAATTCGGATCTTTACCTTTGCAGCTGTCTAAATGAATTTCGGTACACTTAATGAAATGAAATTTTCTTGTTTCTGAAAAAACACAAGCGTGGTAATTCAAATTTGGTTTTGCAGCACATTGCGAAACGTTTGGGTTCAATATTAATTTTATTTTAGATTCCAGTTCACTGTCAGAACTAGTACTGCTTAGAGAAGTCATTTTTATGTACCTACTAATAAGACGACAAATTTGCAATCTAGACTGGATAATATAACTGAACTTACGTTAAAGTAAACACTGCGTTACAGTTACCTACAGCAAACACAGATAACACCAATACAATCAATAGATTAATTATTATTATTATTAACGACTTGCACACGCATTATATTAAGGCGCGAAAACTCAATGTCGCAAAAATAGCTCTTATGTGCGTGCCGAGCGAATAAGGTCGAGTATTACCGTACGCGACGGGGATTATGAACCTTGCTGCCATGTTAACGTTTCTCGTTGATACATCGGACATTCGTACACAAAAAAAATCATACAGACGTAACGTTTAACTCTATTTCAAATTTGAAAAAGGGAATTAATCCTAAATGTCGGAGCTATATCCTTTACTTCAAGGGTATTAAAAAGCAAATCCCCGTTCTCGAGTTATGGGAAGTTAAACATTTCACGAAATATGCTGTTTCAGGACGAGCGTTTAAGCAATCAGGCGTCTCATAAGAATGCATTGAGATGACATTACTTCATAATTCATAAATAAATATTTCGGAGTGAAACATGTATATAATATTATACCAGGATAAAGCTACATTATCGGAGATTTTAAAAGTGCAAAAAAAGATTTTTTATAGATTCGCCCCTTACAACCCCCTGTACAGCACGAATTTTATACGACCACGCTAAACCTTGTTCTTTTTCGATGGGTAATCGATTAAGAATGGTTGTTGCTTTTAACAACAAAGTACAAACGGGGTGACACCATAGGACTAATTTTTTACTCTACTAAAAACAATAAAACGGATCAATGTTCAAGTATGTTGTGCCGCCAAAAGAATAAATTATGTCTTTGTTGCGGCACGATAGTTTTAGCTAAGGGTTTCAAGGTTCAACGTTCAGCAAAATTTTATCTTATAATCATCCTATAATAGTATGAATTTTGTGTGTATATTAGGGTGATATTTCTATTATCAGGTGTTTACGTTATCGTGCGTCTGTATCGCAAAAAAAATAAAAAACGTAGAAAAAGTTGTATTTTTCAATTGTAGGGATACAGAATCACATGAATACTTGAATTTAAAATAATCCAAACAAAATTAACCCAGTATAATTTATTGAACTAGGTGCTACAATGAATTTCATACACTGAATATAATCAACATCATCATATCTATAATAAGAGTTTGGCTTATCCAGTGAATGGCTTATCGCTGTCCAAAGACGAAAACATAAGCAAATTATTTCACATAAAATTTTTGGGAAACAATTTTTTTAGGGTAATGTGAGGTCACCATCAAAACTTCAATTACTTCTTTTGCCTATTTTTAAATCTGACATTTTAGGAATTATTTACACAGCTACTTATCACATACTTAGAATATAAAAGTTTCTGTGTTTATAAAAGATAAAATTAATATAACATACAGTGCACTTTTAATCATGTATAGAGATATGAAATCATGTTATTAAATATGCGTCCTCAAGATCGTTAGTGTCTTGTATCAGATTCATATCATTTTAACGGATTGTAACTGAAATTGTCGGTAATATTTGACAATTTGGACAACATACGTTAGCAATTACATTGAATTTGGGTTCATCAACCTGGAATACGATAAAAAAATAATTTAAGCAATACTAAAACTATGTAAATGATTATTTTTTTCTAGTTAAAGTTTACAAAAAAATTGAAAAAAGACAGAATTAACGGAAAACAAATTTAAACATTTATAATGATGTGAAGGATTGGGTGATATGACTTTATTTAGTATCCGATAAATTCTGTGCGGTGGTAATTTAGACTGGAAAGGTCGTACGCTGTATTTAGACATTGGATTGTAACTTTTTAGCATTTAATTCTATAAATTTTAGTGTAGAGTTTGAAATCCATGAAATAGTTTTTTCTGTTAAAATGTTTCAAATGTTGGTAAAATCTTGATTTTCTTATATAATCTTTGATTTCTTTTTTTTAAAACATACATTTTTGTTTTGCATTTTTTAATTTACTTTTTAAAGTGCAATTCAGTGATAACATTTAATAGGGATTTAAGCGTGTTATAATAAAAGCACAAGTGCCTTCATTTATTCCGTTGATTACAGTACTGTATTCTATCAGTCTGTATACTTAGCTCAGCTGGTCTTTAGTTTATAGACTTTAGTTTAAAGAAAAACACTGGCAAGTTTTTTTTTCACTTTCTAGAAAAAAAATGGTCAAAATCAGTGGTTTCTTTTGAAAATTATCGTTGTTCAATTGTAAGACAGTTTTTGAATTGATTGTAGAAGAAAACCAACCCAAACCGATTTAGCGTAAAGGCGATACATAATGTCATAACTGCGACCTCGTATACCGTAGTTTTACATGCCGCCTGCTCCTATAGCGTCTCGGTGGTTCAGATAATACAATTTTTTTTTAAATAAATTTAATTTAGATTTTGCTGATAAATATAATACAATAATTGTACTAATCTGAAAATAAACCATTTTTTCTCGTTAAATTGTGTTTTTAATTTTTTCAACATTAGTAGCTTTTAATCATTATCCCAGAGCACACCTACAAACTATGTAAATGATTATTTGTTTCTAGTATTAACCGAAAGTGCAAAAAATAAAAAGGGGTTAAAGTTTACGAAAAAATTGAAAAAAGACAGAACTAACGAAAAACAAATTTAAACATTTATAATGATGTGAAGCATTGGGTGATATGACTTTATTTAGTATCCGATAAATTCTGTGCGGTGGTAATTTACACTGGAAAGGTCTTACGCTGTATTTAGACATTGGATTGTAACTTTACCATTTAATTCTATAAATTTTAGTGTAGAGTTTGAAATCCATGAAATAGTTTTTTCTGTTAAAATGTTTCAAATGTTGGTAAAATTTTGATTTTCCTATATAATCCGGCTTGATTTACTTTTAAATCACACTTCGCGTGAATGTATTTATTACGTCACACAAATATTTTAATTCGTATTTTTTGCCCATCGAATAACTAGACTTTATAAGAATCGTGTCGCAAGAAAAGCTAATTTGAAATCGTGCAATTATTTTTACGAAAGAGTTCTAATTTTATGTTTTGTTAATTTATGCACTTTTCGTTATTACTACAAAGAATATTTACTGCAAGCAACTACATCGTTTGTTGTTTTAGTAATGCATTTTTTAAATAAATCACTAATGTCAATAGGTTTTAAGTTATTACGTGCTAAAAACGCGCTTGTCGAACTGTATGGTAAAGTAAGCAATAAAAAGTTTTTAGAAAATAAAGAAAGCAAAATGCATGGCAGATATTGCTCTGAATCAAAATCCAAAATGGTATAAATTCATATACAGTGTGCCCCAAAATTTTTTATAGAAATGGATAAAAAATTTCTTATATTTCTCAAAAAAAATATTCTTGGTAAAATGCTCTGCATGACTAGTAAATCTATAATCAGGTATAAAATGTTTAAAACATTGCCTGAAATACAGGCAAAATAAAAAAATGCAGTTTTGGAGGGAAAGTAAAATACGTTTAAACTGTAGTAGGGAGCAAAATGTTCATTGAATTTGCTAATAAGTAGCTAAAAATGATGCACATTTGTAGATTATTGATATTACCAAAGAAAAATTAAAATACCATAATAAACACGTCAGAAATTATTATATTAATGCGCAATACGAAACTTCGTAAGATCCCGTTCCTCAAATAAGTGCCTTATTTTCTGTTACTGATAGAGTGCTTTGGAATAGCTAACAATTTTCAACAAATGTCAAATGTAACTCAGTGCATGTTTGCAATAATTAGATTAAATGCCAGTAAAACTAAGCACTGCGGATAAAATTGAAATTGTACGCATTGTTGGAAACAAATTATAAAACATGTAGAGAAGCAGTGAATATTTTTAATAATAGACACCCTAATAAAACTATACATTTTACAACTGTCTGGGTTACAAACGAAGATGTTGAAAATGAAGTAATGCTATCGGTAGTGGAAACGCCAAAATATTTACTTCGGAAAAAATCCAATTTCTTGAATGTAAGTAAATCTACAGTTGAAGAAATTTTAAAGTCCATTTTACTCTGAAACTTTACTTTAAAAGAAGGAGATTTTGAACAAAGGTTAGAATTTTTGGTAGTTCCCAAGCACAATTTGAAGACAACAGATTAATGACCCGACAAATACTTTTCTCTGACGAAACAACGTTTACGTCTAATGGTACAGTAAGTTATCTAAATTGTCGATGGTGAAGCGATGTTAATTCTAATTTTAATGTGCAAACTCGAGGTCAATATTTATTTAAAACAAGTGTATGGCGCGGCATTTACAAAAACAGAATTTTTTCGAAATAACATGAATGGAGAAAGATACCTACAATTTTTAAATAATGAGTTGTATGAATCCTTGATGGGTCGTCACTGAATGAACGATAAAAATATGGTATCGAGAGGTACATGGAGTTTCATTGGCCTTCAAGGTCTCCAGACGTTACCCCTCTAGACTTGTTTTTGTGAGGCTAGTTAAATGATGACCATTTCAAGAACTTAATCAAGCTGAAAGAATCATTCAAGAAACGTGTGAAGCTATAACTCAAGATGTGATTAAAAATGTTATAAAAAAATTTAATCAAAGAACAATTACTTATTGGAAAAGGACGCTGTATACGTGTATACATTGAAATTTAGTAGTGGTCAAGTAATGTTTTCGTTAACATTTATTAGTTGAATATTATTTTATGTTGATAAATTAATAAGAAAGTTTATCAATCTTTTAAAAAAAAAAAATTTTCTAACAATTGCTGATTTGCTTATTAAGTATATCTTTTAGTTTTTATCTGAAAATATCAATAATCTAGTCATCGAGAGCATTTTATCAAGAATAATTTATTTTGTGAAGTGTAAGATAAACGTTTTCTCCATTTGTATAAAAAATTTAGGACATATTGTTTTTATTTTGTGTGGTAAAAATACAGCGAGTTTAAAAATATGACTGATACTCCTAAAATAGAATACAAAACTTTTAAGACAAGTAAGTATATGAATTAATTATCACTATATGCACCTTTGGTGTCACAATTGAGTATCAAAGTATTGAGCAATTGTTTAACATAAAAATGGTTTGCGCCATGGGAACGGAGTCAACATTTTTTAAGTAGGTTGAATTTGGGTGGCTGAATTGTGGAATCTGTCATTGGGTTTTAACTGAATGGGTTATAGGCATTTTAATCGTTTAACATGCATTCAGCTAGAAGTTTTGATGTAAAAGTGTTTTTGTTAAAGCTCATGTAGGCTTTTATAGATCTTAGTCTTTGCATGTGTTATACAGTTCAGTCTTGATGATGTTTTGAGCGAGAAAGAGTAATACCGCACAGCATTTGTAACTATTGTAGACGTTTAGGTTTCATCGTGCTAAAAATTGTCTTCATCCTATCGTAGAAAGCTATTTCGTATTTTGTGCAACGCTAAAGAGTTAGTACATAGACTGGTGCACCTCATCTACTGTAAAGGATATTCCAGAAAATACACGCATTTTTAAACACAAGATTACAAATATTGTTTTTCAAAAAGCCTTTAGAACACTTTCGAGTTTCTTGAAATGTGTACACCGTATGATGAAAATAAAATGAATAAACAGAACAACCAATGCAAAAGCGCTAAAGAGAGTAGAAAAAATAAAATCCATAAAATAACATTATGAGATATATTTTGTCACTCGTAAAATTATATACAGTAAAACCTCCAAATATCTGGAGGTCTGGAGGATCTAAAAATATCTGGAAATATTTTTCAATTGAATTTTGAAATTTTATTAGAAAACATCAGATTCACATTTTGCTAAAAGTGTAACAATGTCTATAGCTAATTCAACTTTGTCATAAAAAATATAAGTATAAAAACATTTGCACATTTCTTAATTTTTCACGCACTTCATGGATATCTTAAATGTTTGACGTACAAAGTTTAGATTCTTCAAATACTTATACTCTCCGAATACCGAAAACAGTGATTATTTCTTGTATACTCAAATCGGAACTTTCGGTCAAAGCATTGCAATCGTTTAGGCTTATTCCATATGTGTACTTTGTAATACACTGAAAAACGTGGTTAGTGGAATTTCGTCTTTTTTATCGAAATCGTCTTTTTGCTGTGCTATTTCAAAAAATCTCGCTTTCTGAAAACATTTTGAGATTGAAGCTGGCGAAACGTTTTCCAAGCTGTTGATGTCCAAATTAAAGCGCTGGTTAAATAATTGTTTTCTCTGCATCTTTAATAGAACATTTGCTGTGTGTGGAGTCTTTTGATAAGAAATTTTCTGTATGCTACTTTTAAGTTATGGATAATCCCTTGTTCTAATAGCTGATAATGTATTGCTGTGTTTGATGGCAGAAAAACAATCTTCACATTTTTTCATCAAATTACAAAGTCATAAATTCTGTTGTCATCCAAGCTTTTTATTAAATACCTATTCTAGCCTTTAAAACATCCTTGTTGTCATCATTGTAAACATGTTTTGGTGAATAATCCTTCGATAATATCGCTTATAATAAAATAATACGTTTTGCTCTAAAGGCTTAAACAGTGTCCAGGCAAACATCAGCTGACTCTCCACAAATTATTTTAGAGCTCACTGTGCCTTTGACAACATTTTACCAGCCAGCCATTTGAAGCTTTAATACTCGGCTTCGGCTGCTTCTAAAACTTTTTGTTATTAAAGGGCTAGATATGAAAATGTTATTTCTGGTTTTACAGAACCAATTGTCAGTTTTCAGAAATTTTCTCCTCTGATCTGTATTACTTTCTTCAAAAGCTTTGCAAGTCCGATTTTGTTTGTGATTTCATAAACTTGCGTTCTTCCAACACTGAAGTATTCAGCCAACTTCAACTTTCTAGCACTGTTACTATTTTTTTTCATTTGCCACAATAATATCAATTTTCTCTTTAAGAGGCTACTGAAATGCTAAACATAAACTACATCATGTAAGTTAAAATATTTGCGATGAAAGATTAAATACGGTTTTAGAGTTTTAGTAATCATAGATAATTAGCTAGGCTCCTTGAAGACCTGACAGTTATGTAATTAGAGGTAAAATTTGATGTAGTGACCGTGACGGTTATACAGGAGTGGTAGCTATAGAGCAGGTCTTTGTAGTGATAATTTAAAATAATTTAAAAACTGGCCGTTATTTAGAGGTGATTGTTCTTAAGAGGTATCCGAGGTTTTACTGGGGTTAAGTAAAACTAAACTTAAAAAATTTTATAAGTGGAATGCGAACATTCAAACAAAGGCTAAGATATGAGAAAATAAAACAGACTTAACCAAGAAAGTTTTTAATTATTACTTATCAGCATTTAGATCATTTTTAAATAATAAGATTAAAAAGAAAATTTTAAGTTATAATAAGAAGAATAAGAAAGGTAGTCTAGAAAATTATAAGTTTTATATCATCTTTTTATCAAGTTACTTATATAAAATGGGTAACCTTGAGTTTAAAAATGATATTGTGGTATGTATACCTAAAACAAAATATTATATCCAGAGACAATTTTTGATAACAAATAAATATAAATTGACTTGGTAAATATATATCGTAACCTTAGTCCTAAGGAAATAACTCAATGTTTCTTTGTAACATTTTGAAATGGTCAGCATTCAGAATTTTCTAATTCGAAAGTAAAATTTAAAGGTGGAAAGATAACGTTATAAAAATAAATCATAATCTAATTTTAAATTAAAACTAATATTTTTAAAAGTGGAAACCAAAAAACAGAATTAGAAAAAGTGCGACAGCTTGAGTTTTTAAATAAATATACATCATAAACGCAAAAACTATTTTAATTGTCTTATATTTAAATAGGTAATTCTAAAGTCAAAGGAGATAACTTCGACCTAACTACAGTCCAGCTGTTCCAATTTATCAATGTACTAATGTAAACACAGAGGTAAATGACACATCACGACAAAAAGAAATATAAAATGTGCGAGCAAATTAAGATATCATTTTCATGTCCACATATTTCTTCTGCGATAATTTTTAACATTCGTAGATTATACCCAAGGTTATACCGTTATACACTCTAGAGAATAACTAACTTTCGAAATTTTGATTTTAAGAGTTAACACAAGAAGATCGTATCACATTCTATTTTTGGAAGTTTATATCAATCATATTTATTATCCGCGTGAGTTTAATGCACAAAATAAACAGCAATAAACTCTCAATAATTGAATGTAGGTAATAAGTCAATAAAACTGATTTAATTAAATTCCTTATTATTTTTTCTTGAACTAAAAATATCTATAAATAGATAAAATTATATAGTGATAAGGAATAAAAACAATACAAAGGGTACCGAAATAGTGACTATGCTATTACAAAACTGGAATGCTACTTTGCGATACCGTTCATGGTCACAGCTGTGGTCACAGTATAATGATGGTATAATGCATTGCTTTTAAAACCATAAGGATCTCTGGGGTAAAAAGTTTCTCATATTTGAGAACGCATGACAAACTCTCAGGTAGTACAAGTTTTAATGCCTTGAGTTTGTTTATGTAAATAAATAATATAATCCAATAAAACACTTGTAAAAGTTGTATATTACATTATTCCAATGACAAAATTCATATTATAACAAGTATAATCGGATAATTAGGCACTGATGTATCCAAATTCATCATGTTGCATTGAGGTAATTCAAGGTTGTTTGTTTGACAGAAAGAAAAGAAATGTTTAATTTGAATTACGCGCATAAATAAAAACCGTAATCATTGGGTAATCGGATCTCCCCGTACGTTCCGTATCAACTCTTGGTTAATTGCGCATGAAAACTTTATACTTAAAACGTCAGTTGTTTATGTTTGTATATAACCTCATTGCTTGATCTCATTGTTTTACTCTTTGGTTTTACTCTACTTGTTTTACAGAAGCTTTTATAAAAACTACTTTGGTGTTCGTATTGATTTTAAAGGTAAATTGTTTTAATTGTTCTTAAAGTTAAATATATTAATGAAATAATTTCTAGCATTTTATAACGTGCGAAGAAACTACGTCTACTCGAAAGAAACATCATGTGTTCTGTATCTTAAAGCATGATTCTGCAATTGATTGCGGTGAGAAACGTTCCTTTGTGATTTCAGTATTAGTTGTATTAGTTAACAGATAATTCGTCGAATCATTTATAACCTACGTATTATTGAAAAACAAAACCTACTATAGAAGCAATTTATAACGTTATTAAAGACGATGATTTAATTGGATTCTTGGGAAAGAAATCGTCACTTAGGACGTTGTTAATAAAAATGGGTTTTAGGTAGGATAATTGTTTATTTTTGCATTACTTTTTTAACAGTATTTTATTCAGATGGAGAAAAACAATGGATGATGGAAGGACGTAAAATACTTGTGAAATGACATTACGTTCATATATATGATTAATTACTAATTATTGTAAAAGCTGAACAACCAATTATATATATCGGTTAGTAAACTGGATTATAAACGTTAATTATATTCTATAATTTTGTATAAATTCTAGATGAAAGATACATAAATGAATCTTACACGTCGATAATTCAGCTGCAAGTCTTAAATCCCAATAGGAAAGGGAAACAAGTTATAGTACACGCTGGTATGTCTACATGATTTTTCATAACATTTTATCATTTACCATTATTCATTTTAGGTGTGAAATGTGTTTCATCAAGTTTTGTTGATATTTAAAACGGGAGATTCTCATAATGATCTGAACTACATAAATTATAAAAGGTGGATTGATGACCAATTGCTACCCAACTTACAACAGAATTCTGTAACTGTAATGGATACTGCAAGTTACCTTAACGTGTTATAGCTATGAGGCATCCAATTTCGACAAGTCGAACGGCAGAAATGACTACCTGGTTAATGGAATGTGGAATCTCATATGATAAAACATTAACAAAACCAGAACTTATACTTAATAAAATTAAATAAACCAGGCTACATTCAATAGAGTATTGATTCAATATTTGCGAAGAATAGGCACACCGTATGTATCATTTGCTGCCATACCAGATGAATGGCGCAATTTATGTTTTTACTAAAAGAAGTTGAAACGTTTATAATACAAGTAACTATTGATACTTTCGATGAACCCTTTGACAGTATGTGGGGTATTGAGTAATAATGATACTTAATTAACTGCTTAAAATATGTATTTTCTGATTTATGTAGCAGAAATAAATAAATTTTCTAATTTTAGGATGTCAGACTAACTGTAATAATGTTATACCAATACTAACAAATCTTAAACTGTGTATTATTAATTACTTTACTGTTTAAATAAAGTACTCTGTTTTTTTGCAATATTAATTTTTACAAATACTTCTGCATATACTTTGTCGAAAGCTTACAACCATTTTTAATAAATCTTGAAAAAATGAGTTCTAAGTTTGGTTAATCGCACTTTAAATTAAAGTTTAATGTAGTACTCGTAAATGAGTACATAAGGTTTACAGTACGATTTATAAAAAATAGTTTACGGTTTCCAAATAAAACAAAGATAACTAACTCGTAATAAGGCTTTCAAATCATTTTGTTTAAATTTGTTTGAAGACTTGTCCGGTAAGTTACACTTTAATTGCAATCCATTTTTATTATGATTTCATTCTAAAGCTCCACATAATAGATTGGTTATTTATTTGTTTATCTAATGGGCAAATCGATAGTTATTAATGTAATGAAGTAAATAAGAAAGTTATTAAGCGGTTATCTTTAATTACTACAATAAATGTTATTGTCGCATTTCTTTCAAAAGTTTCTATAACATTTAAGTATAAATAGGTAAGCACCAAAACATGTGCGTTTCAATTGTACAAATTTACTTTAGTAATATATAAATTAATAAGCAGGATGTTATGTAAAACTAGAAATGGCTGATAAAATCATCAAATGTATGTAATTTAATTAGATACATTAATCATCTGCACAACTATAGTCACCGACGTCAATAATGAGTTAACGACATCTATAATATATATATCTGAAACACTTAATTATTTTCAGCGGTTATATCCCCTGCAGTGTATGCAACAACTTGTAAAATTCTCACAACAACTCAACCGAACGTTCCATTTATCACCGCAAAACGCCATCAGTGTAGGACCGTTTTAACATAGTTATATACTTGTCACTATGAGCCTAGGCTCGTAATTCGCAATAAAAGATCATAATATATGTTGTGTATGTTGAAATACCTACACATAGGCTCATACTATACACGCTATATATATATATATATATATATATATATATATATATATATATATATATTGATACGTGTTAAGTTGTCACTTCCGTTATGTACAAGTGGCTACCTGACTTCCAAGTTTTCCAATTATTTTAAAATTTTTTTAATAGCATATATGCTATGTACTAAAACAGTATTAAACGTTTCTCAAAAGAGGGGTAAATAATTTTTTAAAAAAATTTAAATTAACTATTGTACTTATATAAGATACCTAGTCACTTCATGGCGGCAAAGTATATATATGATACAAGCAACTCGTTCTCACTTCCAGCAACGTTGACAAATATAACCTACATATTACTAAGAAAAGAAAGAGAAAGGTTTTTTTTTCTTTGTCCTTTCGGGTACAATGTTCTATTTTTAGATTTTACTACACCTAACTGGTTATTTTTATTATTGTATTTTGAAATACGTATTTCTAAAAGTTTACTATTTTTATGAGAACTTCGTTTTCAGTATTCGTATTTATTTTTGTTTAAATAACATAACACAATCAGAAACGCCCATTTTTGATATAAATATTTTATAAAAACGAACCTGTGCAATCAATAATTTGTAGTTTTTGTTAATAACAATTTTTAATTTAATAGACTGGATCTTTTATTGATATTATGTTACTATAATATGTGTGTAAATAAAACATTTCATATAAGTTTTAAAATTTACTTATTACACGATCAAGAGTTTTTTTTAGTTAAAATTATTATTTTATTTGTCAGCATTAACACGTTTGTTTAAACGTTCGCAGTAATTAAAGGTAGAAATTAATGATTTAGTTATTAAATTTCATTAAAAGTACCTAAACTGTGAAATGATTCATTCTTTAATCTATATAGTCAAGTAAATCTTTAATTATACTACATACAATAAGCCGGTGCATTTTATTACTTTAAAAGTTATCTTTTGAACGACATTGTAATAAACTATTTTTTAAAATAAGTTTTGAATTCGAAATTTTATAAAAACGTATCTCGTCATACATTTATAAACTCGATCTTTAGCATATAATTGACATAAAACTATTAAACAATCAATTAACATTTCTTGTTTTAAATCTTAATCAACTTTTTTTTTTAAATAAAACTAGTAATATAAATTTAATGTAAAACATAACCAACCAAAACATTAGCAGAGTAGTATTTAAATTAATCACAAAAACGTATAAGACTTTTTAATATTAGTTTTTTAAATTGACTTCCGTAAAAGTTATTCGTGTTTTCATGCATTGTGTTTTTTTTTGTTTACTATTTTTAGCTTTAACTTTAATTTGATTTTATAGTACTTAATAAAAATTATAATATAAGTTTGTTAGTATTCATATATTGTATTAAAATTCATTAACTATGTAAGATCTCTTATCCGAATTTCAAGTAAGGGCACCCCAAAGCACATAGCGCCCGTGAGCAGCGGTCGCGTTAGGGCGACCCTGGCAAGATGTTTGACATTTTTGACGTTAATACATTTTTTTATAAGTATTTGACAAAACAGGCGTACTTTTTGTTACTTAAAAATCATACAAAAATTAAGTGTACATTTAATAATACATAGAAAAGATTGTTTTTACTCTTTATACGTAAATTTCATAATACAGGATTTACACAAATTTAAAGAAACCGCTAATAATTATCATGTTAATTTAATTTAGTTTTAAATGTAATGTTTTTTGTTAACTTTTTTTTTAAATAAGTTATCTAAACTGAAGACTAGTTACAAGTTTAACTACTTTTATTTGCACAGTGTCAACTAGATGTTTTGGCGTCAAATCTATTTTACCGTTGCATTTTTGTAGCCTAGTTTTATTGTAACGTGTCAGTAAATGTTCTTTTTTCCTTTTCTTAGTTCTTATCAGAGCGTTTTTAACAGAATACTGTTAAACGATATCACTCTTCAGTAATAAAAAATTATTAAATTATCTAAATAATTTATCATTACTAAATATGCAAACGATTTTTTTTATTTAAGACGAGTAAAAATTATGAAAAAGATTTTTTTTAGATTTCAGGTAATTTTTTATGTTATTATAAAGAAACAGTTACAATCGACGCAATCATTCTGTTAGGTACAGGTACTACCTAGACAGACAGCTACTTTTTGTGTAACCTTTTTTTTAACCAAAATTCCTTTATGTAATTATTTCAAAAGCATTACAACTGCCAATAACTTTAACAAGCAGTTTAATTTAGACTAAAAGTGTAAAAAACAAAATTATCAAACTATCAGCATTATCTAATAGTATATTACATAACGAGCATGAAAAGTGAGTGATATCGTACGAGTAAGAATCTCACGAGCAAACGATAGACACTTTCCAGCGAGTTTTGTACAGTATTTTTCCTACGACAGTAACTTAAGTATTTTAAAAACTCGTTTATAGGTCACAATTTCGCAAAAACTTTTTGTCTTTTTTGAGCACTTATATCAGATAAACAAAATAGTAACATACTTGATAAAAGCAAACGTGTTACGTTATAACTGTGCGTTATAATATCGCACGGGTTTTTGACAGATGAAGGTAATTGTCAACTTTCATGCCTACTTAATTGTGTGAAATTGACGTCTTTCATATAGTGCCGTAGGAAAACCACATTAAACAAACAATAAAACATAATGGAAGTTTATTTCAATTGTCTTTGTGTTCTTTTAAATTTGTAAAATTTTGAATTTTAAGATATTAGTTTCTATTTTGTAAATAAATAAGTAAAAATAAGCAAACGTATTATAAAAGTACCTATAATAAAAATAGATTATAATTAAACTAATTTTTTTTTAAATATTATTGTTTTAATCACACAATACCAAGTAATAAATTTTATTAATTGAAAATAAAGTTAATAAAAACATTGATTCGTGCAACATAAATTAAGTATGAAATCACCGAATTTATTCAGAACCATTTTTTACAAAACAAACGTTACAACAGTTAATTTTATTACGTATTATAATTTTGTCTAACAAATTAATTTTTTATTATTCTTTAATACTGAAATATTTAAGAAACTTCATTTGTAAATTTTAGCATTTATCTTTTCTTAATGTCGATACGTTTTAAAGCGGCTACTCAGACCCTAAATTTGGGTTAAAGCGTGTTTATGGTTTTATTGATGCTATACTTTACTTCCAACGTTGCCGCATGTCGGAAGTAACAAGTACTCTTTTAAATAACAGAAGTCACATCGAACAGCCCGTACCTGCATATATCAAGCAGCATCAGCGCTAGCGGATATACCCTGAACTAACGGACACTTTTTGCGGATATAAAGTGTCATAGTGACTTCCAACACAAATTTTGAATTTAGGCTTCTGATGCCCTCTAGTGTCTAAATCCGTTGAAAACAAGGCGAAACGTTGTCACTTCCGATTTCGGAAGTGACAACGTTATATATGAAGTGACAACGTACGATATATATCTAGAATGGAAGTCACTTTATACACTTTACCAATATATGCATTTGTATCGTCTTCGTCTCCGCATATCTTTAGGACGCCCATCCATCCGGTAGAACAAATTATGTTACACAAGTTTTTTCCGTATTTAAGGGGTCAGGTGTTACACCATTTCACAAGCAAAGGTAGAGGGGTAATGATATCACATGTTTTTTTCATACAAAATACAAATCTGTATTTAGTACTACCTTACCTCCATATGGGATTACGACGCTTTCGCCTCCTTATATATATAATTGTAAAATGCTACGGTCGAGTTCACCTCCAGCGGCGCTGCCAATTTAAAAATATTTTCAACGCATTTAATAAAACAGCTTATGCATGCTGCGATAATACAGCATCATATTTTGTACTTGTGATTTAGTTTTTACAGTGGTACAACTTAATTTTTAGTTATTGTGTGCAGACAGTGTATTAACATTGTTTTTGAGTAGTGTGCAGTTAAACCAGACTGTTGCAATAAATACTTGTTTGCAGTAAGTAAAAGTTTCTTTTATTACAAAATATATGTATTGGCGTATTGCTGAGAACTCAAAATATTCTAATAACTGCTTAGGTACGTCTTTTCAATTACTGTGGTGTACAAAATTCTTGACAACGTTTAAATCTTTTATCGCCAAATTCATTTTTTATGTTATATTATTATAATATATAATACTGAGTATAAGCGACTTTCGGCTTAGACCGCGTAGTAGTTATACACCCAGACTTAGGCTTGGTCTTAGTCTCTTCTTGAGAGCCAAAACAAGAATTAGAACTTGGCATGTGCCGTATCGTCGTTCGTGAACCCAAACAAAATGACGTTTTGCAAGACATTGCAGCTTGCATCTTCAGAGTGGTAAATGTCACTGAAAGAAAAAGTGTAGCCAAGATTTGCTGAGTCTTAAACCGTCTTCTCGGTCATATTACATGGAAGTTTTTTTGTTTCCACAGCTTCGCGGATTAGTCTGGGAAAGTAGAAAGGAGTTCTAGCTAACACTTTAGTTTAATCAAAGTTCAGCGTGTGTCCTTGGTTTCACACGTATTCTGCCACTGCTGATTTAGTAAATCTGCGGTGTTTGCAGTCAGCCATATGTTTTTTAACTTTACACTTATTGCAGTTATAAAGACAACTTGTTAAAGCAAGTAGAAGGAGCGGCCTTGCGTTCACCGCTCTCTTCAGTTATAGCCAATTTACATAGAATATTTTGTAACTGAAATTATGAAAAATGTTGAGTTAAAACCAAAAACTTGGTTTAGATATGTTGATGATACGTTTGTTGTATGGCCTCATGGCAAAGATAAACTAAATCAGTTCTTTCAACATCTAAACTCTGCACATAACAGCATTAAATTTGCTATGGAGTTAGAACATAAGAGAATCTGTTTTGCATACTTTAGCCAAAAGCCAAAACGTGTGTCCAATAATGAAAATCTACAAAAAGAAAAGGAAACACTGTTGGAATCCCTACAATAAATAAATACGGGTTCAAAGAGATCCAAAACGCATGGAGAAGAGCAATAAATCTAAAAGTCAAAAAAGACTTATCACCTCCTACTAGCACCGCTGATTTACCTTACTGTATGGGTTCGACAGACAAAATAAACAGGGTGCTAAAGAAATATAATATTAAAACTGTTTTTAGGACTAAGGATACCCTGAACACCTGGTTTACATTTGCTAAATACAAACAAGGAACTCTAAAACATGCCGGAGTTTACAAAATGTCTTGTTCCTGTGGATCAAGTTACATAGGACAGACGGGACGCTCTATTGAAGTTGGAGTAAAAGAACATATGGCTGACTGCAAACACCGCAGAGTTACTAAATAAGCAGTTGCAGAGCACGTGAGGAACCAAGGACACACACTGAACTTCGACCAAATTAAAGTGTTGGCTAGAACTCCTTTCTACTTTTCCAGACTAATCCGCGAAGCCGTGGAGATAGAAAAACATCCATGTAATATGAATCGAGAAGACGGTTTAGGACTCAGCAAATCTTGGCTACCAGTATTATATCCTCTAAAACAAAGATCAACCTTCTTGGAAAGGACACAAACACTTACTCCAAGTAATAACGATGTCAGTCAAGCGGTAACGAAAAGATAAGGTCCGTTAATCACGCTAATCGCTATTGGTATAAATCGTCATTTACACTTTTTCTTTCAGTGACGTTTACTACTCTGAAGATGCAAGCAGCAATGTCTTGCGAAACGTCAGTTTGTTTAGGTTCACGAACGACAATACTGCAAAGGCCAAGTTCTACTTCTCGTTTTGACAGTCAAAAAGAGACTAGGACTAAGCCTAAGTCTGGGTGTTTAACTACGACGCGGTCTAAGCCGAAAGTCGCTTATAATCATAATCATAACAATCGCGAAAGCTTAAAATTTTATATCGTACTATTTTTGTTTAAGTACAAAAATACTTCTAAAATTGGCGATCAAATGTAATCAGAGAAAGCAAAATGCTCAAGAAATTTGAAAAAACTTAGGTTGCGTACTTAATAATTAATAATAATGTGTTTGACTATTTGTTTTCTTTTTTTATTCCTTCTAGGCTCTACCGGCTATGAATTGTTAGATCCGTTTTACTGCAGCCACAACTCCGATGAAGATCCTATCTTTCATCCAGAAAAGCTGCGCTTAAAACCAACTTTAGTGAATAATCTACTGTTCAAAAATGTTTCTTTAAAAGCAAACAATGCTGCAGATAAAATAGCCCTTTCTAAGTGCATAGACCAACTAATTAAGCATTATTACTAAAGAACGGAAAAATGCAATTTGCGTTTTTTCTTGTTTTTTGGACAAAGTTCATTTTTGTAAAATTACTACTCCAAGCTAAAAACACATTCCTCATACTTAAAAAGAGAATTAAGGTAGTTCTCTCACGTCGCTCTTTTCGTTTATAGCTTTGTTCTCACGGTTTGTAAAAATTTCCAATTTTTTTTTGCCTTATTGTAGCTAATGCTAAAACAAGTCTACTGTCTTTTTTTTTAATTTTTTTTAAATTAAAGCTTGATTAATTGGCCAAAACATAACTAACATTATCTGTGTCGTGCAGCAGTTATTTTTTATTTTCTTTTTTAAAGTAATATTTTAAAAAATGTAAATTTATAGCAAAGTATAAATATTGGAAAAAAGATTTAAAAAATTGTTTTTTTACTACTTACAAATTTGCAAACGACAGAGTGGTAAATCCCTACCGCATTGCTGCTTACATTTAAAATCACGCTATCTGCATTTTGATTTAGTCGTCCACTACAGGCTTCATAAGTAGATGCCTTTTTAGACTTATAACTCTTTGTTTCCGCCAAATGTACAAGAATTTATACAAACCTTCGACTACAAAAGACTCTGCAAGAGAAAAAAGTTGCAGTTTATCAAGTTCTAAAAATGTTGCAAAAATAGAAAAGAAGCAGAATAGTTAGAAAAACAGAAAAAAGAAGTAAGCTCTAAAAATGCTTGGGTGTGTGAGCTTATAAACCAACAGAAAGTGAAGACTTTTGTTTATCATATATACACAACAGCAGAAAAATAAAAATACGTAGTCATTTTGACATAATGTCATTATTTTATTATTTGTATTGTATTGTTTTCATTTTATTACTTTTATAATCTTTGTTAAATAAACTTTATAACTGCGTGTTATTTATTTAATTGTGACTAAACAGCTACCTAAAAACAAAATTATTTTTTTCTACAAAATAAAATGAATTTAAATATAAGACCAGAGGCTTCCATGGCCGAAGCAAAGTGAAAACGTTTTTTTGGGTTTAAACCGTTTTAAAGTAGAAACCGAAGTTGCCAACGTTCCGTTCAAAGTCCAAAACAGTGTCCCAGATCTAACAATTAATTAATATTATTTATTTTTGTATAAAAATTTTATTCTGTAGATAATGGCATCTTTTCATTTAAACTTTTTTATTTTTCTCTAGGTGGTTTATCCTCTTGTAAATTTGATCTGGAGATATTCTTTATATATGTATAATGACTTGTTTTATATTAGTTCATATCAATATCATACTTACCTAACTAATCTGTAATATAAGCAAATTAAACAAAAATTGACTGTAAGAAAATATGAGGTATGTAGGTACGACTAAATCCAGAAAAGTAATTATATCCATATACGTCATGTACATATATCTTTGTATCGTTTTTGCCTCTAGCGGTGTTGCCAATATAATGAGGCAAATGCGTACTAGTAGCATAAGGAGGTGGTTTGGAACTAACTACATCATGAATATAAAACAGCAGCGCCCCTAGTGAATAAGTAGTGGAACTGTATTGTATTTTTGTATGTATATTTAGGTCGTTTTCACCTCCGGCAAAAAAATCGTCAAATGATAGAGAGTGTTTCAAAAAAGATAATTCAGATGAAAAATAAGAAAAACGCTTTCGGCTCCGAAAACGGAGGCAAACACGTAAAAACGGAGGCGAAATCGATCTATTCATATAGCATTCGGAGGTGTATGAGTACTAAATGCATATATATATATATATATATATATATATATATATATATATATATATATACTCCGAAAAGTTCAATTCGAGATCCTTAAACTACTACACATTCCGAGATCCATCTTGTAAAATGCAGATGAAATTAAAATTTTGAAAGATGATATAAAATGCACTTATAAATTTACGAAATTATGTTAAAATCTCCAAAATTTCAAAAATTAAACAAAATAATTTAAAATATAGATTACATCATTACGAGGTCCGTAAACAAAGTCGTATTCCGAGATCCATACTGATATACAAAAATATATATAGACGCAGGCGTCGAAATCGAGATCCTTACAATGTTGTCTGTTATTTGGATCTCGCATCGTATGTGTACTACCTATATACATAAGTAAGTAGGTTTAGCACGTTTTGTTTAATTATTATTTAGTTGAATAAGCGATAAGGTTCTTTTTTATTTTCGCTATCAGTAAGTTAAGTAAAATTAGAGGAATGTTTCGCCGCTTCTGCTACTACGACATTTTTGTTACGCCGTTATAATTTTCTTTATCTAATTGAATTAGAATTAATCAACACAAATCAAAGTAAAAAAAAATTAGTTTACAAATGTACTGTCATAACTTTTATCTATACAACTGTCTTTTTATGTAACAGGTATTTGAAACTGCCTGTTGTTATTCACATTTTATTCTTTTTGATAATAATTCTTTTTCTTTAAAAGAATGATTAAAAAATAGTTATATTTTTATTTTCCGATTTTTGCAGTTAATATTACGGTGTTAAAAAACATATTTTAAAATATATGCTTATATGTGTTTAAAATAATTAGTAAAATATATTCTGTACTATCCAAATGATTTTTGCTGTAAGGTTATAGTTGAACACACTTTTTTTAGTAAAAAGCAAAGATAAGTAGGTACACAAGATATGTATTTATTAAATAAATTCAACAGATGTTTTATTTTACATAAAAAGTAAATTAACTGTAAATACTCTATAATACTGGTCGTCTGTATTCATTACAAATTTACGTTGTACAACGTCAATCGAGAAAAAAAGCATTTTTTTCAATGTAGTAAAGTTTTTTTCGAAAACAATAGTTTGAATACATAAAAACTATAATCTACAAACAAGAAAAATAATAACGTTATTCACGTTAAAACGATAATTTACCATTATCATTACAAGTGAATAACTTAAATGGGATATTCGGAATATAATACTAAAACAAAATTTTCTTGATAAAATTGTCAATTTTATGTCCCATACAAACTCTCTAAAATAGCAATTAATTAATTAGTACATCCAAATTTTGAAAGGGATTGCGACAAAAAACGCAGAAAAAAATTATTCAAAACCGAAAAAGATTTAACAGAAGCTAATCATAAAAAAACATACAACCAAAGCAAAAAGGTACAAAAGTCGCTCGAACATTAGGAGAGCAAGACATCAAGAAACAACTTCATTAGTTACAAACCAAAAACACACTAAACGAAGCAGAAGCTGAAACTATGGAGGATTTAAAAAAAATGATGAAACAAATAATGACTGAAATGTCAAAAAATACTAATGAGCTAAGAGAGAGAGAAGAGAAAAACAAAATAAAAAAAAGGAACCAGAATGGAATGAAGAAAGAAGACAACTGAAAATATAAGTAAAACGATTAGAAGAAAAAAACAAGAAAGGCGGAGAAAAAAAACATTATTAAAGGGAAAGCAAGTAACGAAAGGTACCAAAAAGAGTTTCTGGAGAATTAAAAATAAACACGCTAGTAATAAGAGCATACAGTACTAGTAATAGTCAAAATGCAAATGTCATTGCCACCGAGATTGATCCATGGGAAAAAAAGCAAGAAAATTATGAAGAAAAATGAAATACGAAAATATACATACATCGAACATGATTTAACAGCAAATAAGCAAAAAATACAAAAGAAACTGTGAAGTATCGCAAGGAAACAAAAAATGAATGGTAAAAGAGTGAAAAAGTGGTTTATAAAAAACTCATGGATGTTGTATACGTATGCGATATGGAATTGAAAGAAATGATAAAACAACAGGTACAAAAAAATTTGTTTACTGCGCTAGTGTAAAGAAAGATGACAAAAATGCAAAGGAAACGGATATGAAACTGGAAAATTAATAACAAACAATTCAAATAAAAGAAATAACCGAGACAAGAAGGAATTTAACAAGACAAAAAAAATTAATTGTATTGGAAAATCGAAACCTGGAATATAAGAAGTCTAATAACAAAAACACTAGGCCTTAGTGAGACTAAAAGGAAAGTATATAAACAACTAGGAGGCAATTTCAAAAAGAATTTTAAAAATAGAAATAAAGACAGTGAAAGATACAGACCAAACGAAAACGATCCGTATTACATAAAAACAATTTTTGGAGAAAATAGAGGAAGGACTGAAAAACATAAGAGGTAGAATAGTTAACCTTAGGGATATGAACAGTAGAGTAGGAAGCTACACAGGTGCAACAGACGTCGTAGAACAGTACGGCGAGCAACGCATAAATGACAACGGCGAAGGACTAATTAATCTCTGCATGCAAAATAACCTCATAATAACAAACACATTTTACAAACATTAAGACATTCACAAATACACGACAGAAGGTCCCAGTAGATAGGAGAAGTCAATTATTGATTATATACTCATTTACCACTTACATAGATATGAAATAACAGAGTCAAGAAGAGGATATGAAATAGGAAGTGATCATCTTGTAATAAGGCAGATACGCATCATAGGCTCAATACAGAACATAATTACAAGTAGTCCAGCAACATACACTGAAACCATAAAAACATATAGGCTTTCAGAACAAGAAGCATCTAACAGATATAGAAAACGGATTGAAATAAAGATGAAAAAAGTAGAAGAAAATGTGGTAAAGGACAATACTAGATACTACAAAAGATGTATGTGGGACAACAAAACTATATCAAGGAAAAAAGCAAATTAGCTGGTGGAATAAAGAAAATAAAAAAGAAATACAACTAAAAAAGAAAATGCGCAGAACCTACTAAAAGAATAAAACATTCAAATATTACGAAGAATATGAAAACTAACGCATCAAAGTAAAATAGATAGTTAACAATAGATAACGGGAAAAATAGGAAGAAGAATAACAAGAGCAATTAAAAAATTTAAGAGAAAAATCTAAAGGGCATTACGGAATAACATCTAAAATGATAAAAAATATGGGTGATAGGAGTATTAGCATGTTAAAAGTACTATTCAATAGAATCTGGAATGGTAAAAAAATTCCAGAAGATTGGAAAATGGGAAAATAGTAGCAGTGTATAAAAAAAACGGAATGCGGGAGAATGCAAAAATAATTGAGGTTACTAAGCACAGTAAAAAAAATATAAAAGAATAAAAGACGTAAGGTTAAGAAAACTAGAAGTGCACATGATGACATATTTATAATAATAAATGAAAATTTGACATTTAAAAATTCATAGCTCCGAAACCACTACTATTCCAAACATGAAATTTTTTAATGCTATTTAAGAATAACATCAAATCCAATCCCTAAAATATTTAAAAGATTTCCAGTTGTTAGAAAAAAGTTATGGATATCTAACAACGGGGATTTTTGAAAAATTGATCGGCTTTGCGGGTCTGTATTTTAAAAAAATAACAGAAATCTAGGCAAAGTAGAGTTGAAATCAACTAAGTATACGTTAACAAAAAAATTGAGTTTTTGATCGTCTCTTTATTACAAAAACGAAAGTATTTTGAAAATTGGAAAAATTGCTAAAACGGTAGATTAGTTAGAAACTTATATCTAATCCGGATTTAAGTTTAGATTAATACCTAATATTTTTAAGATATAGGGTTAACAAAAAAATGTCGGCCTAACCAAATGTCTACGTTATATAGAAGCTGAGATACGAATTTTTGAAAATTGCCAACAAATCAAAATTTTTGAAACTTCAAAAAATTCTTCAGCGGCCGTATTTGATTGTATCAAGCTCAAATTTTTAGAGTCTTTTTTTTCTAATCTACTTTTTAAAAAATTGCCGTTGAAATCAGTGACTCACGCGCACACGCTTTTGTCGAAAAACAATGGATCTGCCCATATTATATTTAATGCAACTAAACGAACCTTTTGGAAAAAGCAGTATTTTTGTAAACCCTAAGCAATGAGGTTTAAGCCGCTTACGTGAATTTTAAACGATTTTTCTTGAGGTATTTGTAAGTGTACTTACAATAAATTAATAAATATTGAAGAAAAAATAAAAGATTTTTCAGTTTTGCTACTTTTTTTGTTTGAAAATTTAGTGTATACAACATAGGTTATGAAAAAATCAATAAAGAGAATAGTCATCTGTCAAGTGTAATGCACTGTTAATTTAGCGATAATAATTTTGTTCATCTTAGCATAAAACAATAATGAAATGCTGACGTGACCCGGTAAAAAGTATACGTTAAATACAATTTAAATCTTAGATTAAAATTGTTCGTTACAAGGTTTACTTATATACAAAACGAAAAAAACGGTATAACACCGACTAAACGAAATCCGTACAGCGTTGATGTTTTTTGGACCTCGCATAGATCGAAGTTTATTTATCTACTTATATATAAAACCAACATAAGCGCCACCTACAAAGTTAATTCAAGAACGAAACGTATACACATGTATTCTTTTTGCTGAAATTCGAGTTCCGCCTAAAACTTCGTTATATAAGTCTTTACACTACGCAGACCTGAAAAACACGTCAAAACGTTCCGAGATCCGGGGTATGGATCTCATGATCTCGGATTCCTTAAGTATATAATGAAAAGGATCTCACATTCCACCGCCAGGAATATATATATATATACGTAAGTGTTGAATTATGTGGCACCCACCATTCCTATTGCATAAAAGACACCCGGGTGTATAAATTCTTTGATAATATATGTCATTGTGGCATATCGACGTGTATGATGCAAATGGCACCCATTTGTATAAAAATACATGTTTAAAATAGTAAATGACACCCAACATTGTTGTCATATAAATTAAATAGTAAAGGTGCCAGTTAGTAAATATTTCGTTTTTAATTAAACTGTATGTATATGATTATATTTCACTTCTATCATGCTACTTATATAGAGTGGGTGTTTGAAAAAAAAAACATGTCTGCTTTAGGACACTTTTGGGACACAACTTTAAGTGTCAAACTTGACATTGACACATCAACCCTCTGAACCCAGCAACCCCTAACTTAAGAATTTAAATAAGGAAAGGGGGTTGATCGAACCTTCATTTAAAACCACCTGCATTTCTCTATGAGGACAGCATGGCAGAAAGTGGTTTTGTTGAATTTTTTTGTGTTCCTATGAACAACAACCCTCTAGATTAAGTAAAGTGGGGGAGACTAGTTTTTTAACAAACGCTTTGACAGGTCGATTCTTGATTTTTAGTAAATAACTTGAGATATTAAACTTGACATTGACACATCAAACCCCGTAGCTTCAACAACCCCTAACTCAAAAATTTAAATAAGGAAAGGAACTCGAATGACTCTGCACTTAAAGCGTCTTTAAATTCTCTATGCGACAGCATGGCCAAAAATAGATTTATCCAATTCTTTTTCGTCTTCTTTAAAAACAACCCTTTAGATTAACTAAGGTGGGGAGACTAGGTTCTTAAAAAAACGCTCGGGCAGATCGATTCTTGATTTTTAAAAGACAACTTTAAATTTCAAACTTGACATTGACACATCAACCCCCTAGCTCCAGCAACCCTTAACTCAAGAATTTGAATAGGGGAAGGAGGTCGAATGACCCCTCGTTTAAAGCGTCTTTTAATTCTCTATGCAACAGCATAGCTGAAAATAGTTTTTTCCAATGTTTTTTCGTCTCTATTAAAAACAACCTTCTAGATTAACTAAGGTGGGGAAACTAAGTTAATTAAAAACACTCAGACAGGTCGATTCTTGATTTTTAGGAGACAACTTTAAATATCAAACTTGACATTGACACATCATCCCTCTAGATCTAGCAACCCCTAACTCAAGAGAAGGGCGTCAAACGACCTGTCATTTAAAAGGTCTTTTAATTCTCCATACGACAGCAAGGCCAAAAGTAGTTTTATTAATTTTTTTTTGTCCCCATAAAAAACAACTCTCTAGGTTACGTAAAGTGGGGGTGTTGTTTAAAAAAAATCTTAAAACACGCCACTTTTGACTTTTTGAACGACACATTTTGGCGTCAAATTTGATTTTGTCAGGTCAACCTTCTAGCCCCAATAACCCCCAACAAAAACAAAAATTATAGTAAAGTGGTCGAGTAACCCTGATTGTAATGGTCTCTTGATTCTCTACGTGTGTGCATGATTGTTTTTAAATTTATAAAAATTTTAAAACTGTAGAATAACTTAAAACATCAAAATTCAACGTCAGAAGAAATTTTTATTAGTTCAACAAATGCTCAAATTGTGCGCCACCAGCTTCCATACAATAATACAAATTCTGCTCTAAACGTTTCCTTACATTTTGGAAGATCTAAGGCGTAATTTAGCGGTATTCTTCAATATTGCGTCGACGAAATTTTTCCTGAGACTCTGGTTCCGTTTCGTAAATTTTAGTTTCTTTTTACTGTCGCATAGAAACTTGAAAGACGCTTCAAATTAGGGGTGGCTCGACCTATTTTCCATATTTAAATTCTTGAGTTAGGGCACTAGTTTCTGAGTTAGGGTTTGCTGGAGCTAGGGGGTTTATCTGTTAATGTCAAGTTTCACGTCAAATCTTAAAAAAAAATTAAAAATACAAAAGCATGAATATAATTAATTACGAAATTTAGTAGTAAAGTTTTTGATCTGTTAATAAATAATCCTGTGTTTTGAGTTTCTTAAAACTGTAATTTTCGGTTAATACTTTTAGAAGTGCAGATTATGGTGTATTGATTTTTATACTCATCAATGGGTATCTTGTTAAGTACTTTATTAAAATAATTATAATTTTAAAATTGTAGGTTTAATATAAATCTTCATCAATTCTTCGTCATAAGAAACGTTAGATGTAGTGTTCGTTTTGTTTTCTAATGTTTTATACGTACAAAATTACCAGAAAGGATCAAGGTAAATACTGAAAAAAGTAAAGGTAAAAGTCAGAAAGTTTAAAAATACAAAACTAAAAATACATTTTTAATATTAAATTTGTATTTACATTTATCAATAATGTAGCAAATTTTCTTTGTGGACAATGTTTACGTCTAGCAACTTTAAAGAAGTAACTACTTTTTAGGATGCGGCTGTCAATTTCTAAATTACTACAACTTGTCTCTGATGTTTTCTATTTTAGTATTTAATAAAAAATCTTTGTTCATTTACATTAAAAATCTATAGAATGCGCAAGAAAAGTCAAATGTAACTGTAAATAATATACATTTGGTTAGGTTTTCCAATATGGTAGTATCATTTTATAATAAAAATATAATTTTGATTGTTAAATTTAAAGTTATTTTTTACATTGAAAAAAAATGTTAAATTTCAAAAATCTTCAAAAAATAACATTTTTTGTTTACAACACTTATATACCAATTTAATAACAAAAAACAACAAAAAAGATAAATCACAATCATGATAAAGCAAAGGAAAACCGTATAACAAAAACCAAATAAGAAAATGGGTCAGAAATCAATACAATTTATAGAACCTCACATCTTTAATCAGATATCCATGCAACTAAAAAATATTATAACAGTGAAACAATTAGCAAGCAAGGTTAAAAGTGGATGTTTCAAGAAAGAATTGGAATTCTAAAACCTGGAGGTACTTAAGCTAGTGTCTAGTTCTAGGGACATTGTTATGAATTTGGCTAGCCACCTGTGTTTAAGATGAAAAGAACAGAGAAAAAAACTAAACAATTTCGACCATAAACTAAGTGAAAATAACTATTAAACCTCAAAATAAATTTAATGAGATGACACATTTCAAAAGACAATTTTTTATAGTACTAAATATTACGATCTTTTATTTATTTTTTAATTTATTTAATCATATGCAACAGCACCACAGTTACCGTAACAACAGTTTAAGTTATAAATAGTAAGTAGTAAACGACGCGACGTTTATGTATGCTGCAGAAACAGAAAAAAAACTCAATTAGACTCAATCTTGCAGAAAATACAAATTAGAAGCAAAAAAACAGTTGTTTGAACGGATGAATCACAATTGAAAGTTTTTGAAAGCAAACGTCGTACATTTCAGTTTATCAACAACTAATAAAAAATATTGGAAAAAAAATAAAAACTATAAAATATGGAAATGATAGTACTATGATTTAGGATTGTTTTTAAGTGCAGTAAAAATTTTATAAAATAGCTAACAAAATAACTAGTAAAACAATTACTTACTACTTTAAACTTACTTAAAAAATACTCTTCTTAACGCTTTATAACACTTTAAACAACAAAAAATAGTTTATTTTTTGTTTAATAAGTTTTTGTTCTAATATATTTAATATTCAAATACAAGAAACTTAAAATAGAAAATAATATACAAGTTAAAGTTCCTACGCTAAAATAAGCATAAATTATTGCTTATGAAAAACTAATTAAAACAAATATTGAACATTTAATATTAATTAATCTTTGTAAAATTATATTTTTTAAATTTTGAAATAATTTTGATACATACAATATAAAAACTATCTAAAATATTTTAATTGATTGTTTTGTTAATAAATATCAAACAGTATAGTGTTTTAAGTTAAATAATTAAACAAAAACATAACTGACATCAAAAAGCATTATCAAGTTTTTATTAAATCAAAATGAGTTACGCAAGTTATATTTTAGTACATTTATTTTGTTACGATATTGCACTGTTCAACAATGTTGCCGCTAAAAATGGTGCCGCAATCTACAACAATTATCGGGGTGCCATATAGTCAATACGTCAAAATTATATACACGTGTATATCGCACAACGCCCTCTGTCTTATTATGAATGAACCAAACTGTATAAATCTAACCGCCAATTGACAAAATGGCTCCCAAGCAATTTTTTGCGTACGAGCTTAAAAAGTGTTGATAAGCTCTAGAAAAATTTTTAATGTAAAAGTACTGTGGCTCCCAAACTTGGGTGCCTCTTTGTATTTTTGGGTGCCACAATAACAATGAATACCCAATTATGGTGCCACGATGACAATTTTTATGTATATATATATATATATATATATATATATATCCGTCTATCAACGTGGCGTCCAGCCACTACAAAATCATCATCAATTTGGCGTCCATGGTAAATTGGCGTCCGTATATGGACGCCACTTTGGATTCCCTTATAAAAGTGTTGCGGTAGACCCCTACTACCTACAGACAAAGATTTGGAGGGACGCCAAAAAACGTAAACGTGTCAGAAAATTGAATAATTTAGTTCAAAAAATTTTCACTACGAGCGCTACTGTCGCCATACATAATTGTATATTGTACGAATATATTTTTTTAAATACATTTCCGTATCAATATGGCGACGTCGATGTGGCAACGTAGCAGGATGCCATGTTGATATAAAAATGAATATGTATAATTAAATATTGCGTTATAGACGCCAGGACCAGATTAATGATTAAGTCATATGCATTATACCAGTTTATCCTTCTAGTTTATAACAAACATTAATGTAGTTTTTACAAGTAATTACCAAGACTTAAACTACAGTAAAACGTCCGTAACGACGCAGCCTTGCAAAATCAAAGTCAATATTACATATGCTAATTTACTCTAAGTGGTTCTTGATTATAATTAATATAAAGGGTTAATTCTAATTTCTCATACAATTTTAAACATTTTGTAACAAAAAAAAGAACATATAGGTGTACTTTTTATACATGACGAAGAAAATGTATTAAAAGAACCTGTTTGCAACTTATGCATATAGCTGCTTTGCGTAATTTTATCATATTATACTTTAATTTTATCGGTGATATGATTAATTACGTAATTATACTTTTTTATTTTTGTTGTACTAGCGTTTCTTCTAAAGTAATCAAAATGCCTTGTTTTATATAAGAAGTAACATTGTCAAGTGTTAACAAATTTTTATTTAACTTCTACAAATTCTTTAAAACTACTGTATACACTACTTGGTATAAAAGAATTGAGAAATAGTGTCACATTGCGACTCTCATATTGAATTGATTAGGAATGTATAATTACTTTATGTTGTATTTTACGTTTTTCTTTTTGAGTTAGCTATCGAATAACCGAGAAAAACGTGTATTTAGTTGTACAAAAATACGTTTCCGACCATCGTAAGATCGTCGGAATACGCATTCTGTTCACTTGCGGTTCGGTAGACGATGCAAGTGAAACGCTGTTTGACCACATATTTTTGTCAAAAATGAATTTTAATAAAAAATTGCATATTTATAGTATACGATATAGATGTAGTGTTTTTTACTAAAAAAAAATTAATTACGATTTCTTAATCAAAAGTCACAATTTGTTTTAATTTTTTTATATGAACATTATTATTACTAAGTTATAAGCGCCTTTACAGTACAGATGTGTCAATGTTGCTAATATTTTGTCAAATTTCTGTAAAAAGCATTGTCTAAGCGTGAAATAAAAGAATTAACTTAAAAATTCAACCAAAATCTAATTAAGAATTTTTAAATGTTATTAATCAAGGCACATTATAGAATTAATGAAATTATAACGAAACTAAGTCTGCTTAAAATTTAAGTTGAAACGCAAAACATACTTGAAAAAACGCACATGTAACAAAGATAATTAAATCATACATTAGCGATATCGTAGTTCAAGGTAATGCAGAGTAACTGTCAACATTATCCGGTACATATGATACGATCACGCATATTTTTAGTTGTCAGAGTTGTGGTATGCTGATTTGGTTAAACTATATTTTATTCTCACGTAATCTTATGTCTGTCAATTAGTTCAGAATAATTTTTTTGCGTTTTCTGAGAATTTTTCGAAAGTATAAAAATTTTTCGAATTATAATATATTTCTAATTTTAATTAACTATTCTGGAGAAGAGTACTATTTTACATATTGTTAAACAATAAAATACTTTTTAGTTTAATAAATTTGCATTATCTTTGCTGTGTTGGTCTACCGAAAGTTGAACAAAAACGTATTTAATATAATACATCTGTATTATTAAAACTACTGATGTAGATATAACTAGTAAACTTTGTTTGTTTGTAGTTATCACGGAGAGTACAAAAAATAACGTTGGCCAGAATTTTTTTGTAATTTTTTTACCTACTAAAAACAATATCAAATTTAAAACTAACAAGTAACAAATTCAACATTTTACAATTAATTGAAACATAGGCTTATTTAGTTTATTTAGTATTTACTAAATTCAGTGTGTTGCTATCATAACGCCAATACGGCGGATAAAAGAAAATCAATAAAGGATTGAAAAATAAACATTTTTATTATTATAATATATAAAGTCTGCAAAGCAATAGTTTTCGAAGAAATAAAACAATTTATTTAAAGATGTGGCTTGCGATTAGACTATTTCTGAATCATCAAGTTTAGTTCTAGTTTCTCTTTGTGAGCCAAAATAAGCAGTTGGCTTTTTTTGTTTGTGAATCCAAACAAACTAGACTGGTGTTCCACTACGATGCGGCCTAAGCCAAAATTCACTTATAATATAAACAAAGAAAACCGCGAAAGATATAATAATGAAAAACGCTAAACGTAATTCTAAAATTTTGTTATGTTAATTTGTAATGTTAATTAACGTTAATTAATAAACTAAACACTTTTTTCTAATAATTTTTTGAATATGTTCTTCCATTTTTAGTCTTGTGGTAGGAGACACAGATGACCACAATTTGGTTGAGATTTTTGTAAACAACGTTCGCTATTGTGCACTTCATCACAGCAACAAGCAAAAGTACCCAATTTAAAAAAAAAGTAATTTTAAAACAATTGAAATGGTAAAACTAGAAAAGTCTATCATTACAATTAAGATATTTTGTGAACTATGAAAGTAATTATTGTTTATTAAACTCTTTTATAAAGAAAAATAAATAGCATGACTCTAAAGTTGTGTTACGTCACTGGTTACGTAATATGTATTCCTTTGTTATTGAATTGTGATTTGACCATAAATGTTTTTTTTCTTTCTTTAAAATTAATTAGCTAATTTGATTGCGGAAACCTATAAACATGTTTTCTTCAAATGCTCATTTAACAAAGGTACTCAGAAACATTATTATTAACTATTTAGCCTTACCAATCTGAGATATATATATATATGTATAAATAAATCGTAGTAGAATCCACATTTCCACAAGTTGCATTCATTTTACAGTTTTCCATTATGGATAAATCCTGTGTTGTCGTTATCATACAAGCTGAGCTTTTGTCACACGTTGCAGTGTACATCTTTAGAGCCTGGTATAACCAGTTTATGTTCACTGCGGCAACACGTGATTAATCCAGAATGAAAAATTGTAATAAAAATAAAATAGTACTACAGTAGTATCCAAGCCTTAACCGCGAAAAAGTAACAAATACGTTCTGTTAAAACAATGAAAAATACAAATAGAAAACTAAAAAAAGTATGTTTTCTTCCCAAGTAGCATCCAAGATAATTCATGTCAGTTGAGTTTATTGATTATTACATATTTAACACTTTATATGAAACTTACGGGTAATTATAACTTTATTCTATTAATTTATAGGGAAAATTACGTGCATTCATCTTTTTTTAACCACTTTGTAGTTCTGCAGCTTTGTGATAAAAAGTAAGGTTTTATCAACGTTATTTTTACTAAGTAAAATCTCTTTCAGGTTTCTTTAACTTTAAAGTGGAAAATTGAAGTGGCGGCCACTAAATGGAATCACCAAAATCATACCTTAAAGTAACAACCACTTTAAAGTAGAAGTGAACTTAAAATATACCTGAAAAGCAGTTTCACTTTAGAATGGTAGGTTGTCGTTGTAACGTTAGAGCCACTTTCATAAGTGATTTTCACAAGACATTTTAGATTAAAGCCACCAGATAGTGACATAATTCATATAACGTCGCTATTCATTATTTTATTTTCCACTTTGTTATAACTTACTCATAACGCCTAGGATACAAGATTCGTAATAGCCAATTGTGTACCAATCGCGTTATTACGATGGTTACGCCTAGAGAGCAACAGGATGCAGCCCAAGGGTCTCTGGCCCAAAGGATGTATGTTGTTCAATGAGCGTAATTATACAGTAACTCCAGTAGTACATACAAAATTTTATTTTTCTCTTTATATAAAATTTTAATTAAAAATTAAGTATATAAGAAGAAATAGAAAACTTGTTACCATCAAAATCTAAAGAGGGCATTATGAGAGTGCGTTATGAATTTATAACGTCCTCTAAATTCATAACGACGTCTCATAAGGCTCTGATTGTTATGTGTATGTTTACATATTTCGTATCCTAGACATTATGAATAAATTAAACAGAGTGAAATAAACATATACATAACATTGGGTATTTTGTGTTTGATCATTTTGTTAACTTACAGCACTGCATATAATAAATTTAATTTATTTGTTATAAACTTTGCAGTACCTACTCCGTGGAAGAAATCACTTGCAAATCAATTTGATTACGATAATCCTAGTAAGCATGTGCGGAGCCTTTAACCCGGCATCGGTCGGGTGGGGTCTTGTAGACCCCATGCAGATCTAGAGCGCCGTATTTTTTTTTGCCGATACGCTTGCGCAACCAGCCGTTGCAATACCCTCCGCTCAAATGTTATGCTGTCGCGTGCAGCACAAATTTTAGTCGTTGTTGTGAGTGTAAGGAATCTACATTGCTGCAATTTTGCTTGGGGCCTGACAAACCCCACCCAACCATTTACGTGACATTTTGTGAGATAGTTGAAGGTAAAGAATTTTGGTTTATTTTTTTGTATTTGTGCCAAACAAACAAATTCTAGCTGTCATGGCATCTGGTTATTATGAAAAAAAAGCAAGAACGTCTATTAAACTTCTGGAAAGAGTTGAATGAAGAAGAAGAAGAACATTTCATAGATTCAGACAGTGGAAGTGAAATTAATATTGAAGATTCTCAGGAGGCTAAAGAACTACAGGACAATATCACAAGCGCAGATTACGAACATGAAGTTGAAGATGCTGAGGGAAACATTCTGGAAGAGGAAGACAGTTCAAACGATGATGAATTAGATACAAGTACTAGTACACATTATAAAGGTAAGGACGGCACGAAATGGTTGAAAACATATAGTAATAAGCGGAGTTCGGACCAGGGCGGAAAATATAAAAACGCATTTACCAGGAGTTAAGCAAAGTGCACGAGATTTGAAAACACCTCTTGATTGCTGGCTATCATTTATTGATAATGACATAATTTCCGACATAGCAAAATACATTACAATAAAAATAAGACAAAAATCCGTAAATTACAAACACAATAAGGACTTTTGCAATGATGCAAATGAAGTGGAAATTAAAGCGGTATTTGGATTACTTTACCTTGCAGGCGTGTTAAGGGCAAATCACAGGAATTTAGAAGATTTTCGGAAAACTGATGGTACCGGCATAAATATATTTCCCGCAACCATGTCGACCAAAAGATTCATGTTTTTGATAACTTGTCTACGATTTGATAACGTCGAAAACAGAGCGGAAAGACTGACAATAGACAAACTTGCTCCAATAAGAGCAATTTTTGACAAGTTTGTCGACAATTGTCAATCTGCATATACTGCAAGTGAGTATCTAACCTTAGACGAAAAGCTCGAGTCGTTCCGAGGGAGATCTTCCTTTCGGCAGTACATTCCAAACAAGCCGGCGAAATACGGCATAAAAATACAAGCTTTGGTTGATGCTAAAACATTTTATACTTTGAATATGGAGGTATATACAGGAAAGCAGCCTGATGGGCCATTTCAAATGAGTAACACTCCAAAAGACATAACTCTTAGAATGGTTGCACCAATTTCAGGGACTAACCGAAATGTTACCTTTTATAATTGGTACACAAGTTATGACCTCATCCAGGAACTCTACAATAATCATAAACTCAGATCCGTCGGTACTCTAAGAAAAAACAAGCGACAAATTCCTTCACCATTTCTCTCAACTAAAAACAGGTCAGTGCCTTCCAGTTTATTTGGTTTTCAAAAAACATAACTATCTTGTCATATATGCCTAAGAAAGGCAAGAATGTTTTACTTCTTTCATCATAATGATACAATTAGTGAAGATTTCGGCGAGAAGATGCTTCCTGAAATTATAAGCTTTCATAATTCAACAAAGTCTGGGGTTGATATAACAGATAAATTATCTGCATCCTATAACGTAAGTCGCAACAGCAGAAGATGGCCCCTAACAATTATGTTTTGTCTGCTAAACACTGCTGGCATCAACTCACAAGTTTTGTATAAGTTTAATACCGGCGATCAGAAAATAAAAAGAAGAAATTATTTAAAAGATTTAGGGTTGGCCTTAGTCAAAGAATATGCACAAGCTAGAAAAAACAATCCCAGGATGAAACGAGTTTTGAGAGAAAGAAGTAGGACCATAGTTGCAGTCGGAACAACCCCCAAATAAAAAACCAGCTGGCGTTCGTGGTCGATGTGGTATTTGCTCTCGAAGGATGGATAAAGAAACACAATATTCTTGCCATAAATGTAATATTTTTCTTTGTTTAGACCATGCTGTTATGCAATGCGAGTCCTGTGCTCATACATCTGATGCTGTATACTGTAGTACGAACGTGTACCTACTCGGTCAATTTCCTTATACTTCATGTTATGTTATTCTTACTTTTCTTGCCAATGTTTTAGAGAGTGTTATTTTTTAGTTTCTGTTTTGTAATTTATTTTAAATTGGCGTTCTATAAGATTTATATTTAAAAAAAGCACGTCTATATTTGACCAGATTGTGTGCCCTTCTTTTTGAACTTATGATTGACCTATCTGTTTCTTGTATTTTTTATGTTTTGTTCCAAGTTTTTTCAAGTCAAAAACTTGTTTAAAACACGTTTTTGGGATACTTTAAAAAATACTGTGATTTTTTTTAAATATTAAAACATTTAAGACTCTAAATTTCTAGTGTTTTAATAAAATATGATATTTTTTCAAATAAAGACCATCTAACTTTAGTTGCATATTTGTTTAATCCAAATGAGGCCAAAACAAATAATTTTAGTCAAATAATGCCTAAAGTTTATTTTGTCCCAGATTATGACTTACAAACATTGAGGTCCGCTAGACCCCACCTGACCGCTTAAGTAACTTCTGACCACCCGACCGACGCCGGGTTAAAATAGTTGTCGCAAGAATTTTATATAATTAATATATTAGGTTTAAGTTACAGAACATGTAAAGCGCTAATAAATAATTTGCTGTTGCATCCATACAACATTACAGTTGCTTACACTTGATTACGACAAGTGACTAAACTACTGTTATTGGTTTAACGATAATTTCAGAAATGATAAAATATTAAATTCGACTTCCTTTAATAATGAAGCAGATATCACTCCATAACAACTGCAAAATATTTTTAAAAACATTAGACGGAGATTTGATATGTGCATAAATAACAATATTGATCACATCAAGCACATAAGTAATTTAGAAAATTAAAAATGTGTAAGCTGAATAAGAATACGTTATGAAATGTAATTGATAGTAAAATATAAACTAGTTGTAGTAGTACGATGTTACCAATAATTGAGAAAAAATTAGTACGAACAGTCAAGCCATCTTTACCACTACGCCTAGTGTACGTACATTGTACATCTAATTGTCACTGTTCTGTACATAATATGTAATAATAAAAAAAAACTTTCACGCGACTAGGATTTGAACTCTTGTTGGCGTAGTAAGCAGATGCCTTACCAAGTATGTCACGACGACTTAATATTTTTACATATTATATAAATAGCTTTTATGTTCTAATAAATATCTTTTATTAGTTGCTTTTAATTATACACTTTAAAACCACACTGAAGATTGAAAGATACCTAAAACAGCACTACCATCAAAATGTTTATAACCAAAAATCCTTGTACATTAACGTACGTACAATGTACGCACACATTAGGTACAGGTACGTGCAGCATGTTTACATTAAAGTCTGTACTAATTAATTTTGTTTTTCTAAAAAAAATTTGATGGTGCATAGTGATATCTGGATCTATAACCTTTACATTTAACAGTAAATTTGCATTTGTCGGAATTTTGCTCATAGTAAATATTGTTCAAATTCATTATATACATCTACTTTATAGAAGCTAAAAACATCTTGACCAAAGTAAATTTAGTTGTACCATTTATAAAATAAAGAGATGAGAAAGTATACAACATTTAAAAATGAAACAGATACATAAATACATCTCCGCTAGAAGACACTCACCACGCTGCTATTTAGCAGCCACGTGGATTTTAAGTGACTGTAAAGATATTTTATAAGTGATAAAATAGTTGTAATCACGTAACAGCCAAATATTTGTTTTCCATTTTGGTGGTAGTCACGGTATAGAACTGTACCGTTAATGTGGTAGTGACTAGTGGGAAGCTATTCTATAGTTCCATATGCTAAGATAACACACATTTTACTTTTTAAAGCAGTATTTTGCAATTTTTTTAAAATTTATTTAAGCTTACATAATCACTGCGTAGTTTACAAAATGGCTAAATTACTAGTCTTTCTTCTTTTCTATTTTTCTAAAAAATCTACTAAAACTTACACTTTTTTATAAATTTGTATCAGTTAGTGTTTTTATGTACTGATGATTCTTGATTTAATTAATTTTAATCTACGTTACTATTTGAAAACAAATTGCGTAATTAAGAAAAACCTGCACATAAATTTAAATATAAATATTTAATACGTATATGTGCATTAAACCAATGACAAAAATTCAACACTTTTCTAGTTAACTGATTTCCATTTTGTTGCTTACACTGTCATATGTCTTTTAAGTTGTTTTACAGTGTTTTTATTCGGAATAAATAATGTATTATGTTTCTTAATTACTGCACATTACATATTTGCAAGAAATACAATTGTTAGTTAAAATTTCGTTTTATGCTCTAACCAAAATTTTAAAAATATTTACGAACAGATGACAAAAACATAATTAGGTTAAGTTTAGCAGAAGTACAATAATTGTTTCAAGGAAGTAACAGAAAAGATCAAGTTTCTATAACGGTTAAAAGTTTATTTACATAGCATGTTTGATGAACTGCTATAAAGATAATCGAGGTTCAAGGTTGTAATCTAATACTGGTTGCAACAACTGGCAACATTGCTTGGATGTCATTTAACGGATATATGAAAGTGATCTGTATATTGGTCGCCAGTTTGTAGTAAAATATTCATAATCGTATATTGGACGCCATTTGATTCATTTATAAAAGGTCGCCAAATTGCAACGTATTTAAACTTTTTTATTACTTACATTTTTACAGTTCTTATTGCTAATTGATTCATAATATAACAAAAAAAGTTTATATACACGAATCAGATTGTTTCTATCACAACGGGAAGCGGTGGACGCCAAAAAACTTTGTTATGTGTTGTCGCCATTTAGATAGACGGATTTATATATATATATATATATATATATATATATATATATATATTGATACGTGTTAAGCTGTCACTTCCGTTATGTACAAGTGGCTACCTGACTTCCACGTTTTCCAATTATCTTAAAAACTTTTTAATAGCATATATGCTATGTACTAAAACGGTATTAAACGTTTCTCAAAAGAGGGGTAAATAATTGTTTTAAAAAAATTTAAAATAACTATCGTACTTATATAAGATACGTAGTCACTTCATGGCGGCAAAATATATATATGATACAAGCAACTCGTTCTCACTTCCAGCGACGTTGACATGTATAACCTGCATATTACTAAGGAAAGAAAGAGAAAGGTTTTCTTTTCTTTGTCCTTTCGGGTACAATATTCTATTTTTAGATTTTACTTTACCTAACTGGTTCTCACTTATTTTTATGGTTGTATTTTGAAATACGTATTTCTTAAAGTTTACTATTTTTATGAGAATTTCGTTTTCAGTATTCGTATTTATTTTTGTTTCAATAAGATAACACAATCACAAACCCTCATTTTTGATATAAATATTTCATAAAAACGAACTTGTGCAATCAAATTAACTGTTATAATTTGTTTTATGCAAAATTAAAGTGTCATAATTTGTAGTTTTTGTTAATAACAATTTCTAATTTAGTAGACTGGATCTTTTATTGGTATTATGTTACTATGATATATGTATAAATAAAACATTTCATATAAGTTTTAAAATTTACGTATTACACGATCAAGAATTTTTTTAAGTTACAATTATTATTTTATTTGTCAGCATTAACACGTTTGTTTAAACGTTCGCAGTAATTAAAGGTAGAAAGCAATGATTTAGTTATTAAATTTCATTCAAAGTACCTAAATTTGATGTTAAGTACCTACGGTATATAATTTCACATTGCTGTGAAATGATTCATTCTTTAATCTTTAGTCAGGTTAATCCTTAATTTTACTACATACAATAAGCCGGTGCATTTTATTACTTTAAAAGTTATCTTTTGAACGGCATTGCAATAAACTATTTTTTTAAATAAGTTTTGATTTCTTAATTTTATAAAGACGTATCTCGTCATACATTTATAAACTCGATCTTTAGCATATAATTGACATAAAACTATTAAACAATCAATTAAAATTTCTTGATTTAAATCTTAATCAACATAACCAACCAAAACATTAGCAGAGTAGTATTTAAATTAATCACAAAAACGTGTAAAACTTTTTAATATTAGTTTTGACTTCCGTAAAAGTTATTCGTGTTTCATTACATTGTGTTTTTTTGTTTACTACTTTTAGCTTTAACTTTAATTTGATTTTATAGTATTTAATAAAAATTATAACATAAGTTTGTTAGTATTCATATATTGTATTAAGATTTATTAACTATGTAAGATGTCTTATCTGAATTTCAAGTAAGGGCGCCCCAAAGTACATAGCACTCGTGAGCAGTGGTCGTGTTGCCTTATAGCACAAGGAGGCCCTGGCAAGATGTTTGACATTTTGAACGTTAATACATTTTTTGTATTGGACAAAACAGACGCCCTTTTTGTTACTTAAAAATTATACAAAAATTAAGTGTACATTATAATACATAAAAAGAATTGTTTTTACTCTTTATACGTAAATTACATAATACAGGATTTACACAAATTTAAAAAAAAAACGCTAATAATTATCCTGTTAATTTAATTTAGTTTTAAATGTAATGTATTTTGTTAACTTTTTTTTAAAATAAGTTATCTAAACTGAAGACTAGTTACAAGTTTAACTACTTTTATTTGCACAGTGTCAACCAGATGTTCTGGCGTCAAATCTACTTTACCGTTGCATTTTGGTCGCTTATTTTTATTGTAATGTGTCAGTAGATGTTCTTTTTTGCTTTTATTAGTTCTTATCAGAGCGTTTTTAACAATATCACTCTTCAGTGATAAAAAATTATTAAATTATCTAAATAATTCATTATTACTAAATATGCAAACGATTTTATTTTTTGTTTAAGACTAGTAAAAACTATGAAAAAGATTTTTTTTTAATTTAAGGTAATTTTTTATGTTATTATAAAGAAACAGTTACAACCGACGCAATCGTTTTGTTAGATACAGGTACTACCTAGGCAGACAGCTACTTTTTGTGTAACCTTTTCTTTTAACCAAAATTCCTTTATGTAATTATTTCAAAAGCTTTACAATTGCCAATAATTTTAACAAAACAAAATAGTTTAAATTAAAAGTGTAAAAAATAAAATTATCTAACTATCAGCATTATGTAATAGTATATACATAACGAGCATGGAAAGTGAGTGATATCGTGCTAGTGAGAATTTCGACGCACGAGGCGCTAGCCGAGTGCGGAAATCTCACGAGCAAACGATATATGTACACTTTCTAGCGGGTTTTGTACAGTATTTTTCCTACGACAGTAACTTAAGTATTTTAAAAACTCGTTTATAGGTCACAATTTCGCAAAATTTTTTTGACGTTTTTGAGCACTTATTTCAGATAAACGAAATAGTAACATACTTGATAAAAGCAAACTGTTACGTTATAATTGTGCGTTATAATATCGCAAGGGTTTTTGACAGATGAATGTAATTGTCAACTTTCATGCGTACTTAATAGTGTGAAATTGACGTCTTTCATATAGTGTCCTATGAAAACTACATTAAACAAACAATAAAACATAATGAAAGCTTATTTCAATTGACTTTGTGTTCTTTCAAATTTTTTTAATTTTGAATTTTAAGATATTAGTTTCTATTTTGTAAATAAATAAGCAAGAATAAGTAGACGTATTATAAAAGTACCAATAATAAAAATAGATTATAATTAGACTCGTTTGGTTAATTTTATTGTTTTAATCACACAATACTAAGTAATAAATTTTATTAATCTTGCAATTAATTGAAAATAAAGTTATTAAAAACATTGATTCGTGCAACAATTCTAAAACACGTCATTAATTTATTGTTATTTCTAACATAAATTAAGTATGAAATCACCGAATTTGTTCAAAACCATTTTTTACACAACAAACGTTACAACAGTTAATTTTATTACGTATTATAATTTTGTCTAACAAATTATTTTTTTATTATTCTTTAGTACTGAAATATTTAAGCAATTTCATTTGTAAATTTTAGCATTTATCTTTTCTTAATGTGGATACGTTTTAAAGCGGCTACTCAGACCCTAAATTTGGGTTAAAACGTGTTTATAGTTTTATTGACGCTATGCTTTACTTCCAACGTTGCCGCATGTCGGAAATAACAAGTAATCTTTTAAATAACAGAAGTCACATCGAACAGTCCGTACCTGCATATATCAAGCATCATCAGCGCTAGCGGATATACCCTGAACTAACGGACACTTTTTGCGGGTATAAAGTGTCATAGTGACTTCCAACACAAATTTTGAATTTAGGCTTCTGATGCCCCCTAGTGTCTAAATCCGTTGAAAACAAGGCGAAACGTTGTCACTTCCGAAATCGGAAGTGACTACGTTATATATGAAGTGACAACGTTCGATATATATCTGGAATGGAAGTCACTTTATACACTTTACCAATATATATATATATATATATATATATATATTTGTAGAGACGCTACTACGAGGATACTTTCATTTGTATCGCGTATAACTATGAAGCTACGCTTCAGACTACGAGGATATCCTCATAGTGTGCTGCTATTTCCTAATGAGTACGAGCTTACGATTACAGCCACATCTAGCGGCGGTTATGTAACACCATATATGTGTGGCAGATGTCGCTGCATATAAATTTTTAATAATTAATGTAATATGAACGGAGATTGTAGCAACCTCAAAGATTTTCAGTTCTACACGGGAAAGTTTACTAGCAATATAATTTACGGCGCGCTAGTAGGTACATATGTATATACAAAAATCAATAAGGAAATTTGGAATAAAATATTTTTTTTAGTCTTTTCGGAAACTCACAAAAATACAAGATATTGTATATTGTATTGCTAATAAGGTAACTGCATAACTACACACAACACAAAAATTATGCACCTAGCAAAACAGTAATTTTAATTATCAATAGTAAAATATTTTGCCTTTATTACTTGAATTTTATAAGAAACTTTTTCTTAATTCGTTTTTCTAATAACTCGCTGTTTTGAGAAACTTTTATTTACATTAAATTACATACATGAATAATTTAAAAAACGTTTTAAGGTTACATCAATTTTGATTCTATTAATATTATTCTTTATTTCATAGTAAGGAATTTCTTAAGTAGTTATTTATCAGAAAGGAGAAAAATCGTATCTACATTTTTCTGACTGAATGACAAACATTTGTAGTTGAAAAACACGTCAAGTATTTACTTCACTTTATACCCACATATCACTTAATGCAGTTTTACAAAAAAAATACCCTGCTACATGAAAATCACTTTTGCTCAAAAAAAAATGCAAATATGACCTTATTGATTTGCACGCTAGTCGTTGTCTTTTATATTCTTCGTAATTTATGGTTGTTTTACTTCCTATATTTTTCTTATTTGCTATTCTTAATTTGCGCTTCTTTTTTAATTCTTGACTCATCGTTTTGTTTTTTTTTTGTTTTTCTTGGTAAGGCGACATAAATAGCAATATCTTTTAGTTTATTTATAATATGTCGTCATGTAAATAAATAAAAACGTTAATCGTAAGTTGAGGGCCACAACTTAAAATTATGAAAAAAAAGTATCGAGTGCACGCCATCAAGCCGCATGGTTTTGATGACGGTAAAGAAACCTTGCTCGGAGGATTCCTTGTAAAGCGATAACGATTGCAAATGCTTAAATCATGCTGTGTCCACGTGTTTTATATTCGAATTTACTTATGCATTTTATAATCATAATATTCATCATTTTTTTATTAAAATTTAAAATGAACATAGTCAAATCTCGATAACTCGAATCTCAAAACAAACTTATCGAAAATTCGAATTTTTCATGCCAATAAATATGTAAGACGTAGACAAGAACCGCAAATTTTGTAACAATTTAAAAAGTGCATTTTTTGTAGTGTGAGATTATTTTATTATATATGTAAAAGTTATCTTCTCTAGTTGTAACGAAGTTGATTCGGAGAACAATTTGACGGCCGTATGCATACCATTATAGTACCTACGTGCTGATTGTATAAACAATTTGATTATTCATAATTTTATTACCTCTGCTCTTTTAAAGGAAAAAGTAAAAAAATTAAATTAAACATATTTTTGTGTACTTACAATCATATGAACGTATTTATTGTATATAAAGACAAATTAATAATCAATAATTTTTTGTAATTCGCAATACAAATACTTTTCATGTAAAATAAGAAATCATGTTTAAGTTTATATCTTTTTAAATAAAATTGTTGGAATATTAAAAAGCAGGATGTCTTAAAATGATCAAAAATATTTTTATTTCGACATTGCCAATTCATCGCATAGTGTTAGCTGTTTATCTTAAGTTTATTACTGCTTATCTTGTGTCATAAACATAATCTGACTAGAAAGAAATGATAGCAAATTACCAAGTGTAACAGAGATATGCAAACTAAATGAAAATAAATTTACAGAAGTACTTAGTTATGATTTCTTTTGACGAAAATAATTTAGGATGAAGGTGAAACCGCCTATAAAATTGCATATTGCCGTACCGTACTTTTTGAAATCACTTGCAGATAAGCTCATATATACACTGTATTTCAATATTTGAATCCAATTTTGAGAAACTAATCACTCGAAAAGTAATTCTCGTTTTGATTAAATTTTTGCGTCAAAAGTTTTTATATTAAATCTTGTTTCACCAAAAAAATTGGGACCTTTAACAAGGGGAGCTCAGGTGATATTACTTTTGCTCGTTGTCTTTTATATTCTATGTAATTTACGTTTCTTTTATTTCTTATATAATTTTTTCATTTCTACTACAGTAAAACCTGTGTAAATTGACCACCTTTGGGACCATCACACAATGGCCACTTTAAGCAGGTGGTCATTTTACAAGGAATAATGTTTTAGACACTAAAATTTAGAAATCAACACTTTCTTACTTTGTATTATTATCAATCTGAAGAAATGTATAGAACAAGTATAGAATAAAACAAAATAATTATATAGATACGTATGTATTATCCAACAAAAACACATCAATATTTAAGAATAATTAAGTACATATAAACAATTAGTGTTTAAAAAAAAATCCAACAAGGTAGTTTGCTTAAGGTTATTTTGTTTAGCACAAATTCGTTCGTTAACTTTATTTTTAACAGTATATAAGTGCGTCAATATTTCAGGACAGTTCTGAACAGCGAAGTTGGTTAACTGATTTAACATACTGGAGGCAGTTTCAAAGGTTATTTCATTTTCAGTGGTAACTACAGCGGATGGACTGTTATCAGTATCGCCATCACTATTACTAAGTTCATGGTCTTGCAACTTATTTTTGATTGGTCTTCCAAAACCATTTTAAAAACCTCTTCAGCATTGAATTCTTGAAATACAGAAGAATTTTTATCGCATTCTAAAAAGTATCCATATCAAAGTTGTTAAATTGTGGTAGAAACGATTCTTCAGATGAAGTAACTTCAGCAGGCTCGCTTTCTAATTCTTCAAATGCAAAACCTGCTTTTTTGAAACATTTCACAATTGTTTCTTCTTTCACTTGTTGCCACGCTTCTGCCACCCACATAACCGCATCCAGAACGTTAACTTTGACTGCAATTTCCGTAACGGATTTCAAATCTCCTGACTCACATTTAGCGATCACTTCAGAAAGCAATAATTTTCTGTAAAACGCTTTAAAATTTTTAATTATTCCCTGGTCTAATGGTTGAAGCAAAGCAGTTGTATTTGGTGGTAAAAACTTCAGAGTTACGTTACTTAAATTTGAAAGTTGTGGATGTGCTGGACAATTATCCACAATCATCAGTATGTTTCTCTTTTGTTTCCTCATATTAATATTGACTTGTTGTAACCAGTCGCAAAATAATTCAGATGTCATACACGATTTCTTGTTAGATCGCCATGATACGGGAAGCTTGTCAATTTTTATATTCTTAAAACATCTTGGCTTCATCGTTTTGCCAATTACTAATGGTTTTAATTTTTCACCTGTCATACTTGAGGACAACATAACGGTTAAACGTTCTTTTGACATTTTCCCACTCTTGCAGGGATCTCCTTTTATTGTCAAACTGCGATCTGGCATGGCTTTGTAAAATAATCCACACTCGTCAGCATTGAAAATGTCTTTTGGTTTAAATTTTTAGTAAATTCTATAAATCGTGTGCGAAAATCTGTAACTATCGTAGGGTCGATTTCGTTTGAGTCTCCACTTAAACTTTTTGAGAAATGTTGTTTCGTTTTTAAATGAATCTAGCCATCCCGACGACGCTTTAAAATTTACCAATTGCTCTTCTTAAGCAAATTTTAAAGCAACCTCTTGTAACATCGGACCAGAAATTCGTGCGTTTACACTACGCATTTTTAAAAACCAACTTAACGTTAATCGGTTTATGACTTCAAATTCTGTTAATCGTCGTTTTCTAAAGGATTCTAAAGCATCTTGCTCATATCGTTGTTGGTATTCTGCCTTTCTTTTCTTAATGTTATTTACAGTTGTTTTGCTAATACCAAAATGTTCTGCAGTTTTCCTTTCACTGTGGTTTTGTAAAAACTCTAACACTTTTGTTTTTCTTGTAAGTTCAATTCTCTGTACACTTTTTTACTCGCCATTTAAACTGCACTAATAATATCGCCAAAAATGACATAAAACTTTTGCAAAATTAGGATATTTAGTAATCAGTAATGAATTACTCAGAAATAAGAACAAAAGAGAGATTTTAATTTATACCAAACAGTGGTCATAAAGCTAAAGATATTGAGAACGCTGTTTGAAATGCCTTTTAAAGAAATGATCTTGACATAAAGAACTGTCGTGGTCAATCTTATGACAATGCTAGCAATATGTCAGGTGCATATGCAGGACTTTAGACATGAATTAAAACAATTAATTCTTAGATTACGTTCCGTGCGCTGCATATTTCCTAAATTTACTAAAAACTTGTGTAGCTGAATCGGTATCTGACGCAGCTAATTTTTTTGCTACCTTGCAAAAACTATATAATTTATTCACTATATCTACACATCGTTGGGAGATAGTGATGTAACGTACAAGTCTAAAGGTTATGGGTTTTACTCAAATTGTTGCCCTGCTTAAAATGATGCATTTTATGCTTTAGAAAAAGAGTGGGCTTTATTCCATAAAATACAGGAAAAAACCGAACACATGATCTAAAGCTGCTGGACTGCAAAAAACATTTAGAAACAGCAATTTTGGTCATTGTTTGAAAAGTAATTTTAGATCGTTTCAATGCTGCTAGTAAGAAACTTTAGAAATCCCCAGTTGATTGATAATGAATGATGAAATGAAAGAGAATCTTTTTCTGGACAGAAAAATTTCAGTACCGCATTTTGGAATTATTAAATCTCAAAAGAATATATTTTTATTATTCATATATAAGATATTTCATTTCTAATCATGGCAAACAAGGCGCCATATCAGACACGGTCTAGGGCGCAGTCGATCCTAAATTTGCCTATTTCCGTTGTAAAGCGATAACGATTGCAAAGACTTAGATGATGTTATGTATCTCGACATAGTGGCGTAGCTACATATTTAGCGCTCTGGACAAAGTAAAATTTATGGCGCTCCTTCGTTTATCGGAAAAGTTCTAGCAAAGTTTGTTTTCTAATCTAAACGTTCTTCAATTTAAAACCAGCGTTGGCAGATATCTCACAACAAATTATCGTCGAGACGTTACGAAATTATCGTACACTATATAAGGATTTTTCCCGTTGTTTATCTTTCTAATTTACAAAAAGCATAAAGAGGTTATAGTACACAAAGCTAAAATTTTGGAACCGCAAATAATGATTTTAAATTGAAATGAAAAAAATAATATCACATTAAAAACATAAAATGTTTTTCTAAAAAATAATAAACATAAGAGGAACATGCAAGTCATAAATCAACAGTTGATCAAGTTTTCAATGTTCAATTTTCATTATTTCAAAAAAATTATACTTAGAATTCGACATAACTAAACTTTTTTTATAAAATGATAAAAAAAACAAATTAATTCAATCAAACTATTTCGGGTGTTGGTCACCGTACGCACACGAACCCAGCAAAATGTAGATAAGTGATTATGACTACACAAGAAAGAGATAACAGTCAGAGTTGCGTTCGTATACATTAATTAGTTTATTTTCATCAATTCAATATAAAATTGTTAAAAGCAAAGTACTAATTTTAGTTAAATCAGCATTACATTTTACATGCAGTATTGTCCATATAGATAGCAACTTTTGAAAATTCCAGGTATTTTAATGAACAAAACAAATTATAAAAAGTTACTAGTAGTTATTTCTTTTATTCTATTATAAAATATTGACAATAAGTTTAATGATAACTTTTTAAACCTGTTATAAACATTTTAACTTAGACGTAACACCCTATGATTTCAAAGCATGGTTCGGACCATTGTGATGTTGAAAAATGTATTTAATAGAAATATATTCTTCGGCATATGGTTCCATGATGTTTTTAAAAGTATCTTTTACTTGTATTATTGAGACCTTCAATACTATTAAATGGTCCCATTATCATATGCCGAAAAAGTTTCCATCATGTTTTACTGTTGATACAATGTACTTTGGATCAAATCTTTTCCCAGCAGCTCTTCGTACATGCTGTATATCATCACTATTAAATAAATTAAATTTAGATTCATCAGTGAATACCACTCTTTCCCATTGTTCCACTGTCCAGTTGATGTGTGTCCGAGTAAATGCTAATCGGACCCTCACATTACTTTTTTATCAATTCTGCAGTCACTAATCTTGTTCGTTCTGGTTTCGAAGAAATCATTGTTCTGCGTTCTAAGGCAATTTTCTCCAAAATTTTCTCGGAAAAAACTTTTGACACTTGTTAAGAATGAAATTTCACACTTCACTCTATTTCGACCCATTTTAAGTAAGAGTAAAAAATACTATACTAAATTATTGTGATATCTTATACTTTATGATATAAATGCGAGTTTGAACAAGTTACAAGCTGTAGTTGCTATCTTTATTACCAAGCCAAATTCTGTTTGAAACAATTAACAAAATGGTTTAATACTTTTTATTTGGTTTGTATTGTTTATTATATCAAACCTAATTAACTTAAATTGATATAAAAATAAATTCCAAAAATATCTTACACATTTAAAAAAAATCTAAAAAATAAAAAGTTAATTTTATGGCCAATACTGTTATGTTGATTAAAACTAATTGAAAGTAAAATTTTCGTAGGTCTGGTGACTGTTTAAAACCTTAGTTTATATGACCAATGCAGTTATTTGTACTGATACAATAAGTATAATAAGTACTGATAGTAATGCTTTTAAACATTCTTGGCAATTGTCGCTAACGTGTCGTGCAAAATTTTATTATTTTTATTCTATACAGTGTGTAATCGAAAAAACTTTAATGGAACGTTCTTCTAGTCGTTTTGATTCAGAAAAATACTATATATAATATACCTCTATTTCGATTGCTAATAAAGCTTACAAATAAAATCATTTTTTCTTCCATAAAAAGCTTGGTTTCAAACAAAATTTTCTGTTTGCCTTCCTCACTAAGGACAGATTTATGAGGATATTTTCGATTATGGGCGACACCAATGGCTTGCAATCCGGTCACGTCCCAATTACTTCAAAGAAAAAGTATGCCACTATAAGGTAAAAAATTATATACAAATGCTTTTGCAAATTTCTTTTCTTTTCTAATTTTGTGCTCCTGTGATTCGTGAGGTTGAGGCAGTTTCCTCCAACTGCTCCACGGTAGCTACGATACTGTGTCCACGTGCTTTATATTCTGTGATAATATAACTAGCGTTATGATAATCATAGATGATAGCCTGAGTTAGAATCGATGAAAATTGACCGAGTGCGAAACACGAGATCAATTTCTAATAGGTTTTAAGGAGTGGTAAAACCGATTATTAATCATAACAGGTGTTATATTTGGAGAAAATATAAATAAAACGAGTTGTCAGTTTGACAGTAAATATTAAAGTTGCAAGAGAATCAATACAATGTTTTTGTGATTTCGACACGTCTATTGAAACTTTTGTCACTTTGTCAGTAAATTATTTTATTCAACAATAACTGTTGTTGTGATATAAATATCACCGATTTGATAGCCTATTCTACGATTTTGTTTTTGTATTTTATCCAATAAAATTAAACAAAAAAGGTACCATGTGACATGTGAATTATATTTTCAACACTGATTCTCAAATATGTATATACATATACCAAAATTGCCAATCCTAAAAAGGTTCACCTATAAACATACGTCAAAATACGTCTAAAAACCCCTAAATTGTTTGTTAAAATTCTTCAAAAAACTACATTTATCTAAATCTAAAACATTTTTTATTTATAAACTAATTAATATTTTGAAAGTACCCATTTGTAATTGAAAACGTTGTGAATCAAATATAATCTTTAGAAGCAGAATAAAACATAATACAAAAAGTTTCCTTCTCTCTATTTAATTAAAAATTCACAATGTAATTTGAATCCAGCTAGCATTTAACTTTTTTATAAAGCTTAGTTTTTCTTTTGCTAAAATGTAGGTGTTTCAAAATTTAAAAATCAGTCCTGCAGGTACATTCGTAAAGCAAAAGTAATGTAAAAAGAACCAAATATGCTAAATTCTGTCCTAGAAATGGTTTTATTTTTAATCGGTTCTAATTTTTAGCCTAACAACGAAAGTTAGATCTAAAACCTCGAATAGAGCGTCACGAGTAACACTTTTGATTCTTTTTATTCTGTGAGTTAGACTTTTTGATTAATCTAGAATACTGTCAAACTGCCTTCCAACTTATAAATAAGTTGATGGTGTATTTCTATATTAAATAGATCCTTTGATTTGAAGGATAGGCACTAAATAAAACAAATCGATTATTTTTTCTACGTTTTGTCAGCTATTGCGCCAACTACATCAGGCCTATCTGTAGTAAATGGTGTTGTGTTTGGGCAGAAATTTAACGTTTACGGTTGAGGAAAGTTAAATTCAATTGAGTATTCTATTCAACACAATCGTAATATTAGTGAACGAATATTTCTAGTACTTCCTGTTTTTCATTCTTTGCTGTAATTGTAATTTATTATTGTAGTTAGTAAGTTTTTAATTATACTGACAAGTTAACCATGTTTATCACTCTGATACTTTTTAAATTATAAGTACAATTTAATATAGATTGGCCTGATGAAGTTAGGCGCAATAGTTGACGAAACGTAGCCAGAACAATAGATTTGTTTTATTTCTGACTGGTGCCTACCCTCCACATCGAATCTATTTAATATAGAAATAAACCGTCAAATGATAAGTTTTTTGGAGGAGTTTATATCCTTACCTCATAGTAATTTATAAATAATGTAATGCAACACAATACCCTTTTTTTGTATTACAATTAAGTTTTACAGAAAACTAGACAAACTTAATTATAAATTTGACTCTTTTTAATTTTAAATAAATATAGTCAAACTCGGATCTCAAGATGTAGCTAAAGCAATTCGACTTATTGAAAATTGGACTTTTTCATGCCAATAAAAATGTAAGAATTATATAAGAACTGTAAATTTTGTATTGATGTGAAAAATGTATATATATACTGCGCAATTATTTTATTACATAAGTTAAAGTATTTTTAAGCAGCTGTATGGAAATTAATTCGAAGATTAATTTGCTGACCGTATGCGTACATCATAGTACCTACGTGCTGATTGTATTTGTATAAACAATTTCATTATTCATAATTTGTTAAGTCTGCTCTTTTAAAGTAAAAATTAAACGAGTAAAATTAAAAATATACATATATTATGATTTTGTGTTTTTAAGTAGAAAACAAAAAATTATAGATTTTTATTATTATTTGCTTAAAAAACATTAACTCGAACAACTAATTAACAAGAAAACACAACCGATTTAGCTAGGTATAAAGGTAATAAACGTTGTAATTGGATTTTTGCTAAGAAAACACAAGTTTATACACAATATTAGGTATGGTTCGAAATTTGTCGAAATTTTCCAGAATACTACTAGCCTTTCTTAGAATTTCTTTAACATTTGTGTTGACTGTTTATTTAGTTACTGCTTATCTTGAATCATAAACGTATTTACACGCTAGACTGAAAAGAGACACTCAAACTAAAATGCATTGAATATTCTCTTAAAGAAAACTTAAAAAACGCATCAATAGAAATCGAGTAATTTACTTATGTATATAAGCATTCTTATTGTTAAATCTCAAATCAGTAATAGATTTTTGTGCTAAAGTAACAGCATTACTAATCATATGAGACATTCAACCTGTAGTTATCTTTATGCAAAAGATGCAAAAGTGTTGTTTATATACGTCCTGTTTCTCAATCATTTGTAAACGTAAACATTTTGAAGTTACGTTGATATAAAACAAAACACTTTTTGTTTCCCACGTTAGTCAGTTGCTAAAACTGCCAAGACACTTTTTAATTATGAAGTATTTATAACTTTATCAATCAAAAATGAAAAATACTTTATATTCTATGAAATGTCAATTTGAAATATAAATCATAAAATTTATATTTTTAATAAACTGAAGATTAAAATAATAGCAAACTGAAAACTAAAGAAGTTAACTGTTTTTTACATATAAAGATAGTCTTAATTAATTTAAAGAAAATAAGGTAATTGATTATAAAACAAATTACACAATTTACAACATTGGCCTTATGCAGTATGTTTGTGAAAAAATACAACAGATCACAAGCTAAAGTTAAAGAATATTGTAGGTTTCCCAAACACATCCACAATTTTACATGTTTATTGAATCTGTTAAAAATGTGAAGAGAATGTTGCTTCTTTTACTTTTATTAAAAATTTGTACACGCACTGATATTGCTCCTTGTTGAAGATTCTTTAAACAAACAACCAAATTAAAAAATTTACCATCCTCTGTCTAAACAAAAGAATCGACACTATATGATGTGCCTAGAGCAAAAACAATTAATATATACATGTATTAATAAAGACGCTGATGTTAACACTAAATGCAAACAAGCTATAATCTTCTTAAACGTCATAAAAAATTGTAAACTAGAATCTGGGTTTTACGTTTGAATCAAGTTTTTAGAGATTTTAAATGAGTTGCAGTTGGCAGATCAAGACAATAATTTTCTGTTCGTACGATTTATAAATCTGCAAAGAAATGTCAAATTGATACAGCACTAGCTGTTAAACTAAAAGTTTTGTGAAAAGAAACAAGTTTAATTATCTCTACGGGTTTAGTTTAAATAACGATAGTTTTGACTCGAAATTATTCTGACACATTAAGATTTGGAAATTATGTACTTATGGTTGACACTTTGGTCACTGTTCCAGGGGTGGCAAGTACATGGTTGCATTAAAGTCAATGCACCCATAGTAGTTACCTAAATGAGTAGACTCAAATTTATATAACATTATATCAGAAGAATCAATTAGTTTAAGTCATCCCTGTGTGTTTACTAGAGACGGATTGAGAAGATTCGCTTGCTTGCGTCAAGTAAATAGAGGTAGATACGTCAGACACATTGTCCATTCATATAAGAACTAATTCGCTCGACGGCCCTTTCTAGTAGAAAAAAAAGTACGTTCGTTTATGTAACGAAAATTCAAATGGATTGTGTATGACGCAAAACTACTTCTGAAATTAAAAGTCTACGTTAGCTTACTTCACAGATTAAAAAAAAGGATTCGATTAATTGTGCAAAAATGGTTCCGACAACTGGTCTAAAGTTCACAATTGCATATAAATTCAGTGCAGTTACTAGCGGTAGTAAAGAAAGGTACAAATGTTTTTGCAAGTTTGAATACAAAAAAAAAACTAAAGAAACACAAGAAACACGTAAAGCTCTACCGTGCATAATTTCTTGACTTGGCAATTTGTGACCATGAAGAAGAAGATTCCAAGGTTTTTAAACCTTCAAGCAAATGGTAATCCAGCACTCAAAAAATAGACGAAAAACAAAAAGGTTTTTAAATGACTTTCAAAGGAAGTAGCCAATGAAGTTTGGACATGACATTTTTTGTTCTAAATGAAATTTTTGAAGAAATGCAGCACCAATCCTTTTTTTTCAATAATAAATGAAACCACAGATTGTAGTAATTCTAAGCAGATTTCATTCAGCATTCTAATAACTGCAGTGGCTCCAGAGTGGAAAGAATATTTTCTCAGTTTCTATAATACATCTTCGACCGCCGCAGTACTTTTTAGAAACTTGTACAAAATTGCTTAATATCAGAGAGTTGATTACATAAAAGAGAAAATCTCCTGAATGTTTGGTTTTCTTTGAAAAATTCCAAAAAGACAGAGTAGTGAATGAATTTGATACCCCAGTTCACCCAAAAGGATTAACACCGTTTTGCCCAACAAGGTGGTGTGTTTGCATAAAGTCTTTCAAATTCTTCAAGGATAACTATAAAGTGTTGCTTCCATTTATTTCAACTGATAAAAAAATGAACATCATACATTTAACGTGCGTTATTGACAACAAACTGTTACCTTTATTGATAATTATGGATAAATACATAAATAACTGTTTTGGCACTTACTGACAAATCCAAAACCTGCCGACTCTACACTGTTCTGTCAAAAAAAAACAGTATACATTCATTTAAATGTCTGTAGTACATATGTACATGTTAACAGTTACTTCAGAACCAGTAAGGTAAAAGTTAATCTAGGCATATCTGGAAGGTGTAGAATGTATCCGTTTCAAAAAGAACTAAATTATTGATTTTGTCTGATTTGTTAATTTCTTTAAAAAAATAATTGAGATAAAATAATTAATAGAAAAAATTAATACAATAGATATAATTAAACGCGCGATAACATAAACAGTATGTAGAACTCGATAACGTAAGTATAAATTATGGATTTCTTTCAGTTTTGTTTGAACTTTAGTTAACATATTACCCCTGTTTATGCATCTACTCCTAATAAAATAACTATTTAATGACAAAGTAAAAGTCATAGTTATAAAATTACAGAATATCGAAGTGAACAATCTCAAAAAAAGAGAAATTAGAAAAACTCAGAAAATCAAAAAACCTAAAAAAATGCAAAAACAAACATCGATGAAAGCAGATGAACAGCAATACTATATATTTTTGAAATTATTTCACTTCAGCGCTTTGTTCCGATATAACAATATATATCTAATCACAAGGTAGATATGTAATTTAATTATTTCCAAATTGTAAATATCCTTCAGAGAAACAAGTGCGCAGCAAAGATGTGTCGATTTTTGTAGTAATAAAATGAAAGGCAATGTTCCTATAAGCGTAATCAGGAAACAATTACGATTAGTTGCTATTATCAGTGCATTATTAAATGTTAATTTACTAAAGATATAGTGTGCCATACGTCCATTCTTATAACGGACTGTACGTTATTTAAACTATATTCATATGTCCGGTCCGTTTTTTTAATGCGTCTGTTTTTTAATAGTTCTATGTTATTTTCTTGAAAGATTTCAACTGCAATGTCAACTCTATTGTGCACATTTCCGAATCATCCCGAAGTAGCCGAATTCATGTTGCGCTTGTAATTCTACGTATGTGCATCTTCCCAATTCCGATGTCAAAACTCAAAACGCAGTTCACTTTGATTTGTGGTAAAGTTGTAAGGTATCCCATTGGTTTATTATCATTTAAGTTCATTTGACAACGTGTAGTGAATTAGCCTATTAGAAAATTTTGAACAAAAATAGTTATAAAAGAAGGGTGCTGAGAAGAGTCCGTACAGTGTACTATTTGCAATTCAGAATTTTCGATTGCACAAGGTAGTCGCCGTGACATTGCGCAACATGTAAATACTCAGAAACATAAAAAAGCTAAGTGTGCATCGACAATCAGTCAAGCTGTTACTACATTTTTTAAAATGACCGAACCAAGCAGCAACGATTTAAATTGCGCAGCCAAAGAGACCACATTTGCTTATCACACAGCGCAACATAATTTTAGTTTTAATTTGTCTACTTGCACTTCAAAGTTAATCTCTTCTTTCTATGACCCAAAGTTTTCTAGTGCAAAAACAAAGACTGAAGCAATCATAACTAATGTAATTGCTCCCCATGTATTTACTGAAGTTTCTCAAAATTTACAATCTGTAAATTTTATTACTGTCACTATAGAGACTTCAAATAGATTTAATCAAAAATTAGTTCCTATTATTGTTAGGTACTTTTTGATAACCAAGTCCATGTGAAGTTATTAGAATTTCAACCTGGCGAAACATCGGATCTTTTAACAGAATACGTTTTCAGAACCTTTGAAAAATACAATCTTACTAAAAAAGTTATTTGTTTTTGTGCAGATAACACAAAAAAATTTTGGGAAAGGAAAAATGAATGTTTACAATAAATTAACAAGTAAAGTTGGCCATGAAAATGTGTACAACATGTGGTTGATAAGATGCCAATACTTGATATTGATAGTATTGTAGTCAAAATATATAAGCATTTTTCTATATATACAGTAATGACAAATACTTTGAAAGAATTCTGTCAGTTTCAGAAATCGAATTCAAAAACGTATTAAGCCATTTTGGTACAAGATTTCTAGAAGAGAACGAATCGGTGCATCTTACTGTGTGCCACTTTGTCATTTTTGACTGTGGTTTATCTAAATACAAACCCGCAAAGTCAAAGTTTCTTCTTTCGCTTGCCGAGATTACACTGAACGACGGTTAAAGTGTAATCGTGCTCACAATTTTAATAGGAATTGTACAAAAACACTTAAATGCGTTGCTAAATGGTTAGACAGTCCGCAGGTATAAATAAGATTTTGATGTCGTAATCCGTTTTAGGCTTATCAACCTTGCATTCAATATACAAATAAATTGTTAAAGGTACGAGGTGCGGGAAAAACGAGCTAGGAGGAATAAAAAAACACAGCTAACACTAATCGGTTTCTCTTGTCTCCGGAACTACAATATTCAAATTTGGCAAAGATTTGTCAAAAATTGTAGATTTTAGTCACTTTACGTAAAGAATTTTGAATTTTATAATCTAGTATACGTAGTATCTTACGAGAAGCTAAATAAGTTTATTATTACAATTTGGAAAAAATCGAAATTACCAGGAACGATAGAGAACAAAACGGTGCATCTTACTGTGTGCCACTTTGTCATTTTTGACTGTGGTTTATCTAAATACAAACCCGCAAAGTCAAAGTTTCTTCTTTCGCTTGCCGAGATTACACTGAACGACGGTTAAAGTGTAATCGTGCTCACAATTTTCATAGGAATTATACAAAAACACTTAAATGCGTTGCTAAATGGTTAGACAGTCCGCAGGTATAAATAAGATTTTGATGTCGTAATCCGTTTTAGGCTTATCAACCTTGCATTCAATATACAAATAAATTGTTAAAAGTACGAGATGCGTAAAAAACGACCTAGTAGAGATAAGAAAACACAGTTAACACTAATCGGTTTCTCTTGTCTCCGGAACTACAATATTCAAATTTGGCAAAGATTTGTCAAAAATTGTAGATTTTAGTCACTTTACGTAAAGAATTTTGAATTTTATAATCTAGTATACGTAGTATCTTACGAGAAGCTAAATAAGTTTATTATTACAATTTGGAAAAAATCGAAATTACCAGGAACGATAGAGAACAAAACGGTGCATCTTACTGTGTGCCACTTTGTCATTTTTGACTGTGGTTTATCTAAATACAAACCCGCAAAGTCAAAGTTTCTTCTTTCGCTTGCCGAGATTACACTGAACGACGGTTAAAGTGTAATCGTGCTCACAATTTTCATAGGAATTATACAAAAACACTTAAATGCGTTGCTAAATGGTTAGACAGTCCGCAGGTATAAATAAGATTTTGATGTCGTAATCCGTTTTAGGCTTATCAACCTTGCATTCAATATACAAATAAATTGTTAAAAGTACGAGATGCGTAAAAAACGACCTAGTAGAGATAAGAAAACACAGTTAACACTAATCCGTTTCTCTTGTCTCCGGAACTACAATATTCAAATTTGGCAAAGATTTGTCAAAATTGTAGATTTTAGTCACTTTACGTAAAGAATTTTGAATTTTATAATCTAGTATACGTAGTATCTTACGAGAAGCTAAATAAGTTTATTATTACAATTTGGAAAAATCGAAATTACCAGGAACGATAGAGAACAAAACGGTGCATCTTACTGTGTGCCACTTTGTCATTTTTGACTGTGGTTTATCTAAATACAAACCCGCAAAGTCAAAGTTTCTTCTTTCGCTTGCCGAGATTACACTGAACGACGGTTAAAGTGTAATCGTGCTCACAATTTTCATAGGAATTATACAAAAACACTTAAATGCGTTGCTAAATGGTTAGACAGTCCGCAGGTATAAATAAGATTTTGATGTCGTAATCCGTTTTAGGCTTATCAACCTTGCATTCAATATACAAATAAATTGTTAAAAGTGCGAGATGCGTAAAAAACGACCTAGTAGAGATAAGAAAACACAGTTAACACTAATCGGTTTCTCTTGTCTCCGGAACTACAATATTCGAATTTGGTAAAGATTTGTCAAAAATTCTAGATTTTAGTCACTTTACGTAAAGAATTTTGAATTTTATAATCTAGTATACGTAGTATCTTACGAGAAGCTAAATAAGTTTATTATTACAATTTGGAAAAAATCGAAATTACCAGGAACGATAGAGAACAAAACGGTGCATCTTACTGTGTGCCACTTTGTCATTTTTGACTGTGGTTTATCTAAATACAAACCCGCAAAGTCAAAGTTTCTTCTTTCGCTTGCCGAGATTACACTGAACGACGGTTAAAGTGTAATCGTGCTCACAATTTTAATAGGAATTGTACAAAAACACTTAAATGCGTTGCTAAATGGTTAGACAGTCCGCAGGTATAAATAAGATTTTGATGTCGTAATCCGTTTTAGGCTTATCAACCTTGCATTCAATATACAAATAAATTGTTAAAAGTGCGAGATGCGTAAAAAACGACCTAGTAGAGATAAGAAAACACAGTTAACACTAATCGGTTTCTCTTGTCTCCGGAACTACAATATTCGAATTTGGCAAAGATTTGTCAAAAATTGTAGATTTTAGTCACTTTACGTAAAGAATTTTGAATTTTATAATCTAGTATACGTAGTATCTTACGAGAAGCTAAATAAGTTTATTATTACAATTTGGAAAAAATCGAAATTACCAGGAACGATAGAGAACAAAACGGTGCATCTTACTGTGTGCCACTTTGTCATTTTGCACTGTGGTTTATCTAAATACAAACCCGCAAAGTCAAAGTTTCTTCTTTCGCTTGCCGAGATTACACTGAACGACGGTTAAAGTGTAATCGTGCTCACAATTTTCATAGGAATTGTACAAAAACACTTAAATGCGTTGCTAAATGGTTAGACAGTCCGCAGGTATAAATAAGATTTTGATGTCGTAATCCGTTTTAGGCTTATCAACCTTGCATTCAATATACAAATAAATTGTTAAAAGTGCGAGATGCGTAAAAAACGACCTAGTAGAGATAAGAAAACACAGTTAACACTAATCGGTTTCTCTTGTCTCCGGAACTACAATATTCAAATTTGGTAAAGATTGGTAAAAAATTGTAGATTTTAGTCACTTAACCTAAAGAAAATTCAATTCAATCAATACGGTAAGGTGTCGAAACCAACAAAATTCAAAGACGGGAGGTAATATTTTATACGAAACTGAACTGGTTATACTTTTAGAGGGCTTATGATGACCATTTCGGTCAAATCATGTTGGCAATAATTAATAAATAAAATGAAAATAGGAAAAGCATAAATAAAATTATCTATAATTATTCATTTTAAACTAAATTATAGAAAATATTTTTAGGTATTTAAATAAGAAATTCGTTGCAGAAAACCTAAATTTAATCGGTTAAGAAATACTCTCAAAAAATAGTTTCAAAGATTTACATATTGTGAAATAAAGTTTAAAGCATATGTTTTTAATTGCATATCTATAAAAAATCAAATAATATTCATTTAACCAAATCTACAGTTACATGCTTTTATCTTTAAACGATGTCTTTGTCTACTTCTTAATCCACGTATTATCATTCCCAGAATACTAGTGATAAATGATAGTAGTAGTAATAACAATAACGTACAAAAAAGTTTGTTATTGCAGTGGCAACGCATTAGTTATCTTTGGCACCGCTGGTTGTCATATTAGTGAACCAGTTTGCATACAAAGAATTTTTTATTAACCTTGAAGAAATAATAATAATTTATAAGTGTTCAAAAAAAGAGTAGAATTGTTTAAGGGCTTTTACTACCTGTTAAGCTATACTGAGAAGTGTTAATAAACATTTGACACAAAACATCTGTTTCTAACAAAATTTTTAATTTTGTGTACAATAGCTCAACTGTTACCGTTATAAAGATAAAACTGTAATGAGTAATTATTAAATATGTTAATTTATAGATACGTAAAGTATTTATGATTGAAAAAATTATGGTATATTTGCAAACTTTTGCTTCTATTAACAAAACATTTGTTTAGAAATTGAGAGGTTAGTTTATTCATACACTGTTGTCTAACCGCAACTATGATCTTATATAAGTATTTGTTTCATCGCTACTAAGAGGTTATTTCGAGTAAAGTATATAACCGGTACTAAGAGGCTATATAAAATTTACCGACAGTAGGTATCTAAACTATCGGGATGAGCGGCCATATTGTAAGCGCTTAGTAACGGCGGTACAAATATATATATATATATATATATATATATATATATATATATATTTGTAGAGACGCTACTACGAGGATATTTTCATTTGTATCGCGTATAACTATGAAGCTACGCTTCAGACTACGAGGATATCCTCACAGTGTGCTGCTATTTCCTAATGAGTACGAGCTTACGATTACAGCCACATCTAGCGGCGGTTGTGTAACACCATATATGTGTGGCAGATGTCGCTGCATATAAATTTTTAATAATTAATGTAATTTGAACGGAGATTGTAGCAACCTCAAAGATTTTCAGTTCTACACGGGAAAGTTTACTAGCAATAGAATTTACGGCGCGCTAGTAGGTACATATGTATATACAAAAATCAATAAGGAAATTTGGAATAAAATATTTTTTTTAGTCTTTTCGGAAACTCACAAAAATACAAGATATTGTATATTGTATTGCTAATAAGGTAACTGCATAACTACACACAACACAAAAAATTATGCACCTAGCAAAAAAGTAATTTTAATTATCAATAGTAAAATATTTTGCCCTTATTACTTGAATTTTATAAGAAACTTTTTCTTAATTCGTTTTTCTAATAACTCGCTGTTTTGAGAAACTTTTATTTACATTAAATTACATACATGAATAATTTAAAAAACGTTTTAAGGTTACATCAATTTTGATTCTATTAATATTATTCTTTATTTCATAGTAAGGAATTTCTTAAGTAGTTATTTATCAGAAAGGAGAAAAGTCGTATCTACATTTTTCTGACTGAATGACAAACATTTGTAGTTGAAAAACACAAGTCAAGTATTTACTTCACTTTATACCCACATATCACTTAATGCAGTTTTACAAAAAAAATACCCTGCTATATGAAAATCACTTTTGCTCAAAAAAAAAAATGCAAATATGACCTTATTGATTTGCACGCTAGTCGTTGTCTTTTATATTCTTCGTAATTTATGGTTGTTTTACTTCCTATATTTTTCTTATTTGCTATTCTTAATTTGCGCTTCTTTTTTAATTCTTGACTCATCGTTTTGTTTTTTTTTTGTTTTTCTTGGTAAGGCGATATAAATAGCAATATCTTTTAGTTTATTTATAATATGTCGTCATGTAAATAAATAAAAACGTTAATCGTAAGTTGAGGGCCACAACTTAAAAATTATGAAAAAAGTACAATTAATCGAGTGCACGCCATCAAGCCGCGTGGTTTTGATGACGGTAAAGAAACCTTGCTCGGAGGATTCCTTGTAAAGCGATAACGATTGCAAATGCTTAAATCATGCTGTGTCCACGTGTTTTATATTCGAATTTACTTATGCATTTTATAATCATAATATTCATCATTTTTATTAAAATTTAAAATGAACATAGTCAAATCTCGATAACTCGAATCTCAAGATGCACCAAAACAAACTTATCGAAAATTCGAATTTTTCATGCCAATAAATATGTAAGACGTAGACAAGAACCGCAAATTTTGTAACAATTTAAAAGTGCATTTTTGTAGTGTGAGATTATTTTATTATATATGTAAAAGTTATCTTCTCTAGTTGTAACGAAGTTGATTCGGAGAACAATTTGACGGCCGTATGCATACCATTATAGTACCTACGTGCTGATTGTATAAACAATTTGATTATTCATAATTTTATTACCTCTGCTCTTTTAAAGGAAAAAGTAAAAAAATTAAATTAAACATATTTTTGTGTACTTACAATCATATGAACGTATTTATTGTATATAAAGACAAATTAATAATCAATAATTTTTTGTAATTCGCAATACAAATACTTTTCATGTAAAATAAGAAATCATGTTTAAGTTTATATCTTTTTAAATAAAATTGTTGGAATATTAAAAAGCAAGATGTCTTAAAATGATCAAAAATATTTTTATTTCGACATTGCCAATTCATCGCATAGTGTTAGCTGTTTATCTTAAGTTTATTACTGCTTATCTTGTGTCATAAACATAATCTGACTAGAAAGAAATGATAGCAAATTACCAAGTGTTAAACAGAGATATGCAAACTAAATGAAAATAAATTTACAGAAGTACTTAGTTATGATTTCTTTTGACGAAAATAATTTAGGATGAAGGTGAAACCGCCTATAAAATTGCATATTGCCGTACCGTACTTTTTGAAATCACTTGCAGATAAGCTTATATATACACTGTATTTCAATATTTGAATCCAATTTTGAGAAACTAATCACTCGAAAAGTAATTCTCGTTTTGATTAAATTTTTGCGTCAAAAGTTTTTATATTAAATCTTGTTTCACCAAAAAAATTGGGACCTTTAACAAGGGGAGCTCAGGTGATATTACTTTTGCTCGTTGTCTTTTATATTCTATGTAATTTACGTTTCTTTTATTTCTTATATAATTTTTTCATTTCTACTACAGTAAAACCTGTGTAAATTGACCACCTTGGGGACCATCACACAATGGTCACTTTAAGCAGGTGGTCATTTTACAAGGAATAATGTTTTAGACACTAAAATTTAGAAATCAACACTTTCTTACTTTGTATTATTATCAATCTGAAGAAATGTATAGAACAAGTAGAATAAAACAAAATAATTATATAGATACGTATGTATTATCCAACAAAAACACATCAATATTTAAGAATAATTAAGTACATATAAACAATTAGTGTTTAAAAAATCCAACAAGGTAGTTTGCTTAAGGTTATTTTGTTTAGCACAAATTCGTTCGTTAACTTTATTTTTAACAGTATATAAGTGCGTCAATATTTCAGGACAGTTCTGAACAGCGAAGTTGGTTAACTGATTTAACATACTGGAGGCAGTTTCAAAGGTTATTTCATTTTCAGTGGTAACTACAGCGGATGGACTGTTATCAGTATCGCCATCACTATTACTAAGTTCATGGTCTTGCAACTTATTTTTGATTGGTCTTCCAAAACCATTTTAAAAACCTCTTCAGCATTGAATTCTTGAAATACAGAAGAATTTTTATCGCATTCTAAAAAAGTATCCATATCAAAGTTGTTAAATTGTGGTAGAAACGGTTCTTCAGATGAAGTAACTTCAGCAGGCTCGCTTTCTAATTCTTCAAATGCAAAACCTGCTTTTTTGAAACATTTCACAATTGTTTCTTCTTTCACTTGTTGCCACGCTTCTGCCACCCACATAACCGCATCCAGAACGTTAACTTTGACTGCAATTTCCGTAACGGATTTCAAATCTCCTGACTCACATTTAGCGATCACTTCAGAAAGCAATAATTTTCTGTAAAACGCTTTAAAATTTTTAATTATTCCCTGGTCTAATGGTTGAAGCAAAGCAGTTGTATTTGGTGGTAAAAACTTCAGAGTTACGTTACTTAAATTTAAAAGTTGTGGATGTGCTGGACAATTATCCACAATCATCAGTATGTTTCTCTTTTGTTTCCTCATATTAATATTGACTTGTTGTAACCAGTCGCAGAATAATTCAGATGTCATACACGATTTCTTGTTAGATCGCCATGATACGGGAAGCTTGTCAATTTTTATATTCTTAAAACATCTTGGCTTCATCGTTTTGCCAATTACTAATGGTTTTAATTTTTCACCTGTCATACTTGAGGACAACATAACGGTTAAACGTTCTTTTGACATTTTCCCACTCTTGCAGGGATCTCCTTTTATTGTCAAACTGCGATCTGGCATGGCTTTGTAAAATAATCCACACTCGTCAGCATTGAAAATGTCTTTTGGTTTAAATTTTTTAGTAAATTCTATAAATCGTGTGCGAAAATCGGTAACTATCGTAGGGTCGATTTCGTTTGAGTCTCCACTTAAACTTTTTTGAGAAATGTTGTTTCGTTTTTTAAATGAATCTAGCCATCCCGACGACGCTTTAAAATTTACCAATTGCTCTTCTTAAGCAAATTTTAAAGCAACCTCTTGTAACATCGGACCAGAAATTCGTGCGTTTACACTACGCATTTTTAAAAACCAACTTAACGTTAATCGGTTTATGACTTCAAATTCTGTTAATCGTCGTTTTCTAAAGGATTCTAAAGCATCTTGCTCATATCGTTGTTGGTATTCTGCCTTTCTTTTCTTAATGTTATTTACAGTTGTTTTGCTAATACCAAAATGTTCTGCAGTTTTCCTTTCACTGTGGTTTTGTAAAAACTCTAACACTTTTTGTTTTTCTTGTAAGTTCAATTCTCTGTACACTTTTTACTCGCCATTTAAACTGCACTAATAATATCGCCAAAAATGACATAAAACTTTTGCAAAATTAGGATATTTAGTAATCAGTAATGAATTACTCAGAAATAAGAACAAAAGAGAGATTTTAATTTATACCAAACAGTGGTCATAAAGCTAAAGATATTGAGAACGCTGTTTGAAATGCTTTTTAAAGAAATGATCTTGACATAAAGAACTGTCGTGGTCAATCTTATGACCATGCTAGCAATATGTCAGGTGCATATGCAGGACTTTAGACATGAATTAAAACAATTAATTCTTAGATTACGTTCCGTGCGCTGCATATTTCTTAAATTTACTAAAAACTTGTGTAGCTGAATCGGTATCTGACGCAGCTAATTTTTTGCTACCTTGCAAAACTATATAATTTTTTCACTATATCTACACATCGTTGGGAGATAGTGATGTAACGTACAAGTCTAAAGGTTATGGGTTTTACTCAAATTGTTGGCCTGCTTAAAATGATGCATTTTATGCTTTAGAAAAAGAGTGGGCTTTATTCCATAAAATACAGGAAAAAACCGAACACATGATCTAAAGCTGCTGGACTGCAAAAAACATTTAGAAACAGCAATTTTGGTCATTGTTTGAAAAGTAATTTTAGATCGTTTCAATGCTGCTAGTAAGAAACTTTAGAAACTCCCAGTTGATTGATAATGAATGATGAAATGAAAGAGAATCTTTTTCTGGACCGCATTTTGGAATTATTAAGTTCGTACGATTTATAAATCTGCAAAGAAATGTCAAATTGATACAGCACTAGCTGTTAAACTAAAAAGTTTTGTGAAAAAGAAACAAGTTTAATTATCTCTACGGGTTTAGTTTAAATAACGATAGTTTTGACTCGAAATTATTCTGACACATTAAGATTTGGAAATTATGTACTTATGGTTGACACTTTGGTCACTGTTCCAGAGGTGGCAAGTACATGGTTGCATTAAAGTCAATGCACCCATAGTAGTTACCTAAATGAGTAGACTCAAATTTATATAACATTATATCAGAAGAATCAATTAGTTTAAGTCATCCCTGTGTGTTTACTAGAGACGGATTGAGAAGATTCGCTTGCTTGCGTCAAGTAAATAGAGGTAGATACGTCAGACACATTGTCCATTCATATAAGAACTAATTCGCTCGACGGCCCTTTCTAGTAGAAAAAGAAAGTACGTTCGTTTATGTAACGAAAATTCAAATGGATTGTGTATGACACGCAAAACTACTTCTGAAATTAAAAGTCTACGTTAGCTTACTTCACAGATTAAAAAAAAGGATTCGATTAATTGTGCAAAAATGGTTCCGACAACTGGTCTAAAGTTCACAATTGCATCAGTGCAGTTACTAGCGGTAGTAAAGAAAGGTACAAATGTTTTTGCAAGTTTAAATACAAAAAAAAACTAAAGAAACTCAAGAAACACGTAAAGCTCTACCGTGCATAATTTCTTTACTTGGCAATTTGTGACCATGAAGAAGAAGATTCCAAGGTTTTTAAACCTTCAAGCAAATGGTAATCCAGCACTCAAAAAATAGACGAAAAACAAAAAGGTTTTTAAATGACTTTCAAAGGAAGTAGCCAATGAAGTTTGGACATGACATTTTTTGTTCTAAATGAAATTTTGTAGAAATGCAGCCCCAATCCTTTTTTTTTCAATAATAAATGAAACCACAGATTGTAGTAATTCTAAGCAGATTTCATTCAGCATTCTAATAACTGCAGTGGCTCCAGAGTGGAAAGAATATTTTCTCAGTTTCTATAATACATCTTCGACCGCCGCAGTACTCTTTAGAAACTTGTACAAAATTGCTTAATATCAGAGAGTTGATTACATAAAAGAGAAAATCTCCTGAATGTTTGGTTTGCTTTGAAAAATTCCAAAAACACAGAGTAGTGAATGAATTTGATACCCCAGTTCACCCAAAAGGATTAACACCGTTTTGCCCAACAAGGTGGTGTGTTTGCATAAAGTCTTTCAAATTCTTCAAGGATAACTATAAAGTGTTGCTTCCATTTATTTCAACTGATAAAAAAATGAACATCATACATTTAACGTGCGTTATTGACAACAAACTGTTACCTTTATTGATAATTATGGATAAATACATAAATAACTGTTTTGGCACTTACTGACAAATCCAAAACCTGCCGACTCTACACTGTTCTGTCAAAAAAAACAGTATACATTCATTTAAATGTCTGTAGTACATATGTACATGTTAACAGTTACTTCAGAACCAGTAAGGTAAAAGTTAATCTAGGTATATCTGGAAGGTGTAAAATGTATCCGTTTCAAAAAGAACTAAATTATTGATTTTGTCTGATTTGTTAATTTCTTTAGAAAAATAATTGAGATAAAATAATTAATAGAAAAAATTAATACAATAGATCAAATTAAACGCGCGATAACATAAACAGTATGTAGAACTCGATAACGTAAGTATAAATTATGGATTTCTTTCAGTTTTGTTTGAACTTTAATTAACATATTACCCCTGTTTATGCATCTACTCCTAATAAAATAACTATTTAATGACAAAGTAAAAGTCATAGTTATAAAATTACAGAATATCGAAGTGAACAATCTCAAAAAAAGAGAAATTAGAAAAACTCAGAAAATCAAAAAACCTAAAAAATTGCAAAAACAAACATCGATGAAAGCAGATGAACAGCAATACTATATATTTTTGAAATTATTTCACTTCAGCGCTTTGTTCCGATATAACAATATATATCTAATCACAAAGGTAGATATGTAATTTAATTATTTCCAAATTGTAAATATCCTTCAGAGAAACAAGTGCGCAGCAAAGATGTGTCGATTTTTGTAGTGATAAAATGAAAGGCAATGTTCTATAAGCGTAATCAGGAAACAATTACGATTAGTTGCTATTATCAGTGCATTATTAAATGTTAATTTACTAAAGATGTAGTGTGCCATACGTCCATTCTTATAACGGACTGTACGTTATTTAAACTATATTCATATGTCCGGTCCGTTTTTAATGCGTCTGTTTTTTAATAGTTCTATGTTATTTTCTTGAAAGATTTCAACTGCAATGTCAACTCTATTGTGCACATTTCCGAATCATCCCGAAGTAGCCGAATTCATGTTGCGCTTGTAATTCTGCGTATGTGCATCTTCCCAATTCCGATGTCAAAACTCAAAACGCAGTTCACTTTGATTTGTGGTAAGGTTGTAAGGTATCCCATTGGTTTATTATCATTTAAGTTCATTTGACAACGTGTAGTGAATTAGCCTATTAGAAAATTTTGAACAAAAATAGTTATAAAAAAAGGGTGCTGAGAAGAGTCCGTACAGTGTACTATTTGCAATTCAGAATTTTCGATTGCACAAGGTAGTCGCCGTGACATTGCGCAACATGTAAATACTCAGAAACATAAAAAAGCTAAGTGTGCATCGACAATCAGTCAAGCTGTTACTACATTTTTTAAAATGACCGAACCAAGCAGCAACGATTTGAATTGCGCAGCCAAAGAGACCACATTTGCTTATCACACAGCGCAACATAATTTTAGTTTTAATTTGTCTACTTGCACTTCAAAGTTAATCTCTTCTTTCTATGACCCAAAGTTTTCTAGTGCAAAAACAAAGACTGAAGCAATCATAACTAATGTAATTGCTCCCCATGTATTTACTGAAGTTTCTCAAAATTTACAATCTGTAAATTTTATTACTGTCACTATAGAGGCTTCAAATAGATTTAATCAAAAATTAGTTCCTATTATTGTTAGGTACTTTTTGATAACCAAGTCCATGTGAAGTTATTAGAATTTCAACCTGGCGAAACATCGGATCTTTTAACAGAATACGTTTTCAGAACCTTTGAAAAATACAATCTTACTAAAAGTTATTTGTTTTGTGCAGATAACACAAAAAATTTTGGGGGTGTAAAACGCAAAGGAAAAATGAATGTTTACAATAAATTAACAAGTAAAGTTGGCCATGAAAATGTGTACAACATGTGGTTGATAAGATGCCAATACTTGATATTGATAGTATTGTAGTCAAAACATATAAGCATTTTTCTATATATACAGTAATGACAAATACTTTGAAAGAATTCTGTCAGTTTCCAGAAATCGAATTCAAAAACGTATTAAGCCATTTTGGTACAAGATTTTTTAGAAGAGAACAAAACGGTGCATCTTACTGTGTGCAACTTTGTCATTTTTGACTGTGGTTTATCTAAATACAAACCCGCAAAGTCAAAGTTTTTTCTTTCGCTTGCCGAGATTACACTGAACGACGGTTAAAGTGTAATCGTGCTCACAATTTTAATAGGAATTGTACAAAAACACTCAAATGCGTTGCTAAATGGTTAGACAGTCCGCAGGTATAAATAAGATTTTGATGTCGTAATCCGTTTTAGGCTTATCAACCTTGCATTCAATATACAAATAAATTGTCAAAAGTGCGAGATGCGTAAAAAACGACCTAGTAGAGATAAGAAAACACAGTTAACACTAATCGGTTTCTCTTGTCTCCGGAACTACAATATTCAAATTTGGTAAAGATTTGTCAAAAATTGTAGATTTTAGTCACTTTACGTCAAGAATTTTGAATTTTATAATCTAGTATACGTAGTATCTTACGAGAAGCTAAATAAGTTTATTATTACAATTTGGAAAAAATCGAAATTACCAGGAACGATAGAGAACAAAACGGTGCAGCTTACTGTGGGCCACTTTGTCATTTTGACTGTGGTTTATCTAAATACAAACCCGCAAAGTCAAAGTTTCTTCTTTCGCTTGCCGAGATTACACTGAACGACGGTTAAAGTGTAATCGTGCTCACAATTTTAATAGGAATTGTACAAAAACACTCAAATGCGTTGCTAAATGGTTAGACAGTCCGCAGGTATAAATAAGATTTTGATGTCGTAATCCGTTTTAGGCTTATCAACCTTGCATTCAATATACAAATAAATTGTCAAAAGTGCGAGATGCGTAAAAACGACCTAGTAGAGATAAGAAAACACAGTTAACACTAATCGGTTTCTCTTGTCTCCCGGAACTACAATATTCAAATTTGGTAAAGATTGGTAAAATTGTAGATTTTAGTCACTTAACCTAAAGAAAATTCAATTCAATCAATACGGTAAGGTGTCGAAACCAACAAAATTCAAAGACGGGAGGTAATATTTTATACGAAACTGAACTGGTTATACTTTTAGAGGGCTTATGATGACCATTTCGGTCAATTCATGTTGGCAATAATTAATAAATAAAATGAAAATAGGAAAAGCATAAATAAAATTATCTATAATTATTCATTTTTAAACTAAATTATAGAAAATATTTTTAGGTATTTAAATAAGAAATTCGTTGCAGAAAACCTAAATTTAATCGGTTAAGAAATACTCTCAAAAAATAGTTTCAAAGATTTACATATTGTGAAATAAAGTTTAAAGCATCTGTTTTTAATTGCATATCTATAAAAAAATCAAATAATATTCATTTAACCAAATCTACAGTTACATGCTTTTATCTTTAAACGATGTCTTTGTCTACTTCTTAATCCACGTATTATCATTCCCAGAATACTAGTGATAAATGATAGTAGTAGTAATAACAATAACGTACAAAAAGTTTGTTATTGCAGTGGCAACGCATTAGTTATCTTTGGCACCGCTGGTTGTCATATTAGTGAACCAGTTTGCATACAAAGAATTTTTTATTAACCTTGAAGAAATAATAATAATTTATAAGTGTTCAAAAAAAGAGTAGAATTGTTTAAGGGCTTTTACTACCTGTTAAGTTATACTGAGAAGTGTTAATAAACATTTGACACAAAACATCTGTTTCTAACAAAGTTTTTAATTTTGTGTACAATAGCTCAACTGTTTGCCCATTTAAAGTAAAAGGAAAAGTAAAATATTATCATGGATAAAAAACTGATTCTTAGTTACCGTTATAAAGATAAAACTGTAATGAGTAATTATTAAATATGTTAATTTATAGATACGTAAAGTATTTATGATTGAAAAAATTATGGTATATTTGCAAACTTTTGCTTCTATTAACAAAACATTTGTTTAGAAATTGAGAGGTTAGTTTATTCATACACTGTTGTCTAACCGCAACTATGATCTTATATAAGTATTTGTTTCATCGCTACTAAGAGGTTATTTCGAGTAAGGTATATAACCGGTACTAAGAAGCTATATAAAATTTACCGACAGTAGGTATCTAAACTATCGGGATGAACGGCCATATTGTAAGCGCTTAGTAACGGCGGTACAAATATATATATATATATATATATATATATATATATATATATATATATAGTAAGGTTTATCAAACTTACGTAATAGAAAATATAAATATTTTAGTATATAATATACTTTTTTATCGTTTAAATATGAAATTAATTATTCGAAAATATAAAATACTATAAAATAATTTGTTATAATTTTAAAGCATACTAACAGTGTTTCTAATATATGTTTATAACTCAAACTAAAAATTAAAAAAAAAATTATTTTATAAGTAGGCAGTCTGATTTCTTTTTATTTTTTTATCACATCGCAGTTAATTAATATTAGTTACAATTAACATAAACAACAAAGAAATCAGTTGTACTCCGTCTGAAATAATAGAATTTTTGATAGAAACACTGCTACCAACAAAAAGCCGACCAAGTTATGATAAACAGTATAAACTACATATTCAATGATTGGTGCAAACAAAAAAAATTGTTGATGTTACAGAGAATGTAATGTTAGTATATTTTAAAAATCATGTTTGAGCATATACGTTGCTGCAAGAATTACTCAAGCAAAAGTCTCAGAATTAGTTGAAATTAACCAGTTTATCGATAGTTCTGATGATGTACATTCTCTTGCTTTAAAGGCATCTAGGTGTATTCCAATTTATTTAGCAAAATCTACAGTACCTTTGTAACAATAAAGTTAATTATTTCTTATATTTCTATTTAGGTTATTCTTTTGATGACTTACATTGGTGCTTGCCGTTGTGACAAGTTAATAAAAATCTCAATAAATGATATTCAATATCAAAAAAAAATAATCATCGTAACCCTTTCTCACACTAAAACAAATGCGAATAGAGTTCTTGTAATTTTTGAATTAAAAAGATTTAGTTAGAAAATACAGCAACTGTTATCTTAGTCCCAACGATACGTTTCGTTTTAACATATTGTAATGGACTGTGTATTTAGTCCGACAGATGTAAATACGATTAACAAAACGCAAAAAAATTTTTTTTTTGAAATTAGAGTACCCTGAGCTGTAAACTTGATATTGTCTCAGACGTTCTAGTGCAACCCAGTTGGCTAACCAAGGAAGTGACTTGAAATTGTACAGTCGATTGCAACTGCCAGGAATAACGTTTATTTGTTTTTTTACATTTTATTAATATTACCTACTGTTATAATGTTTGTCCTTTGTCATTTTACTTGAGTTTTACTAGTCACTGCTCAGTACTTAAAATTTCAATTCATATAACCTTTTTATTGTTTTCGACTATAGCTTAAATGATGGAAATACCTGACACTTGACAGTGAGCATATATTGCCAACGGTACAAATTGTATCTCAAACTCTATTCGTATTCATAGATGTCGCTGTATTATATATTATTTAACACAAAAATGTTAATGTAATTTTTATACCAATTGGATTGGAATTAGAATTGCAATTGGATTAAAAACATTTTTTTTATTTATTTGTGTAGCTTAACGTAAGTACAGTTTACTTACATCTTACGTACCCTACAAAAATGTAAGGTAATCTTTAAGCGTGTGTACATTAGACAAAGAAAACTATATACATATAAACATAACATATTGTATTCTTCATTCAATAAAGAATAGAAAGAAAGTAATATAATATACCTAATTATGTAAACCAACTAAAATAATGAAACAAAAATATTTCTACCCAAGACAACTGCAAATAACTCATCTGTCAAGACATACATCTAAAAAGAAATTTTTTAATATTTAAAAAAAGATATTTTCTTTTATTTAGTTTTAGCTAGCTTTACAGTTTATAGTTTTGCAAACACGAACAGTAATAAACAAAAAAAATAAGGTTATTAAATTGCAAAACTCTCTTTTTTGAAAAACAAATGGTTACGTTATTTATGATTAATATATTCAAACAAAAAGTGTTTTATATTTCTTATGGTAGATGATTATGACTTAAATTTCAACTTGACACAAAAAATATATACATATAAACTGTATTTATATTTTATTAAAATAGCTATCGAGTTAAATTTAATTTACTTTTTACGTCAACGTGTCGGAAAATCATTTTCCGTTTTGCTTACCTATTGCTATAGAGAAGAAAGCGGTCAAACTTTACGCGCAATTACTAAATAGATAAAGAATTCTTATTAGAATTTCAAAAACTTCCGTCAAAATGTTAGAAGCTAAATAAAAATTAGGTTATATTTAGATTATAATAATGTTATTTATTCAGTAGAAATGTTTAACACCAATTTAAAATCTATTATTAAAAAAGTTATATTAATTATATTAAAAAAAATTAATTACAAGTTAGTGAAGCAGATGCATAGCTAACTGATGAATCATCTATGTGAACGCATTTGCTTGATTGTACATATTTTAAAAACCTTAAATCAAAATGCTTATTTTCGTCTTTTTGCTTAACATCTTGTATTGCCTGAAAAAAACGTCCTGTTATATTAAATTTTAAAAATAATTTTATAACTCACTTCTAGTAAAATTGCAATGGGAAATTTTCCACATATTGTATTTCCAAAGGTTTTTATATAATTTATAAACTCTAGAGAATTTAACTTTTCAATTATTACCATACCCTAAAAACAATACAAAATAATTATTAGATACAATATTTAAAAAAAATTTAAATATATTAACTGCTTTGTCTAAAGCCTCAATAGATTTGTATATTTCTCCATAATTATTGTCGTAGTAAGTATATTGAAATCTGGTTCCCCAATGACAAAAATCTGAAGATACAACAAATAAATTGGCAACATTAATTAAATAAGTGGCAAATATATTTCCGTAAATTTTCGTTTCTGTAGCATTTAATCCTCCAACTAACACTGGTACAATTGTAAAATTATTCTTGTTTCTAGAACTATAGTAAAGAAATTTGATATAAACTATAAAATAAGTTAATATTAGTATTACAATAAACTCATAAAAGTATGATAATTATAATAGTTATTGTAAAATTGTTGTACACAAACTAAAGCAATAAAACAGATAAAGGATTGTAGCAAACAACTATTTACGTAATTTATGTATTGTTATAATCTACTTAAAAGGAACATTAATTCATGTCAGGCATTAATTGCAGTACGTAAACTGAACCACATATATAGTATTTACCATACGCACAATATAATATTGTGTATAATACTGTTTGCATATATTTTTTTATTAGTCTTAATATTGGTTATATAAATGCAAAAAAAGATACTGGATTTTTACATAAATTAACCTTATGTAATATACCTTACACAAAATTTTTTTAATAAATCTTTACTTCAACAAAAAATGAAATAAACTGCAGTAAATAAAATAAAACCAAATTAAATGTTGAAAGGCCATAAGTAAACTCTTTTTGTACGTTGTCAATAACTTTAGGTGTTATTAATCCGATTTTTGCTCGAATTATGTACATTAAATTTTTGATATTTTTAAATTTGTGTACACCAACACTTTTTTTTAAAATAACCTCATACAGAGTAGCTCAGTGGTGTCAAATATTGTGGTCTGGCAAGCATTCATTTTTGTTTTTTCTTATCCAACAATTAAAAAACATTCATTGAAATAAGCGCGTACCGCCGCCGCATAATGTAGAGGTGCACCGTCTTGTTAAAAATACAATTGATTACTTAAAAAGTTTGTTTTTCAGTGTAGATTACATTTTAAATAAACGAAAAATATATGTTTCTAGTTAATCTTTAAAAAACTATGGATCTAAAACTCTGTTACCAATCATGCTATACACACACAGATAAATGGTCGCATTGTCCTGATTTACTTAAATCCCTGACATGTCCATGTTCTCTAAATTTCTTCTTTATTTTACTACAGTTTATGTATATCTTAGTGCATTTTAATAGATAACTGGGCTGTTTTTTGCAGTGTGCGCGCCCTATCACCAACACCAACAATACACAATATTTTGACCTTAGTGATCTTATCACTAACTGTACACATAGAAATCCAGCAACTACTATTTTGTTTAGAAACAAATTCAATTGTTTTACGAAATCACGGAATTTATGATTGTCAAGCATTGTCAAGCTGTAAATAGAGGTTATTTTTAACATTTAATTTAATTTTGTGTTAATAATTCCAGTTTATTCCATTTTTTGTCAAGTATAAAATTTCTCAGAAAAAAATTATTTGTCTAAGATTAAAACATTTTCAGGCTTTGAACCGTGCCATTGTTGTAACCGAAGTTATACGCATTTTCGAACATGATCAAGAAAAAGCATATTTCTAAGTCTGCGGTTGCTGAACATCTTACTACAGGTCACAATATAGATTTTGATAACGTTTTGGTGATTGCAATAACTGCATTCTTCTTCAATAGGAAAATCCGAAAGAGCATAGAAACCATGAATCACCCCAATAACTTTAGTTCTTTGTCATAATTCTTTTATCCAAAACACGCCTCTTTTTGATCGTAACCCAATCAGAGCAGAGCTTAACCAGCTGTGACAATACTTCTTAAGTCACTTTTATGGAGCTTAGAATCTGGTATGGTTCACAAGTTGATTACGTAACTATGTAGTGGTTCTCTGTTAGATTGTCGTTTGTTTTTGCAAATTTATCGTTTTCTTTCTTACCTATTTAGAGCTTGGTTCACAAGTTAATTACCAAACTTTGAGAGGTTTTTGGTTAGATTTCGGTTGCTTGTTTGAGTTCTTCAATTTCTCTCACGCCCTGATAAAGCTCCTTACAAAAGTGGGCGAAACGTTGGCAACTTCGGCTACAACAATTACACGATCCAAATCCGAAAGACGTTTTTATCCTAGTATAGACTCCGGCCGTGGAAGCCTTCGCTATTATAACATCTATCTAGCTTACAATTTACATAAATATGTGTAAAAATTTACAATCTTTAAGATATCATAATAAAAAACAGTGGTCAACATTTAAAAAATAGTTACGCCATATCTTTTAAATGCATGTAAAAAATTCAAAGACGACATTTTGTTATAATCGATGAACGTGTGTTGTTTGCGTTTATAATGAAAGTAAAACGACGCGCATTTACTAATATTTTAGCACATTTTACTTTTCGATACTATTTTTTATTTTGCTAGTGTTGGTATTAGTCGCTGTATAATTGCTTGCTAATTAAACATAACTTCGCATTTTTTGTTGAACTACGTCGAACTCTAACAAACACGTAATGCTTTGAATATGTTTAGAAGTTGAGTTTATTTAGACTTTTCTTGTAGAACTGTATAATTATCTCGGTAGTTATTATCCAATACATGTAAGTATTGTGTCGTGTACTTTTATCTTTAAAAAAAAACAAGCTTTAAGATGAAGAAATAATTTTTTATGTTCACTTTTGGAAGAACAGCTATAAAAATAACTGTTATTAATAAACTATCCTGGGCATTGATTGTAATACTAAGCAGGTTTTTTGTAGAAATGAATGTTTTCTCTAGGTTTTGACTACGCGTTACATAAACAATCAATTGTTCCAGCGTGTTATTACGACATCGAGTAGAATTACTTGGCTGACAAAAGGTGTTTGGACTACTTCAATTCTCTTTTTCATCGAGGTGTCAATATAACCTTTAACAAAAGTCAATGACTTTTATTTTTCATGTCGCTTTGTTGTTAATAAATCGTTACTTTTGTTGGCTAAATGAGAAACACTAGAGCGTCGCAAGCAGTGTCTGGTAAACTGTTCTGGATTGGAAAGATTAAGGAATGCAGCTATTTGTTTAGGTATTTTATCAATCATATTATTACCAACTGAACAATTTACACAGTAACAGTTCCAATAGGTAAGAAAAGATTGCTTGCTACTAATGTTCTTTGGACGCAACTTGACATAATTTTTTTTTATTAAATTAAGCTATTCTAGGTATATTATTGCAAATGATGTTACAACTTTGTTTTTTAGTTTAGTAACCTTTACCAATATTACATCCTTCGTAAATTTTACATCATTGATTGTCAAATTAGTCAACTCTCCACGCCTTCATGCTCCATTGTATCCAATGCTCAATATGACCTCAAGTAGAGAGGATTCCAAAGAATAATAAAAAGCTTCGATTTACATATGTTCAGAAATTAAAGTTATTTTTATTCCTCGGAACGTATGATCATATGCAGTTGTGATGAAACGTTCTATAACTTCCAGCTCTAATATCTTTGACTTTTTCTCTATATAACCTTCCGATGTTCTTTTTAAGAAAGCTCGTAATTTAGTATAAAGTGAGATATCCACGTTGTTGTAAATGCTTAAGCACGATCTTAGTTTAGTGTAGGTTGGCCATAACGTATAAGATTTTTTCTGCTTGCTCTCACTTTCAAAATATGCTAATAAAATATTTTTTTGATATGTTATTAACTTTGTTTTAAGTACACCAATTCTAAAATCGCTCAATTTCCTTGTAATATATCTTAATTCAAGATAGTACAACTAATGTTTTCATCAATCTGTTTTGATAGATTTTAATTTAAACTGAATTGAACACAAAAACTTTCAAATTGAAGTTTTGAATGTGTTATCTACAATTATATAGTGTATTCAAAAATCACTAAAATGAAAATGCTTTTTTTAAATTACTATTAAAAAACTCCTAGCTATGCGGATAGTTTTTTAGAGTTGGTAGCCTGCAAAAAGTCGTTCCTTATAAATCTCGTTTTTTAATATACTATTAAAAATTTAATTTTTTACAAGCCCTGTTAAAAGTAAACTTTTTTACACGGCTCACTTGCCTAAAAAACGTTGTTGTTAAGAAATGTTGTGAATAGAACAATGTTTTTTTAGATGTTAAAAGTAAACAGCTGGTACAGGATGATAAATTCCGTCTTTTGAAAAGTATATAATATAATAATAAAATTTCGATCAGTGACACTCTTGTTGTTTATAAATATTTATTTTATAATTTGTACAATTAGTAATTTTTTTTCTTGCGTGGAACCAATTTGCGATTGAGTAAATGCAATATAATCATTAGAATTTTATAAGTACTCGTTGCACTTGCATTAGAAAAAAGTAACCGTTCCGACATAATTTTAAAAGCATTGTCTTTTTTCTAGCGTTTTTTTAATGTACCCTCGGCTACAACTAAACTTTTTCGACTCCCGCTCCTCCCATTTATATTTATTGTAAATATAATTGCATCAGAAACTACCTATAAACTTATTGATGACTTTAGATCGTAATGTCCGATATATAGAGGACTCTCTAGCAATTGCAGAAATTTAGCAACTGCTGCAGGCATCCTCCGAACTCCTAATGCAGACAGTTTGACTCGTACATTTGTTAACATTATATCTTATGTAAATTGTTGATGTTTAGTAGTTGATATTTTCAATTCGTAATATTTACGATAAATACTGACTGCCAATGAAGGAATTTTCTTGTTAAGTTAGTTTTATATACCTAGCATTGTTATCATTAATGTATTTCTTAAATCCTGGATGTTATATAACGTTATTTAAAGAAATTCTTTTCTGCAGAAAGTGCCGAACACCCCTATTATTGGAGTTATCTTTGGCATTGAACATTTTTTGTGCTTTGATTAAAAATTCATTAATGTTACCACCTTCCAAAATTTTTGATTTCTTTGGTTCATATCCTTCTTTTTTTGTTAAAAAAAGATAATTCATTTGTAATATTTGTTTTTGCTAATATTTTGTTTAATTTTGATATTCAGTATGGCAAAATAACCCCAGGAGTTGAAGATGTCTAAATCTTTAATTGATCTTCGAAATAATCCAAAAGTATATTTTTGTTATACCTTCTTTCTACAACCTTAAACTTACACACATTGCAGTGACTGAATGCTATATCATACTATTTAGATTTTCTAAGCAACAAATTTGTAGTTAGTCTGTTTGCACCTTGTTTCTCTGTTGGAAGTGTATCAATCTTATTTGGGTTCAAATTCTTAACGCAAATGACAATAACTGCTGGTTACTTAAGAAATAGTAACTAATTATTCAAATTCGTGTAATCATTTTCCGCTTATTGAATAACTTGTTTAGGTATTAAAGTTTATAACACAAGACAATAAGTGCAAACCAAATAATCCTTCTCTGTTAACGAATTAAAAAAAAGTTATCTTTGTTATTTATTCTTCATCTGATTATTGTTATTTATTCATTTATCGTTAATACTCAACTAATTACAAGAACTTATTTAAAGTTCTAATATAATAATGATTACGAATAACAACAAAGCTTTGATAATAATGTATCGTATTGTAAAGAAACTAAAAATTAAGTAAAAATTTCTTAAACGCGTAATAATATTGTAATATTTTATATAATCTTCTAACGTAAATATATGCATCTACAAAGGAAAATGCTTTATGATTCTATGCAAATGCATAACTATCGGAAACTTAGTTCTAACAGTTACTTTCATATTACCATGTTTCTTTACATGTTTACTATAGCATTTAAATTTAAATATTTAATGAAGTAACTGTTGTTATTCTGCTTAGTTTTAAATTAATCTATGCCGCGTCGTGTTAGATAAAATCTGCAATTTCGTTTTCTTTGGGTTTAATGGTTTTCCAATTGAATTTATTTGTTACATTAAAAATAAAAATAAATAAACTAATTTGTATAATAAAAAAAATAGAAAATATATTTTAAGATTTTGTAATTCAAATTGCCTCTAAGAATGTTCATATGTTTGTGCTTGTATTTACATAGTTGTTATTGTAGAAGGCATTACTATTAGTGGTTCACTTACCTTTCCATAATTTTTGCTATGTAGGGCAAATGCATTTCTATACTATGTTCCTTTTTGTCTACATCAACATCCATGTACTCAAATTTTCCAGTATCTAATAATTCTTCGTTTGCTTAAAACATTTTTATTTTGTGGCTGTGTAGTTACTCATGTTTATGTACACTTACTTTTTTTGTCTATTGTAAGATTATATAAAGGCGTTTCATATTGTGACAAGCTTGTTAACGCACAACCCTTAATGCTTACATGATGTGAAGGACCCAAAATAAAAATCCGGTTTATCAGGTCAGGGTTTACTTGACGATAAGCAAATCCTGAACAAGCTCCGCTGTACTTATATCCAGCATGCCTAGATGTAACAGACACAAATTTTGCATAATAAACATTAAAACTAATTTAACACATAACTAATAGAAAATTAACTAATAAATTTGTTTAACTGCATTAAAACAGGGAACTCACGGTGCAATAATGGCACGTGCCGGAGCATGCATTTCATTTGCTTCTTGTAACCACGTGTTTAATTGCGCTGACAGCTCTGTACCTAAAATAATTTTAAAATATAATTTTGCACTAACAGAACTGTAAATAAATACGCGAACTAGAATACCAGCTACCAGAATGTACAGCTCTGCGCATCTTTCAAGTTTCAATAGATTTTTGTTTTAGTTTATGTATTAAATTAGAAATGGCATTTAAATAATATAAAATTGTTTAATTTTTTTGCATAATTGGCAACTATGATTATAAATTTAAAACTAATTTAAAGCTGTTTAATTAAAGTATTTGTTTTGCATTTTTCTATCTTTTTGTTGAGAATTATTTTTTATTGCTAAATTAATTAATCTTTTACACAGTATTTTATAATAAATGACATATCCAGTAAGAGATTACTGTTTAATATTGTTAGTATGGTTGTTACCTAAAATAATAAAATTAAAATTAAACTGTTCTGTTGTAACCGATAGGTAATACTTTCACAAAATGTGCTATAACAAATAAAAGTTTGATCAAATTTATATAGTGCAGATTTTAATTTGCAAAACATAATTTTGTTCATAAATTTATTATGTATGTTATAATAATAAACTTATCCATTCAAAATCTTTATTTATAAACTATCATAAGATATTATGAAGTCAAATTTCTTGTTAAGTTTCATCAATTTTTCTAATTCGTTGATACAGAAATGCTGACATCTTAACACTAACTTGATCCTACATTACAAAATTATCTTTTTAAGTATGCAAATTTTACATAAAACGTACAGATTTTGTAATAACTGTATTATTAACTTTTGAGACTTTAACATTGGGTTTTATACTTAACTTAAACTAGATTTACAATGTCATAGCTTTTACACTTAAATCTACAATTTTGTTTAAGTGTATATTTGAGTCTTGAACTAGGTTTGCTTTATTTGAATTTATAATTTGTTGAACTATAATTAGATTTTTACATTGCGATATACCTTCTGGTATAAAAGAATTTTTTTCTGTTCAGTAATATTTACATGTTTGGATGTTTTCTGATCAATGTTTGATTGAAATTGTTTGTGAGAACTTCTTATAATCTGATCTATGTGTCGTTTATGTGCTGATACATTGCCTATTCGACATTAATATGTTTTTTAACTGGTTTTCTCTTCTGTAATTGCAGGTTCTGAACGCGTACGATTAACTAATAAATAATCTCGAATTATTATTTCATCTTCCTTTTTAATTTTTTCCTTCTTTCTTCCACTTGCAAATTCAACTTGTTTTTCTTTAATTATATTTTGATGAGAAATATATTTTAATTTAATCTAATTTGTTTTTTATATTTTTATTCAGCATTAAATTGTATGTACTTTCTTCTATTGAACAGTGAATAGAAGATTCATATGTCATAAGCATCTTACATATAGTTTTATGGATGTTAGTTGAGTTTTTTGCTAACAAACTTTTTAATAACTTTATGAGACTTCTTACTGCGTTTTCAGCTGCACTATTAGCAGCTAAATGACCCGGAGATGTAGTTACATGTCTTTCATTTTGATTTAAAATCTGTTTAAATTCTGTAGATGTAAATTATGTACCATTATCCGTTACAATTATATCTGATTAACCAAATTTAGACAATACTTAACATTTGTTTATCTTTTGTTGAAAAAATATTTTGTTAATTAATGTTGAATAACTATATACGCATCTCTTATGAGTAAAAACATGTTGCCATATACTGGTTCTAAGGAATCCATGAGTATTCTCAGCTATGGGTGTTCTGGTGTCTGATAACTAAAGACTTTTTTAACAATACCTAAATAAACAGAATATATTTCTTTTAAGATATTTGAACGTAAGCTTTTTGGTATAATTACTCTATAACCTCATAATATAATGTTTTTCTCGCAAGTAAGTTTATTCCTACAATTATAAAATGTTTTTTTTTCTTCTACTGTGTTTGGCCAACCTGTCTAAAACTATCGATACTGTAGAACATTTTAATGTATTTTTTTGAATTACATTTGCATCAATAATTGTGTTTTTATTGAAAATATAATTCAAATAAAAACTTTGGATATTATAATCTAATAATATACATATATATTATTAAAAACGGTGCATCGGCAGTTATAGTTTTCTCACTTTTGATATATTTAATTAAATATCAAAAACTGGACAAATATACTTCCCAACTTTGTAGTTTACCTGTAGTCATTTGTAAAATACCTTTGTGTTTCTTGAATAAAACCTATTACCTAATGGTTTATGATTAGTGCGAAATATGAATTTATGCTCTTACAAATATTGGTACATTTTTTTACTGCATAATGCTTTTTTGCCTATAACTGAATCACTTTTTTTAGTTGACATAAATGTTCTGGATGCAAAAAGAATTAGTTAAAATAACGATGTTAAAAGTTACGTTTTGGCGGTGAAAGAGGAAGGTTGTACAGTAACGTTAATTTATTAAATCTAAAATAACGCGTTTTAATAGTAGTAAAACTAAAATTAATATTTTTTAAAGGTAGACAAACGCAGTAGTGAATTTAAAACGTAGTCGTTTGATTACGATATAAGGTGCGGCGTGCGGATAAGATACTATTATAATCAACGTGGATTTTCTGGCGTTTATATTTTGCATTTATACTTTTAAAATAGTGAAATTTTTTGGTGATTTAAATTTAATTTAATAAATATTTCGTTAAGACTTAAATTTCGTGGTTTTAGATTTTTTTAGGTGATTTTAATATAATTTAACATTTCGTTATTCAAAGACAGTTAATTAGTGTAAAGTTTAGAGGAGAAGGGAATTTATGTCGGATTCCGAGGAAGGGTGGTCAGAAGGAAAAAGAAAAAGGCAAGCTACGATGGAGGAGGCGTTCAGGAAGAGCACCAAAGTAAGGAAATCAATGGTAACGGAAGGAAAAGAGAGGAAGGATGGGGAGTTAGTAGAAATGTGTAAAGAACTGTTAAAGGAGGTAAAGAGTATAAGAAAGGAACAAATTAAGATGGGTAAGAAGTTGGAAGAGAACAATAAAGAGGTAAAGAGATGAAAGAAGAATTAAGAAAGTCAAATGAAGAATGGAAAAGGAAATTTGAAGAAATGAGAGAAAAGTATAGAAAGGGCCAGATTGGAGAAGATAGAGAGAGGCTGGGAAAAAACAGAAAAAGAAAAAAGGAGAACAAACATAATCATAAGAGGTTTGGAAGTGAAAGATGGAAAGAAGGAGCAAAAGGAGCAAGTGGAAAATTGGATGAAGAAGAATTTAAATATTGAGAAAACAGTGGTAGAAACTAGAAAGTTAGCAGAGCGTGTAATGTTAGTAAGAATGAGTACATTTGAGGACAAGTTAGACGTATGGAAGCAAAAAAGAAGGTTAAGAGGTACGAGCATTTATTTAGACGATGACATGACAAGAAGGGAAATAGATATACAAAAGAAGATAAGATATGAGGCGAATAAGATGAAGGGAGAGGGGAAAAGTATTAAAATAGGATTCTTGAAAGTGTGGGGGGAAGGTGAAGAAAGATCTTGGGATGAGGAGAGGGGAACTCTAGTGAAGAAGGGGCAAAAACTAAGAGTGGGGGGAGGGAAGGATGGATCAAATGATGTTGGATTAGCAAGTTTTAAGGAAAAAGAGATGGAAAAGCAGAATCAAATGAAATTATTGTTTTGGAATGTGGCAAGCATAAAAAATAAGGGAGAGGATTTCTGGAGATACATAGAGAGTTTTGATATGATGGAAATTTCGGAAACATGGTTGGCGGAAAAAGACTGGGAAGTATGGAAGGAAAAATTACCATAGGGTTATAATTGGAAGGTGGAATTTGCAACCAGAAAAGAAAGTAAAGGTAGAGCAAGGGGAGGGATACTAACGGGCATAAAAAGGAACTGGTCGGTTGAAAAAGAGGAGGGAGACAAGAAGCAAGGGTAAAGGATTGTAAAAAATTATGTGGTCAGAGAAGGAAAGGAAAAATATATAGTGTTAACAGTTTATGGGCGAGATATGAGGTTGATAAGTGAACAGATTGAGAAAATAGTACAGGGGGAGAAAAAAGAAAAGATTATTATAGGGGGTGATTTTAACGCAAAAACAAGGAAAAAGGGAGGAGTGATTATTGGAGGGGAAGTAAAGAGAAGAGTTAGTATAGATAAGACAGTTAATAGGAATGGGAAAATGTTAGTGGAGATATGTGAAGAAAAAGGGTGGTCAATTCTTAATGGAAATATAGAGGAAGGGGACAGAGGTGACTACACTTATATGGAAGGGGGGGAGGAATCGGTGATCGATTACGTGATAGTGAGTGGAGAGATGTGGGAGCACATAGAAAGTTTTAAAATGGGGGATGAAGAGGAATCGGATTATCAGCCACTGGAAGTGATTTTAAAAGGAAAGGAGCATGGAATTAAGGAGGAACAGAGGGGATAGGGAGTAAAAAAGGTGTGGACTGAGGAAAGCATAGAAAGATATAAGATGAAGTTGGAGCAAGTGATTTGGGGAGATGTAGGGGGGAAGAAGGACTAAAGGAGTTGACTGCAGAAATGGAGAAAGCAGTAGAAAAGAAAAGGTTTGAGAAAAGACACGGAAAAAAGAGAAACGAAAATAAGTGGTGAAATAGAGAATGTAGAGAAGCAAAAACAGAGATAAGAAAGGCTAGAAGAAGATGGAAGAAACGTATAATAGATGTGCAGGAGTATAAGGAGAAGAAAGTGAATTTTAAAAATGTATGTTCTGAGAGAAAGGTGCCGTATAAAAAGGAAATGGAGAAACAAGTAAAGGAAATAAAGAAAGAAGGAGAAGTGTGAGAATTTCTAAACAAGGAGAGAAGAAGAGGTAAGAGGAGAGGAGGTTTAACGGATATAAAGGTGTGGTTGGGTTATTGTATGAAGCGTTTGGAGGGAACAATAGGACCAGAGCAGGTGATATTGCAAAGGGTAAATACAATACAGGAGGGGTGGGAGATAACGAAAGAGGAAATTGAGGAAGCAATAAATAGACTAAAATTAGGAAAGACGGCAGGAACGGACGGTACGCAAGGAGAACAATAAAAATATGTAGGGGAGAGAGTGAGAGAGAATGTAAGAAAATGTTTTATTACAACATGGAAAGGGGAGGAATTGCCAGGGAGTTGGAAAGAAAGTTTAATTCTGCCGGTGTATAAGGGAGGGGATAGGAAGGAGTTAAAGAATTATAGAAGGATTAGTGTCACTAAAGTAAATTATGAATTGTACGCCATGATTATACAAAGGAGGTTGGAAAAGGAAGTGGAAGAAAAAAGACTATTACCAGATTGGCAGATGGGATTTAGAGTGGGAAGAAGGGCAATAGACAATGTTTACATATTGAAAGAGTTAGTGAATGGAGGGCTAGATAAGAAAAGGGGTAAGGTATACGCGTTCTTTATGAACATAGAAGCTGCGTTTGATAATGTGAATAAGAAAAAGCTATGGAGGGTGTTAAGGAAAAAGGGAATAGAGAAACAACTAGTAAAGAAACTGGAAGGGATATATAAAGAGACTAAGAATAGGGTAAAAATAGAGGATAGTGTTAGTGAAGTGTTTTGGACGAAGAAGAGGCTAAGACAGGGGTGTCCTCTTAGCCCTATTTTATGTGCACTGTATATAGGGGACATAGAAGAAGTGTTGAAGGGTGGTCAGTGTGGTGGGGTTGTCATGGAAGGAGGGATTAAAGTGTGGGTTTTGGCATATGCAGACAATATGGTTATGGTGGCAAAAAATAAGTTGGAGATGAAAAGTATGATAAATACGATAAAGAGGTATCTGGAAAGGAAAGATTTGGGTTTAAATGTAAGAAAGTCTAAGATGGTAGTTTTTTAAAAAGGGAGAGGAAGGAAGAAAAAGGAGGAATTAAGCTGGGGAGAACAGAAGATAGAGGCAGTGAATGAAGTGACATATTTGGGATATAGGCTATATAGGTATGATAATAAAGACGATGCGCACATAAGGGAGTTAGCAAAGAAGGGTAACAGGGTATTAGGGCAGGTATAGAGTTTAGGGGAAAGAGTATTTGGGAAGGAGATCGAGAAGAGAAGATGGCTGTTTGAAAAATCGATTAAAAGTGTGATGATGTACGGAGTGGAGGTATGGGGTTGGAAAGAGTGGAACCTATTGGAAAGGGTACAAATAAAATATTGGAAAAGGATACTAGGTTTAGACAGGGAGACGCCAGGGTACATAATAGAGGAGGAGGGGAAGTTAAAGAAGATTAGAATAGAAACAGGGAAAAGGGCGATGGGTTATGAAGAGAAAATGAAGGTAAGGAAAGAATGTAAAATTTTGCAATGTTGCTGGAGGACGGTAAAAGATAGCAAAAACATATATGGGCAGGAAGAAAGGAAACTGTACTACCAACAAGGAGGTTTTGCAAGAGAAGAAGTGGAAAGAAAGAGAGAGGAAGGGAGGTTAAATACAGAGGAGATAGTAAGAAGAGATAAAGACTCGCAGGTTCAAGAGAGAGAAGGAAAGATAAAGGAAGGAAAGTATAATGTAAGGTATGGAAATAAAGTGTCCAGGGGGGTTTCTAAGTATTTGATGGGGAGGATAAGCTTAGGAGAGAAACGACTGATAGCCAGGTTTAGGTGTGGAAATGAGAAGAATTTAAATAAGTATTGGAAGGAGGATGTAATGAGGAGATGTAGATTATGTGGGGAGGGATGGGAGGACATAGAGCACTTGAGTGAGGAGTGTGGCGAGCTAAGGGAAGAATTGAGGAGGAGGAAGACTTTGCTTGGGGAGGAAGGGGAGGGATTGGATTGGATAAAAGCAGTAAAAGAAAGAAGTATAAGAGGGGAGGGTTAGGTATAACGAATTAGTATAGTAAGATGGTGATGGGCAGATTTTAAGGGAGAAAGTTTTTTTTTTAATTTATAAATTTCTGTACGAATTATATTATTATGTTAAGAGAATGAGGTAAGGGTAACGTAACCCATTGTAAGGCCGAATGGCTAACAATTAACAATCAATAATAATAAATAATAATAATAACGATGTTAAAAAATACATCATATGCCGTCTTTAGAATAATTTGCATAGACCATAACTAATAAGTGTAGAGACAAGATCGACTGATGCCAGATCTGATCATATCCTTATTTTTTTTAAATAAAGTTTCTTGATTTTCCTTCCATTTAAGTTGGGCATTTTTTCTTAATAGCTTATGAAAAAAACTCATTATGTGTGGAACAAACCTTCCATAGTAATGTACTAACACAGTAAACGCTTTTACTTGTTAAATATTTGTTGGACATGGGGCATTAACAACTGTTTCAATTTTATCGTTACTTTTACGAAGCCTTTCTTTGTTAATAATGATTCAAAAAATCTACATTTTTCTAAATTAAGGTAAGAATCTATAGAGTTGTTAGTCAGACAGTAAAATTACAACTGCAAATTTGAAAAAAAAATATTTGAATTATACGCAGCATAATATTCCTAACCGTAAGTGCCAAACTTCATAGTTTCTGACATGTTAATTCATTTACTTTTAATAAACTCAAATGTGTACTCTATGCACAGAAATACAGATTTTTCATCTAAATATATATGATAAGTTTTACTTAAATTAAGTATACAAATCTATTTATAGGAACTTTATAGTTTGCACAAATTCTAATGACATCATTTTGTTTCGGTACTGGCATTAAAAGTGTGCCCCGTGCTGAATATTTATATGTGCAACAACCCTTGATTTTTATAAACTTTTACTTTGTAAGCTAAAGAACTGCACGTAGTTTACGGCACATAGGTTTAAAATTAGGTTTTAATTTTAGTGAAATGACAACATTTTTATATGTGTCTAATTCAATTCGCCTCTTTTCATTCATAACAACCCACACAGCCAAAAGTAACCAAAAGTCGTAATAAAGGTAACCGCTTCGAATTGGCAAATGTGATCATAGAGTACCCAAAAGCATACCCAATGTTGAACTATGTCCCACTTAATCCCTCAATAGGACACTCTTGACCTTGCGTGTATTCAACGGTCAACCTTTTAGGATAACCCGAAATTAACAGAAAAGGACAACTTATTGTTCATTTTTAAAGCTACTAAAAAGATACGTTTTTTCACTCATTCTTTGGCCAACTTGTTAGACTAACCTAAAGTTAATTGAAATGGCCGGTGCATAGTTGAACTATAAAACTACTAAAAAGATACCATTTTTTGTTTGCTCAACGTTCAACCTGTTAGGGTAATCTAAAGTTAATTGAAAAGGATTGTTAATTGTTGGTATTTAAAACTGACTAAAAGATATCAATTTTTGTTTGCTTAACGTTCAACCTGTTAGGATAACTTAAAATTAATCTAAATAGTTAGTTTACTGTTTAATTTTAAAGCTGTTTAAAATATACAATTTTTAAACTTATTCAACGATCAACGTGTCAGAGTAACCTGAAGTTAACTGAAAAAGATATGTAATTGTTGGATTTTAAAAAATACTATTTTTTCAGTTGCTCAACGATTAATGGCTGCTTAAGATATTGTATCTTATAGTTAACATTAGAAAATAAAACACATTAAAGTAAAGGTTCAATTCTTGATAAACAACAGATTTTATACGATATAATACTTACATATTTATTACTTATTTACAAATTTAAAAACATCTAAAATAAATGTAATCGTCTTTAATCTTTTTTCACTCTTTCTCTCGATTTTCTAATCCACACCTTTGTAGCCACTAAAACGTTCATTTCCGTGGCAGTAGAAATTATTCATTTTAAGGAAGCTGAAATTAGAAAAAAATGCTTAATTAAACCACCAATGTTTATATTTGGTTTGATTTTTTACAGGGTTCCTAGTGATCTAGAAAATCGTAAAAAATCTGGGTATTCTAAAATCAGGGCAAACATGGAAAATTTAGAAATAGCCTGTTTTTATGTCTTTTTATGTACTGACGATACATCTGCAATTATGAATTATGTGTTCTTTTGTGTCTGTTAAAAATATATATAAAAATGTTTTACCTTTATAATTGGAACTTTTAGTAGAACACAATTACACAAAGTTAACACTCGACTTGTACAACACGCACATTAACTAAGCTTGAACGATTGTCTAGCAGGTAAAAAAACGACGTTTAATTTTAAGCTAGGCTTAAAACCGCCCGGTGGTTATTTAAATTCCTATATTCATTTTCTCCCACTTCAACAACATAATTTTAAATTTTACAAACCGTGAGCGTTTGTTTGATTTTAATCAATAATTCTAGAAAACTGCTTTTGTTAAGTTTAAATTAACCCCTTAATATGCATGCTCGAGTTAATTCTATTGTGCTAAATGGACCAAAATGTTCACGCTCGAATTAATTCGAGCAGTTTCGCATTTTATATTTTTGTAATTGTTGCACTCGAAAAAAATGGTCTTATTAATTTTTATTATTTACATATAAGCTATAAAATTTTAGAGTAATATTACTTTTCGTCTAGTTGTAAAACAAAGAAAGGTTTTTTCTGTAAATTACAAATAAAAGTGTTTATTTTTTTTATAATTATTATTGATTTAGTAGTGAAAGACTTTTTTGTGGTGTAATATGTAAAAATTATAAAACTGCAAAGATAAGTTTTTATAGCAAGTTATTTTGTTAAGTTATTACTCTTAGTCAAAATAAAGTTCAAAAATGTATTTTCTTAAATTAACAAAAAAATGTTTTTTTTGTAGTTTTTTTTTTTAAAAAAATGTGCCTTAAGAAGTTAAATAGGAAATTGAGAATAATCAGTACAAATGTCATATCCTCATTGTTAACTGCGACATGAAAACTTAACTTACATTTTTTTACAAAATTTAATTTTTTTTTCAACGTGGCTACATAATAAAAAACTGTTGAATTAATTCCACAAAATTCGCTTGAAGCCTTGGATCAATGACAGAGCATTATTGTTTTGTCACTTTCGACACTAATAATACTTTTTTGCCGTTTATCGCAAATAAACTATCCTTTAATAAGAAACATTTAAATTTGCCTGTATCAGGTTCTAAAAATCAAAAAATTGATGCGCATATAACTCCTTTATTAGTCACAATATTAAAGAAGTTTAAATACAAAACTTGTTCGGTATGTAGTTTAGAAAAATACATTTTCCTTATTTGCTATCTAGAGGCTGAGTTTGTATTGTAATTGTTTAACGCCTTTGTTAAAGAAATGAATATTAAACACTGCTCAAAGTAATAACGATTTGTTTTAAAAGAAAATTGTCAGCATCGGCAGAATGAGATTCTTTGAATGAAATTTCCGTTAAAACTGCAATATCTATGAAAAAGACCTCGAATTGTCGAAGAGACCGGCACATTGAAGGGATTAAAATATCCACAAAGGCTATTGTTTGGTGCACAGTTGATATTTACCGCAATGCAAGGATGATACGAAAACAACAAAAAAAATTTTTACAATCAGCATTAAGATGTTATTGCGTTTATTAATACTTTATCTTTAACCTGCTACACGCCTTTGATTTTTTATCGATTTAGAGCAATAATTTGAACTATTATTAATACAATTTTGTATGGATCCACATTACAAATTATATCAAAGTTTGTTTAAAAACAATAATTTTCAGGTTGAAATTAAATAAAAAACATTATTAGGGTAGAAACAAAAAAGAACAATGTTTATGACGATAATCGGAATAAAATGGTAAATTCCAGAATATAATAATAATCAATTACACTTACAACTCCACTAAAATGTTTCTTTTCAAATAAAAGTTTTTTTAAAGATAATTACTTTCAGCGTATCCTATATACTTATTACTAGACTGCAGACTTTTAGACAAATGCCTGTACATACATGCTTATATGTTTATTTGACTGTTTTTTTTGTGTACAATTTCTTTTCTAAATTTTTCAGCAATGCATATTCGTTATTTAAAAATTACTACAAATCATTAGCGAAACAATGATTACAGGTTCCACCTGCAATGTTTTCAAATATTTTTAAAATACATAAGTGTTTGCCTATTTAAAAAAACATAAATCTGAATTTGTTGTAATTGGAACTCACGGAGCGACTAAGTAACTTCTGACAACTTCAGTTTTTAAAAATTCATAATTTAAAAACTAAGCGGTAATGCACAAAAAGCCAAGATAAGGGTACTTTTTTTGCCTTGAGAATCACCAAAAAATCAGAAATGCAATTGGTGAAACTCATTTCTTGGTTTCCCCTTGTAATCGTAATAATAGTAAGAGGCTAACTATTTGAAGATAGAAAGGTAATTTTGGTTCAAGGTGATTTTTCTTCCGAAGACGTTTTTCCGGGATACAGTCTTATTCTACACTAAAACATTCTACTAAAAAGTTAATTTTTAGGATTAACATAAAATTCATTTTTTAGAATGTTTCTTTTACAACTTTTATAGACATTAATTATAAAACTCACCAAAAATAACATTTATGTGGTTACTAAAAAGACATGTAGTCTCATTTTGTACTAGAAGGCTACTAAAAAGTTAATTTTTAGGATTAACATTAAATTATTTTTTTAGCATGTCAGTTGTGTAACTTTTTCAAGACATTAATTAGAAATCTCTAAAAACTTATCGAAAAGTTACCTTATATGGTTAGTAAAAAAACAAGTAGTCTCATTCTATACTTGAAAGCTCTTAATAGGTTAATTTTTATGGTTACCATCAAGTTAACTTTTTAAAACGGCTTTTGAGTAACAATTAAAGAGTGTTTCTGGCCCCGTGCTTTAAATTTGCATCTTTCTGTTTAATTTTTTTTGCTGACACGTCATTTGGTTAAATTTTTGCATCAGATTTACATCACTTATATCTCTGTATCTTTGTTGTATATTTGATTCCCTACGTATTGCAATTTTCGCGATTTTTTTTAAACGTATTTGTTTTACTTGCTCACATAGCCTATATTGTATGTTTCGTTTCTTCATTCTTTATAAAAATTATTTTAAGCTTTTTTTTCGAGTTTTCCCATTTGCGTATTCTGACATACCAATCTGTCAATGATTCATTCACTTTCTGTGACGTTTTATGAAATGCAATTTTATTGTATATTAAAGTATGCTTGCCAAAATATTTTTTAAAACATCATATCTATTTTTCTAAAAGATTCTTTTTAGGATGTATTGAATATTACATCTCTTTTACAATTGTGTATGTATTTAATGACAAAGTACTAATAGGAGTACCAATCTGCATCCTTTTATCTACAATATTGTTTACAAATAAATATTGATCCAAAATAGTTTTATATTCTGTTCAATCATTGTTTTTGGCATTAAATTACGTACTTTTTCTTGTTAATAAGTAATTTTTAAATTAAAAAGCAAACCGTCGATTGTGTTAATTCCGCTGATATCTGATTCTTTTATCCTCTTTGCCATCATTATGTTGGGTATATTAATAAACTTATACTGTCAAAACCTTTACTTATGAACTTGCATAAAACATTAACAAATTAAAATATTTTGTTGTTAGCACTACTTGATAATACATTACAACATTTATAAGAAATATCTTGTAATTTAATTGAAAAAAGAATGAACAAAAGGCTATATCCAAAATATCTACGTATAATAAAAAAATCTGTAGACTTAAATAAAAATAAAGTAATAACATTATAAATTATTTTTTTTTAAAGATAAAAATTTATGATAAAATAGAAAACCTATTAGAAAGTATTCAAAAATGCAAAATACATAATAATTTAGAAATGTTGGCAACAAATTTACATAGATATAAAGAATAATAGAGAAAATAAATGGTAGAAAAGCCATTAAGATGACTTTTGATAAAACAGTATTGAATTCTTATATATTTATGCTAGATTTATGCACATTATTTCTTATATTTGTGTTTTATTGACTAATTTTTGTAGTATAAAACAACATTTTTAGCGAGTTACTAATAAACAAATAAATTATATTACAATTATATAATAATATAAAATAAAATGGACTTACTTTAAAATTAACTAAAACAACAGAGCTACAAATGTCAATTTGTCTATCATGGTGACGTACTAAAAAATTATATACTACTTAACTACACAAATCATAGGAACTAATCTAATCGAAATATTTAGTGTTATTGAGTAGTAAAATATGTTACGCATCGTATAATTAAAACAACCATTACTTGACATTTATTACTCATAAATTATACTATCTTATACAATACACTAGCCATTAACAACCTTATGTTTTACTCTATAATATATTGCTATTTATTTTTCTTAAATAAATAGTACAAAACTAGATTTTTAATTTCTAAAGAAGTTGCTTAAGCAAAACTTTATTTAGTTTATTATAGTTTTTGTTTATATATACTATGAAACATATAAACAGAGTGTCCAAAATTATCTGTTTACTATTGCTATCTTCTTTATTATTAAAGCTACAAATTAAGTTAAATTATCAAAGTTAAAGCATTTGTGGATTACGAGTACAACAGTGTAATAAAAAAAAAATTGAACATAGGATTTTAGTATTGAGTTATAATATAAGCAGGCCGCGTTTTGTATTCTAAAACGACACAACTACCGCCATATTGATCATACATTAGTGTCATTGTAATGTCAAATGTTAGTAGCAAAGTTTCCATCTAGACAGTACACTAAGTCACGTAAATAAATAAAATAAATATTTAAATCCAATGTTTAATTGTTCTTTTAATTACACTGTTGTAATTTACGGGAAAATGCTTAACTATTAAAAAATAATATTAAAATTGTACATATACAACAAACTGCAAGTACTTGAAAAAAATTAAATAAAAAAAAACAATAATTACATACGCTCAAAATATTAATGTCAAAAACTGTAAGTACAAAACGATAAACTTTAATACTATGAGATCTGTTAACATTTGAAAATGTTCCTAAAAATTAAGGTTGTACCACCCACAAAACCAAATAGACTCCATAATAATGCTTTTAGAAGCATAGAGGCAGCATTGATATTACTGAAAACCTTCCTGTGGCAGTAGAATGGTTTATATTTAGAGATAGGTTTTGACACTACAAGTGAATGCTGTACAGTTAGTGTTTATAGACTACTATTACACGTTGTAAAAAAGAATGAATTAAGAGTATTGATCAAATTCTCTTCTTTTTAAGAGGTAACTAGGAAACAAGGTTTACTTACGACATTTCGTGCTGAATAACCAACACTCATCGGCCCGCTCCATTTGTCCTGTTTGTCGTTATATTATGTTGTTTAAAATTAATTAACATTACTTTTTTATTCGTAAATTATATTTATTTCTGACTCAGTGGAGCGGCCTCATGAAGTGTTGGTCAATCAACACGAAACGATGCAAGTAAACTGAACGAATTGTTTCCTTATAATCCTACTAAAACGGAGGGATCATTAACTTGATCGATACTGTCCATGACAAAGTTAGCGACTAAAAAGTAATCGATTTCATACTTTTACAGGGCTTTAATAGCGTACCATCAAAAACTCAAAAAGCATAAAATGATTAGTTATAAGTCATTTATCTAAGCTTTTATTAGAGTAAATTTGTACAGTATCTTTGTCTAGACTATAATAATTTTTAATCAATGGTTCGTGGATTTGTAGTTGTTTCAATTTTTAATCTCGCTTTGCTATAATGTAACAATTAGAACACCTTCTCATTAATAACATCTGTAGAAGCTCCTTTGGGTTACTTTGGGTTAACTCTATAACAAAACTATACGGTTAATTATTTTTTATTATCTATTATCAGGCGCATGCATTTTCACTAGATTTGTATCAAAAATGTTTCTTTTTATGAATAAAATAAAATTTCCACTGTAATGTTTTTTAAGTTCAAGGCCCGCAGTTTGGCTACCCCTGCTCTAAAAAATAACTGGATGCCAAGTAAAAAGTAAGCAATAACAATAAAGTGCTAAAACTTGAATAAGCTGATCGTACAAAAATAGATATATGTTTTCAATTGTTTCTTTTTGTACTATTGTACTACTTAAATCAGCAGAAGATCTAATAAATTTTTCTTCTTTAATTTAGCACAAAAAAGAACACATTTACACATGTAGTTCTCAGAAATCAGAGTAAATTATTTACATTTACAGTATCAAAAGCAAATGCATCAGTTATTTATTGCATACATATCTTTATCAACAAAATTAAGATGTGGGCGTTTAATCTCTACAAGAAGTTATTTTTGTTTAGGTAGGGTAAGGTGGGGTAATAGTAAACGATTTTTTAAGTTTTGCGTTTGAATTTAAAAATAATCAAACTTAGAGCTAGCACTGCGACAAAAAAAATTAACAACAAAATTACAGGGTTTGTTAATAAGGTCGTGTTCGGAAATAATGCTAAAACTACCTGTTAAAAAAATAACGGCCGTTTACATTTTTCCGGGAAAAATGTTAAATTATTAATTTTATGGGGTAAATGTCAACAGTTATTTTATTAGTGTGTTGCACAAGTAAACTTCGTTGGATGCAAATGTAAACATACCAACAATAAAATCATTTCGTAAAAATAGTATTTAAATACAATGGTGTGTTTACATTTACCCTAAATATTGGAAAAAGAATAAATTTAGTGCTAGAAAAAAGTATTTATTGCAAAAAAAGTAACAGTTTAAGACATTTCAAATACATCTACAGCACCTGGAAATCTGTATACTAAAGTTTTATCGTCAACAAAATGAGGTTCTGGAATAGGTAATACTGCTTTAATCATATCAAAGCTAATTGAGGATAAGTCTTTTTCTTTTAAAATAAAATCCGTTTTCTGTGCATTATTAACAGTAAGTCCTTGCACGATTATTTCTCCATCTTCATCGTCGATAGATTGAATCCTACATACATATGTATAACAAAATTTTTTCCTGCAACCTCCACGAAACTTTGCAAGAACAAACTTTTCAGGTTGCAAATCACAAAATACGGGTTCAATATAATTAACGTCCTCTGGATCGTCGAGTACAGGATCTCCAATATCATCATCTGAATCATCATCTACAATATTGCTTTCTTCTAAAACATCTTCTTCATTGTCGAACTTTTCAGTTACCTTAGATTTTTTACCTGGGAAATCTGTTTTTGACTGGTCCTTTATTAATCTTTTCTTTTGCTTTGGAGCATTTCTTTTCTCTTCAGCTTCTTTTAACTTTTCCAACACTTCCGCGGATGTCAAGATTTCCCCATATCTTAATTGTTTTAGACGGGGAGTTGATTTTTTTTCAGTGGTTTGTAAATGATCATTTTTTGCCAAGAGATCTTTGCTGAATGTTATTATTACACTGTCTGGTGTTAAAGCATTAATTTCAAGAACCGAGTTGGTTGGAGTAGTAGAAGTTGATGGTATTGAAGTTTGACAAACAGTTGGGATGTTGGGTGACTGAAATGATTGATTTCCACTATTTTCCTTTGCAACTTTTGTTTTATAATTGGTTAAAATAATGGGACCAAAAAACTCTTCTGGAAATTTTTTTTCATCTACAGGCCACACGCCAGTGGATTTGAATCCGGAGATAATATTTAAGGAAACCATTCCAGTCAACCACACCTTGCCTAAAAGTGCGGAAAATAGATCTTTTGTTAGTAGACCAGATGTCTATGTGTTGTATACCACTGCTGGCAGCAGATGTTGGCAACCACTGGCGTAACGACACACGTGCAATGTATCAGATTTGACAGCAATAATAAAACGGTTCGACTCTAAAGCTATTTAATTAATTATCCTAGACGTAAACAATACATGGTGTCAGGTGTAAACTACACAAATTTGTGTTGTGGTAGACTAGCACAAACGTGTGTGTGCAGCAGATAGTGTGTTAATCTATCACGTGTAAAAGTGAGGTTACTAAGTGTGCGTTATACAAAGGTGATAATGGAATTTAAGCCCCCAAAAGAGTTGAGTCTGGAGGGCGATATAGCTCAAAACTGGAAAACCTTTATTCAAAAATTCACGATCTTCCTACAAGCAAACGAATATGAAAAAAAAGAAGATGCGATTAAAATTGCAATGCTGCTAAATGCAATAGGCGATGAAGGACTTCAATTATATAATACTCTCACTATAACTGAAGATGATAGAAAAAAATATGAGAATGTTGTTAAAGCCTTTGAGTCTTATTGTATGCCACGTAAGACAACTGTTTATAACAGGTTTAAGTTTTTTAATCGATCGCAGGAAGAGGGAGAGAGCTTTGATCATTATCACACTGAAATAAAGAGATTGGCGCAGACGTGCGAATTTGGTAACCAAATGGAGTCTTTGATTAGAGATAAAATAATAATTGGAATTAGGGATATGGCTGTACAAGAAAAGTTGCTGCGAGAGAGTGATGTGTCATTAGAAAAGACAGTCAGTTTCTGTAGGTCTGCTGAGGCAAGTAAGAAACAGGTGCAAGTGCTGCATGGTCATGGACATGTTAGTATAGAAGCCATTAATACTAAGAAACAGGAGGCAGGTGTAATTCACAAAAAACTTGATAGTGGTCGTCGGGATTATAAATGTCAGAAATGCTCATATAAACATGAAGCAAATGCGTGTCCTGCATATGGGAAAACATGTAATAATTGTGGAGGTTATAATCATTTTGCTGCCTGCTGTAAGTGGAGGAAAAGGAAACCTCAAAGATTAGTTCAGGAGTTACAAGTTGAGAATGAAAAAGAAGAGTCAAATGAAGAGAAGTGGTTTGTAGATCACATTGAGCTGATAGAAAATCAAGAAATATGTGAAGTTAGTGAAGCAAAAGTAAATAAGTGGACACATAACATAATTGTCAACAATGTTGCTAATATATCCTTTAAGATTGACACTGGCTCGGATGTAGATGTTTTGCCATACGATCTGTACTTAAAATGTTGTGCTAATGAACCAGTGAATAAGATTAACAGTGTGCTTGTAGCATATGGTGGAAGCAACATTAAAACAATCGGTAGTGTCAATGTGTTATGTGAACCGCAGAATCGAAAACCAATTAAAATTAGATTTATTGTAGTGGATGCTAAAGCTAACCCCATTATTGGATTAAACACAGCTGTAGAACTAGATTTAATAAGACAAGTTGGTAGTCTCACAGTAGATAACAACAAAAGTGCGGTAACTGAGAAGTATCAATCTGTTTTTTCTGGTTTGGGTAAATTACCATTCAAATACTCGATAAAATTGAAAGATGATGCTGTCCCAGCTGTTCGAGCTCCACGCAGGTTGGCTGAAGTTATTAAACATAAGCTAAAGCCAGTTTTAGATGAGTTAGAAGCCAAGGATGTAATTGCAAAGGTGACTGAGCCAACTGACTGGGTAAATGATCTAATTATAGTAGAAAAGAAGAATGGAACTATACGTGTGTGCTTAAATCCGGCACAGTTAAACAAATATGTGAAACGCGAATATCACAACATTCCGACAATTGAAGAACTACGTCAGAGGCTGAGCGGGAAGAATATTTTCACAGTTTTGGATATGAAGGATGGGTTTCACCAAATAGAACTGACAGAGGAATCCTCATTGCTGTGCACCTTTGCAACACCTTTTGGAAGATATAAATTCAATCGACTACCATTTGGCTTGGCATCTAGTCCAGAAATCTTTCAACGTGAAAATGAACGTATTTTCGGTGACATAGAGGGTGTTCAGATATATTTTGACGATTTAATCATAGCTGCTGCCAATGAAACAAAACATGATGTCATCTTTGAGAAGGTTATGTGTAAAGCTTTTAAATACAATGTAAAATTTAACTTACAAAAAATGCCGTACAAAGTGGATAAAGTTGTATATTTAGGTTTTGTATTTTAGCAGGAAGGTGTTTGTCCAGATGCTGAAGAAATTAAAACTATACACAGAATGCCAGAATCTTGCAATAAAAAGGAATTGTTACGTTGCTTGGGAATGGTAAATTATCTCCTAACATGTCTGGAAATACGAGCAAATTGCGTAATTTGTTAAAAAAAAACGATGTTAGTTGGTCGTGTAAAAAAGTGCATGCTGACTCAATTAAAAAGTTTGGTGAGTAATCCTTCTACTCTTAAGTTTTTAACCCTATAGAAAGAATTGCATTACAAACTTAGGCAAGTCAGAATGGTATTGGATGTTGCTTAATTCAAAGGAAAAGGCCAGTATCATTTGCATCTCGTGCATTAACAGAATCAGAAAAACGTTATCCTATCTTGGAGAAGGAGTTGTTAGCAATACTCTTTGCATGTCAACGGTTTCATCAATTCATTTATGGTAATGCGATTGAAATACATACTGATCATAAGCCCCTTGTTAATATTATAATAAAAGATTTGCATAAGAGCACAAACAGAATTCAACGGCTAAAGTTAAAACTTTTAAAATACTCTTTAGATGTTAAATATGTGCCTGGTAAGTTGTTGGTAATTCCAGATCAATTATCTCGTTCCTATCTAGTAGATCAAACCCAGGATGACCCAGACATGATGGATGTAGTACACTCAATTAGCCTGAATAAAGATCTGCCTTTATCTCAAGACAAACTTGATAAAATAACTAACGAAACCAAAATTGATCCGGTACTAAATATTGTTTTAAATTATGTTAACAATGGTTGGGATACGTTTATTAGTAAGGGTTCAAACAGTTATGAATTACTATGTTATTATAAGCTAAAGAAAAATTTGTATAGCGTGGATGACATCTTGTTTTAAATGATAAAATCATTCCAAGGGCATTGCGAAATGATTTGCTTGCTTTGGCGCATGGAAAAGCACACTTTGACATAGTTAAATGCAAGTAAAGGCTTAGGAAAACGTATTACTGGCCCACATTAAATAGTGAGATAGAAAACCTTGTTAAACAATGTTCTTTATGCAAGAAATTCTAAAGGTTCTGTGTTAATCAACCATTAATCAATCATGAATGACCAGATGGTTTATTGGAGAAAATTGCTCTTGATATAGCCGAATATGGCGGCAAAAGTCACTTAATTGTCGTTGATTACTTGTCAAAATGGTTGGATATTATACCACTTAAAAATAAAACAATTACAGAAATTTGTAAAAGCTATTGATCTTATTTTCTATACATGAAATTCTTAAATATATCATTTGTGACAATAGTCTTTTTAACAGTTTGACAATTTTGCTAGAAATTATGATTTTTGTATAACCCGTAGTAGCCGTTATTATCCTCGTTCTAATGGTTTGGCAAAAACGGGAGTGGGTATAGCTAAACCAATACTTCTGATTTGCTTGAAGCGTTGATGGAGTATAGATTAACCCCAGTTGCAGGTTTATCTTATACGCCATCTCAAATATTAATGGGTGGACTACTTAGAACTAGGCTTCTTTTAAATACAACTAGTTAAACCCTAATCTAGTTTATAAAGAAGCCCATAAACAGCTTGAGACTAAGAGTATCAAAATTAAAAATTATCATGATCAAAGAGTAAGGAGTAAAAGTACGTTTAAACCTAATGATAATGTTGTAATACAAGATACTAAAACAAGGTTTTGGCATCCCGCAAAAATGGTAAACGCTAATGCTAATCCTAGGTCTTACACATTAATGAATCAACAAGATAATTTAGTTGTTCGTAACAGTTCCCAGATACGACCATCATTAAATGAGCCTGTCATTAAGCAGGAAATTGATGATACTTTGTCTAATGACCATTTTGAACGTACGAATGTGAACGAGTCTCTTGGCGACACGCCCGTAGGCGTGACAGTTCCAAATAGTAATCTAGAGTCATATAAAACTCTTTCGGGTCGTTTTATTAAGAGGCCCGACCAAAAAGATTTTCTTATGTATTAAACATTTTATTGAAATAGATGTGTTGTATACCACTGCTGGCAGCAGATGTTGGCAACCACTGGCGTAACGACACACGTGCAATGTATCAGATTTGACAGCAATAATAAAACGGTTCGACTCTAAAGCTATTTAATTAATTATCCTAGACGTAAACAATACAGTCTTTCCCATTTGAGATTTGCCATAGTCAACTAATAGCTTATCCCACTTGGTCTTAATAGGACCAAATACGCATTTATCTAAAGGTTGAATTCTGTCGGTTAAGTGGCTTAGAAACCTTATCAGTTGGATTTTAAATTTAATAGCTTCTTCTACAATCCGAACACTGATGTGACTGCAGTGGCCGTCATATAAAAGAAGTGCATCTTGTTCTGGTAAGTTCATATTTTCGCGAAGATTCACAACATGTGGAATAAAGGATTTTTTAAACCACTCGAAAAACTGCGACTCTTCCATCCATCCGTTTTTAGAAGTTGTAATTAAAGTTCCCGGAAAGGCTTCAGTCGACGTCTACCGTGCTTGCACTGCGACTCCTTTAAAGACAATTAAAGGAGGAAGAAATGCAGCATCCGCAGAAACGCACGCCAATACGGTTGTACTTTCTCTACCGGCTCCTTCAGATATGCTGTTCAGACTTTTCCCCTGTTCACCTATTGCTCTGAGTCTAGATAGATCACTGCAAAATCCAGTTTCATCGGCATTAAACATAAAACAAGATTTATCGGGAGTGTCTTAATCACTTTTGTTTACTAACTCTTTTATTTTGCATAGAAGTCGTACACAACATATGGATTTCTGGCATCTTTACGATTTTTTTGTAAATGTTCGGCTTTTTTAAACGCAAGTCCTGGATGTCTTTTTATAAAGGAATAAAACCAATCTTTGCCAGGCTTTCCATTTTTAAATGGTGTGGTGATATTGTTTGTTTGAACGTATTGTCCTACTAATTCAAGAAATTCCGTTTTGTGACATGGATATCCCATGCGGGCACGAGCTACTAAACAATTAGCTATAGTCTCTTCAATATGTTGTGGTATAGCTTGCACTCTTCCTCGGCCTTTTGAATCCATAGAAACGTTTCTGCCCTTAATTCGATGATAGATTACAGCTGCAGGTACACCGTATGATTCTGCAGCTTGTCTGTACGTTTTATTTTTATTTATTATGTCTGCCATAGCGTTTTGGATGTCAGTTTTGCTATAGGATGGTGGCTGCGTTTTTTTAACATAATTTCGTACCATGGTTACTATAAAAAAGGGAAATAATTAATAAACGATGATTGGGGCAAATGTAAATCGTCGTTTACAATTTCCCGGTAACAGTATTTACATTTACCCCTATCTCACATTAATTTGGGGTAAATGTAAACGATAAATGGCGGCTGTCAGTAATAATTTATCCTTAAATAAACCAAACGAAACCGTTAAGTAAATGATATCAAGTATATACATGACGGTATAATTAAAATTTGAGAAAAATTAAACTTATAATTAATTTTCTTACCTGAATTTATATTCTTAGAATGCAGTTTATTTGTAATAGCAACGGTTAGATGCACATCACTTATAACACGTTACAGATAAATGCGGGAAATTTTAACCACGTGATAAGAATGACATGCGCTATAATATTTTTCACGCAGAATATTCAGTTTGAATGCACACGTCAATAAAAACATAAGTTTACATTTACCCCAAATTTACATTTACCGCGGCTAACCCTACTAAATATTACAATTTAGCAACTTGCACAAACCGTTTTTTCTGATATTAAAAATTATGTTTCTTTATCTCAAATAAAGAAAAACGATTAAATCGATTTTAGAGGTGCACTAAAAGAATGTTATCATGTTAGTCGTAATACTTCAATTTCAATACATTGTCAAGGCTGCTATAAACACTTAATTGTTTATATCAATATAGTAGGACTATAGGAATGATCTTAAAGGAAACTTTTAGGATATTTTATTTTTCTTCTAAATGAATTTTTATAGAATTAATATGCGGACGCCATTAGGATGCTACATTTTTAATATATTAGTGATTCCAATCAACTTCCGATTCTAAGACTGCTATAAGTACTTCATTTTAAATTAAATACAGTATTCCTCTAAGAGTGTTTTTAAAAGAACCTTTAGAGTACTTTATTTTTCTTATATAAGCATTCCTATAGAATATGTTTTAAATTAGGTGTGTTATTAGAAGTCCATACACAAACTACTAGGTATTGGAATGTTTTAGAAATGAATATTTGGGAATGCTAATCGAACCTACATGCAACTGATGATTTTGTGGGTAGTTTATTAACCGTAAAATTAAATTTTTGGAAACTACAAGTTAATTATACAGGTTGCTCAGTAAATATGCGGAAAAATTCAAAGAGTTATCTCTTTGCCTGTTCTAAGAATATTTGGTTATATGATGATTTTTAAAAAACATTTTATGTTTCGAAAATACAAGGTGAACAAAGTTTGCGACAACCATATTCAATATTTGTTGAAATTATTAATGTAAATAAAAGTATGGCGTACGCCAATGAGTTTATTTTATTTAAAATTTGAATACATACGTCTCGTCTTCTGTATCGTACGCATTTGTATAAATTGAGTGACGTTTGACTGTTTGACGTGTCTATAATAGTTAGTGAAGTCTTTGATCATGAATTACTATACGAACACCGAGATGACTGGCATGCATTTCATGTATGAACTTGCTGATGGCAATTCATCACAAGCTAGACGATTGTACATTGTCCCGGACCGAAAAATCAAAACATTCATCGACGTCTTCATGAAACAGGCGCTTTTAAACAAAGTGGAGGAACAGAAAGAGCAATGACAGTAAAAACAGTACAACTGGAACAAAATGTGCTAGGAATAATAGAGGAAGATCCTAGTAGTTCTACGCCAAAAATTGCAATTACTTTGAATGCAAGTCATTGAACAGTTTAGAAAATTCTTAAAAATAATCCTTCAATTCCTGACACACATTCTTTATACTGATGAAGCCAGTTTCTCAAGAAATACAATAAGAAGTTTTGACAATATCCATGTGTGGGCAGATGAAAATCCGCATTAGGTAGGTATTTGAAAATCGTTTTCAACATTAGTTCTCGTTAAACGTTTGACTTGGAGTTGTAGGATACTATCTAACTTTTTGGGAAAAACGTTACTTGAGTTTCTAGAGGATTGGCGACAAGAATTGCAATGTGAAGTATGCACAATGGTGCTCGTAATTTTTAACTGCAATATACAGTGATTGCTAGATTGGTCTAGGCAGGTTTTACGCATGGCCTGCTTGATCTCCAGACTCAAACCCATTAGATTATTTTGTATGTAGACATCTGAAGTCATTAGTTTACGCTAGTCTATTTAATAATTTGGATAACTTGCAAGTTTAGATAATTGCTGAGTGAAACTTAATTAGAAACAAACCTGGTGTGTTTAAAAGAGTTTGGCAGTCAATAACAAGAAGATTGAATGTTTGATCTAGACTGGAAGAAATCATTTCAAAGATTGTAGATTGAGAAATTTTACATGTACTTCTTGATAATAAAATGTTGTTAATGTCGCAAATTTTGTTCACCCTGTATCTTTAAAACAAGAGTTTTCAAAAGTCATCATAGAACCAAATATTTTTAGAATAGGCCAAAAAATAACCCCTTAAATTGTTGCCGTATCTTTACCTAACACCCTATATAAATCAATTAAAATGAACAAAAAACATCAAATATTTTATTAAAATAATAGGTGTTACACCCTCAAATTATTACATTTTGCATGAAGTTTGTGTTAGTTAATTACAAAAATTACAAGGCTTATAAATATATATATATATATATATATATATATATATATATATATATATATAACCAGAACTTTAACCGCGTGCAGTTATGTCTGCTTTTCAGCTTTCTTAATCCGTTATTTGGGATGGATTAGTACCCGATTGTCTTATTTTTTTTAATCATATTAATTTTTTGCTAGTCTGCTTCTTCTGCGATTTTAGACCATTTAGTTTTGTTATGGCATATTTCTAACGTTTTTAGATCTTTTACACTATCGTCAATCCATCTGATCTTCGACTTGTTTCTCTTCCTGTTTTCTGTTGGTTTCCATTCGGTTACTATTCTTATTGTTTTCGTTTTATCCTTTCTCATTACGTGGTCTAGCCATTTTATTCGTTGTGATTTTATATAGTTAACGATGTCCTCACTTTTCATTTGGTCTCTTATCGCGAAATTTATTCTTGGTCTATATTTATTTTCTCTCTAATACCGAAGGCTTCTACAGTCGGAGTCTATACTAAGATAAGAAGAACTTTTAGGTTTGAACCGTGTCATTGTTGTAACCAAAGTTGCTAACATTTCGCCTAAAAAAATTGGTAAAACTCAAATAAGCAACATAAATCTAACTAAGAACCTTTCAAGAATTAGGTAATAAACTTGATTGACTATACGGCAAATAAATGCTGTGAGATTTGTATTTTAAATCGTATTGATGTATTGTATTGATTATTTCTTTATTTATTCTTCCATCATTTAGAAAATAAATCTTTATTTCTTCGTATTGGCACTGATGCAACATCAAATGTATTTCAAGTAAGTTCAATTACATTTATCTGCGGTTGTAACCAGAACAAGATTTTAACTAAATAACCAAAAGAAATGTTCAATGTAAGAAGTATAAATTCTAAATTCACCTTTCTTATATCTCACTCCGATAACCTGCTTTATTTCTGTCTTGATTTCTGCTGTTGATACTAAGTGATTTTGTAATTTACCTTTAATAAACTTTGTTTTACCTTGTCTAGAAATACTAGAGGTATTTTTTCTATCTACGAAGGTTGTGGTCGATGTAGAACATCTATTCTGTATTCATTTTCAAGATAGAGCAAACGTAAACAAACTAAATTGCATGCTCAGTCCATGATCATCACGTGTTGTTTTAAATGCTATTGTATTCTATCGCTCATTGAAACAGGTGGTGTAATTTTGCAGGCCCGTATTCGGATAAAAAGTTTTTTGTGTGATAATATATTTAGTTACGTAAATTATTCATGTATTTTTTTGTTTGATTTTGAACCATTATATAGCGTATCTAAAATTTGACGCATACATGTAATTATTAGACGCATCACAAAAATTTCGGAAATGCATCACTATCAACAAAAAATACAGTACAGTACAGGTCTGTACTTGCATGTTCACGTGAACACCGCATGTATTTGTTTACGCGCGCTCTTTTATGGAAGTGAATAGACTGTAGTGCCCCTTGTTTTGTAAGTGCTCGCAGTAACAAAAAACGTCGACTTTAGTGTCAAAATATTATTTTAAAATAAGTATTGTTTTACACGAAATAAAATGTTAAATTTTGACAATACGCATGTTTGTAATAGAAAATCTCTTATGAAATACAACAAAGTAACTTTCAGGGATAGTTCTTAATTAATGCTTGGAAGGGTATTTTAGAAAATACTTTAATTAGACCGTTTATTTTACTAGAAACTTACGAGTGACTTATACTTAACTTTATAATAACTTTTGCTCGAAATTAGTAAGTTATTTTTTAAAAGTTTGAAGTGAAACTTTGTTAACAAGGATAAATCTGAAATTTTGGTAAGTAACAAAAAGGAGGCAGCACAATCGCAACAAAATATAATTTTTATTAACATTTTTGGCGCTAAATCATTATTATAAAAGATAACAGTGTTCAATTAATTTAAAATGGCAGAGTCTCAGGAACAATTTGCTTGTTCAACTGCCACGATCTAATGGGGGAGGTGGAAAAAAAGAAGAAAAAAAATTATTATACTGAGATGTTACGCTTACCTTTTGGCTATCTTTACTGCAGATGCACTAATCTAGAAGACCACTAAAGCGATGAGCAGAAAGCTGAGTTTTATAATATCCAGAAAAACTTTCAAAAAGATAAACAAATATAGCCTAAAAAAAAAATGATAATAAAATAAATTAAATAGTTATTTACAAACCAAGTTCGGGAAGAAGTTTTTCCTACATGAGCGCAATCATTTTATATTAATGTCAAATTTTGATATAGTTACCTTGATAAAAAGTGTAGAGTGCTATGAATTGAAGTTTTGTCTAAAGTGTTTTTGCTGTTCATCTTTTGCTGTCAGTGTTATATAATTTAAAATGTCTGGAGAAAGTTTTTCATGTACACCTCCAGAAATACGAGATATTGAAAATCAAGCAATAAATAATTTGCTACCCGTTAAATGAAAAACACGGTATGAAAAGGTTTATGACACATTTAAAGAATGGTGCAAGTCTAAATTTATTAAAAATTACACAGAAAATTGCTTATTGGCATATTTTCAAGAAATGTCTTGCAAGAAATTATTGTGGCCAATTTTTTCAACGCTAAAATCTTGTTTGTCAGTTTACGACAATATTTATATTTCTAAATATTTCAAAGTGATAGCACTTATTAAAAGAGAATCATCAAAGCATAAACCTAAAAAATCTAAAGTTTTAACCGATAATTAAATAAACAAATTTATTAGTGAGGCCCCAGACTCATTATTTTTGTTAATTCAGATAAGTGTTAGTTTGCTTGCCTAATTTTATATTTTGAAATAATGCCTACTAATTATAATCTAAAAATAAATGATTAGTACAAATTTGCTTGATACGTTTCATTTTAGGCAGCATTAATAATGGGTATTTCTGGTGCATGCCGAAGGGAGGAATTATGCAAGATGTCGATTGATGATATAGAGTTTAAAACGGATGTTGTAATGGTTACCGTACTTGCAACAAAAACTAATGTTTGTCGTAAATTTGTTATAACTAAACCAGAATGGATTACCTTACTGGTGAAATACAACGAACTAAGAAGAAGCAAAATTCAAAAACGTTATTTTTTGACATTTCATAATGGGAAGTGTAATAATTCACCGGTTGGGTTTAATATGTTTGGAAAATTTCCATCAAAGATTGCAGAGTATTTAAAATTGTACAATCCTTTAGAATACACTTGCTTTCTGCTACATTATTGGCCGATCATGGCGGCGATATACTGTCTCTCAAAAGACTTGGAGGATGGAGATCTTCTGCTGTTGCGGAAGGATTCGAGGAAGATTCTTACCAATCAAAAATAGATGTAGCAAATAAAATTGTTACCCGGAACAACAAAAAACTTACCACAGACAATTACTTCTAATGTACATAGTACAAATAATGCAAGTTGTAATGTTCCAGGAGTTTCAATTTTAGGATGTGAGAACTGTACAATTAATGTAAATTAATTTAACGTGTTCATTGAAAACAATGGTTTAATTTAAGGTAAGAAGCAATGAAATCAAACACAGAAAAATAAAGAAAATAGAAAAACAGTCGATTACAATCGTTTAACTAAAAATTCATTAATTTAATTTAAAAAAAGTTATCTTATTAAATAAAATTAAACATTGAAAAATTAACGCCTAAAGTAAAAACTATAAATTTTTGATAATATAATTAATGTTAAAGCAATTGTTGCTTTTCTTTTAACCCATCACGTTATATACAGTGTTTTTAATTTTTATAAGGTTTTGAATTTTTTATACTAACTATTAATTATTAAAAGAAATCTTGCATTGTTTATAACTATCCCTGATATTAAAAACACATTTCTATACAAAATGTAAATAATATTTATTTGCAGTGGTTCTAGTTGGAAGTTTTATACTATTTTTCCGTTCAAACCTTTGCATTAAAAAAGTTAAATTTCATTTTTCTCTATTAAATTGATTAACAATATTATAAAATAATCTAATGACTTGGTGCTATTCAAATATTTGTACCTAAAGTAATCTGTCTCCATATAGAGATCTTTATCTAACAGGAGTCTTTTACTATAATATCATAATATTCACGGCAATATAGATAAAATTTTTCAAAAACAAAAATAAAAAATTGTTACATTACCTAAATACAGGGTTACTACAAAAGAAATAGACAACTTCAACTGCCTGTAAAACAAAAACTATTAGAGATAGTAACCTAATTATTTTTTAGTTATGTTGAGAAACTCTCAAAGTTTCGTTTGTTACTATTGGTAACGCTGTAGTGTTTTGTTTGTTTGTTGTAGAAGCTGAAATGGCAGAAAATGCTGTGGAAAAGGCATATTGCGTGTTGGAATTTGCTAGAACGCAATCAGCAACTGTTGTCCAACGACATTTTAGAACACGTTACCACAAAACGCCACCGACTAGACAGTCAATCTACGACTGGTATAACAAATTCGAGACAACGGGATGTTTGTGCAAAGGGAAGAGCTCGGGAAGACCAAGAGTTTCGGAAGAAAACGTTGAACGGGTTCGTGCTGCCTACATAAGAAGCCCACAGAAATCCACATCTAGGGCAAGCATGCAATTACAAATTCCACAGCAAACTGTATGGAAAATCTTGCGGAAGCGACTGCACATGATGCCTTACAGATTACAGATGTTGCAGTTTCTGAGTGAAGAAGATAAGGTCATACGGCGTGACTTTTGCATCGATATGTTACGACATGATGAAGACGATGCTGGTTTTTGTGAGCGCATCATTTTCAGCGATGAGTCAACTTTCCACCTGAGTGGAAAAGTGAATACACGAAATGTCCGAATATGGGGAACTGAACCTCCGAGGGCTGTATTGCAACATGTGCGGGACTCTCCTAAAATCAATGTGTTTTGTGCGGTATCTCACACGACGGTGTATGGCCCCTTTTTCTTTGCAGAGCAAACAGTCAACGGTGCTAGGTATCTTGACATGTTACAGATCTGGTTGATGCCCCAACTGAATGAGCAACAGGATGACTTTGTATTCCAACAAGACGGAGCACCGCCTCATTGGCACACAGATGTTAGAGATTACCTAGATGAAGTCCTACCACATCGTTGGATTGGCCGTGCTACAGCCGACAATAATGCTCTTGCATCGTGGCCACCAAGGAGCCCGGATCTCACACCATGGGACTCTTTTCTATGGGGATTCGTGAAAGACCGTGTTTATGTCCCTCCACTTCCTCTTAATTTAGACGACTTGAAACAACGTATCAGACAAGCCGTGGCAAGTGTTGATGCTGATATGTTACAAAAGGTTTGGAATGAACTAGATTATCGCATGGATGTGTGTCGTGTGACTGGAGGAGCCCATATTGAACATTTGTGAGTTCACAATGTAAACTTCAAAGACTCCTCTACAAACCAGTGAAAACGGCGCCAAATTACCGTAAATAGTTTTTGTTTTACAGGCAGTTGAAGTTGTCTATTTCTTTTATAGTAACCCTGTATATATTTTCAATGAACATAATTGTTTACTTAAATTACATTTACAAAACTTAAAAAAACACATTTTACTCAAATTCAAAGACACATCTTTTACTTTTATCACTGCTTGGTCCACTAAAAAGGACACAATTATCATACTGAATTTAAGTATTAAAACTTACCAGTTGCCTTCTTTATACCAGCATTCCAAGAAATTAGTTGCCGTTTCACACTCATTACTTATTATCTTGACTATAACTTATATATAAAAATTTAATTTAAAAAAATTATCATGATAATTACATTTTCCAATGCATTTGTCAGCAATAGGTTTAATCAGTTTGAAAGTTTCTAAACTTAGTAATTTTAATTCTTCTAAAATTTTAAACAGATACACTTTATCAACTTTTCCGTCTGCTTGCATCTAAAATCTAAATATAGAAAACGTATTTATAAGCAATGCATACCGAACTATTTTTAATTTCTTGTGCATGCACGCAACAAAGCACTTTCCTTTTTCAGTTTCTGGTACCGTGTGCCTTACCAAAGGCATAACGTCGTCTAAAGTGCAAAACTTGATAGACTAGACTAATTAATTAATATTACAATACCGTTTGATGCACCAACTTCACTGACGCACTCCATTCCTGTTCTAATCATGGTTTCTCGAATGCTTTGAGTAATATCTTTAGGTAACTAAAAAAATTATATAAGTATACGTGTAAAATAGAAATAAACGTTGTTTACTCTTCCATAAGTAACAGCAATAGAAAACAAAATTATTATGACTTGCTTCATGTTTATTTGAAATTATTACAACTCAGACACTTTATTTTAATAAAATGAAGAAACATGTACCTTCCTACTAAGTACCTACATTTTAATGCTGTGCTATCATTAATGTAATATTAGATATTAGATAAGTGATTACTGTTTACTAGCAACTATTGTAGTATTAAAAATAATTGTGTTTTTAAACGGACGTTGTTAGGCAAATCTTTAATTATTGCTTCTATTTTTTAAAGTATATTACATAACAACAAAAAATCTAAATGACGATAATTATATGCGTAAAAAGTTTAGTTACATAATACTCAACTTGTAATTATCTTATAATAAATTGTTGATAATACAAACGTAAATATCATCTAATATAATCTGTTATTTTTTATTCGATAATCAAATATAGCAACAAAACTATTGTTGTTTTAGTGTATATACTAACAAAATTTTATTACAGATTAATTCGTTTTGCATACATTTAACAAAATAATGTTTTGTATTTATTCATATTTTGATAATTGTTTATAACCCTATTTACCCATTATAGTGATTAATTGTGTTTGAAATGAGTAGACACTATGACGCTGCTAATAACTAAGACTAACAACAAAATTAATATGTTTATTTAATTTTTATATTTAGGAGAGTAATTTTTATTTATTTTTTTTTTAAAATGTTAATAAGCAATCAAACAAAAACATTAGGTAAACTAGACAGGTTGAACAAACTATATTTAGTATTGAAGTTATTTTTAAAACGTATATCTAGTATTACTAATTAGTAATAATTTATTAATTATAATGCTTAGATTTATTTAGAAACATTTACTTAGTATAGCGTATAACTATGCCTTAAAATTAACGTAATTCTTTATAGTACGCTTGAGTTTATACTGTCTAAACTGACTTGAATCTTTGTTCTTTTGTAATTGTGTTAAAAGCAGTTTGCGGTGTTACGTTATTAATACACGACGTTGACTTTATTTAGCAGCTAACATTTGACAATATTTAAAAAAATTAATATTTTAACGTAAGTATTTTATGTAACCTTACTTCACTTACTAACAAGTAATTTTGACATTGTTTTTAGTTCAAACTAAGTAGCAATTATAATACATAATATTAAAATTTGAAATATCCAAACCTATTAATTTATTTAAATATTTTTGTGCATTTGTTTATTGTTCAGCGTTTGATTTGTTGCCTGTTTTATAGTATTTCTACTATTGCTACTCAGTTGTTTTTATTATGTCAAACACCTAAAGATTTGCAATAAAATATTTAATGTATTAATGGCTACTCTTACTTTTGTGTTACAAGTTTTTAATAGAAGGCAAGAAAGCCGCAACATTATTATTAGACTGTTTAGAATCTTAAGCTTTCGCAGTTACTTTGGTTACAATTAAAAGCGTCACTGTGACATTTACCACTCCGAAGATGCAAGCTGCAATATCTTGCCAAACGTCAGTTTGTTTGGCTTTACGAACGACAATACGGCAAAGGCTAAGTTCTACTTCTTGTTTTGGCTCTCAAGGAGAGACTAAGATCAAGCCCAAAAAAGTCTAGGTGTTCTACTACGACGCGATCTAAGCCGAGAGTCGCTTATAATCGTAAATTATTACACTGTTTTCGCCTGTACTATTTGTATATTATAAAACAAGTGTAACAATGATGACAGTTGTAGTACGAGTAAGTTTTCTTTAACAAGGCGTGTATTATTTGGATGATTGTAACAATGACTAAAATTATTACGTTGATCTGACCGTTAATACTAAATATAACAAAAGAAAGATGCATTACTACATGTAAAAAGAAACGATTACAACGGATTACTACCAACATCTGATAGCAACTACACCTTATGGTTACGTTTATAAGTATAAGTTGTCATTTTTAATTTTATAAATAAAAAAATGTTTAAATTAAAAATACATTTTATTTATACAAAATCATATTCCTATACTTAGAAGATAGAAAACGCATAATATTTTGTATCAGAAAAAATAAAACAATTATTCAATGAGTTCATTTTACTAGCTTATGCAATTTTTCATACATGATAAAAAGTAAAAGTTTCAGACGATGATTTCTAATTAAATTTATAGCTTAAATGTAATTTTGAAAAAAAAATTAATTAACAAAAAAAGGTAATCCACATTTATGTCAAATAGTATTCTACTTAGTTGAATACGTTTAAGAAGCGCAAGAATGAATACGACATTTATAATTAATACGTTTAGAAAAATAATGGAGAAAAACACAGATTATAAAAAATCGATGTTTAAATGCAAACATATTGGAGTTCAGGTCATATGAAATATTTAAACTACCCAAGCAACATTTTGTAACCGTGGTTACGTTGTAACCATTGCAAATTAGTAACATTAGCACCATGGTAAATAAATCGTTGCAGCAACGTAGCAGCAACTTTCGTAATTTACTGAGGTTTCAAATCTATTACCGAAATAACCATTTTACAACTATGGTTATAAGTAAGTTTTTCTTAAACCCTTATGTAACTACAGTGTCAATTTAGTGACATTAAAATCTTCATTTCGGTTTCAAGTGTAACAGTCTTGAAACTATGGTTACAAGTGTGAATTTCTAAAACTACACTACAGTGTTAATCTATAATTCTATACGTTCACACAGCAACAGAAGAAGTGCATTTTACGAGATTTTTATAAGACCATTATGATTATCCAATAAACAGTACCGAAAGTGTTTCTAATTCAAAACTACGTAAGTACAATTATTGGTATATTATATTACTATAATTTTAATCCTGCATTTAAACTATTGTTTCTAATTTAATCAACGTTGAAGAATTAGTTGCCAATTATAAGTAAGCAAATTTTAAATTGATTTTATTTTCTTCTAGGATAAAATAGAATTTGATTGCAAGGACATTACAATATTACACACAGTGATTAGAACGTGTAAATTAGATCGCCATTGCGAACACCTATAATCTTTGAAAAACCAGTCAAGATTATGATCATTGAACCGATTATAATTGCACATGTGCATTTGTAGCCTAATACAAATATTTAACTAAAAATTACGTAGACGCATTAAACTATAACATGTGAGGAATATCTTAATCCGCTATGGTCTTTTAACACAAAGACATTTTTCTCTTAACAAAATTTATGCATTTACTATTTACAAAATTTATAAATAATAGACATAATCCGCTTTTCTTGAAAATTTGCCGTAAAAACCTGTTTACTGGTACCTACTTGCAACAGATGTAAAAATTCTTTTAGATATAAATCTTTTTTGTTTGAATTTAGTTCTATAAGAAACTATAAAAATTTAAATAATGTACATTTATTATAACTTTTTATATATCTGTATCTTTTTATTAATATATTTTTATCTCTACTTTTGTTTTAATCTTTATGATGCAGTTAGTAACTAAAATCTTGGATAAGTTGCTTAACAAAACGGTAGTAGTTTCAAATAATGGTAATAAGCATGTTTTCAAAACAGTTACATAGCAGTTGCTGTAAACGGTAACTACAATGTTACAAATCAATTACAAAACCGTGATGATAAACCATTGCAAAAACGATTCAGAATAGGTAAACATGATTTGTAAAAAACCGTTATAGCAACGCTGCAAAACAGTTACAAAGTAGTAATTGCAACGGTTTCAGACACGTTGTAAAACGGTTATAATATTACTGCAGTTGCCTTGCAACTGACCAAATCCGGTATTGACAACGTATCAGGAAAGACTCAGCAACTATTCTGTAACTAAATACCTTACTGAAACCATAGTTGCAAAAGAGTTTTACAACCGTTTTGTAACTGATTTTTGCTACTTGGGTAAATAGAATAAAGGGGGAAAAAGTATACTACAGTTACAATTAGTTGATATTTGTTAGTTCTAAAAACGACTGTTGTCAATTAAACATTGATCAAACTGCCGTATAAAAACCACCAACTGAAAACGTAATAAGTAGTATAGTTATAAAAAACAACACTAAAAAATCATGGACAGCTGTTTTATCCCTTTGGACACAACTATACTGACGACTACTTACTACGTTTTAAGTTGGTAGTTTTTATATGGCAGTTTGATCAATGCTTAATTGACAGTCTTTTTGTGAGCTAACAAATACTAAATAATTTTACCTACAGTATACTTCTTTCTTAAATATATAGTACGTTCTATAAAGTTCTATGAAGAATCTTAATTTAAACATCTTGTAAAAATATAGGTATTTAAAACCGAGGTCATTTAAACAACTCTATAAGACTTGCACTTTTTGAATTGAATTGTCGTTGTTTTCAAATATAAAATTCTATTAAGGCTGGAAAATTTCCTTTTTACAAAGAATTAAATAAGTAGATGGCGCAACGCGTACAATTTCTTAAAAAATATTTCATACTAAAACCTTTAACTTGATTTTAACTATCTAACAATACGAAGTATTTGCGACAAAAAACGACGATCACCAGACCAGTTTATTGTTTAAAAAAAGTGGATAGCAGAGGTGTATTAACTGTAACAGGTATATTTTTGAAAAAGATTCATTACTCAATGTCGTGCTGACATGCTCTTTTCCGTTTTATAAATGGGCATTAAAAACTGAAAATTATGTTATCAATCAATTATTGTAGATCCAAAATAATGTCACTATGTTTTTAACAGACGCAAACACATATTGATAAAAACATATTTTGAAATGCAGTAATCTAATTCCACTGCATCATACTTCAGATCCATCGCGACGTAAATCAATATAATCGTTACTATAAATAAAAATAAAGGTTGAATTGTCACTTTTTGGCTTTGGCTTTCATGAGGTCGTTTTATTTGCGTTTTTCACAATTGATAAAATGCTAATTACGTTACACGTATAATGATCATTATTTACATATTTATTTTCTGGTATGTGCTAAATAATATAGAGGTAATAAATAAAGAAATAAACTGATGATAATAATAGTTTTATAACATATTGTTAGTTACTTACGAATACAAAGGGCTTTGTAAAGGAAATTTTGTTTGTTTTCTAAAGCGTAAGTTACAGAGCAATCTTACAATACTAAATTGTATTACTTTTGTTATCTTTACTGATTTTCATTATATAGTTATCATAAAGCAGCATATTTTAGATTTACCTAATTATTAATCATATTTTGTAAATTTTTAGTCATATTTTTATTATTCATACAAGCAAGCGCCTGTTGTGTTGAATAGGGAGCAATACTACTTGCCTCTAAGAATTACTTCTGTAGGTATGTACTGTTTTGTTTACCAGCAGACAATGCACACTATAAGAAAATTAATAACAGTCCGCGGTACATGAAAAACATTCAGCAAATATCTCTTTTCGTTCTAAATAAAACTAAAACTATACTTTTATACTATAAGAAATATATTCCCAAAATTAAATTGCTGTTATTGGTGCTAAAATTTTGTGATTGTGTAATTACAAAGTTATTTTTAGCAAGAGGTGTGATGTAAACAAATGAATGATCAAATTCCACACGATGCAAAACATTTAAATCCTTTTGCAATATTTTTCCAGCAGAATAAACATAGTAAGTAATTTCCCTTTTTACTCACAGATAATCCACTCGCCTTTTTACAGTTCGAATCGGCAACCTAAAAAACCTACTGTCTTTACTGTTTATCCCAGTTTAGCAAATGTTTCACTACGCTAGGAAAAGAAAATAAACCGTAAAATGGTTTCTGAGGCAAATGCAAACAATATATGTACTTGAAAAGCCAAATTATGCAGTTCCTTTGCAGTTCAGATTTAGAATTACTTGAATAGGATTTTACAATCTTCTATGAATTTATATAACTAATTTACAAGGTATTTAAAAACCAGTACGTAAAACAAATACACACATAGGTAGTAGCCGTAAACTCGCTATGATAAATCTAATAACTAATAATCTCAGCAGTATGTAAATGTGTTCATAACAAATATATCTTAATTTTCTACAATTTTTCGGCCTCTCGCAATTCTTGAATTTGGGGCCTCACGAAAGTTTACGCATATAGACATGAAACCATTATCCTAAGTCTGCTCGTAAGTCATAAAAGATAATGGAATATTTTACTCTACAAAACGAACATTGCTGGTTGCGAACAATACAAGTGTTAAAAGCGCTCCCTATACTTACTTATATCATCAAACCTTTTTCATGCAATCTCTTCAAAAAACGGGTTGAAATCTAACTACATACAGAAATAATTTTGGTAATTTTTATAGGACTTCATAATTAAAAACACAACTCGATTAATTTTGCTCCAGCATTAATTGCAAGTACATTAGCTCTTCTGAAACATTTCCAGTTATGACATGGTAGATAGTATAAAGCTATTAAATATAATAATCACTCTATAATTAATAAAATACGTTAACCTATAAACATGAATATTTCAATATAATTTTATCAATAAGTGATTATATTAAACTAAAAAATATTTTAAGTCACAGTTTAACGCATTATTTCTCTGTGTTGAAAAAATAAAAACAAAATATTTGAGCAAAGTCTAAAATAAGCCCGAAATTCCCTAGCCTCAAAATGGCAATTTACATTTACAACATAATACAATGCTTTTTTAACATTGTATAAAATCAAAAATTAAAAAAAAAATGGTGAAAAATCATATATCATTTATTGTGAAATTCTTTTAACTGCACATATTTGCAGTAAAATGTTACACCGCACGCCTAATGGCAATGGTTAAGTTATAATTTGCTCTATAATTTATAACGATTGCAAGTGTTGTTTGTCTAAAACTGGCTTCAAAAGTTTTATATATGTAAATAGAGTATAAAAATACAACCTACCATACACCATGACCAAAAATTTTGCACGAAATCTGTACAAGTAATGCAGCACTGTTTTTCGGGTGTTGCCGCGTTACAAAACTTTCTCTTAACGTTTCGCCGATCATGCTGTCAGCTTCTTCAGAAGATTTCAAAAGACTGATGTTATCGTCTTGCGTTCCTCGTTATATACCGTCTTACGGCTCCGCTTTGCTGATCCGTGTCCGTTCTGGTCTGTTGATTTGCGTTCATAGACGTCTGGTGACTTCTTGCATGTTCTTCACGCAGCGTAGATCTCCATGTGTTGCTTAATTAAGCTTAATTAAGTACGATGCATGGCAGTTACGTCGTAGATTTGCTTTTCGCCTGAAATTAAATTCGCAAAAACTACAAGTTGACAAATGATAAAAATGTATATTGTGTTACTTTCTTTTAACTGCATTTGAAGATCAAAAACAATCATAATAGTCTTGTAAATACCAAAATATTTTGCTTATTTGTTTTTTTTTTATAATTAAAAGTATTTATTGCTATAGTCGTCGCAATTTTACTTTCGATGCACGTCATTAACGTCAGTGACGTAGTTATTCAACCATGTTGTCGGTATTATCATGTAAACTTACTGTTTTCGTACATTCTTAATATTACATTGCGTATTACGTTTTCATTAAATGTTTCTACATTCGTAACAGTTGTACTACACTTACGTTTTGAAAAGATCTAAGAACCTCGTTGTTAGCAACCGTTGTACATACAGAAATAACTGTAGAATATATGTATGTATTACCACAATTTAAATATTAAGTAAAAGGGTACTTCTCGCACAGCATTTACTGATATGAATGGACCACCATTATCTCGTTCAAGCTCAAAATGGTACAGTTTTGTATCAAAAATAATTATAAAAAACAATGAGCACTTTGAAATAAAAAACACAAATTTAATTTGACAGATGTCAACAACGCTGCAACTGCAGTGAGCACACCAACAACGTGATAAAAAAAATTCCATAAGACAATTCGGTATTTATTTAATTTTTGCTATAAATAGGGTGGTATGAATTTTACGTCATTAATGACGTGCATCGAAAGTTAAATTGCGAGGACTTTATCAGTTATGCAAAAAACGATTCTTTGAATGTGTATATATAAAATTTTCTTATTCATTTCTCTAGTAATAAGATTGATCTTGCTTAAAAATACTATTATTATTTAATACTAGTTTTTGGTGATACTAATACCGTTGATAGTTCTGGTAACTTGTACACTTTTGAGTAAAGATAAGAAGTGCCGCAAAATAATTTTACTAAATGTCAATATTTTTTACTTTATAATTACTATTAAAATTTCATGATACAAAGTTGCAGTCTTAAAACATACCTAAGAAAAACGATTAGTAATTGTTTGTTTTTGTAAATCTAATAACGGCAGAATTACCAATCTGGAGATTATCTAACATTTTTTTTTTGTTTTTTTATGTCTAATAATGACACTTTAAAAAAATAGTTTAACCCAGGTGACAAAATGTCTTATTTTTCATATGAAATAATTTGTTGCAATTTGTATAAACTAACAGTTTTAAATAAGACTTATAATACAAATAATGTTTTTGTCGCTGAAGAAAACAGAAATAGGTGATCATATGAAAACTTATAAAACATCTTGATTGTTATTTATTTAAAAATCATAAAACAGTAATTTTCAAAAAAAGTGTTGTAAAAGAATGTTTATTTATTTACTTGTATTTATTCTTACGTTCTTTAACTAAATATACCAAGAATTTATAAGTAATTACAAAGACATATAATGCGTTTAACTTTGCATTTAAATTTTTAACAGAAGCATAGTTTTTAGTTTTAAAATAGTATAAATAAAATGATTTATAAAATAAATAAATAAAATAATTTTATAAAAAATGTATTTAGATAATAGACAAGATAATCTATAATTGATAAACGTAAAGGTACATATGTGATCTCATAACAAAAACCAGTTTATTGTTTAGTAAATTTATAAGTAAAAAACTGAAAACCAAAGTTTAAAAAAAAACTTAAAATCGAAATGACTTTATTAATGAAACATTGATTTAATGAATTAATATTGTAAAATATAAAACAAGTTTCATTATTTACAATAATTATACTATTAGTTTATATGGTCTTTGCTATTAGTACTAAAGTCTATCAATTAGCTTCGAAAATACTATGTTTAATAATTATTTTCTCACAAATGGTGAAGCGTCTAGTAAATTTGATTAGTTTTTTTAGCGGTTTAGCAGAAAATTTCTGACTTTGATATTGACGTCAGTTTCAATCTATTATATTAGAATATTATAAAAATTATCGCTCATAGCTGTCAATCAAACTCTGAATTACTGCTTTTTTGTTTGTTTCACCTATCATTTGTAGTTTTAATCATCATCATTGAGCATAGGTTTTAGGTCTTTTAAGTTAAAAATGCATGTAAATGTATTTTTAGGTTTTGAAAAATTTTGGGTTTTAACGAGCTCAATGTTCTAAATATGTTATGCTCTTCTGAGTACTTTTTGTAATTGTAAGTGCAACCTATTTAAAAAAATAGGCATTTTTGCGTTGCAGTTTTGTTAAATATATTTAGCAGGTTATCAGTGGTTGTAATCAAATGTTTTACAACATTGGTTTATATAATTAGAGTAGTAGTAGTAGCAGCGTATTTATTCGACGCAGTCTTTGCATTAGTATTACTTATCAACAAGTTTATCTAAAATGTAAGGTAAAAGCTCCATGACTTAAATACTCCTAATCACGTGTATTGAGTTTAGCGAGTTTCAACTGCTCAACAAGTCACGAATTTTCTTTTTTTGGATTAAACATTTTCTTAATTAACTAGTGGAAATCTGAGTTCTTTCATATTAGTATTATTAAGTATGGAAGTTGACTTAGTCATAATTTTGCTACATCAGAGCTAATAGGTGCTTCAACTATTAATTTTTTTTTAACTACGAAATTAGTAGCTATCAATTTTAATGTATGAGTCGTGAAAATTAATTTACGGTATGTATAAAGTACCTAATACGTGTTAAATCTACACCTAACACATGTACCAGAAAACTTATTATTGTTTCTAAAGACAATAATATAGTTATCGCAACGGGTTCAGCTTAGAAAGTATTTTTATTTGTATTTTTGTTTAGATGTCGTATCGTATGTATTTACGCTGAAGGTCAGGTGAGTTTTGTGCTCGCAGCAAGAGTTGTAAAAATGCAAAACATCTACAACGATGATTTATCAAGACCTTAGCGACCGATCTGGACCGTACTACATTACCATGTTATGTTGACAAATATAAAAATTATAAAAAAGGTAATGAAAACTAAAAAAAGTATAGTAATTTTTAAAAATCATCTAGATAATTTCATGATAGATAACAAAATAGTCATAATATACGATAATGATTTACATAATATTCAATATTTTATTTAGATAAGAAAAAGATGAAAAATTATCTAGATAATGCACAACACGGTATTAGTCGTCTTTCAAGCGCGGTCTTTATTTTAAACCTTGCTTATGATTTCTGAAAAAATTCGTTTTCAAAATTATTCAAATATTAAATTTGTGTGACGCCAATGTATATACAACCAATTTTATTCAATGCTTTGCCAAATTGCATAACTATAGGCGTAAAAAGTACGTGTAGAACTAACTATCTATTAACAGACGATTCATAGGAAAAAAATATCACCTGTAATGCTATACTCTATTGTTGTCTGCGGAACGTTTCTTTGTGTTATATTAATAACATAATGTAACAAGATTGTACAACCGTTGCTTGTAATTAATTTTATAGTGTAAAATATAATTAATCCGTTTAATATCGATCAAATATCGTTTGTACTTTGAACATTTTTTTAAACAGTATTAAACTTTAAAGTATAATTAGAAAAATGGCTATCAATAACGTTGGCTAGAAAAATATACACTTTTAATGTAAATTATGTTGTTATATATAAATTAATTTATTGCAATAATTATATTAATACTAATATTTATAACTGTAATAAACAAAACTGTTTCTGTTCTATATACATAAATGCATTTTTTTAAAGTAATTAAATTATTAATTACTACTTTTTATTTGCAAGTTACTCACGTGAACTAGCAAATTTTGTTCAAAAATTTATTATGTTTTAACTTAAAAAAACATTACAAAACAAAATTAATTTATTTGAAAACAAATTACAATTTTTACATATATGTTTGTTTAAACGCCTAATAAGTTTATTTTAACTACATATTATATTGATGCAAATATGTACAAAATTATTACATAACCATTGCCTACAATATAATTTTAACATTTTTTTAAATGATATGCAAATATTAAACAACTAAATGCAAATGTGTTATAAGATTAATCTTTTAATTGAATATGGTAATTAATTATAAATTATTAAAATTAAATATTCATTAAGTGTTAATAATTTGCAAATCAAATAAGAAACTACTCCTAGTTTATTAAATTTAACGTAGATATGCATACTAAATATTGAAATAAATTGCAGTTGTAGAAATTCTTGATTTACACTAATACGTTTCCTCGCTGTAAAAAACAGTTATTTAATTACGTCTTTAATTAATTAAATTACAAGAAAATATTTTTTTTTTCAAATATATTTATACAACATAGATATTTGATTAATATGTAAACGTTTGATTTTATTTATTTTGATTTTAACACTTATTGAACTTTTATAGTTCATTTACACTTTTTTGTAAAGTGACTGCAAAAAGAAATGTATTAGACAAGTAAATATAGTAATTTATTTAACGAGTTCTTGTGTAAATTAGACGCTTTTCTAAAACCAGATAACGATGCTGAAATTGTTCGACAAGATGTTTCTTATTTATTAAGAAAATCTAAATTACCAACTACAAACTTGACTCAAAAAGGAACATATGGCTCTTAAAGAATTAAAAGTAATAATAACATTTTGGTTTTACCTGCTGATAAAGGAAATGCTAGAGTTATATTAAACAAAATTGATTATCATACAAAAATAATGACAGTCCTCAACGATGAAACTTATACTAAAATAGTCAGAGATCCTACGACAGATTTAGAGAAAACTACAAAAGTTAAAGTACTACACCTTTAGACAACGTAACCCAACTTACAATTATTCCTAGAGCAAAATCGTCGAAATTTCCCAAGTTTTATAGTTTGGTTACCAAAAATTCATAAAGCAAATGTACCGTTACGTCCTATAGTCAGTTTTATCGGTTTTCCTCTACAACCACTTGCAAGATTTATAGCAAAATTTCTCCAACCATACGCTGAACAAGCAGCTTCATACGTACGTAATTCTGAACGTTTTCTAAATATTACAAGTAATAGAGATAGATGATATATTAGTTAGCTATGATATAGTATCATTATTTACAAATATACCCATAGAGGAAACCCTTCAAATTATTAAAAATAAACACAATCTTTCAGAATATATCTTAGATTTAACTAAACATTGTTTGAATAACACATATTTTATCTACAATGGTACACGTTATAAACAAATACAAGGGGCACCTATGGGCTCACCGTTATCATCAGTAATAGCAAATATTTTTATGGAAGGATTAGAAACCTTAGCTTTAAATTCAGCAGAACTAAAACCAAAATTATGGTTACGATACGTTGACGATACTTTTACGCTAAAGAAAGAAGTTTCTAAAAAAAACAAAGAAAGAAAGTGTTTAAGCAACTAACAAGACAAGAAAGAAAACTAAAAACATAATTGCCCTAAAGGCGAACTTTCAGAAGCAAAAAAGGAAATAAAGTAAGAAATACAAGCAAGACAGAAAAGAGAAAAATAGCGAACGATAAGACAAGATATAAGTGTCTCTCTCTCTCCGTAAAAGAAACGAAAGGTAACGACCAATTTTTCAATTTCCAACTAATCGCTGTAAATATATGGTAAAATGGGGTAACATTGACACAACTTTAAAATTGATTTTTTTTTGGCACATAGCAGTTTGGTATACGACTGCCTTTGTAACAGAATGAAGATATATTAACATTTTCTACACTGTATATGATAGAATATGAATATACCTAGTCGTTTACAGAATTTAATTTTTTTTTAAAAAGTGGTAATGTGTCAATGTTACCCATGGTAAGTCTAACATTGACACACTCATAAAAACAGCTAATATGTCAATATTTTGCATGTATAGTGTAACATTGACAAATCTCCTAGATATTTTTATGGAAAATTATAGAAATAAAACAATAAATACTTAATTAAGAAACTTTGTACTTAATTTTAGATAGTTATACACCTACGTATTATAATAAAGCCTAGTTAATCTTAGGAGGCGCTTTATAATTAGAAGGAAGCAAGTTGACATGAAAGTAATGCATTCCCCTTTTAATATAAGGTTCGCGCAGAACCATAGCGACATTATCTACAGATACCAGTCTTTGATCGGGCATATCAGGGTACACAAAATGTATTTTCTTCTTTCTCAAAAAGTTAACCATAATTTTGCTGTCATTTACTTTCAACACTTGTCCAACACAGTGAATGCATTCTTTCTTTTCTACACAACTTTTAGAATTATTAAATCTGACGAGGACCCATGAATTTGCAACTATATTTTGGTTACTTCCGTCAAACTTCACAAATTCTTTTGCTTTACCACAATTATCTTCTTCTGTTGCACTGCTATTATTTTCATCGTGTGAAATGTCATCATTGACTGTAACCTGCAAAATCAGGTGTTGGTGTTTCATTTTCTTTTTCTACTGTGAATGGGGTTGGTTGAATTTTATTTTCTGAAGAACATATGACGGTTGATGATATGGATTTTTTAATATCCTTTCTTTAGATAAGGGAAAAATTCCAGACCCCTCGAAACCACCTACTGCATTGGCCCTAGAAAAACACCCAGTTTCTTGAAGTATTTTTAACAGATCAGGAAACACTACCCTGTCGGCGTTCTTAAACCCAGTTTCTTGATAAAAACTTTTTAGAACATTACGCCATGCTGTTTTAACAGGTTTAAAAACTCCAACATCTAACGGCTGTAGAACATGCGATGTGTGCGAGGGCAAACAGAACAGTTCAATATTGTTTTTTATAGCCATGTCAATAAGTTGTAGTGTATTAGTAGTTTTGGTCCACTTAACGCAGCAGTAGCTCTTACAAAAACATTTTCGAGCCAATCTGCAAACTGGACTGCTTCCATCCAGCCGGATGGAGAACAGTTATACACAGAATGTTTTGGTCCATTTTGACACCATGTTGCGTAAAAATGTAGACCTTTGTAATTTACAAATAACGGAAGATATTCACCGATTGCACTACAACATACTAGAACGGTGTAAGTAGTTTTTGTTACAGTACCCACAAGTTTCAGTGGGTTGTGTGAACCTCTGCGACATAAAATTTTTTGAATACCAGCGTCCGTTTGAAAGCCTGATTCGTCACAATTAAACACATTCTGTGGCTTATTCGACAATTCCAGCTTTTTAATCGTGGCTTTTAGCTTTTTGTAAAAATCACTGAGCACTTCCAAAGAACAAGCATCTGCCCTATTTTTAGGTAGATTTTGTGCGACTCGGTTACTGAGTTTTTTCTTCCACAACGTTCAAAAGATTTAATCCAGTCAATACCTGGTAATCCATTTTTAAATGGATTTGGACGATCCATTCGTTTGAGATAATCCTAAACACAAATACGTAATTCAAAGCGATCGAGTCCGAAGCCCCAGTCAGCTACTTTTATTATAGCATTTACCAAGAGTTTTTCTTCTTGTAAAGTGAGTACTGTGGGGCGGCCAACAGCTTTGCATTTATAGTTTTTCAAGTGGTATATTAACGTTGAACGGTTAATTCCATACATTTCACTAGCTCTCTTGACACTTAAACTTCCATTTTTTACTTGATTCATGGCGTTTACCATACTGTCTTTATCATAGGTTTTATATTTTCTGGGAATTTCGCCAACATTCTTTTTGCGGGGCATTTCTGCAAAGAGAAAAAGCATTGACACATTTGTAGAGTGTAACATTGACACAGGTGTCAATCTTAACCTTCACTTACAAAAGTAGAACTTCATCAAATTACAGAATTTAAATTGAAATAAACTAATATTTGTTAACGCGTAATATAAAAAATTACTTACTTGACCGACTATAGGTCGAATCTTCAAAAAACAATTAACACCGGGAAAGTTTTTTATAGACGTGACTCAACAAATTCTTGTGCTTAAACATTAAACAGACGCTACAAACTATAAAATTAGAACAAAGTGTTTGAAGTATAGGTTACTAGATGGCGGAACTATACACAAAATTTTACAACAAAAGACAGAACGTAAATTTCTTTTCAACTAAAATTAGGAGGGAATTTTGAAAATGTGTCAATGTTTTCCTCATGTCAATGTTACCTCATTTTACCATATGTATAAAAAAAAAGGAAAAAAAAAGAGGAGAGAAAAAATATCACAATCAGCCACAGAATGATTGCGTACCAATTTCTGTCTCAAATTGGATAGTTTACCAGAAGACTTTAATGCCGACAAGCAAAATAGGAAACTCAAGAAAAGGAAAACCACATCCAAAAACAAAAGAAACATTGTATAGGTGACGTACCACTCTAAATAGGTCGACTAAGAGAACATAAACATATAAAGACGAAAAGATAGTCTGTCCTGAAGTAAAACAGAGAAAAATGAAATTAAATAAAATTTATCCAAAACTTAACCAAAGAAAAGAATATTGGTGACAGCAAAATAGAAGAATGCAAACAGACAGCATCCGAACCACAACCAACAAGATAGCAACGACGTATTCAAAGAACTACCAAAATCAAAGAAAGAAAAATTTAAAAAATAGCAAAAGTCGAAAACCCAAAAAGTAAACTAAGACTTACGACGTTTGTAACGCCAATGAAAAAAATTAGAATGTTTAGAAAAAGAAGACATGAAAGAATAATTGGAAGTGATTAACAAAGTAGATGCAAAAGCAAGAGTAGCAGTTTTTACATCAGGAGAAACCGCACGACCTTTATGTAGATGTGTAGAAACTTTAGTAGTAACTTTGTCGTACCTGGCAATGCCGTACAAGGAGCCCTAGTAGGATATGGCTTTAATGTGAATTTGAACAAAAACAGTGACGTATGAAGTCAGCAACTTTAGGCCACTAAAAATATCACCGAAAATCTTCCAACGTACTTCTAACACTGCGGTTATCACAGCCAAATAGAATGTGGTGAACGTAGATTAGGTGCTTGCATTGGTCCGACGGAACAACTAATTTCCAAACGCCAGGATCAGAAAAAGTAAACGTGTATACAGAATAAACTTTTTACAACACACCAACAAAAGAAACGACGAAGAGAAGCAGTAACTTTTGATAATAATATAAAATCTTAAGCTTACGCGGTTATGTTTATGATTATAAGCAACTTTTTGGCTTAGACCGCGTCGTAGTTAAACACCCAGACTTAGGCTTGGTCCTAGTCTTTTCTTGAGAGCCAAAACAACAAGTAGAACTTGGCCTTTGTCGTAATGTCGTTCGTGAACTCAAACAAACTGACGTTTCGCAAGACATTGCAGTTTGCATCTTCAGAGTCACTGAAAAAAAAGTGTAAATTACGATATTTATACTAATAGCAATTAGCCTGATTAACGGAGTTTATCTTTCCGTTACCGCTTGACTGACTTCGTTATTACTCGGAGTAAGTGTTTGTGTGCTTTCCAAGAAAGTTGATCTTCGTCTTAGAAAATATAATACTTGCTGAGTCTTAAACCGTCTTTTCGGTTCATATTACATGGATGTTTTTCTATTTTGACAGCTTTGCGGATTAGTCTGGAAAAGTAAAAAAGAGTTCTAGCCAACACTTTAGTTTGGTCAATCTTCAGCGTGTGTCCTTGATTCCACACGTGTTCTGCCACTGCCGATTTAGTAACTCTGCGGCGTTTGCAGTCAGCTATATCTTTTTTTACTCTAACTTCAATAGAGCGTCTCGTCTGTCCTATATAATTTGATCCACAGAAACAGGGAATTTTGTAAACTGCGGCATGTTTTAGAGCCCATTGTTTGTCTTTAGCAGACATAAACCAGGTGTTCAGAGTATCCTTAGTCGAAAAAACAATTTAAAATTATGTCTATTTAGCATCCTGCTTATTTTGTCTGTCGACCTCATACGGTATGGTAAATAAGCGGTGCTAGTAGGAGGTGATAAGTCTTCTTTGACTTTTTAATGTATTGCTCTTTTCCATGCGTTTTGAATCTTTTTGAACCCGTATCCATTTTGTTGTAGGGACTCCAACAGTGTTTTCTTTTCTTTTTATACAGGAGGAGAATTAGCCGAAGAAACGGAATTAAAAATCTTACTAGCAAAGGCTACAGATGGTTCTTGAACTTTCTCAATGGTCTCTGATGTTGAGTTGTTAAAAGAATTACGAGAGTTTATGTTTAACTCCAAACGCTTGTCTAACGATACTAACTGCGAGACAGATGTGATCTTAATGAACGCTAATGGAAGTTGATAGAGCGAGGTTAGATTCCGGCGCCAAAACGGCTAGAAACTAAACACCATTTAAATCTATCCAACACTGAAATAGAATAAATTACAAAACAGTGATTATAACGACAAATATATTTATTTTAATAATGAGAGAAGAAAAGGTTAAAAAATTACTAACAAACAATGAATCGTAATCAAATGCGTCAAGCATCCAAGTGGTTTTCACTATTTTTATTGCAGTTTTTCTCTCTTAAAAAAATTCTAGCTGTCAAAAACAACTACTCCACGACGCATGCCTGTTCATGTTGCGAAAAGTGGGCGAATATTATACAGGACGGAAATCATACCAAGACACTTTTAACATAACAATGTCAAAATCTGATAATTATCTGACAATTGACATCATTGAACATAGACGTCTTTTCAATGACTCGTTTTCTATTACCTCATAAATACTTTCACAAAATATTCTCTAATAGATGGCGAAATTACTATTATACATATATTCGTACACAGCAACCCTTCTCTGTGCATCATTTTAATTGTTGAATTGAATGGTAAATGGTGACGTAAAAATAAAATATAAATAAAACATTTTGTTAAAAAAGTATTTATAGAAATTATAACTTTTATTTTAAAACGGAATAAAAAAAAATTAACGACTAGGATGAACCTAATGTGATATAAGTTATAAGTATATTGAATGTGTCACTTTGTGGTTTTAACCTAGTTTCGTTAAATCTGGCAGATAAATCAGTCATATAAGCGATGTCATTTTTTAAAATAATCAAGTTGTGCCGTAAATCATTATCTTTACTCTCCAGGAATTATAACACTAAATCAAAGAGCGAATAGAAGCAATGCAAACATGCACTTTTAGATAACCAACGTACTTCTGTGTTAAGTAGTAAACGATTATAATCATCATATTCCAAAGTTGAGTATCTCTTATTTGAGGCATTTCTTTTGATTTTATTAACTGCTCTAATGACATAATGTAGTGATTCATGCAAACGTTCACTAAGGCTTTTTGCGACCAAATGATGTCGATAAATGAAACAATGTACCAATAATACATTCAGTATAACTAGTTTTAAGTATGCCAGAAAGCCTAGGTGTCGTCCTACCATTGCCGGAGCACCGTCAGTAGAAACGAAGATGATATTAGTCAAGAGTATAGCTGTTACATCAAAAAATCTTTTTATTAATTCAGTAAAGAACGTTTCAACTTTTGTATTAGTTTTCAAACATTTAGCAAATAACAATTATTGGGAAAATTTTTCTTCTTTTACAAATCTCACATAAGCTAAAATTAGAGCTTTGTTTTATTCAAATATACTTACGTAAAGAAAGTACGCTATCTACGTAACAATAAAAAAAACTTCTTTTTGTTCAAAACTAGAAAAATTTGTTATAAGCACTTGACATCCCGCTTAACACAGAATTAATTTGTCGATTAGATGTATGATTCTTTTATAGTTTATATTATAAGCTAGTTGGTGCAGATATGTGCTCTATTACGTTCCTGTATAAACCTGTATAAACAGGTATAACCGACCGTGACGCCTGTTGTCACTTGTATTTTATGAACCTGTTTATATTTAAATTTTACTTAGGATGTAAAAATCAGTAATAATGAATTCATTGATATTTATTTTAACTTCCATATTAATAAAAGGGTGTCACACTTTTTTATATTTTACCTTGCGCGGACCTCCTGACGGTGCTCAGGAACCCCAAAATAAATTTTAATTTTTGATTCCGGGGATTCTCTAGGGGTCAGTAGGGATCACTTTAGGAACCACTGATTTAGATGGTTAGATACGTTATATTGAAACTGTTTTGTGTTAAACGTTTTATTGAAAACAGGTACACAATCAATGTAAACTATTTTTTATTATAAAAAACGATAAACATTTTGACAAGTTTACAACAACCATTTTTTTATATCATTTGTTATTCATTTTTTTTTGAGACAACTTGTTTATTTCAATTTATTATAAACTTAGAATAATACTAAATGTAGAACTTTATCGAAAATTACTAAGTAGTACTCGTATTCATATATTCAGTGGACTGTATTAATTATGATTGAAATTGCTCAGAGTACGACCTTAGAAATTGGTTTTTATTCAAAATTTATACAAACAACTGCGGCACAATAATTCATAACATGAACGAGAAAGAGTGGCAACTATTTCTTAAATAAATAAACACTTTTTAATTCAACATTCTCCCCCCTTTGAGGTATTGTCCTCAACATTATGAGTAGATATAGGAAGTGGGCATAGTTTTGTTATGGGACGAGTAAATTCACCCTTATTAGTGATAAGTTTGACTACGCGGACTTTGTTATCACGTCCAGGCTTAAGATCTATTACTCTTGCAAGACACCACTCGAGTGGAGGCAAGTTGTCTTCTTTCACTAAAACTAAATCTCCTATTTTTAAATTTGGTTTTGAATACATCCATTTTGGGCGATGTTGTAATTGGTTTAAATAATCAGAACACCACCGTTTCCAAAAAACTTAACGCAATTTAGAACAGTGTTGCCACATGTTTAAACGATTTTCTGGAATACTCACTACATCTCTTTCTGGAAACGCAGTTAAAGCTTGACCTATAAGAAAATGACCTGGTGTTAAACAAGCCAAGTCAGCGATAGAATTAGAGATAGATTGAATTGGTCTGGAATTGAGTATCGCCTCGATTTGAGCTAAAACAGTAGATAAAGCTTCAAATGATAAGACAGCATTTCCCAAAACCCTTCTTAAATGATACTTAGTACTTTTGATTCCAGCTTCCCACAAGCCTCCCCAATGTGGGCTATTTGGAGGAATAAATTTCCAACTTATTCCTCGTGTGGACAAAAAATCTTGAATTTCACTACTATGACTTTGAAAAAATTTATAAATTCCTTGCAGAGCATTGTTAGCTCCTTTAAAATTAGTCGCGTTGTCGCTACTAATCGAAACTGGATTTCCTCGACGTGCAATAAACCTTTTCAAAGTAAGCAAAAATGCGTCTGTTGAAAGACTTGATACTAACTCTATGTGTATGGCTTTAGTTGCCATACACACAAACAATGCAATATAAGCTTTGGAAGTTATTGATTTCCGCAACCTTGTTTCCTTGACCATGATTGGTCCACCAAAATCAATGCCAACATGATAAAATGGACGAACTAATTGGGTTCGCTCTACGGGCAAACTTCCCATTAACTGTTTAGACACTATTGCTTTAAATCGATGACATTTAATACAGTTCATTAGTACACTTTTAATGCGTCTTAAAGCATGAATAGGCCAAACACGTTGTCGTAAACTATTAAGTACAGAACGAGGACCTGCATGACCCAAGTACTTATGTTCATGTTCGATCAACAACTCAGTTACATGACAATTTGTAGGCAAAACGATTGGGTGTTTACTATTAAATGACAACGGCGCATTTATTAAACGTCCGCCAACCCTCAATAATCCTTTTGAATCAAGAAATGGATTTAACGATACCAGCGAACTCCTTTTTGCTAACGGCTTAGCATCCTGTAAACAGATTTCTTCATGAAAATGTTCAAGTTGAATGACCTTAAATATTTGAACCAAAGCTTGTTCTAGTTCCTCTACTAAGAGAGAGCCATAAACCTTTAAAGAATTCTTTTTTGAATTATTAACAAATCTAAACATAAACGCAATGGATCTTTGCATTCTGACAAATGACGAAAACCTAAGTAAAACCGAGGAATTAACTTCTATTTTGGTGTGAACATGCGATACCTGTTTTTGTTCAGGTAAAGAATCAATTTCCAATTTACTATTACTTTCTGAAGTTACATTCCATGAAAAATCTGATAAAAACTGTGGACCTTCCCACCACGGTTTACAATTTATTATAGTATCAGGATCCAGACCGCGAGAGATGTAGTCCGCAGTATTCAACTCAGACGACACATGTTTCCACTTCACATTAACGGATAGCTCTTGAATTTCCGACACTCGGTTGGCTACAAACGTTGTCCAACGGGACGGTGGTGACTGCAACCAAGCAAGTACTATTTGCGAATCCGTAAACAAAACAACCTTATTGAAAGTAAAATTCATGCAAGCTTTAAACTTGTTGCACATACGAGCTAATAATAAAAACCCGCACAGTTCCAATCTTGGCAATGACACCGTCTTGAGTGGAGCAACTCTAGATTTTGAGTAAACAAGATTACATGTAACCTTATTGCCTTCATACAACGTTCTCACATACAAGCATGCACCGTACGCTTGCATAGAAGCGTCTGAAAACCCTATCAACTGAATACTTTGAATCTTTCCTGTAATAAAAATCCAACGTGCGATTTTGAGGTCTCTTAATCGAGGCAAATGGTTGTAAAATTTAAGCCATTCTACCAAAAAATCCTCCGTTACAAATTCATCCCATTCTATTTTTAATGCCCATAACCTTTGCATAATTATTTTTGCTACAATAATCACTGGACCTATAAAACCCATAGGATCAAATATCTGCGCAATTATACTCAAAACTTCACGTTTTGTGAAAGTCTCTTTTTTGACTAAATCTGGTACACATATCAGAAACGAATCGAAAACGGGATTCCATGATACACCTAAAACCTTAGAACTTTCTGATTGTAAAGAAGAAACTACCGTTTTGTCATTTGAATTCCATTTATGCAATTTAAATCCTGCAGGCTCTAGAAGTTCCTTTAACTCCCTTTGAAGTTGATATAATTGTTCCAAAGTATTTGCTCCACCTAACACGTCGTCTACGTACGTTTGTTTTAGTAAAGTTTCAGCCGCTAACGGAAAGGTAAATTTATTTCTATTAGCCAACCCGACCAAGGTTCTAGTAGCAAGAAATGGAGCACAGTTAGTTCCATATGTTACTGTTTGAAGCTCAATATGGCGTAAGGGACCAGCTGGGTCATCTCTCCAAACTATATTTTGTAAAAATCGATCATCTGAATGAATCTTAATACACCTATACATTTTTTGTATATCGCTTGTTATAACGTACCGGTAAGTCCTATATCTAGCAATAATATCAAATAAGTCTGGCTGAACCGGACTCCCTTTAAGCATGATGTCGTTCAAACTTAACCCCGAGGTGGTTTTCATAGACGCATTAAAAACAACACGATATTTCGTCGTAAGTTTATCTTCACGAATTACACAATGGTGAGGAAGATAATACCTATTACTTGCTATTGAATCGGTAGCTTGTTCAATTTCTTTAGCATGACCGAGTAATAAATATTCATCAATAAATGCTTTATACTCTTTTTTTAGTTTAACATCCTTTTGAACCTTTTTCGAGCGATAAAAACGTTTGAGTAGCCTTGTTAAGAGAGTTGCCTAAGAAAGAAGCATCATGATTAGGCTTAATAGGTAACCTTACCTCGAATACACCAGATTCAAGTCTTTTCGTTGTAGTGGAATACAGTTTTTCACAGAGTTCATCCTCTGGAGACATGTGCCTTTTATTGGATACTTCTTCCACTCTCCAAAATTGAGATATTAAACTATCCAAATCAAGACCCTGAACAAACAAAGCAACGCTTAAATGTGACCTAACATTATGTAAATCAGGAACACTTCCTCCTACAACCCACCCAAATAAACTATTTTGCAAGACAGGAAGATTCTCGCCTAACCTTAACAGCCCAGTTTGAATTATGTCAAAATACACTTCAGCTCCTAGCAAAAGATCTATTTCACCAGAAATGTGAAAACTTTTATCGGCCAAATTTATGTCATTTGGGATACCTAAATTTTTGATATTTATTGATGCATAAGGCAGTTGACAAGTAATTGTTTTTAAAATACCACAACTTGTCGAAATCCTTTTCCTTTGATCCTTCTGAGACTCAATTATAACTTTGATAAAGTTTGAAACACGAACACCACTTTGTCCGATTCCTGACACCTGAATATTAGTTGAATTTTTCCTTAAATTTAACTTATTTGCAATATTTGAAGTTATAAATGAACTTTGCGACCCTGAATCTAGAAGTGCTCTAGCTTCAACCTTAGAACCATTATCAGCAATTAAATTTACCATTGCTGTAGCCAACAGTATTTGCCTATGTGTGCTAGCTGTTAAACATGGAATAGAATTTATTTCAAGCGAAGTAGTTGCTACTGACGATGAGGTTGATGCAGTTCCATCAATTTCCATATTTATGTATTCCTTATGCCTTTGTTGTTCATAGTTGACTTTTCCTTTATCTTGACCTTCATCTCCTTCACGACTTCTATCTTGATGCAGCAAACTGTGATGCCTTCCTTTACATATCCTACAACCTTCTGATTTACAGTCACTAACTGTGTGTTTATAACCAAGACAGTTATAACAAAGCCTATTTTTTTTAACAAATTCTCGTTTGTGCGTTAAATCATATTTTGAAAATTTACTACATCGAAATATAGGATGATAACTTAAATCGCAACATGCGCACTTTCCTTTATAATCTGTATTAACTCTAGACATTGAATGATAACTAGACTTAACAAACTTCCGCTGGTGCTCAGGGGTTGCCAGTGCTTCAAGAGCTAAACATCGTTTTTCAACAAATTCGAGAAATTCGTTAAAACTAGGTAGTGCCTGTGGGTCTCTTTCTAATTCATATGCTTTATGTGTATTAAAATCTAATTTTGAAGACATAATGTATACTAAAATAAGATCCCACTGCTTTGCAGGCACACCTAGTGCAACCAAAGCATTGTAGTTTTGCTTTATTTTGACAATAAAATCTCTTAAAGCAACTGGGTTACCCTTAGTTATTTGAACCTCCATAATACGCGAATGTGACAATTTATTGTGACAAGTTTGTTATCATATCTTTTTTTTAATAAATCCAGAGCAACGTCGTAGTTTGCATCGGTTATCTGCAAATCTTTTACGATTAATAAGGGTTCATCTTTTAAAACAGACTTTAAATATACAAATTTTTGAACTTTGCTCAAATGACCATCAACATGTATTAATGACGTAAAAAGCTCAATAAAAGATCTATAATCCTCATATTTTCCTGAATATATGGGAATGTTAATATTAGGTAATTTAACCTGAGAGGAGGGGGTTGTTGAGTGTGCAACTGCGCTTATTAAACCCGTTGTTGACGCACCTGACTCGACGCCACTAGAAATTACCCGATTTTGAATTATTGTTTTTAATTTACTGTGCACTGAAATATATTGCTGTTCGACTACTACCCGGTCATTTTCCTCGGCATCAGCCTGTTCCTCTAATTGATCCTGAATACATTCATAATCTTCGTAAGACTTAACTAACATAGATTCTCTAATTACAAATTCGTTAACATCAATTGTTAAATTGTTTTCGTTTAGTTTTACATAATTTTCAATCCTACTAATTTTTGCTTTAATTCTACCTCGTTTTTGTACCATAACTTGTATATTAGTCATTTTGTTAAACGTGTAGTAACAATGTACAATTTGTAAAAATACCCTTAATGACTTTTTATACAAATATGAAACTTTCCCTTAACCAATATCTATTTTCAAATAGCTATTGTTGTAGCACTTGCGCATTTTGTTAAACAACCTTAAATTGTTAATTTTTCAAAGCGACTTAATGTAACACTTTAACAAACACTCAATTGTGAAAATGTACACGCATAAACTCAGCAATTGTTAAGTAAATGTTCTTTTACAATCCAAATATAAATGTCTTTACCTTTAATACGTTAATAAATAATGGAATGTTCAAACCTGTATTTAGCACCTTCAGTTCTTGCACTTGCAGCAACCTTTAATTAATTCCACATTCAAATTGTATCGTAACAACCCTTGCCTGATAATTTTTCCTATTGATGACGCAACTTGAGTAAGTTGTTATGTTCCTTGTGCACCTGTGACAATGATCCTTATATTTTCAACCCAATATTTATCCGGCTCGTAATCGACCATGTTTTGTGTTAAACGTTTTATTGAAAACAGGTACACAATCAATGTAAACTATTTTTTATTATAAAAAACGATAAACATTTTGACAAGTTTACAACAACCATTTTTTTATATCATTTGTTATTCATTTTTTTTTGAGACAACTTGTTTATTTCAATTTATTATAAACTTAGAATAATACTAAATGTAGAACTTTATCGAAAATTACTAAGTAGTACTCGTATTCATATATTCAGTGGACTGTATTAATTATGATTGAAATTGCTCAGAGTACGGCCTTAGAAATTGGTTTTTATTCAAAATTTATACAAACAACTGCGGCACAATAATTCATAACATGAACGAGAAAGAGTGGCAACTATTTCTTAAATACATAAACACTTTTTAATTCAACAGAAACTTTTACGAAAAAAGTTTTATGGTCAATACATTTTTAATGTAAATTAGAAGTGATCTAATTTTAGTCAAAAAAATTAAGAAAAGAAATCCATCGTTTCAAACGCTTCTATAAGGGTTCTTCACGTAACTGTACAATAATAAAACGTACAATATTGCACCATCAAAATCAGTATAATATAACAATAATACACTTTCTTAACAACGTTAGCGAATTTACTGTTTAATGACCAATGTAACGTTTATCGAGTATTGTGGTCACTTTTTGTTACCACAATTGTTTTTTAAAGTTTTAGAAGTAAAATTAATTATTTATATTTTTAAATATGCCATTTAAAGATACTTCGTATATGGTATAAAATTATTATTTTTTGTATTACTGTTCATATTATTTAACAGAACTGTTTGTATGGTAATATATTCATTAAAATTATTACAGAATAAAACATTATTGTGCTTATACTTTACGTAAATGAGATATTAGCATATTAAAAAAAAAAAAAAATAAATTTTAGTAAAAAAGTGTAAGTATTGCTAAAATAAATTAGATTAAAATAATAAAACAGTGTGATATATAATAGTTTTACAACGTGTAATATTTGCAGAATATTAATGTATATAAAAAAATATTGGAAAATAATAATACTGTTGCTTTATTGAGTAATACATTAATAACTTGTTTGTACATATGTACACTTGTTTTATTTTATTGTTGCGTTTATTAATATTAAAACTTATTTATTTTTACTAAAAATATATGTACACGTTTAAACTAACCGAACTAATTAAATCTAAGAAAATTTAATAAAAACACTTACACTATAATTTATGTATAGCACTATCACTTACACGAAGATACGTCCGCGGATAACTATTTAACACTTATTGTTTGTTTACACTAAAGTCACGTACAAGGTTATACACCGTAGGTTTATTTCATATGCGTTAATTACTTATTTATTTAGACTTGAATAATCTTCTTAACACTGCCGTCTTTGAATTACGGGAAATAACTTACCTACGATTTGTTTGTACCGTATTTATACGTTTCTGCAAACATTCGAGAAGCCTCTACATTCTTTCGTAAACGTTCTAGACGTAGATAAAAAGTACGGGAACGTTCTCGAAATTTACAAAAACTTTGCGAATGTTTCATTACATACGAGGGCAATGAAGCGTAACGTCAATAAATCTAAAGTTTCAACCGTAATTATGTATATACAAATAAACTTTAAACGTGATGTTAAAATTATAAAATAAACACAAAACAATTTATTAATCGTAAAATAAATGGTAGCTTTAATTGATTAATTAACCCTTCTCAGATTTACATTACTCATTAAACAATATGATTTATTGCTGCTTCTTAATTAAGCTGTGCGCTGTTTTAATTTTATAAGTACATTTTAGCATCGCAATATTTTGTAATTTTTTTTAACTAAAAACATTTTTTGTATAAAGTAATGTAATTTATAGCTAAACAATACTGTTGAATTTAAATTTTTAAATGTTTGTTAACTTTTTTCTTCTTAATAAAATACATAACTATATTCTACCGTCAGTTAGTAAAGGCAAATTCACTTAATTTGGTTGATGTTTATTTTAAATTTATGTATTAAAAAACACCTTACTAACTACTAGTTATAATTATATAGTTATAAACGTAATGGTTAATTAATAAATACATAAAAAATAATTTTTTCATTTATAACGTTTGAAAACTTGTGGCAAAAACACGAGCTTATCGACTGTAAATAATATTTTTAATTTTTTGTTACTAAAAAATGTTTATGTTTATTTAATTAATTTTAAGTAAGGCTATATATCATATAAGAAACACGTGTTCTCTTTTATTATTATTATTATTACATTTCTTTGCTACAATATTTCCTACAACAAATGTGTAATATTTTTTATTATTATTGTTGCAAAATATAAGTGTTATGAATGTTATTTATTATTATCTTATTTTTTCGGTATTAAAAAAAATGCTGCAGTTCTCATTTTACTTGGTTAAATTGTTTATATGAAAAAAACAGACGTAGAAAATCTAATTTTACAAAAACAACAATTTTTGCTATGGCAGTAAAAAATTAATTTTGTCTGTCTGTCAAACATATAATAACATTACCTAAAGTTGTCATTTACAATCTAAAAAACATAAGCAAGGTTTGGCATTTTTACTTTGTACACACAATAAAGTTAAGTTAATACATTTATAGACATTGCAGAAGTGTTTTATTTGCTTTAAAAAAATTGATAGATATTAAAAAGTTAACATTTTTTTTATTTAGGCAAAATTATTTATACAACGTTGTGCATTTTGAAATATATTGATTACATAAATTTAATTTAGTTTTGCAAGTTATACGATACTATTTTACTTGGTTTCATATAAGAACATTGAAAGTTTTATCTTACGTTAGTTCACGTAATGCAATTTCTGTCGCCCTATATCAACTGCCTTATAAAATGTTTATAGCATTTTTAAATAAGTTATTTTTTACTTTACTCAATGCATTATTTGTCTTTCTTACTATTTTTTTGTATAATTCTATTTTTCTTGCATTACTTACATTTTTAAATTTTTGTGTTACTGTGTCTTTTTTAATTAAAATTCTTATTGAATTTGTGTTTTTTATAAAAAAAAAAATTTATATATATATCTGATGTAAACAAACAATTTTGTTAATTGTAAATACACCTAAAAAATGTATTCAGTGTTTGTTAATTTATCATGTAATCTGCAAAAGTTTTTTTGTAATTACTTAAATAGTTAATAAATATTGTAAGTTGTTTTTTTTCTTCTTCTTTAGATTAATTTAAATATGTACTTGAATTACTTTTAGAGCTCTTCGATGAGACGCATCAGAAACAGTGTCTAAGAATCGGCTATGCTTCCTGCGGCTGTTTGCGCACTTCTTCAGGCCTCTATTTGTTAAACAATACAGTTATTTACATTATTCAGAAAATTATTAATTATAACTAATTTGTTAATTCTTAAGCTGTATTTATATACAAAAAATTAGTAATTTTTGTTATATACAGTTATTACACATTGTAAACAATGTTTTTTTAAACTTTTAAACTGAAATAACAAATGTAGTAAAACGCAAAATTACTGTTTAATATTGAAATTTAAACAATGTTTTTTTAAACTATTAAACCGAAATAGCAAATGTTATAAAACTCAAAATTACTGTCTAATATTAAAATTGATTTAAAAAAAGCTTTTTAAAATACATGTTTTTGATGCAATTTTTTAACTTTCTATAAGGAAAATATAACGATTGCAATTTTTTTCGCATAATTTTAGGTTTCAAAGTCTCCTGAAGCAGAAAAATGTATTTTTGACAAAAAAATTTGAGTGTGTGTGTCTGTGTGTGTGCCCGTCTGTGTGTGTGCCTGTGTATGTTTCTATATAGCTGTGACAACTTCTTCGTGAATATTCCTGTAAAGTAGCAACGGTTTTGTTTGTGGCAACTTACATTTGGTTGTCACAATATTATTTTGCTAAAATTCTTGTAAAAATAAACTTTGACCATTTCTGCCTTATTTCTTTCATCTTTTGAGCCGCGTTTTTTATTATAGTAATTTAATTTATTTTTATTGTCTATTACTTTTGAAGTTATGGCACTTCTATGGAGAGTTGCCACAATAGCACCTCGTGCTCGTGATAATTATGTTTAGGTACACACAGTAAGGTGGCAACTCAAAAATTACGTAAATGCAATGTTGCCACATAGTACCTACGGTTGTCATAATAGCCGGTATAAAAGCAAACTAAAATACACATTTCGTTGAATCGCTTCGTAAGGATAACCCTTAATCACTAGCAAACTCCATTCCATATGATCTTGATTTTTCAACACCTAATAGAGAATAATATTATTTATCATGCTACGGACATCCTATTTGCTTTGTCAGTATCTGGTTTCGACATTGCCTACGGTATTTATGGTGGTGATTATTACCTATTTTAAATTTTGTACAAATCGGTTCATAAGTAACGGAAATGTCAAAAGGGTCCTTCTTATTTTTGTATAATATATAATATGGCTCATTCACGAACTCCGATTTTCAAATTTGATATAGAATCCGTATACAAAATTTGTATGAAATCGCATTTCCTTTAATGTTTTGAAATAAAAATAAACCAAAAAAGCACCGTGAATCTATCAAACTCAATTTCAAGAACTGCCTTTGGTATGATGCCGGCTATTCCTGCTTTGAATTTTATACAAATCTGCTCATACATTTCCAATTTGTTTATCAAAAAAACATTTTAATTTTAAACATTTTAGATACTCAACCTTCTAAACTATTCAATTAATAAACGAATACTCATTAATATTCATAATTCAATGAATAATGTGAATATTCAAGAATATTTATAATTCAATGGATAACGTGAATATTTGAATAATCAAGAGTATTTGAATAAACTCTATGATTCTTATTCAAATCATGATAAGTTAAATATTTAACTATTCGATTTATTTAAATATGAATTCCCAGCCTTAATAAAATGGTGATATGCGCATTAAAAAATTAAAATGAAAATTGAAATTCTGCAACTGTGATTTACCGATTTTTTTAATTTGACAATGTCATATGTTCATTGTACTATTTGGAATTCATCAAACCATTTTTGTGCGTGGACGTTGTATGACATTGCGCAATTACATCTTGCAATAAATATTGATGACAGAACCTACGACGCCATAAGTGCTTGAAGCTCGATGTTCTTTGAAAGTATGCGGTATGAGTACGTTGATATGGACATTTGTGGTAATTACACTAAAAATCATTTATAATATATTATGATATAAAAAATTAAAGTACATAGGTAATACAACAAAAATGGCATTCTAATGCGACAAAAACCTTATAATTATTTAGATATTGATGTGTATAATTTTCGTCTCTTTGCAATTTCATTCTTGATGCAATATTTTATCCTTTTCCAGTCCATATTTTTTAGTACAGCATTTTCTTGAATGCATTGCATATATGCATTTTTGCCGGGCACAACTTCATGGCTTATGTCGATCTTGAAAAAATTTGAGAACGCATTCCTTCTCCTCCGCTTTCCATGCCACATGTGTTACCGTGCGAGCATTTCTTTTATTTTTTCCTTAGTCACTGAAACATTACAATTTAACTATGTAAGTACTTACTAATTGTAGATGATTTTTACAGTCTTTAGTTCGGTTTTATTATTTTTCCCTATCCTCCTATTGAATTGATTTTTCAGTTCTGGATCATCGACTCATTCTCATTCATGTCTGCTTCTCTGTTTTCCTCTGTATCAGGTAACTCCACCTTTTCTTTTTCGACTTCCTCATTGTGTCTCTCTTCGTCTAATCCAGGCAAATCTAAAATTACTAGTGTATTAACTAAACCACGGCTTCAGATTTCATATGTCAAATCAAATGGTTTATGATTCATAATCATAATGACTAAGCTTGGGCATATGAATATTTGCATGTTTTCCCTAATGAGCAAAATCATCTAATTTTCGATACTTAGTTGTTTTGCAATGCTTACTTTAATATAAACGCGGATTGAAGTAGGTATAATAATAGTATTTTATGCAATGAACATTTAATTATTGTCATTATGACATGAGTATAAATTACGAAACGAGCGAAGCGAAGCTATTAATTGTGAGTTGCACACAATAATATTTCTACGACCTAAAGCAAAAAATTCAAACTTCTGTGCGCAATATCACTTGTCAAGCAAGCATTCCATGGATGAGTGGTAAAGCTTCCGATCCTTGTTGGAAAGTCGCGAGTTCAATTCCCGTCGTTGTCCCGTTTTTTAACCTCATTTGTGTAACAGTGACAGTTGTCAAGATTTACGGAATTTATATTGTTCGTCATTGGCGAAGGTTACGTTCTCCGGAATTTCTATTGGTCGCAAACTTGTATCGTAATGAAAATCTGTATCGATATAAGCAACAATTATTTATTCATCAACACAACTATAGTTTCGACTTAGAAATCATCATCAGGATATGTAAGTCGAAACTATAGTTGTGTTTATGACTAAATAATTATTAAATTATACATGGGGAAGGTAACCTCTCGTCAAATATTCAACAACCCCATTTTGAGTCAAAAATGGACATCTCTCCAAATTGCGTTGGTCAATTAAATATGTTGAACGATAATGAAAAATAACAAATGGTCACGGAGAAATTGTTGGAAATGCCGTAATATCCAACGGTAACTCAATTTTTAACATTAAAAAAGACTAATGATTCCTATACATACCTTCTACATTAATGTCTTATAGTTTCTTCCCAAAAAATTCTTTGGCGTTGCCGCTATCAACAGCCAGTAGTAGTCTGCTAATTTTCGTAATTTCCACGGTATTTTCATGCAGGCGATAAAACTCCCGGTGAACACGAATATCGTGGCCAAGGTGTCGTGCCAGCCAGTCACATTCGTTTTCACTGAGATTAAACAGTTGGCTCACTGTTGCCATGTATTTTCGAAGTTTAGTAGAAGTGATTCGTTTGGGACATTCCACTTGTGCCTCAATACATGCACTTGTTAGGCAGTCATGCCCGCGCAAATGACTTAAAGATTTTTTTGACCGTGCGAAAACATATGCGTTGTCCTCAGTTATTCCATATTGCTGCCTCGAGTTTATAAGAAGTTCAATGGAATCTTTTATTTGACATGTTAATAGGATGGCAACTTTTCGTCCCCGTTTCCCAACTACTTCTACGATGTTCAAGTTTTCTGCGAGTTTTTGTTCGAAAGGAGTTAGTGATTTTTGTAGTTCTTCATTGCATTGTGTTGATTTGGGTCGCGATTTGTAGTTTTCTATGGTCATTCGAGCCGCCTCACCACTTCGTCTTTTATTGAATAAAATTATTTTTGAGAGTACCAAAGTGGCAAGTTCTTGCCACGCGTTGCTCAAAGAGGACGCATTTGATTTTAAGTGCTCGTGAGCTGCAGAAATCTCGGTGTTTAAATATTTGTTTAGTTTCACAACATCAGAAGTTAGGGGTAATAGTTCCGTGGAGTTTAATTTTCTTGTATATAGGGTGTTTAATGCATTAGATGATATTTTAATGCACCATTCTAGTTCCATGATGTGTAGAAATGATTGTAATAGTTTGTCCCTTATTAGGTCACCCTTTTTCAAAGCAGAACCCCGTTCTATACAAACGCATTTCTTTAGCGCATACCCCAGCTTTAAGGCCAAGAGGGTGTATTAAACTGCGGTCGTTTTTCAAATGTATATGAAGCTGCACACACAACGACTGAGTGGCCTTGACAATCAAGTCAAATTTATCCGGTCTAAGAAAGTCATTTAAACTTAATGTTTGGTTGGGAGTTATCAATCTTAGTTCTAGTAGCAATCGGCCTAAAAAGTGTCTTCAAGTAATGTGTAATTTTTCTCCCTACTATCAAAGTTAAGTCGCTTCACTTTCTCTTTTTGGTATAACAATTGATGAATTTTTAAAATGTGTATATTTTTCAATACCCTTAATTTTAAACTGTCATAAATAGTTGATTTTGCAATACAAATTTGGGAATTAGATTTCGGTTCTTTCGAAACATATTACCAAGAAAGTATACCTAATAAATGGTTTTCATTTGCTTGTAAATGACCGCAAATCAAAACATGACAGTTTCTAACTACTTGCAAAAAGTACCAATTTGTTTGATTAAAATCGATGTAATAGTTTTCGAAATATAAGCGTTTAAAGTCAGGCGACTAACATTTTTGCTTTAATAATAGTAGAAAGATGGAAAATCAGGTTAGAATATAAAACTATCAACATAACTTAGTAAGTGTTGATAGTTTTATACCATCGATTTACTTACCTAATTGTCTCATTGTTTGACGGATGAGTTCAGCCTGGGTGTTGTGGTATTTTTCATATTGCATGGCCCCAAATTTAATAATCAAGCTATCGTTCACACAACACTTTCCTATTTTATCGTCTCTTATTTTTGAGAGGATGTGATGTGTATAAGAAGGAGGCAGGTCAGCTTTCATGATACCATGCATAATTGCATTACTTTCAGAAACTATGTTTTTCCCAATAAAAATATCTTTAGGTTTGTGCTGGCAAGTTCTTATGTGGTGATATAGTTGCTTTTTTACCATAAAACCCAAACAATTTGGACAAGGCCCAAACTCGGCGAAGGTGTAAGTAACTGCTTCTATTTCAGCGGGTCTCCTAACAAGAACTAATTCTCCCTTCTTACAAGATAGTACCTCACAATTATGAGAAAAGTTTCCAGCTCTAATGATGTACAAGAACGCCTCCTTACGTTCTTTTGAACGTTTTTTCATCGCCAACACCTTTGCCACGTCAATTTCATTTTCATGGCGTTGTTCAAAATGTCTGGCCATGTTTTGAAACGCATTTAAGCAATACGGGCACGAGTTGCGTTTATTACGTATGCGTTTTCCATTTATCTTTTCAGAAATGCTAAAAGTTATTCCACTGTTAACATCACTCATACTTTCCCCCGTTGTTAGGTTTTCCTCTTCTCTTTCTATTACTTGTGCCTTTTTATTGGTCTCACTCTTAATTATTACATTTTGCAGGATTTTAATTTTTTTTGTCTCTTTCTCGCTATTATTCTTAACCAAGGCTGTTTTAGATACTGGTTTATTATTCTTCTCGAGCCAATTTTCCACAATCTGCGCAGCAGAACCGCTGTTGACATTTGTATTCTCTTCCTCCCACCACTCTTTTTTGTTTTAGATTTGGTTGAACTATCCGAAGATGTGTCAGGTATGTATTCCTCCCCGGAAGATTTATCTTCTGATATAAGACACTGTCTGTTTCACCAACTGTAATATACCAACAATCATGGTTTATTGGGACAAAACAACAGAACAGATAAAAACTTGTAGCTACGAATACAACATTTTTTCTCTTAAATGTTATTAAATAATGTAGTAATTGAAGGCACCTAATATTGGATGCATTGTTGTTAAATGACACTTAAATGGTATTAAAAACCTGCCAATATATGTTTTTAAATCTATTGTCAGATATTAGTTGATATATAATAATCGAGTACAGGTAATCAACAATCGATTTTTAATCGATTAATCCAAAAATTAATAATCGATTTAAATCGATTGTGAGTTTCACAATTGATTGTCGTCGCAGCCCTACTTTTGAAACTAGGAGCCTTGAAACGGATTACCGCCGAAATGCGAACCCCTGTATCACAGTTATGCCGTTATAACTTACTACCATTATGGTATAAATTAAGTATTATCACTTAAGATATGCAACAAAATAGCAAAATTAATATTGAAAAAATATTGAAATATTTTGTAAAAATTGTCGATTCTGTTCATTACTATAATAACATTTAATAGGGTAACAACTATTAGAAATCTGTTTTTTTTATAGAAAAATTATTAACAATTTCAATATTTTACTGATTAACATCTCATTCTGTATAAAATGAAATTTGCGATGTTTGTATAGTAACAATATTCATACTATTTGCAAAAAGAAAGATACAGCGTCGTAAATAAAGCAAATATTTGTCAACTTTTGTGGACTAAATTGTAGATAATTCAAAAATAAATTTAAAAAACTGTTCCTCTTTCCCTTAAAAATTTCATGAAAATATGTGCACAAATAAAGTTGCTAGAATTTGTGCACAAAACCTCTGCAAAGTGAGATTTTACATGCTGTTAAATGGCGCCGGGCGAGTCGGTTAATGAAACTGTAAGTTCAGCCTTAATGTCTAAATTAATCTCAAACACTTCCTATAAATCCATTGTAAGCTTAACCTACTATAATAGTTTAAGGCCCTTACAGATGCTCCGCCTTACCTTGATACTTGCCTGCACAGTTCTAAGTCTCAAGGTAAGAAGAAACGTGTGGATGGCAAATCCGAAGGCTTTTCTTACATGTACAGTTCAAAAGTTGAGAGCGAAGAAATTCATGTTCTGCTTTCTTTAAAGCTAGAACTAAGCAAATGGCTATTATACAATCATGACTTAGAGTTGATATCACACTGCTACAGTACCCTAAAAACTGAGCAAAAGTATGAACTGAACACGGTACATCTGGATGGGAACAAAGTATTAAGACTTGCTTTAAGACTTAGAACTGTGTAAGCAAATATCAAGGTAAAACGGACCGTCTGTAGAGGCCTTAAGTTATCCGCAGTATGTGTCATCGATAGACTTAACCCCAAATGCCAATAAAAACGAGCAAAAAATAGACCGCCCTGTATATTTTTACACATTTCGAAACAAAATTTAATTTTGAACAAAAAATTGTTCATACATAACAACCCTAAACTTAAAAATAAAAAAATAATAAACACTTAAATTTTGCAATGTTGTGTTACAATTTGAATATCTGACGTAATCTTTTGACATTTACAGAGCAATAAATTAAATCTTTGCATGAAACTCAGGCAAAGTATTCGTAAAGATCAGTTTGAGATGTCAAAAATGTGCAATGATGTAGCTACAATATTGTTTCTGTTAAATCTCAAAATGATAAACCCTGGAACTGCTAGTCCCATACGCGACTAACTAAGGGTTAAAGAGTAAAATATTAAAAGGTCTCTTACTATCACTTTTTCGTCATGAGTGGCTACACTGCTCGGATTTTCTTTAGCTGCTTTTGAGTCTAGTTTTGGTTGCGATGTCGCTAGTTCAATAATTTTTCGTCCTTTTCATTATAGCTTATAGATCGCTTATAGATTCGAGAAGAGAAAACAAAACTTGTAGTACCTACAAAATAAATGTTTTGCATGAAATAGGATTCTCCTAATTTGTTGTGTTAGAAAGTTACGAGGTACGCATTTACTGAGATTAAATGGCGGTTTCTCGACTTAGATTTGATGCAGATTCTAAGGCTAAAAACTCCAATACCCCCATTGCCATCCACAGCAAATCTAGATCGTCGACAACACCCCGAAAAGCGAAACAAGGACATTTTCTCATTCAAATTATCTGTGAGAGCAAAAATTTGTTGTTTTTGTACATGTACATGACGTCCATTTTTTGAGTTGGTTGAATTCGGGTAAAGTTGCCTAATTCTAAACGAAAAAAGTGATGTATAAAAGTGTACCTTCTTAAATCTGAAGGTTCAAATTGGCGCAAAAAATCAAATAGATATAGGTGTCTCCGCCATCTTGAAGATTATTAAAAAGTCGATATTCAAATTTTTCCTAATGTAAGTTTTTCCTTTGGATTGTGTCAAGTCTATGGAAGATATTTAACATTTCTTTCTATACTATTCTTAAGCACGTTTGGCTCAATTTAATTATGTTAAAGATAATCTAGATCTCCATATCGCCTTTCGAAAAATGGACATCGTGTAAGTATATCAACCTAGTTTCTTATATTTATCTTAGGCGGGAACATAACATGTCATTAGCCGGTGACATTGCCGTGTTGGCGGATTTCAACTTCGCCGTTTGTTTTGGTTTCGGGTTTCCCGCCTAATATGTCATTACTCTTATATTTTAATATAAGTGATGTTATATGTGACACAGATAGTGCAAAAGTAGGAAATAGTAAATGTAATTTTTCTTACCTTTGGTTGTAACAACGTTACGACAACTTCACGCACACGCTATGCATTCACTAGTATAAAATACCCGTGAGCGAAATATTAAGGGATGGATAATGCTTACAAAGCATAATTTACGCCTACACAATATCTATAATTAGTTTCTAGTTGCCACTATATGGTGTGTATGAAGTTAAAGTAGTTGGCATAAAATGATATCATGACATCTTACACACCATATGAGTTCGCGGTTTGCCACTTTATGGTGTGTTTGAGAAGTTAAAGTAGTTAGCATAAAATGATATCATAACATCTTACACACCATGTGAGTTCGCGGTTGCCACTTTATGGTGTGTTTGAGAAGTTAAAGTAGTTGGCATAAAACCATGTAGTGAAATTTTACATCCCACCATAATGTATAGGAAAACCGAAAATTGAATTTCTTTTCGCAAGGTACAAATCGTCCCCCTTCTTTTAGCTATTATCTATTTGTTACACTCTGTGTGTCGTGAGTATACGAAATGAACAAAATATACTTATGCCAATTTTCTAATGTATTATTCTAATTCCCCCAAAACGTATACAATTTATTATGTATAAATTAGGTATAAACAAATAATTACATACAATATGCATGATACAGTTACATGTAAAGTTTCCGGCCATATGCCAGTCTGTTGACTCTGATAGATGTTATAAAGCAGAATCCTAGGAAAAATTATGAAACTCTCTGGAACCTCAGGACCATTATCACTGAACAAAAATCCATTAACTCAGACAAGCATGGAAATAATTATTCATATGTCGTTACGAAAGGACCAACCAAAGAACCTAATAATATCTTAAAATTTAACAACTAGGCATTGCTTCTTTTGTTTAACACAATGATCTAATGTCCAATTACCATGCGTATTTAAAATTTCTCAACATCTGTATTAATCACCAAACGATTGTAATTATATAGGGTTACTAGTACTACGAAGGCTGGGAATTCGTATTTAAATAAATATTAAACTAATCAAAAATTGAATAAAAATTATAGTGTCAAGTTATTCATACGATTATGAATAATCATGATTCACTTTATAAATTACATTCTTAAAAGAGTCTATAAAACGATTAATGCCGTATTTGGCGTTTTCTTGATAAACAAGATCGCTCAAAAAACTGGGCGTGTGTTTAGGAATTGATGTGGCCTGTATGTCTAAATTGTATGAATTAAGGAATTAATTTTATTAAAGTATGATGAACATGCCTTGAAATACAGCATTGCCAGCGCTCTCTGGGAAAAACATAATCCCTGATATTTTGTACTATACTTACTGTATTTACGGGAAATAAACGCATTTATTATTATTATTATTATTATTACTATATAAATTATTTCGAAGAATGAAAGGTGTGGCAACATTGCATTCGTACACACTGCCTAAATTTGAATGATAGTGACAACACATAACACTCAATGACAGCTTTTCATTATAATAGTGACGTCTTTTACACTTCGTACACCAAATTCCATTACTGGGACAACGGTTGCCACAACTATTTATCAATGTGGACCACGAAATATGGTGTGTAAAATAAAAATTGTAATACTATACGAACCGCAATGGATGGCGCTACCTACTGTACAAACGAAATTAAAAGTGTCACTTTACGGTCCTGTAGTACAGTTGCCACAAACATTATGGGGCGTGTATGTGTGTCTGTGTGTGTGTGTGTAACAATGTACCCACGATAACTCTTGAACCAAAAGTCCTACTAACTTCAAATTTGATATGGAGCTGACGATTTATATTCTCTCGGTTTTATCAAAAGATGGGTCTTATAGAGATAATTTTCTGTCTATAGTTTTCTTACATTAACAGTTTATCAAATATTTGATTTATAATTTACAGTGAATTCCACATATGGTTTGAATCCTGCCTGCGACCAAAACAGCAGTTTTTTCTATTGCAGTAAATAATTAGTTTTGTCGGTATGTCAAAATAAATTTAATCTAGGTTCAAATATTGCCTGCGACAATTTAAAAAAAATCCATAACTTAAAGGGAAAGCAAGATACGTTAAAAATAACAATTTTTCTCTATATTCTTTTGAATTGTTTATACACGGAGTGCTGCATTTTCCTTGCATTATTTGGATGTACCTACGATAACTCTTGAACTAGAAATCAAAGTAACTTAAAATTTGGTATGGAGCTTGTTTTTCATATTCGCTCGGTTCTATAAAAAGATGGGTTTGGATAAAAAAAACGGAAGTGGGTGTATCCGTCATTTTTAACAGTTTTGCTTATATAATTTTGTACGTATCTAAACTATTTGAATTATTTTTACAGTTTCATATAGAGATAATATTTTCTAAGAATTTATTCAGGTAAAAAAATTTTCTAACAATAACAGTGTATTAGATGTTTTATTTAAAATTTAAAATAAATTCACAAATATAATCTAGGTTCGAAACTTGCCTGCGACGATTTTTTTTAGAAAAACATTACATATCTTAAAAGCAAAGCAAGATACGTTAAAAATAATAATTTTTACTGTTTTACTAAAGGGGAAAGCAATATCGAGGCACACCAATATAGGAGTTAGTCGATATGACAACATAAGTTTAATATGTCATATTTTGGTTATATCTTAATGGAATCGAGGAGAAAAATTTAAAAAAAATTATAGCAGACTAGGAAGTCAATACAAACGTGTACATTTCACTTCAAAGTGGTTTTATGACAACATAACCTTAAAGGAAAGTCGTGTAGTAACCACACCAGTTTTTTTTTTATTAAACAAAAGTATTAAATTAAAGCAATTGTTTGTTTTTGATGATTTATTTTCTGTTATCAATATTAATTATTAAAATTTTTGTAATTTTTTTTTGGCTATGACATAATCAAATTAAAAAAACAAAAATTATTCTGTTTGTCAATAAAACCGTTTAACAACCTTTACTTACCTTTATTTTACTTTACCTTTACCTTTAACCTTTAATCGTATCGAATTTCATACAACTTAGGAATTAACTCTTTAGCCACATGTAAATTTTATATTTTACTAACAAAACCTATTCAAAAATTATACAAAAAAATTATTACATAAACTTTTGAACATAATATGTTTTAAAATAATTTTATAGACATGCTACGAATTTAGCAATAACCTGCAATCTCATAAAAACCACAGTTTTTCTATGATAAAGTTTGATAATTTTATTTTATTGATGTTGTATTACAACATCTTTTAAACTATTTTGCTTTTAATATAAACTGATATTAGTCATTCTTTATGTTTTTGTTATTTAAAATATAGTAATAAATAGGGAATGTACATTTTTTTAAAGTTAAATTTACTATAATTATTTAAAAACACTGTTATTTTAAGCAGTGATTATAGATAGAAATAATGAATATATTATTATCTAGATTTAATAGTTAAACGAATTCTTTTTGTTCTGCTATATGATTTTGTAATTTAATTTTTTTTTATTTTTGAGTTTTTATAAGATTTAAAAACATTAATATGTTTATTATTAGCTAGAAACTAATAATGAAATAAAGTCCTTGTCACAAAAGGATACGTCATACCTATTGATGTAAAAAAAAACATACCAACTATTATATGAGCAAGATATAAACCATGTGTAAAACAAAGGGGAAAGATTAATTGCGTGCGTTATGGATAAAGTTATTCAATTGACTTGAATCAAGTTGACGTTTTGTCAAACACAGTTTGCTGTCATTTTTGATTCTCTTTGTATTTTTGGTTGTTATTATTATTAACTGTTTTTTTTACAACAAAAACATGTCGGGTTTTATACAAGGTAAAACAGTACACTCTCAGTCTTGCCAAATGGTGGTTAATTTACTTGCACACTTTAAATAAGGAAAGGATAATGGTCCTTTAATTCTATTATTCTTTGTTCAAGAACTAAACTAAAGAAAGGAATGATTAAATATTACCGGTATATTTTTGAACCGATGAAATCAACGAATGAATATTAACGCCTAAATTTTTTCTAATCAAAACTAGGTGTTTTAAAATGAAATTAAATTCAAATGAAATTTGTGCAAAAAAAAACTGTCGCGATCATCGCAACTAAACCAGTGTTTCAGAAATTAGTTGGATTAAAATTTTAGCTACATAAATATATTACAGTTACTTATTTTCATTTTATATAAAGTGTAGCAAAAGCCGTAAAACTATTAAAGTTCTGTATTTTTTAACACACATTATTACATTTTTGAATTCTCCGATCAAGATAAGGGTGTGTTTTAATAACCTTTATGGGTTTTAAACTTAAGGTTTTTTTTAATAATTTGAATTTTGTCAAAATATAACCGAATTTTCATGTTTCAGATACTTAAAAAGTATTTACTTTGTGAGAGCGAAATTTACAGTAAAGTGTAACAAAAGTCATATTTTATATCCCAAATTTAATAAACTTTAAAAATTCAATCCTATTAATTAAATAAATTAAGTGGCTATAACTTTATCAATTTAAATAGAACGCCATATTTTTTTAATTTACCAGAATAAGCACTTTTTATTATATATATATAGTTATCTATCAAATAGTTTTTACACAATACGACAATTAATCGTTTTTTGCACTATTGATGTTGTTTCAAGTTCTGATAAATCTAGTTGTTTATTGTGAAATATCAAATAATAAACAATTATTAAAAAATCATTTATAATCTAACAAAATAAATATGACAAGTGAATTGGAAAAAATGGGTTTTACAATTGGCTGCCTCTCCCCAAATCCACGAAATTAATTACACTAAATTTTGTGTGGGAATAGAAGAATTATTTACAATACGCCACCGGCAACACCACACTATATGAAAAAATATTATTCTTAAGCTTATCTGATATTTTTAAATACAACAGAGAACTAGATTCATTAGAACTTTTATTACAAAAACATCAAATAGTACAAAAAATGGTTGATTGGCGTATTGTGTAAAAACGGAAAAACTTGGCTATAGAATCAAATAATATTATTTGATAAGTAATTAAAAAGTAAATTTCTTGATAATTAAAAAATATAGCGTCTTATTTAAATTAATCAAGTTATAGTCACTTAAATTTCTTAATTGATAAGCTTTAATTTTTGGACACCTTTTATATGATGTAAAGTTTATTATAATTGAAATATCAGTTATGATCTATTGTTACACTTTACTGAAAATTTTGCTCCCATAACTTAAATACTTCTAGGCTTCTCAAACAAGAAAATTAAGTTATATTTTTAAAAAATTCTAATGATTTAAAAAACGTTAAGGTTTAGATCTCATAAACGTTATTTAAACAAAAACTTATTTTGATTGGAGAATCCAAAAATCTAATGTTATACAGGGTTTTTTATTAAAAAAAAACACAACTTTGATACTATTGCGGCTTTTATGACACCCTCTATAACAATTATATAAAACTTTTTGAAAATCACGTATTTTGGCTGCGATATTCCGAGACGTATAGCGTAAATAACCCTGTACATCGAAAATTGCTGCTATACATGTATTACAATTTTTATCACCAATTAATGTAAATTAAAATAAAACTGAAGAAATAGTATAAAAATAATGTGTTACAGTTATTTTTTGTAATGCTCGTACATTGCTTAACTTGCCGTTACGCGTCTCGTTAAAACAACCGTACTCCCATTACAATAATTGTAACATTCGTTTTACAATGTACTATTACATGCGACTATACGCATATAGCACATAATATTTTCATTTGATGAATTTGAGTATGTGAACCTCAGCGTAAGCCTTTACAGTTCCATATAGTAAATCGTTGTGATATAAACGTTTTTAACACTTTTAGTATTCGCATTCTGTTTTTCAAATATTACACGTACTTTTATCTATCGTTTTTATAGATTTTGTGTAGTTGGCAATGCTGTATTTTACCGCCAATTTGGGCATGTTGGTAAAAGTTGCTGTTAAGTGTACATCGTGGCCTTCGTTATTATCTTGTATCGTATAAAATTACTTTTATAAGCTTCTTTGTATTTTAATCTATAAGTTCATGTCATGTGCGGAATTTAATCAATCACTTAACATTTAAATGAATATTACTGAGTTATTTGGTAAAAATTAATTGTAAGGTTTCTTGTTTTGCAATTTGATTTGGGTTACAGGTCAATAAGTACCTAAAATTAATAATTGTTAATACAAGCTTGTACTTTCAACGTATTTGTTAACTCGCGACACACTTTTGTTTTGTGCGCTGCCGTAAGAAAAGGCAAGTTTAATAACTGTTCTTACAAAATATAATTTCATAACCTTAACCTGTAACATCTAGATTTATCATGTTATAAATTTCAGATTCTCTTCTCTTTTTGTTTTCTATAAATTATATGTTTGCGAATTCTTATACTTCTATTTATTCTTAGTTTTCTTGCAATGTTATCGGTGTTATAATTTTACCTGTACGTGCTGCTGACTGTCAGTTTCCGTCAGATTTACCTAATAATAGTAACTTGGCACCTATTTACTTTGTTTATTTTTAAACTCACTCCTTCTTTACCGATTTCTAGCGAGTACTTTTTAGACTACTACCTTCACGTAACATTATTAAAAATATTTACGTTTACACTATATTGTGATACCTTGTACAATACGAACTTCTTCTAAACTTAAGGTTCTTGTAACTTTGATAACCATAGTGTATTTTGCTGCTGTATACATATTTATAGGCAATTTACTATAAAATATAAATATGTTTTAATACTTTAATCAAGACTGTCAAATGTACAATAAGCAAATGGAGATAGGTTAAAAAGAGTATTGCCTTACTTAGATAAATCGATAAATACTACTACTACTACAAAAATATTTTAAGTAGTTGCAAAAGCAGTTAAACGCTGTGCTAATAAAATTATTAATATTATAAAAAAGACAACAAAATGTTATTATATTCAAAGCAAAACAACAACAAAAAATTACAATATGTTTATTATTACATGAATCTATGAGAAAAAAAGACAAAGAAAATTATGGGTTTGCGGTCTAGACACTACTTACATTAATTTTTATAAACAAAACTGTAAAGAGATACTTGTTTTTTAAAACTTTACATTGTTATTCTAAGACAGATGCTTAACAAAATGCTTTGATAACTACATAAGTACATACAAAGCTTACTGTAATAAAAAAAGTGCGTTATTTGGAGCCAGCTAATATAGCTTTGCTAGCAAAACGTGTTGTTACTTGCTAAAAAAGTTTTGTTCAAAAAAGCACGTTTTGTTTTACATTACAATTTTGCATTCTAGATTTGTAGAATGCGTAGATCTAAATATTAAATAATTCTAAAAAAATACAGTTATCTTCTATCTGCCAATTTACCAGTAATCTATTAAATTTTCTTGCAAATTCTGCAATTTTTTTAAACGCGTTTTTGCAAATTTTTTTTATATTAAGTGCTTCAACAAGTAACAACTAATTTACACAAAATTTTAAATAGTGTTAATGTAACTAATGGCCGGTTTCTAGAATAAACATTTAATCGAGGATTAACTAATCGAGACTTATAATTAACGGAGCGTTAAAATATCATTCGGTTTCTTGAACCAATTAAACGGAGACTTAACTAATCGCGGATTAATTTGAAGTTCGAAAGTCTGAATCTTATTGTTTGCGTGCGAATTGAATGATGGAAAACTCAAGAATTCGTGGGAAATTTTTTTCTGAAAATGAAAAAAATGTTTTATTTGATTTAGTTACGTCGAAGTATAGCGATATAATAGATAATAAAAAAACAGACGGCGTAACTTTAGCCAAAAAAAAATTGGCATGGGAAGAAATTGCTGTGAATTTTAATTGCCAAAATCAAAATGGCAATCGTTCAGCAAAGCAGCTGCACGATTTATATGATAATTTAAAACGCACTGCACGTGTAAATTTACAGTGTGACAAGGTAAGTTCACATACTATAATAAATACTCGTATAAGATGTAACAGATCTACTTGGTAAATTTACAAATTTTGGATATTCGACAACTTTTCCAGCAATTTTGTGTACAAATATACAATTATTGGTACTAGTGGCAAAATAATTGTACAAAAACTTTTCACATAGCACAGCAAAACCAAACAATTGTCATATAGACCACAGTCCTGTGAGTCTGTTTTACATACTACATTTTACAAAACTTTTATTTTAGAAAAATGCTTACAAAACAGGTGGTGGTACATTTATTAAAAAAAGTACCCCACTAGATCAAAAAATAGTAACCACCTTAAAGCCGCAGTTTACACCATTGCCAAACAGATATGATTCGTCTACATCTTACATCGACCCACAACCAAGTTGTAGCTCAAAGCACACACCTACAGGTATTCTTAAAAATAATCCTGTTAGAATCCATTCCAATTAATAAAAATGTTTAGCTTGCAATATGGATTTACAAATACGGTTTTAACCTATGATGTAGTACCATCAGGTGACTTACAGTTCGTCACACCAGGTTTGATGAAAAATAGATTATGCTTAATTTGTTCATTATAATATTTTTAGATTCTCCCTTGTTTACGGAAGACTTTCCAGGTAATTATACTTCACACAGCCCCAAAGTGAAATATTCTATCTTACCTACATACATAGATGATACACATAAAAACACAGTAAAATTCAAGTAGTTACAATTATTCGATTCATATTTAACTTTAAGTTGAGAACTAATCGTATCCTACAAATAAACCAAAATATATCTTCAAATTTTTCAGAGTTTGTTGAAACTGAAGTAGAGGAAGTTATTTCGGCAAATACGGATATCTCGGAGCTTAGTCATTCTCAACCAGGAGCAAAGGGAATGAAACGAAAAATAGTCGGCAGTAACTCACAACCTGCAAAAAAAAACCCTCAGAAAATATTTACAATAGATTTTGTAATAGAAAAAATTTTAAAGATGAGAAAGATGAAGAAATACATAAGTATAGATTAGAATGTTTGAAAATAGAAAAAACCATTAAAGAAAGACAATTAATGTTAATAGAACAACAAATTAAGCAAGAAAAAGAAATTCATGAAATTAAAAAAAAAGATCTACAAGAAGAAATAGAATTTAAAAAAAAAAATAGAGCAAACAAAATTCAGTAGTTTAGTAAGATATTAGTTTAAATTTATTTTTGTGGGTTTGAGTTTTTTCATTAAAGAAATCAATAACTCAATTCTATAGGATAAGAAGTTAAAAACGTTAGTATGGTTTTAATTATTAAAGAATTTCTTGTTAATAATCCTATCGTAGGTAGATCTATTATGTTTAGTCGTTATTTACATGTTTTTTTATAAATTAGAAGTAATTAAATTTTATTAACTATCTTTCATAAGTTCCGGAATTATTCAAAGATTTTCGGTGTTCTTAGATATTATAGAATTGAGTTATCGAAATTAAATTAAATACTTTGTTTATTTTACCTAAAAGCAGTTTCTATTAGTCCTCTTCTAACATTTCCATTTTCCTCATTAACGCCTTGTAGCATTTCAACATCCATAGCTGGAATCTTATGGTCTTCTTCAAAATCGTCACTAGGGTCATTTTCTTTAACAGCAATGTTGTGCAATACAGATGTTGCTACAATGATTGTCAGGCTAGTTTCCAACTTAGTTCTTAGACCAAGATAAAGGCAAGGAAATCGCCTTTTCCAAACTCCAAAGCACCTTTCGATACAATTTCTCGTTTTTATATGCGACTTATTGTAAGCAATTTCTGACTGGGTCTCGGGATTTAGCAAGGGAGTCATACAGTAAGATGTACATCGATAAGCACTGTCTCCTAAGATAAAGCTTCCTTGGAAGTCTCCTGCTTTAAATCTTGCACCTACTAGCGAAGAATTCCAAATTGTGCTGTCATGAGTCGATCCTGGCCAACAAACAACAATATCTCGAATAAACAAACTAGAATCACACACAGCTTGAACATTTATTGAAAAGAAAGATTTTCTGTTTCTAAATAGTTCAGCATTGTCTCCTCCCGGTGACTCAATTGGTATATGACAACCATTTACACAACCAATAACGTTTGTAAAATTTCCTATTGCATAAGAGCCCTGCATCACTTGAACTTTTTCAGCATTACTCTCTGGCATTTTAACAAAGTTCGGTCGCAATTCTGCCAAACATTCAGATACTTTCTGAATAACTCGAGAAACTGTACTTTTATGAATTCCATAATCATCTCCAACGAGTATTTGAAATGCACCTATTAAAAAAATCGGTATATAAATAAATTACATTTAAATTTCTGTCACTCATACCTGTTGCATAAAATCGTAATGCAATGAAAAGTTGATCAGCTGTAGAAAGCGAACAACTTCTTAAAGTTATCGGAGAAATCCTGTCCTCGATTAAACGGATTATGGTTTGTACAGTTTCTGGTGAAAAACGATATCGAGCCCTAAATTCTGCCCTGCTGTATTTTTCAAACGGATTGGGTCTTGCTCTAAACACTTTAACCCTGTCCACGGCCCCCAAAAGATCAAACACTTCGTCATCGGATGATGAACTTGAAGAATCAAATTCCATTTGGATTGATTTTCTAGTTACGCAAACACGACACAAAAATTGAAAAAGAAATATTTAGAAGTTCTGAAAAGAACTGTATAAACAACAAAAGAAAAATAATCAAGAGAACACAATATAACCACGACGCACCAAAACGAACGTAAAACGAGGTTAGAAAACGCAGAAGGTTAAGTGTAGCATTGCGGTTTTCGATTACTGCGCATGCGTCCGTTAAATTTAATTGACCAAAATGCTCAGTTAATTTAATCAAGACTTAAATCAAATTAATCTGAGGTTAGACGTTCTAGAAACCCATTTTTTAGTTTAACAGGGGATTAAACTTAATCTTCGATTAAATTCGTTTCTAGAAACCGGCCATAAATATTTTTGTTATATTTGATGGAAGATTTATGAATTTTGTGTACCAACCGAATAAAATTAAATCTCTAAAAAGTACGTAAAATCGTATAATTTCTTATCGAATTTTATTTCAAAAAACTTTTAGTTCTACTATTTTTATTGCGTAGATATTTAATTACATATTTGTTACTGTTGTGTATTACTTACAACAACTTACAAAGTCTAATTTTGTTCATTAATTCTTAAAGATACATTTTCATTGCAATAATATTGCAAAAATTGCTTTTATAGAAAAGTAGATTAATGAAATAAAAATATAAACCGTGGTATATTGTTTTTTATTATTGTCTGCATAGTGCGTAATTTGCAAAAGACCTGTGAACGGAGCTTTTTTGCGCAACTTTTTAACGATAATAGCGTAACAAAACGCCAATTATTGTATTAGGTTTAATTTAGTTTAAAATCTTTTTTTTTATGTAATTACTTTGTGAACATTTGCTGGTCAATCTTTAGTTTAAAATTTTTGTTTATTCAATTTAGTAGTTATTAGTTGGGTTATTTATAATTTAAATAGTTTTTGTTTGCTTACTTGTATTTAAATATGAACAGCAGCAACCGTGAATTGATTATTAGAACAGAACACTTTTTATTTTGTAAAAATAAATTTGTCAGGGTATTTTTGTGTACTGCGCATATCACGTGACAGGTTCTTTACAAAAAACGCAAAAGTTTATTGAAAATGTAAAAAAAATATTTGTGTATCACCTATATTTAAGATAAACCCAACAAAAGAGTTTATAAACGTATGTTCTTTTTAATTTTTAGAAATGAGAAATTTATACAAACTGTACGTTTTTAGAACTTTATAATAGTGTCTTTAAAACCTAGAAATATTAAGAAATCAATTATTTTTTCTAGATTATAGAAAGCAAATGTTTTTCCTAATAGGATGTAATCAATCATACAAAACAATATTTTAAGAAAATTAATAGATCCTTTAAAATTGTTGATTAAACAACAACCCTACCACCACAAAGTTAAGCGCAAAACAAACAAACATAATTGTTTATTATTCACTGTACACAAAAGATTGTAGACAAACAATACAGATAATTGATGCACATCTTGATATTTTATTTGCGTTCTATAATCACGGTATTTTCAAATTTAACTATTAATATAACAGTGTACAAAATTTTAAGAGAATACAATTATACACAAAATTTGCAATACTTAACAATACCATTAATTTATTAATCTAAACAAAATTTACAATTACATGCGGTAACATTTGCGTTCTTTAATATTAAAAAAAATATTTTTATATGTATTGCATATAAACGTATTTTTAACTAAAGTAATGAGACAAGAAAATATGACTTTATGACATCTAAAACAACAACTATAAAACAACAGTTACTAAGTAAGCTAAAATACATTGATTATCAACACACAAACCAACAATTTATTGGAAAAACAACAGTTTTTAAAAATAGATGTAGATAACAAAAAAAACTTAAATGTAATAATTAAAATTTTATTATTTCTATATTGTACTTAAATAAATTCATAAACATTCGATTAGTGGTATTTGATAGATTTCGACGTTATTAAATGTTGTATATTTACTGATACAGTACTAAACGAATGTAAAAGCAAAAACATTTAATGATTTCAGTTGAAAAGCAAACAAGCAATTAAGTTTAATGGATCATACCATGCGATGCGCTTTGATCTTGCTGAAAACATAATTTATACCTATTCGAAAATACGTAAGACTTTGACGTCTGTTCGTGTAATATAATTAAGCATTTTAAAGAAAAATCTGTCTTCAAATTAATACAATAGAGTTTTTTATTTTGTTTTGAAGTTATTTAGAAATGTTGGTTTGTTATATTTAGTTATTTTACTTGTGTAACAAAAACACTATTTAATTCAGAACTTTTTTTATAGGTCTGTTCTGCCTAGCGACGTTACTAGTTGCAATCATTACGACTTTCTGGAAGATTTATACGACGTCGTGTACAGCGATAAAGGTAGGTAATGTTAATGAGATATTTATGAAACGTAAAATGAATGATTTTGCAAGTTAAATGTAATCTGCAAATGTAATAGACCTTTTTATTTTGTTAGCAGTCTTAGAAAATATATTACTTAAAAAAAGTTTTGATAGTTGCAGGTATGTTTAAACACCACATTTTGATAATAGAAAAAACAAACAAAAAATTGTATAATACTTAAAAAACCAAATTATTAATTTCAAATGTGTTTAAGTTAAACGTAACAATTAATTATTTTATATGTGTTTTTTTTAAATACTAATTATAATTTCTGTTATAAAGTTTACTATATAAATCTCTTTATTTTAAACTAAGTATCTAACATTTGTTTTTGTTGTTATTTGCTAATGATTTAAAACAAAACTGTATTTGGGCCATCCTAACTTATTTTGACCTGCTACGAGTTAAACATATTTAAGCTTCTAAAACTATTTGAAAAAAAGGCAAAATTTAACAAACACGTGAAATATACTAATATCCAGATAAAACATTATTTTGAGTGTTTAAAATCTCAATAAAGACAAAATAAAAAAAACTTAACACACAAAATCAACAACGATAACCAAATTAGGTGTAAATACCATAGTTATTATTGTATATATATATATATGCTACTAAAATATGTATTGTTATTATTGCAATTATGTTTTACTATTAAAACGCAGTTTACACAGCGTCTTGACTTATTAAAAAATGTCTTTCTGCTTTAAAAACAATATAAACGTTCTACGTACTTGTAAATAAAATGTGAAATAAATCAAAATAATTCTTTTATTATAACAGTTGTTATGCCGCTGTATTATTATAATAACAATAAATTTTCTAATTTTGAAACCACTTTTTGTAACAAAAGTTACCAAGTTTAATAATATACATTTCAATCTTCTTATTAGTATTCATGCAAATAATAATTCTTTAAAAAATAATAGATAAGAAAATAATTCATGTATATTTATGACAAAAGCACGTTTTCTTTCATTTTTGACTTAAAACAATCTTAAGTTATTCAAAAGGTAATTAAAATAAAAATTTATTTTGCAGATGTAAATATCAAATTTAACAATCAAATTTCAACAGGATGTAGAAATACTAAAAAGTTTGTACTTGTACCTTTGATTTGATTAATACAGTTTTTTTCCCTTTTTGTGTGCAGCTTTAATCCAAATGTAAAGAACAACAAGATTAGAAAAATGTTGTTGGAGAACTACACATATGACATGGGTTAAACCAAGACTAAAAGACTTAAGGAAACTTGTAGGCCATTTCCATTCTTCTTTAATATAAATTTGTAAATAGTGCTACAAAATTGAAAATGTAAAATAAAAGCAATGATTATATCAAGTAATGAATTCTACTTACTCACTCTTTCTTTTACTGACAATTAAATAGTGTTCACACACGAGACTTATAATATGATACAAAAAAATTACTTTAGAACACTTTAGAACAAACTTTATATATATTTTATTATAAATTTAGATACAAAATTTAAAGTTTTGTTGTTGATGACACTTATTTAAAACAAACAGGTAAATTTAAATGTATGAAAGCGGTTGTTAATAAAAAAGTTATAGTATAACAAAAAATAAAGAAAAAAACAAATAATATAATTGTTCAACTTAATTTAGTAAGAAAAGAACATTGTATAACAATAATAATCTTTATTGTCCAGCAACTACATCAGAACAATTATATTTTAACAAAAAGATTTAACTTACAAAAAAAAATAAAACAATTGTGATAAATTATAATAAACTTTCTGTTAACAAATTATACCTCATACAATAATTTAAACAAAAACTAAAAAAAACAAAATTATTTCATAAAAATAACAATAATCAATTACAAACAAATAAGAAATGTCTAATATTACAATTTCATAAACAATAATGAAAAAAAAACTATTATTATTTACTTTTATTTCATTTTTGTAATTTAGAAATAAAATTTTGCAAAGAGTTAGAAAAACACAATTAGGTGGAAGCTTATTATACAATTTACACATATTTAAATGCGGCGAATTTAGATGTTTCGTGTTTGCGATAGGGATAAGGAATGTGTTAGAGTTGCGTGTATTATATTTTAAATAGGAAAATGAAACGAAATATAATAATTCGGAATTGCAATAGTAATAGTTAATTAGTTTGTATAAAAACGTTATGCAAACAAATTTTTCTACGTGTCTCTGAGTTGAAATTAAATGTGCACAAAAGATTATCATATGGATAGTTTCGTATTGGCCAATTATTGTAAGTTTTATAATACAGATATTTTAAAAATCTACGTTGTACAGCTTTGATTTCAGTTTTATACGAGGCATAATACGGATTCCAAATAATAGAGTTGTATTCAAGTATACTTCGAACATACGTATAATATAACTTTATTAATACTGAAGTAGAGTTAAAAATCTTACACCATCAAATAATAAAACAACGATTTTAACGCAGAAACACAAATGGAATGAACGTGATACTTAAACGATAACTTACAATCAAAGTTTACACCGAAATCTAACCATTTTGAGACTTTTTCTATTGAAATTTTATCAATTGTATAATTAAAATTTATTTTATTGAACTTGTTAGAAAAACTCATTGTTTTACATTTGTTTACATTTATCTTTAATTTATTATTGGTGCACCAAGCGTGAAGTTTGTTCAGGTTTGATTGTAAGAATGTACAGTCATTATTGGAGTTAATTAATGTAAATAATTTGGCATCTTTTGCATACAGAAGAATTGGACAATCAATATGTTGTACTAAATCATGTATGTAAATGATAAATAAAAGAGGTCCTAGATTAGACCCTTGAGGAACACCTGCAGAAACAAAATATCTAGATTTGGTAAAACCATACTCAAAGTAATTTGTTTGGTTAAATAAATATGTCTCCAATAGTATTATAAGATTTTTAGATAAACCCTAGTAATCTAACTTTGTTAGTAGTAAATGATGATTAACTAGATCAAAAGCTTTGGTTAAGTATGTATAAATAACGTCTACTTGTTTACTATCATTTAAAGCAGTAGAAACAGAGGTTGGTTGCAGTAGATTTTCCTTTAGTAAAACCATGTTGTAAATTGCTAACAACATTAAAAATATGTGGTTGCAAAAATTGGAATAAAATTATTTCAAAAATTTTTGCAAAGTTAGATATTACTGAAATTGGTCTATAGTTTTCAACTTCAGATTTTGGTCCTTTTTTATGGACTGGAATCACTTTCGAAACCTTCTACACATCTGGAAATATAGAAGATTCTAAAATTTTGTTATAAATAATAATAAGCGAATAGCTGAAAATTTCTACACAATCCTTAATTAAAAAAGATGGTATATCATCAGGACCAGAAGATAGTTTCCATTTAAGTTTTTTTTTATAGCTTGGATAATCGACTCACTGTCAATAATAGAAAGAGTGATGTTACGATAACTTGACAACATAGGGTTTTCATGACTAAAATAGTCACCATTGTGATCATAAACACTAGAAAAATTATCAGCAAACGCATTGACTATATCCTCAGGTGAATTAAAAAATGAAGAACCGTGTTTTACTACATCTGGAATTCGAGATTTATTTTTTTGAGTGTTAACAAATTGATAGATTTTGTTTGGATTATGGACAATATCACATTCTAGTTGTTTAATGTAATTTTTATAAAAACGATCAATTTTGATTTTAACACCATTATAAAAAGTTATAGCTTTTTCTTGATAAAATTGATATCGAGTAGTTTTGTACAGTTTCAAGTAATGATTTTTAATTAATTAAACTGTAAGTAAAATTTTTTTTAAGGTTAATGATTTTTCTGTTTGTAGGAGTATTTCAAACAATAGCATTAAATAAAGGAGTTATTCATAGTCAAAGACGTAAAATTATATATATAACGTTTATAAAACTGAAAAAGAACAAGGGGCAAGTTTCGATTCCTTTGAACAGCCTCCGAGAGAGAGAATTCTGAAGGAAGCTTCTAAAAAACCTGAACATAGTAGATTCTCTTCACCTAGAAAAACTATTAACAAAGAATGCCCAAAATCATCTGTAAACAAATTTGAAGAAGAAATTATACGACGAATCATTTATACTTATGCTGACATTTATCATAAGAGACCCACAATGCAGGCGGTATTTCAATAATTACAGAAAGAAGTAAATGTTGACTTTCAAGGAAAATTATCTTCGTTTAAAAAGCTTGTACGAAAAATTGGCTTTCAATAGAAAAAACTAAAGACAATCGCAAACAATTAATAGAAAAAATAAGCATTAGAACAAAACGTATCTAGTTTTTGAGAAAATTAAAACAGTATAAAAAAGAAGGAAGAAACATTGTGTATTGTGATGAAACATACTTGCACAGCTCACATACACTCCCGAAGAGTTGGGGTGATGGTAGTGACAAATGTTTAAAGTCACCAATTGCAAAAGGCTAACGTTTAATAATTCTCCATGCTGGAGGCCAAAATGGAAAACAGGTGATTACCACGAAGATATGAATAATTCTAATTTTACAAAATGGTTAAAAGAAAAATTTATTCCTTACATTGAACCAAATTCAATGTTAGTGTTAGACAATGCTGCATACCATAATGTTTCTGTACATCCAAACCTTACATATGCATGGAAGAAAGATTTAATGCAAAAGTGGTTAGCAGAAAGAGGTATTTTGTTTGAATCATACGAAACAAAAGTTGAGTTGTATGCAAAGATTCAATTAAGCAAACCACAGCTTAAAAATTATGTAGTTGATAAAGTACTATCGGAACATGGACATGTTGTTCTAAGATTACCCCTTACCATCCAGAACTCAATCCAATTAAAAAAATATGGGCACTAATGAAAAATCATGTAGCTGTACACAATACAACATATAAGCTAAGTGATGTTTTGAAGTTGACAGAAAATACATTTCAAGAAATCGGTGCAGCCGAATGGCAAAGTGTATGTGATCATGTAGACAAATTGGAAGCAGAATACCTTGACAGAGAAATTATTATTAACATCGATGAATCTGTAACAGATGACAAAGAATTAACAAATTTTTGTTTTAATGTTCAAAATGTAATGGAGCAAACTGTATTACGAGTTTCGATGTCTATCTTTGTATTTATTGATAAATCAAAGTATTCATTTTTAAAACATTATTAACTTTTATAATTAACAAATAAAACGATAATTTGTCAATATCACAGTACTGTATTATATTTTGTTACATTATCGATTTAATTAAAATCATTGAGAAACTATTTGTAATTTCGTATAATATACTTTGTAATAAAAAAAAAGGATAAACAACTTATTTTAGCATTTTGCAAGTAATCTAGAACATATTGACAACTAGTATTTTTACTTCTTGTCGTATTTGTGTGTAAGCACATAATAAGTTCTTTCGAAATTGGAAAACTAGCCAAGAACAGGAACTGTTACGATGAAACGTTAACATACCTAAATAAGTAAATTGATTAGCAGGGTATATTTTTTGGTTAATTACTAACGTTTTTGCTTACTTTTTAGTATAGATTGTAATAATGATATAAAGATCAACAATAGTATACTTATTTAACGTTCAACTCAATATTCATTATTTAGAACTTTAACCCATCTTTAACCTATAAGCAATCGGTAATACAGATTTTTATATGTATGTTTCTGTGATCATAGTATGTTTTTAGTTTGGCACTTAAAATCGAAAATTTTAAATTTACCGCTCGTTAGTTCTATCTTTACACTCAAGGTCACGGCCCATAAGATCCTGAAAGACCAATACAATAGAAAACATTTTGACGGTAAAGAAAGCAGATAGACAACGATTAACAGCAGTCAAAATAGAGTATGTATGATAAATTAAGTGTTAAGAAGACAACCCTAGCGACACAAGTCAAATTTGTTTTGAATCTTATAGACAATTTATAAGAAACATCAGCTTTCTCAATACAAAACCGTTGAGTAACAGGTTAAATTAAAACTGTGTTTTCGCGTAGATTCGGTTTAATTACAGCGTTCTGGTATGAAAAAGATAACAGTAAAAACAGGTTTTCTATTTTTAAAACAAAACAGTTGAATAATTAGAAACCTAAATAGTTTTAGTTTTAAATAACTTACAATTCCAAGAAGTTTAAACCATAAATACATAATTCGCATATTAAAATGTTTACACATTAAACAAAACAGTATACTACTAAATACATTATTTACTATTTCAATAACGGTAAAATTGTTATTACATTAAATTTAGACATTTTTTCTCCAAGAAATGTTTAAAGATATTACTCCTTGCTATTAAATCTTTTTAATTAAATTACTACAATAAAGTTGGAATCAAACAAACTAAAATTTCTCTTAATTTTACAATAGTTTCATTTATTTATTATTTAGTTTAATCTTTATTAAAAATTTTAAAACAAAATATCTAATTTATTGCTATTAAATCGTTATTAAAGTTTGTCAATTTGTTTTATAGTTTTTTGTAGTTAAAGATTGTAATATACAGTTCACGTAGAACCTGTATCGAGTGCGCTTCGTTTTAAATTTACATGTAATAATCGAATTAAATCTTATATTTTAGTTTAAGTACTTAAAACGAGATAAAGGCTTATTACAGATTACAAAACTGTCTAGTTAGTACTACCAATGACCACACATCAGGGCGACCACTAAGCTAAATCAACACAAGATTTACATCTGGTTGAAATGGTAAGTGTAGATGACGTAAAAAACCTAATATTTTACAAGGTAATAATACAGATGTAAATACTATAAATTCATATATAAAGTTAAATAACAAGTACCAACCGAATGATACCGGTTCATTCTCTGTTCATATCAAACATAAAATTAAAAAAGTAGAAAGGTTATTTCTTATCAAAATAGGGCACTATCTTTATTCGCACGATGCATTTAAGAAACACATTATTGATATTAAATTACTGGGCGTATCAAAAGTTAAAGTAATTTTCAATTGTTTGAATGCTGCAAATATGTTAATTAACTACAAATGTGTAACTAATAAAAATTTGATTGCTTACATACCTACATTTTATACTCAAAGGAAAGGGTTAGTGCGTTTGGTAGATACATTTTTCAATGAAGACTATTTAAAAATGGCTATTGAGCGTAATCAACAGATGATGGATGTTAAAAGACAGTTTAAAAGAACTACTGATAATTACGGAAACTTAATAGCGCTACCAAGACAAAATATCGTAGTTTGATTTCTAGGAAATTTATTACCTTCAAACATTTTCATTAACGGCTTAAACTTTACGGTGGCACCTTACATTTTTCCAGTTGTTCAATGTCATAATTGCTTAAGATACGTATAGAATCGTATAGAAAAATGCTTACAGAACATCTCTTACAATAATAATCACAATGGCGAACGTATCGAATAAACAAAGTATATCATTTTTTCAATGGAATGCTCGATCTATTAAGAAGAAAATACCGTTGCTAAAAAACTTATTATATAAAGAAGATATAGATATTGTACTGCTATCTGAAACTTGGCTAAAATCCACAAATAGTATTAGAATTAGAGGTTAAAATGTTATTAGGTTAGACCGGAATGATGGATATGGAGGCGTCGCAATCTTAATAACTACAAAAATACCATACAGTAGAATAGAACTACAAAATAATTTTTCTAGTCAAATTGAAGTATGCGCAATTCACATAACTGCCGCAAATCTTTTTGTTGTATCCGTATACAAGCCTCCAAATGTTAACGTTTGTGAGAAAGATTGGACAAATTAATTTACTCAATTTAATGGAAACGTAATCATATGTGGAGGCTTCAACTGTCATCACAACATGTGGGGCTCCCAAATAAATAACAAACAAGAACATATACTTGTAGATGCTATAGAAAACATAGACCTTATAGTACTAAATAATGGAAATCCCACTATTTTTCATTGTCCCCGTAATCATCAATCCGCGGTGGACGTTACACTTACATCATCTGCATTAGCAAGAAAAACTTCCTGGCAAGTCTTAGAAGATCCCGTGGATTCAGATCATTTTCCAGTTTGCATTCAACTTAACTTCAATATTGCAGAAACGTTAATCATTCCTTCTAACAAATGGTCAGATTGTAATGCTAATTGGCCTAGATATAAATCAACAATTGAAACTTATCTTAATCAAAATCCACTTTGCAGTTCAACAACAGCCCAAAAATTTAAAATTCTCACAGACGCCATAGAATACGCATCCTCTATTGCACTAACAACCAATAAACCATTTTAATTAAAATATCAGTTAGCTACTTGGTGGGATCAAGATTGTATAAAAATAATTAATAAAAAAAAAATAATATGAAAAGAGTATAAAAAATTATCTAATTTTGAAAACTTTGACAAATACAAAAAAAGTGAAGCAAACTGTAAATGAATGCTCTTGCAAAAAAGTAGAGAAAGTTGGAAAAATTATTTAAGTACAATAAACAAAAACACTTCACCTTTTAAAATATGGAAAAAAATAAGACAAATTTGTCCCAACCAAAAAAAACTTACAATTTTATCTGAGAATCTTATAGACAAATTATTAGATAAATACGCACCTTCTTATGCATCACTTCCTTTTATAGGTAATACAGATAATTCTACGCAAAACAATTTTATAAGCAACAAATTTACTTACTCTGAATTATCTTGTGCAATAAAACAACTCCATAACACGGCTCCAGGATTAGAGAATCTCACCTACCCTATGATTACACAACTTCCTTGTACGGCTTTGCAAACAATTTTAGATGATTACAATGATTGGTGGTTAAATGGAACATATATTTCTGAATTAAAAAAAATTGTCATTATATTTATATTAAAACCTAATAAAGACGCTAATTTAACAGATTCATACAGACCTCCCTTATGTCATGTTTAACAAAAACATTTGAACGTATGATAAAATCAAGATTAGAGCACAGAGAGAAATGCTGTATCACAATTTTGCACAAGATTGTGCATAACTGTATTGTTGATGATATTACTACAATTGTTTATATTTATACCATAGGCTTGCACGCTTTGATTTAATACGTTTGGATAAAAAGTTTATGAAGTTTTATTTGACAAATTGTTTGAAAAATATTATAAACTTTAGTATGCTTTGTATTCGACAACAATGTGCTAGTATTTTGCACAATTTTGTTTTAGTTTCTTGTACAGCTTTGATATTACAATAAGATTATGCAATTCTTTTAAACTCGGAATAAAGAAAAAAATTGAACGATAACGATAAGCGATAACGCGTTGTATGTAACGTATGTAAAGACGCTGATGTTGACACTTACAGACCACATGCAGAGCACCGAAGTAAACAAAGTTCTCGGAAAATATGTGAACTAACTTTAAAAATTTGAAGCGGTAAATGTTTCATCCAATTACAATTAGCAAGTACGTCCGCTTGAAACAATGTCTACAATTAAAATTCCTTGATTGCGTTGGGTTTGTTTACATCTTTACCTCCTGTTTTCTGAAAAATTCGTAGTTATTCAGTTAGTTTTTGTCAAGACTTTTTGAAACGCTGTTATTTAAACAAAGTAAGTGTATTTATAACATTTTTCAAGTGTAACCTTTGTTTGTAACCTCAATTATTACTTTAAATTCTGTATTTAATTCCAGCGTTAATTCTACGGACAACAGCTAATTTCTGATGGAGATTTTTACATTACTTACTTTCTGTATTGTTTCAGCTGTTATTTACCAACATGAAATCGAAATCGAAGAAAACCATTCATTCCGAAACAAGAAACATTATAAATGTTGTGAAGTTTTCCGATAAACTCCTTTTAGAGAAGGCAACCAAACTAGCAAAGCAACCACATTTATAAAAAAATTTGGAGTGAATCGATAACAAGCAGTAATAGAATTTTAAGATATCCCTCGAAGAAAAAAATAAGTATATAAAATAAGTATACCATTTAAATATAAATAAATAATGCTCTTAAGATTTGCAATGTTTTATTGACAATTCACCCAATATATGTTACTTTTAAGTAAATAACATTTAACCAAGATGAATAAAGTTTCACAATAAAAAGCTATACGAAATAATAATAATTTGCACAATATTGTGCAAAATTAACCAACGAGAATATGTATCTAGATAATATACCATTGGGTATAAATACTTCAAGCATAGTTTTAAAAAAAGTATGACAACATTGTGTAAAACTTTACTATCTATTTTAGAGCATTTTTTAAACAAATTGTGATATGGTGCGATCAATTTAAAATGTAAAAATTGCTTATATGTAATGAAAAAACACTGTACAATTTAATCTGCCCAAATGAATGCAATAAAACTGCACAAATTGGTCTTGTCACTTTTTCAGACCCAATTTGTGTACTTTTGATTAACAATTGTAGATAAAATATACAAAGATTTCTCTCTGTGAGTGGTTTTGTGAACACAATACGATATTGCTTTCAAATCAATTTGGATTCCGTCGAGGTCGTAGTACACTTGACGCCTTAATACAATTAGTGACTGATATACATATTACATTATCAAATAATGAATATTTAGCATGTTTGTATGTAGACTGAAAAGGCGCATATGAAGCTGTTGATCTTAGCATTCTTAAAAACAAACTCCAAGCTATTAATCTACCTAACAAAGTAGCAACTAGCATTGTCAACTTATTTGTTAACCGGAAAATATATATTAAAGATCACAATAAAGTAAATCACGGTCCCAGATATGTTTCCCAAGGTATACCGCAACGTTTGGTACTCAGTCCTTTGCTGTTTAATATTTATACAGCAAGTTTACACAGCTTATGAAGCGGTCGTCGTATTACTTGTTTACAGTACGCGGATGACATTTGCCTGTATTACTCAAATAGATCTTATGATGCCTGTATAGAAAATTTGAGTCACGCTATATGCACTGTATCGCAATGGATGAGTGAACATGGTTTTGATCTGTCACCATCCAAAACAGCAATCCAAGTTTTTACCAGACATAGGTGAAGAATAGATAACACTATTGATCTGGGCGGACATAATATTCCATCGGTCTACTTTTACAAATATTTAGGGGTCATATTAGACACCAAATTACTGTGGACAAAGTATATAGACGATATACGAGAAAAGTGCGAAAAAAGGATCAATATTTTAAAATGCACAACTAGAATCAAATTCGGTGCGGATCCTATTAGCTCTCTTCTTCTATACAAGGCATATATAAGATCGTTACTAGATTATGGTAGCATTCTGTACCGGTCAGCATCTAAAAGTAACTTAGCTAAACTCGATAGAATACAATTCAAATCTCTTCGTATTTGTGTGGGTGCTATGACGTCATCTCCATGTCAGGCTGTTTTAGTAAAAACTCAAGAACCACCACTATTCTTAAGGAGACAATATCTGTCAATCAAAAAAACACTAAAAATTTGATTATTTAATAATGAGTTAACAAATAAGTTGCACTCTTTACATATTCATTGCCTGACAAATACTTACTGGAGACTTAAAAATGACCCCCTTTAGTATCTGCATATGCTGATACTATTAACCTTTGTCAAACTAAAAAAAAACACTACGTATCCAATGTTTCTTGAACCGTACCACCTTATTTTTTTCAAACCAAAAATCGTTATTCCAGTTTTTAATAATAATCGCCAAGACAATAATTCTTTAGTAAAGTCTATAATTGCAAAATCTATTAACCCAACAGTAATATCTACGGATGGATCAAAGATTCGTAATAGAACAGGTTGCGCTTTTTACAGTTGCAGTACCAAACAGTCATTCTTATTCAGACTTAACAATAATTGTTCAATTTTTAATGCAGAAGCATACGCTATTAATCAAAGCTTGGTTTGGATTAAACAAAATAATACGCCAAATGCTATTATCCTTTCTGATTCTAAATCCGTACTAACAGCATTACTTCAATTTTCAAATAAGTGCTTTAAAAACGATCTATTTACAAACATAATGTCACAACTTTTTGAGCTTCATCAATTGAATATAACAGTCACATTAGTATGGGTCAAAGCGCACCAAGGAATCGTAGAAAATGAAATAGTCAACAAGTTCGCAAAGTCATCTCTAAATCTACCAGAGTGCACCAATGTCATAAGTTACTCACATTTATTAACAGTGTTCGAAATAAAAGCAAGAACTAATTGGGAAAATCATTGGTTACAACACGTTCGTAGTCACTCACAAAGCTGTTACAGCATATTAAACCCTAATTTACCTAAGTCACCTCCTATATTTTGTTTTTTACTACCAAAATATGAATTAACAATAATAACCAGATTACGTTTAGGACATGGCCGCTTTCCTACTCATCTGCATCGTGTTGGTTTAAGAAGTAATGGTAATTGTACATGTAACAACAATTGTACAGGCGATTTGAACCATCTGTTGTTCAGTTGTATGAATTATGAAATATATAAAACAATTTCTTTGTAATCTTTTGCATTGGTAAGCGTTACATAACATAAAAGTGTATAAAATTTTAACTCGTTTTGTTAGAGTTTGTGGGTTTAGTTTGTAAAGTTTATAAACACAAAATAAAATATTTAAAAATAAAAACAAAGTTTTCTTGATTATGTGTTTGTTGAAGTAATGGTTAATTTATTTATAACTATACAAAAACAAATTTTACAGACGTCAACTTAAGCAGATACAATTGTTTTTGGTCTTTATTTACCATAATTTTACTAAAGTGTCACATTAACAAGAAGCAGTAATAAATCTATAATTATTATTTTGTTTATATTTCTTTTGTTTACAAAGCATAAAAATGTTTTTTGTAATTACAGTTCAAATAAAGACACTGAACTTTTGTTTTTTAAATAATACATAAGTCAGATATATAAATACTTGTTATGTTTTAGCAGTGACGGCTCGTGAGGTCGGGCTAAGGGGGGCTACATTATTTAGGTAACTACTAAAATGTTTTAAAGTTAATAAATAAATTCCGTTGAGCAATGTATATGGATGGCGTGCAAAATTTTTATGTTTTTTTTAATTTACTCATTTAAATGTTTCAAGTTTGCACCTACATCCTAAGTCGTTAATTTTATCGGTTCCATCGGAATAAAACAAGAAACATGGGAAACAAAACAAGCATTTATTGTATAATTTCCACATGCTCAGTCATTGTTATTATAAACTGCACTAGTAAAATGCCCTGTAAAAAGTTACGTTTTCCAGTTTTATCTGCTTGATTAAATTTTAAATTTGAACTTGGCCTTCTGAGAAATCTTTTCTTGGCTTAGTATTTAATGATTTATCAAGAGAATACTTATACTAATTATTGTTTTTGATACAAAGACTTTAGTCGTGTCGATTTTTACAGATTTTTTCTTAACAGGAAAGATGTTTCTAAAGATTATAATAAGGTAGTTTTGTTGTAATTAAAGAATGATGATAATTGTGTGTTTATTTTTACATTTACTATAGAAAATCGTTTCTAGAAAAGTTTCTGGTTTAGAATTAACTATTTGTTTTTCATAGATAGATCGAATTTCTTACTTTAAAACTATTTTTAAGTTATTTACAATATACATCATACATATCCCAGACAGCAAAACTCAAGTACAAGAATTGTAGTATTGCTCAAACTATTTTCTTACATTCTGTTAGTAAATGTGCAATTTCTTAACTACTCTGATCGCCACTTTTACGGTATTTGTCGATATTATTACTGTAAAATGTCAATTTTATATAATCTTTGCATTGTAGTTACGTAATACAAAGCAGTTATGCTACTATTTTAAACCACGCATTGTGGAAAATAAACAATATGCCTAAGAACAGTATGTTAGTAGTACTGTTAAAAGTGTCTATTATTGGAAACAAAAAATAAAATACCAACTTCTTTACAATTAGTGTAAGGAAAACGTTTTATTACTTTTGTATGACAACTTGCCATGACGTCACAATTTAATTAAAACGGACAGTAAATTTAAAGCAACATAACTTTTTGTGATATGCCATTAGTTAAATTTAAGCGAAAATAAATTTTATTGTGTATTTTGAGTTACAAAATAGTAATAACCTTAGCAATGTACAATAAATGGCAGTTACGTCAGTACTCCGTGCGGTGTTACATGTTTTACGCTATTGTATTTTTAATCCTTTTCGAATAAGTAAACGTTTCTTTAAAAATAATTTTTTTATGGTGTGTAATACATGATAATATATTTAGTTTAAATTTTATACACAGCTACAACTGTCCCTTAACGGTTAAATAATTATATTTCAAAATCGTGTTTATAGAACTGTAGTTAACAAATTGAAACTTGAAACTTGCCTTATTGTATCTGTATGAATGGTATTCTTAGAAAAAAGGACAAAATCTATTTTTAAGTCAGGTACTTTTAAGGTTTATTATCTATTACTCTTACTAGTTTTACGAACTTCTTGAAAAAGATCTAAAATTGACATTTTTTCTGTAAATAATTTAGTAAATCCGAAAAAACAAAAATTTTTAGAATAATTTGAGATTTATTTGATGAGTTGAAAATACACAAACAGTATTCATACAAAATATGTATGCACAGTCATTCACGTATTATACCTAATTTATCCTGTCATTTGAACATTTTATAACCCGCCTATGAGTTAAAACTAAAATTTGAAGATTCATCCCCTCCAAGCTAAATACTTGTATTTGCTAGGTACATACCTGGAAATCGTACTTCATTTGTGTCCGTGTTTGTAAACCGTTCTGTAGTTTTGAAATCGATTTTTGCAGCGTTATTGAGGTAAGTATTTTTTTAACAAGTTTATCACCTAATATATTTCAACTTTCTTTGAGTTCTGGGAGACAAATCGACAAACAACCATCCAACTCAGAAATTTTATAAGGTATAAGTACAAATTATTGAAACTGACGAGTTAATATCGTGATATTTTTTTTTGGCGCTAAAAAATGTAACAAAAATTTTATTACAAGTAGAAAGTAGGTTTGAATCGCTAGAAAACTTGGTTCATCAAAACTTTCAACGTCAAGTAGATAGTGGGGGAACAACGTGAAATTAATTTGCTACCTACATTTAGAAGGATTTTTACAAATTCAAATAATGGCACTGCACTTGTAAGTTTAAGTACTACTTAAAAACAAGCGTTTGCATTCGGTGCGACCATTTAAAAACCAAAATTGTTCGAACCCTCAAAAATCAAGCGCTCCATGTTATTTTTTAAAACTACGTATTTTCTAAGAATTGGCTATTTTTGGTTTTTGTTTTTGCATTGTGAGCGGATTAATTGTTTTCGGGAAACTTAACTAATGTTTAAAATATAAATATGTCTACTAATAAAATATGTGATTTTTTAAAGCATAGCTAATTGCATTTAAAAGAAAAAATCTAGTTGATTATATAGATTATTGACAATATAATCTATACTAAAACAGTCTGAAATTAAAAGATGTTCAAAAAATGAAATCTATGAAAAAAATACAATTTTAACAAAAGTTTACGAATACGTACAAGTTTTTTTAAGAACTTCGGAAATTTTAGTTTTATTAAATTGGTCAAATCTGATTACCATCGTTTTACCTGTCCTTTAAATAAATAGTTATAACTTTTAGATTACTTATCTACGTTCAGTTGGCGGAGACAGTACTGATACAACATGCAAATTAGTGCTGCAGAAGTTATTTACAAATAATGCAACCAATCATGTCTTTGAAACTGGAGCCAACGGCAAAATGGAATTACAAAAAATTAATGTTATAAATATTATTTTGGTATCTTGTAGTATTTTTTATTAAAATAGATTTAAAATTAATTAATAATTAATTGTTATGACAAATATGGTCTACAGTTCAATTTGAAACACGTAATCAAATATAGTCAAACTTGTTTTATTATACGAGCTATTTATATATGTAATAATAGTATATTATTAGTTATTTGTATCTATTTTCCAGGTGTAGTTCAAAAACAGCACCTTTCGGCGACTGAAGCAACTGTGTTTTCCCTAATCAAAAAATTATTTCGGCGTGCTGTCGACCGTATTAAGAACCAAGATAAAGCAAAAAAGAAATAATATAAATTTAATTATAATTAAAAATTCTATAAGTATTTTATAGTTTTATACTGATGTTTTAAATTTTATTAGGATAACGTATTTTTTGGTGGTTTTATTTATAGTAATATAAGCACATGCATACGTTATTTACATAATTTATAACTGACATCGCAGCTTGCATCTTCAGAGTGGTGAATGTCACTGAAGATGCAAGCTGCAATGTCTTGCGAAACGTCAGTTTGTTTGGATTCACAAACGACAATACGGCAAAGGCCAAGTTCTACTTATTGTTTGGCTCTCAAGAAGAGACTAGGACCAAACCTAAGTCTGGGTGTTTAGCTACGATGCGGTCTAAGCCAAAAATCGCGTATAATCTTAAATGGGGTTATTTAAAGAATTTAAAGAGATCATTTTCGCCGTGATCTGATTATTAGTTATTGCTTAACAGACAATTACTTTTATTTTTTAAATAGGAACGTATTGTTTTTATTCCAAAATATCATTTATCGATGTAATTTGTTTATGAATCCAATAAAATATTATTTGTATTCGCAAGAGATTTAATTAAAACCGTGATTCAAATAGTGCGTATAATATTTGAACGCTGATGTCTAGTTGGTTATTTATTATTTACGTACGTTCTTACGTTATCAACAAGACCCACCTCTTACTTACCTGCATTTCTATTTGTGTATTATTATAATAAATAACCAACCAGACATGGGCGTTTAAATACTTGCATATGGTACGTAATATTTTAATTGCGTTTTTCTTTTTAATTAAATCTCTTCCGAATACATCTAGAATTTTATTTGATTCATAGATAAATTACATCGATGAATCAGATTTTAAGATAAAAACAATAGGTGTCCATTTAAAAAACGAAAGTATTTGTTTGTTACGCAATAATTTATAATTAGATTACGACCAAAGCTACTTTTTTAAACACCTTAAATAATTCCATTTACAACGCACATTTCATTATGTCCGTAACATTCTTGGTTTAAAAGATAACACAATGTTTCCATAGATTTGCCTAACCCGGTATATAAATAATATTACTTGTTATGTAAAACAAACAATTGGTTATGCTGTCAATATTTTTCAAGTAATTTTATGTAGACACTACTGTATCGTACATCTGAGTTAATAAAAAAAATCTGTTAGCAGGAAGTGTATATGTACATACAACGATTCGTGAATTAAAATGAGTCTATTTGTGTGATAAGTGATAAGATATGCTCGATATCATCGCGAGTGTTTAGAAGAAAGTATTTGTAATTATCTCACCCCTAATATAAACACAATATTATAAACTAATAAAAAAAATAACTTAAATGTTAAAATTAAAGTTAAAATGTGTTAAACCTATGGTCGATCAAATACATAAAGTTTATTTTGACCACAATTGACATTCTTTTGTTTAAAATGTATTTTACTTTGATAACGGTATTGTAATATTTTTTTTACTGAAACAAATTGTAAATTGATTAATAGTTTTACTAAGGTTAATAGTTTTATACATTTAAATTACAATCTTATAAGAATTCAGACTTTATCAAAGTTTTTTTATTTAGCTAAATAAACTGTTTATTAATATAGTTCTCTTACGATTTGTCCCTAGTTAATTTTAATTTTAATATATAACACCATTAGTCTTAAAAAAAATTATTTTGTTTCATGGTGAAACAGTATAAATCTAAATAATATATTTCAAAGCCCAACCGGTACGCATTTTTTAATAGATAGATTTTTTATGGATTGTTTTGTATCTCTAAATAACTAGAAAAATAATTAGTTTGTACATAAATATAAAATACTTCATTATGTTAAAAAATAGAACAACTTATATTTAATTTAAAGTTTGTTACAAACTTTTATGTTTATAATTAGGTGACATCATCTATATAATCAATTTAACATGTTAAGGTAAATAAATTGAAAATAATTAAATTTTACATAAATCAAAGTAATCTACAAATAAATAAAAAACATTTAAAAATATTAGTAATTTTTATTCAACTCCAATTCTGTAAATAGTCAATCACAAATACTTGTTTTAACTATAATTTGTATCTTATTATTTCTTTGAATGTTGACAGTTTTTTTAGTTTATTTTACATATTGATAACAAGTAACAAGTAAATTTTCTGTGATTTGGAGATGTCTAACACATTTAGTAAAATATCTAAAATAGTTTATCATGTCATTTTCTTTAAGCAATAATGCTTTTAACAATATTTTGTTGTTTTTATTATTGTTTCCATATTTTCTGTCTACTACAACATCCAGTCTTTAGAAATAGGTTAATATACATACACAGCAGATAACGATTAAAGTAAGAACTGTTCTTTTTTCAGCCATTAAATCTACAATTTTATTTGTTTCAATGCCCATGTGGCCCGTAACCCAAACGTCAAATTGAGAATTTAATTGTTAAAAGAGAAAAACATTATAAATCTTAAATTCAGTTTAAAGTTTAATAAAATAGTGTATGAGAAATAGCTCACCAATGTAAAGCGTTTTGAAATGCATATGTTTTAATTGTGTAAATTGAACAATTACAGTTTAATTTATATAGATAGATTGTTTTTTTTTTATTTTTTAGTTTGTTTGTAGACATTTTGTATAAACTGTGTAATCACTAGGAACTGGCTTTAAAATAATTTTTATGTGCCTAAAAGTAAAGTTTCCCATATAATTCTCTGTACATTAAATGTAAAGTAATTTTTGTGCTGCCCGCATTGCAGACATCAATATTTGTTCGTTAGTGTAGCTACATAATGAAGGAAAAAGCAACTTCTTTACTGTTTATGTATAATGGATAATATAAATAACTGTTATGTATAAAGAAATTAGTCATAATGCAACACAATTTTAAATCAAATTGATTTTAACTAAAGAGTGAGATTCTCCTTCTATTTATATTTTGTCAATAATGTCAAGTTGGATGTCAATTGTCATTTAAAGTTTTGCGGTTTTGTTGTGGTTGGTTGTTTCATTTTTGATTTCTTTACGTCATCGTTTTTCGATTCTTTCACTTAATTTGGTTTTCCTGGAGTTTTGAATAGTTTTTTTCAGGACTACTTGTATGATACAAGTTATTTTATCGTAAGTAATACCCAGACCATAAGATATCGTAGTTATAAACGCAAATATTTTGTTTCAGGTGTACCTTTTGATTATTTTAGTTTTTAAATACTAATGCAGCACTTCATCAAGTTAAGCCAAAGATCTTCACAATCTTTACATAATCTAATTTAATATATTTGTCTCGTCTGTTCACATGGTACTGATTATTCTTTAATTGACCATCTAAATTTATAAATTTGAATTTTATGTAGAAATGGGGAATAAACATGTAATCAAATTTTCTGCGATTGTTAATTACTTTAAACATGAAGAGAAGTTAATTACCAAATGTGAAAATGCAGTAGAATCTGGACATGATAATAATATGGTTTTTGATGGCACAGCAAAAGTGCTATAAGAGAAAGTACATGCAAGCATGCGAGATCGTCGGTACAATGTTCAGGTAGTAAATTTGTTCTTGAGTAAAAGTGAGATTTTTATGCAAACAACTAATATTTCAGATTTACTTCAATTCTGACTGGTTAATAGAAGAAGCCACATGTACTTGTCCAAGAGGACGATATCTTTGCTATCATATGGCATATCTGTTAATATATGGGCATTATAATATGTCAGTTACACACAAATGATGCAAAGGGTCAGAAAAAAAATTCAAACATAGAAGTTTAATCCATTGTTAATTATATCCACGTAAAGATTTCAGAGCTACAAAGTGTAATTTGTTAGAAAATGAAATCAAATGCTTACGAAAGAAATTAGATGTGTTTAATGGAGCAGTGGGTTTTATGTGGATTTTGGCTAAAGAAAGCACAACTGAACATATAATTGTTAGTATTGAAGAAATATTATCTTCTGATGATTACACGAAAGTTATCGATCCCCAGAATTAGTTTCTCAAAAAAATTTGAGTATCTGATAACTTAATTAAAAAGATTGCTGAAGAGACTGTTGGTCAATCACAAAATGAAAAATGGTTGGTGGCTAGAAAGAATAAGTTAACCGCAAGTAACTTTAGAGTTATTAGCTTGTCGAAGAAACAAATACCACCCCTCATTTTTTAAAAGGCTAGCAGGTAAGTGGTACACATGATTACATTTTAAAAATTAAATATACACAACATCTATATTTATATTAGGAAACTAGAAATTGGATAGGATTAAGGCTATACAGTGATGAAAGCAACATGAGAACGTGACCCTGGCAATTTTTGAGCTGTCAACCGGAATAAAAGTTAAACCAACAGGCTTGTGGTTAGACTAGTCTGGTTTTTTAAGTGCTAGTTCTGATGGTCTTGTTGGAGACGATGCCATAGTAGAAATAAAATTAGTTTAAATATAAAAAATTTTAATGACACAATCTATAAAGATATTGCTATTATTAGAAACCATGAGTATTTTTTTCAAATACAGGGTCAATTGGCATTAACCAAACGAAAAATTTATCATTTAGTTGTATGGACGCCAAAAGAAGTGCTCATCACTAAAGTACAAGCAGAAGATTTTTCTTTGTATTTAAATAAGTTAACTGATGTTTATTTAAATCAATCTATACCATTTATAACTGGAATTAAACATGCTATATGAAATTAAAATATTCCAATAAATTTTTGTATGTTTATTTTTATTATGTTTGATAATTTAGTTAACACTTTTAAAATTCAGTTTAATGTTTTTTGCAAAACAAATTAACATTACAAAAGCTTTTCTCCATTTCGGCAATTAATGGAAACTGAAAGTTTGTTAAAACCACACACATGCAATGCAATGCAATTTGATATTGAATATTGAACGAATTGGTCTTTCTACATGTATTCTAGCACGTCTTTGTTTGTGCAATTTGCTGCGTGTAAATTGTGCAGTGGTGAAGAACGGTAAAATATTTAAGCTTACTTTTTCTGGCAATATGTCTTTTATTAAAAAATCCTTATCAGATAAGATAAGATCACCTAGTTCAAATTTATTTTTGATCCCACTATGTTGAACTTTTTTTTGTCAGATACTAATCCAGGATAAAGGTTACTTACATAAGTAACAACGCCATTAGGTACAACTCCAATTAAACCTTTTAATGTATATCGATGTTTGTAGGAACTGTAAGTTGCTTTTTGTTTATATAATAATATAGGTTTTTGACAAAATACTTTAATACTAAAGCAGACTGGCATACAAATTTTATTTTTCTGTCTACTTTGAATTTTACTCATAAATTGACTGTATAAAATCTCATGCAAGGTACAAATCCATGTAGACACAACATTGGAAATAGTTATGGCACTGCAATTAAACCTGCCCAAACAACACATTGGTACAAAAAACGTCTAAATGTCCGTCTAATAAACGTTAATAACGCGTTTAAAAACGTTTTAATGTCTAATAAATGTCTATTAGCCGGACATTTAGACGTTTTTTATACCAATGTGTTGCTTGGGTGTATGCCAAATCTACATGGTTTAAATTTAGTCGCAGATTTACTAGAGTAAGTAATAATTGATTTTTTTTCGGGATTGTAATCAGTTCCCATTTCTTACAATATTCGAGTTTTAATTGTTCAAAAATTTGGAAGAGTGTCTCAAAAAAATATTTGTTGGGTATTTCTGTGTAATATCTAATCAATTTAATTTGTTTGTCAACTCTTCATTATTTTTTTGAAGAAAATACAATTCAACAGCTTGTTTAGCATTTCTCTTTGTTAAAACTTATATCTTGTTTTCTTTTAGTTTTGTATCATCACACATGTTTTTGTAGACCTGCTGACTTGTAGGTGCTGATGTAGAAGGAGTTGTAGGATCACTGAATCTAAACCTTAAATTATTAATTTGTAGTTGCGCTTGATTGTATTTATTATGAAAACGTACCTCTGTCTCTTTTGTTAGCCTATCTTCCAGGATATTTAAAATAAAATATTAAGTGGATCGACTAAAATAGACTAAACAAAGAAAGAAAATCCTATTAAGGCATCATTTGTATCTATGATTAGTAAATGGCTTCAAACAATAATAATCAATAATAATTCGAACAACTAAAATTAGTTTATTAAATACCTTAAAATCTACGTAGATTAAATGAAATGTGTTAGTAAATAATAGTAACTTATCTACAATTTTTCCATACATACAGGAATGTGAGCTTATCTTACGCGACGTGCCGGATGTCTTGCGCCGGCGGTTCGATGAGTATTTTTCTTCTCGCTAATTTACCCTTTTTATAGACTAGGATGGTAGGTGCCCTTATGTCAATGACGATGTGGTACACCCGATCTTTGAAAGTATCTTAGCTCATCTAAAAGGCCACAGATAAGTGAATACAATAACATAAAATATACGCAATAGAAGTAATACAATTTTAAATATGAAGGACTAATTATTAATGTATAATTAAGTCTTAAATGAATTATCTTCAAACATGCTTGTATTAATCACTTATAAAAAATATTAATTGTTAAGTTATTTAACAATAATGTAACTTAAGTGAATACTAATCTAAATTTAAATTAAGAATAATAATACATACTTGCATCTAATTGCCATTCACTAAATCAAGAACATAAATTAGAATTAGGATTTTCTTTAGTGCACCAATCAAACGTGCAAAAGTTAAAATGAATTTATTTAAAACTGGAACATAATCTAACTTACAAAGGCGCAAGGCAAGAATTATCAAAATTGAAAAATGTGAACGTTGCCACGTAACACTCACCCTTCCGAAAAAAAGTGAAGCGTATAACATACAACAAGAATAAAAGAAAAGGGAAGGTGTTCTAAGCATTAGAATCCTTATAAGGTTTGAGAAACTGAATGTGAGATTTTGTAATTTCGTTAGTGACGAGATCCTTTAATACAACAGACACGGGAGTAGTAAACTCTTGAATAACCTTTGGTGGAGACCACCTTGGCATGAATTTTCTATCTTTAGAAAATGGAGCAGAAACTGGAAATTGCCGTACTAGAACCTTTTGATTAACAGAAAAAGGCGCTACTTGATGTTTTCCGCGGTTAAAGTATCTCTTAGCTTTCTCATGAGCTTGAACTAAATGTTCTTGAATTACCTCTATAGGAGGAGGTTTAGAATGCGATAAAAATGACTGAAGGTTCCATAAGTTATCTAAAGAGGTAGATATTTCTTTGTTTAAGAAAATTGATGCTGGAGATGTACCAATAGACTCATGAAATGTACTGTTGTAATTTAAGACAAAAAATGGAAGAACTTGGTCCCAACGCTTGTGTTGTAAGGAGTATTGCTTAATCATTAAGGTTAAATTGTACTTAAGATTTCTATTACATCTCTCGCTAAGATTCGCACTTGGATAGTAAGGCGATACAAACGCTTGTCGTATACCCCAATACATACAAAACTGGAACATAACGTTACTTGAAAAACATTTGGCGTTATCAGAGACTATAATTTTAGCAGGGCCATATGTAGAGAATAAATCGGTTAAACATTTTACAGTAACAGCGGCAGTCGACCTGCGAGTTGGATAGACTTTCAACCATTTCGAAAATGAATCTACGCAAACTAACATATATTTGTAACCGTTTTCTGAAGTTATGATTGGACCAACATAATCGATGTAAATCTTTTCCCAAGTACTTTTAGGAGGAATGCTGGCTAGATGAGCATTAACTTTAACATTCAAAGGTTTACATATTTGGCATAAATGACACACGGAAACGTAGTTTCTGATATATTTATAAATTCCATCCCACCAAAATCTTCTTGCAACTGATCGGTAAGTTTTCAAAATAGAGTTGTGATTACCTATCTTAGTATCATGGTAATAAAAGAGAATGACATCCTTAGGCTTTTCTGGAAGAACTACTCTTGAGTTTTTCCTACCAACAAAACGAATCAACAAACTGCCTTCTCTATTGCAAAGTTATTTACATTTTCACCCACTTGATGCGGTTACAAATGAGTTTGCAATATTCATCAGATTGCTGATGCTTTTCAATAGAAATAAAAGACTCAGGAATTTCAACCACTGAGTTCAACATAATCCGTGAGTTATTGGGACAATCATTGAGATGTACATGATCATCATTGTCAAATAACCGAGATAAACCATCGGCGGTATTATTTAAAGAACCGGGAATGTGCTGTATTGTAAAATTAAATTTTGAAAGTTTAAGAAGCCATCGGCCAAACTTAGATAATTGTGAAGGATGATTAGAAAGCCAACGAATAGCGTCACAATCTACTTCAAGAATAAAATGTGAGTCAGTAATATAATCCTTGAATTTATCTAGACTAAACATAACAGCTAAGGATTTTTTTTCAAAAACAGAATATTTTCTTTCGGCAATAGAAAGTTTTCGAGAAACAAAATAAATAGGATGAATACCATCCTCAAATTTTTGAAGTAATACTCCGGAAATTCCGATATTGCTAGCGTCGGTACGTACTATAAATTGTTGTGAGAACTCAGGTAGTCGAAGAACAGGTGCCTCAGAAATAGCTTTTTTAAGTCTATCAATTGCTGAAATGTGAACATTAGTTATTTGAAATTTAGTATTTTTCCTTTTTAACTCATTTAGAGGAGCAACGATTTCAGAAAAATTCTCAATAAATTTGGAACAAAAGGATACAACTCCAATAAACTGTTGAACTTGTTTGACGTTCTTTGGAACTGGTAGCTGAGAAATAGCCTCAATCCGTAGAGGATCGATTTGAATTCTACCAGATGAAACAATGTGTCCTAAAATACGAAGTTTTGACATGGCAATTTTTGCTTTTTCTGGATTTAATGTTATTCCGCATAGACGAAAGCGTTCTAACACGATTTTAAGATGTTCAATATGCTCGGAAGGATTTTTGGAAAAATTATAAAATCGTCGAAATAGTTTATGAAGAATTTGTAGCGAAAGTCTGAAAACTCATGCGCAATGAGTCTATTTAATCCTGTGGGACTTATTTTCAACCCAAATGGCAAAAAATTATATTCTAAGTGTTGGGTCATCGTAACAAAAGCTGTGTATTTTTTTGACTCTTCTGTTAACGGTATTTGATGGAAAGCAGCGTTCATATCAAAGATGGTAAATATTTTGGCTCCTTTGAAGATAAGTAAAAATTGCTTGTTGATTAGAAGGAGGAAAGGGGTCATATTGAATAATTTTATTTACAGCACGATAGTCAACGACAAGACGTTTGCCTGAATCCTTTTTTGGAATTAAAAAAACTGGACTTGCATATGGAGAATTGCTAGGACGCACGATTCCGTTATGTAAAAGACCTTGTAGGTGATCATCGAGTTCCTTTTGTTTAATAGGATTTAAGTAGAAGGGATTTCTGTAGATTGGTTTATCCGAATTCATCTTGATTTCGTATTCAAAACCAGTAGCCATACCCATTTCTTTAGTCAAAACATCTGAATATGAAGAAATAATTTTATCAACTTCCGAACGTTGACTGCTACTAAGATTATACTTAATTTCACAAATCAAGTTAAGTACGGAAGAAGTATTTTTTCTTGGATTGTGTTCATAAAATGGAATTATAATGTCTTTATTAAATTTAAACGCAACATAGTTCTCCGAAAAATTTAGCATAACATTCATCCTTTGAAGCGAAGATACCCCAATTATAACATCAAAATTTAAATTATTTACAACAAGAAATTCTAAAGGCCATGAAAAATTAGAAATTTTAATAAAAGAATTAACCTTTTTATCGATCTTTACTATAGATGAATCAGGTAATATTGCTACCTTAGAAACTGATACAGAATTAACGATTTTCATCCTAAGCAACTTGGTAGTTACTTTCGAAGATATAAAATTATGGTTTGCTCCGGAATCAAGTAAAGCTAGTATTTTAAAATGTGCAATTTCAACAAAAATAACTGGCATACAACTAGAACTAAATTCTTTAAAACTAGGGTTAAAACTGCAAATTAGTTTTTTGTATAACAATTCTGCCTATTAATTCGTTTTTGACAATTAACTATAAAGTGACCATACGATCAAGAATAGCTACAGAAAAGCGTTAAATGATTTGAATGTTCTGTTTTGTTATTAGTCAAAACTGGCTGCAATTTCAAAGAAACACTAACTTGAGATTCGATAGTTGAGACTTCAAGTTGAGAAAATGACTTATCCCGTCTAATTATAGATTCGATTTTTTGGATTCTATCATCTAATTCTCCAAACGTAGAAGGATCACTTAAATATTTAATAATGCCTAAGGTTGTTTTATTGGAATTAGTTGAGGTTCAGAATACTCCAAATTTAAGGCCGCTGCTTTAGATTTGATATCCGAAATAAAGGTTTCGAACGATTAATGGACGCCCTGTTTGCGATTTATAAATTTATTTCGCAGGAAAACAAGATCTGAACTACATACATATTTACTATAAAGCATAGCTTTAATCTGATTCCAATCAAGATTTACTACTGAAGCCTACCATTGAGAAATTTGCTCATCGATTTTAACACCAAAGGCTGTGAAAAAACTTACTTTATCGATATGAGGAAGCTGTAGAACCTTTTCTACGGCTTCGATAAAAAGTATAATTGTTTCCTGATCATTATGATTATACAATGCAACCTCTGAAATTAATTTATTTAAATCAACGGAAAATTTAATGATATTACAAGTGAAAATTTTTTCGGGCACTTCATTTACAGATTTAGTTAGAGTAATTAAAGCATCGTGATTTTAATTAACTAAATTCAGTTCAGTTGCAACAGAAAGCTACGATTATTCTAAATTTGATCTTCTAGATCTAAAAGCAGGTGCTCTTTTACCTTTTATTTTTACTAAAGTTTTGGGAACGCATAAATGTGAAATTTTAAATTCGGAAGGACCCGCTTGATTCATTTCGGATGAAATATTATCGGTACCTTGAACATTCATTACTTCAGTGTTAAACTCTGCCGTACGAATAACGTCGCCTTTATTAGCTTTTCGGGTTACGGGAGGCATTTAAATTGCAAAATGATCGCAGATAAAGAATATGACGCGCAACAATAAACAGAAAAAAAAATTGTAGTTACTATAAACGTATTATGTAAATCACCTAAGTGAAAAAATTAAACCACGTTCTGCTACCATTTGTTAGCCTATCTTCCAGGATATTTAAAATAAAATATTAAGTGGATCGACTAAAATAGACTAAACAAAGAAAGAAAATCCTATTAAGGCATCATTTGTATCTATGATTAGTAAATGGCTTCAAACAATAATAATCAATAATAATTCGAACAACTAAAATTAGTTTATTAAATACCTTAAAATCTACGTAGATTAAATGAAATGTGTTAGTAAATAATAGTAACTTATCTACAATTTTTCCATACATACAGGAATGTGAGCTTATCTTACGCGACGTGCCGGATGTCTTGCGCCGGCGGTTCGATGAGTATTTTTCTTCTCGCTAATTTACCCTTTTTATAGACTAGGATGGTAGATGCCCTTATGTCAATGACGATGTGGTACACCCGATCTTTGAAAGTATCTTAGCTCATCTAAAAGGCCACAGATAAGTGAATACAATAACATAAAATATACGCAATAGAAGTAATACAATTTTAAATATGAAGGACTAATTATTAATGTATAATTAAGTCTTAAATGAATTATCTTCAAACATGCTTGTATTAATCACTTATAAAAAATATTAATTGTTAAGTTATTTAACAATAATGTAACTTAAGTGAATACTAATCTAAATTTAAATTAAGAATAATAATACATACTTGCATCTAATTGCCATTCACTAAATCAAGAACATAAATTAGAATTAGGATTTTCTTTAGTGCACCAATCAAACGTGCAAAAGTTAAAATGAATTTATTTAAAACTGGAACATAATCTAACTTACAAAGGCGCAAGGCAAGAATTATCAAAATTGAAAAATGTGAACGTTGCCACGTAACACTTTTTCTATGGAAAACATCTGAAACCTTTTATTTTCATTATGAACAAATAATGTTAGTAAATTATTCCTATTCCTATTCACAAAATGACAACTGCACAAAGGAGAATGCAATGTTGGAAACGTCTGAAATTTGAAAATGATAGTTAACTTAATATTCCTACTTTTTCTTCTATATCTATGCAGCTTATCAATGCAATCCATTTTTGTGCGAATTTATTATACTTAGAAAACCTGAAAAACTTGCAAGTATCCTTATCACTGTAATGTTTGCAATCTGGAGCTAAGCACATTCCCATGATTACTTCTTGAGTGGAATAAAAGCAAAATGTAAAAAAGCAGACCTTTTGCACTTAATAACTACAAATTGTTAGTCGAAGTACAACTTACCATGATTAATTAGTGCTGTATTAAAAGTCTTAAACAAGACTATTAAAGACTCTAGAAAAACCAAATAAAGCAAAAAACAAATAGAACAGAATAACAATAACAAAACCACAGACGAAACTAATTAATAAAACAGGCTACAACACCAAAATGACAGCGACTTCGAAAGCACCAAAGTTCGAATGACAATTGACAACACGATTACTTAAGTGAAAATAGAAATTTGTTTTTTAAATCTAAACTTAAAATTCTGTTCTATTGTAATCATGTTTATTAAGCACAATGGTTGTTTATTCCACGTACTTTACATAAACTGAAACGAACTAGCTTAATAATTAATTAATTCTTCACAAATCGCTTTTAAAATTTTGCTTATGGGATTTTGCATAAGGTGTTTAGGCACAACCGCTTCGCGCCAATGTCGTCTGACGTCACACTTTTTTGGTCTATTGATATTAAACACTAAGTTTTATGTAAATTTCTAGTTTTCATTTTGCCACCCTAGAGCGGTTTTCCTCCTATTACGTAACTATACTAACAAACAAATATTGACGTTTGTGATGTTAACAGCACAAAAAATGAAATTTAATTAAAACTAAAAAAAAACGTTTTTTATAAATTTAAATATTTTATATATTTTGAAGTTGGTAGTATTTGTTACTACGTATGCTGTGTATAGTAATATATCCTAAACTTATATTTATAATTTGATATTTAAAATTGACAGATTTTGTTAGTAAATGAAGTACTAACGGTTAAAACCATTCAAGAAAAGTTAAAACTTAATAATCTCATCCTAACCAAAGCAGACAAGGCCAACTGCACTGTTATTTTGAAAAAAGATGAATATATTGAAAAAACTTCAAATTTTTTGAAATCTCCAGATTTTTTGTTATTGAGTGACTCACCGTTAAACAAATTCGTCAACTCCACGATAAATTATATATCTTCTACTAACGACTCATTAAAATATTTTAACTTACACAGTTATAACTTAAGAATCTCTAAACCCAGGATTCCAACATTACATATACTTCCAAAAATTCACAAACTCAATTTACCTATCAGACCCATCGTTAATTTCATAGGTTGTCCAACTTATCCCATTACCAAGTTTCTTGCAAATCTTTTTAGAAGATTTATAAATTTTAAACCAGTATTTTCTGTTAACAATACTTTTGAGTTAATCTCTCGTTTAAATAATTTTCACTTTAATAACCATCATAACTTCAAAATAGTTTTGTTTGATATTGTTAATTTATTCACTTCAGTACCCCCTTTAGAAGTTCTTCTATTAGTTTCTAACTTACTGAATAATACTGATTTGCCAGATACAGTTACATCTGAAATCTTATATCTTACAGAATTTTGCCTTAATAATGTCTTTTTTCAATTCAACCAACGTTACTATAAACAAGTACAAGACCTTCCTATGAGTTCTCCACTATCTCTTATTCTAGCAGAAATTTTTATGAACAATTTTGAAACTTCTTATATCACCACAAACCCCCTTTTTTTAAATTATGTTGCCTGCTAGATAAGATACGTCGACGATGTTTTTTGTATTTTTAAGGGCTCTAATCTTATGTCAACAATTTTCCTGTTAAGTTATCTTAAGGTGAATCAAACTGACATATAAACTGACAGAACGTTGTTCAAGTTATCGGTCTACGCTGAGGTATAAATAACCTACGTTATAGAAACTAGCATTGCCGACTTTCTAAAGATTAGCAACTATCTTTCTTTAACTGCAAAAAACAAATAAATTACGTATATATTATTTTAATTTTTTATTCAGTAAAGTATGAATCATAAGACACCTCTCGTAATTACAACTACATATTCTGTGCGTTTGTGTATATAGCGTTCTATGTAATAAAAACTTTGTTCGATAGATTCGGTTTTTAAACAAAACTGTTGCGCTGTAAAATAGTAGTAGTATTAGAATCTACACATATTAAATTTGTCTAAATGACTTAAAAGTCCGTCTGGTTTATGTGTAACAAGAACGTCGAAAAAGGCAGAAGAACGATTCTTTTTGATTTCCATAGTGAATTTGATATCAGAGTGTTGTTTGATGATCAAGAAACCTAGACACTTCAATATGACTATGAGACCAAACAATAAATACCAAAATCTGTAATCAGATACACATCGGGATTTGATTGTAAGAAACTGTCAACAAAAGCACAACTAAAACAGCTAATAAATTAATGTTTTTTTTTGTTTTAGGGTGACATAACAAAAAAAATGTTATAAAAGAATACTGGCTGTAATAAAAGTATCAAACTAGAGCGTGTTGTGTTAATATTATTTGTAATAATGCATTTTCAGTAAATTAGATAACGTTTATAATTTTTTACGTATTTAATAAAACAAACTCAGCCTTCTTGTGTAAAACTTCTTATAATTAATTATATAAACACAAATAACAATCAAATAAATATTACTTTTAATTAATATGAGCAAAATGATTAAAATAATAAAATACGAGTAATTTGTATAAAAATTTTATAAAAGCTATTTTACAGAGATGATCTTTTTAAAATGTTTGGTTTGTAAAAATTTGAATGCAAATACCCGCTTTGAATAATTTTTGTGTTATTAGTGTATACTTACATATGTAAATATCATGCGTTTTTAACGTTGTTCTTTTAAATGAAAATTACAAAAAATTCAATAAAATGTAAACTAAATTACATAATATAAAAAATATAAAAAACTATCTCAAATATACTATTGCGTAAAAATATTGTCTATCAATAAAATGAACTATAAAACGTTCATGCTTTAAAAGAAACTTATTTACTAAAAAGTTCTTGAAACGAGGATGCGTTCTAGTAAATGTATTTGTTTTAAAAGTTTTGATTTAATCAGTATGAGTACCCTTTTTTTTGATAGCAAGTAGTTTAAATTATTGAAATTTTACATTGCAAAAAATACATTGAAATATACAAGGTTGGGATAAAGTATGGAACCAAATAAATATATCTTTAAAAGGAGAATTACTATATTTATCTAACTTTGCAGGCAAGTTTAATGACGCATAACGCATCTGATATCATATTTTTTGTTACTACTGTACTTACGGTTTTACCGGAAATACCCTTAACTTTTTTTATTTAAATGAGACACCCTGTATATTTTTGCACATTTTAATAGATCTTGTTGTTCCAAATTTGTACACACTGGTTTTAGTGTAAAAAAAGCAAAAACGAGAAATAAATCACTTTACAGTTAAAAAATAGGTGAATTTATTATTTACCATCTAGTAGGTAACTGTTGCCAAACTATTTAACAGAAATAAATTGTACAATTAAGAATGGTTTATTTAATTAAAAAAGATCGTATTGAAATATTAATAATAATTGGTTATGGTGATCCTGTTAGAACTCATGAAGAAGTGTGTAATATTTTCAATGATCTGCATCCTGAAAGAAATTCCATATCACGTTCAACGGTTACTAAAATATTACAACGTTTTAGTGCAACTAGGATGGTCAAAGATTTAAAAAAAAAAACTGGAAGACCGCGGACCGCATCCACAAAAGATTGTTTGAATGGGATTGTTCAAAATAAGCTTATAGAACCATTTTTATAGACGGAAATTTGAATGATGACAAGTATTTAGATTTACTAGATAACCAAATTATTTCTGCACTGGGTAGCTACCACAAAATTATTGGTTTTAACAAGATGGAGCACTTCTCCACTATGATCGACGGGCTAAGGATCTTTTGGATGCGAATTTTCCAAATCGATGGATTCGACGTAAAGCATCCATAGAGTGGCTTGCTCGTTCTCCGGACTTTAACCAGTTAGATTTTTTTTGGAATTATCTAAAATCACCTGTTTACGTTAAACGACCAACATGCTTGCAGGAATTGGCATAAAAAATCATTGATAAATGTGAAGTAATACGTCGAGAAGTTTTTGAAATAGTGATTAACAAATTTATTAATAGGCTTGCATATCGTTAGCCGGTGAACGGCAATCATTTTAAACATTTCAAGTGATTTCGTTTACATTATTATTTTCATTAATTTAAAGTAAATAAATTTACCTATTCTTTAACTGTAATTTTATTTAAATATTTCTCGTTTTTAAAAATTATTTTCACTACACTTAGTAAGCACGGATTTGGAAAAAAAGATATAGTAAAATGTGCAACAATATACAAGGTGTACAATTTGGTAGTTGAATATCAGTAAATCAATTTTAAACGTTTAAAAAATATATTAAATTAAATGCAGCAGAAATAATACAATAATTACAGGAAGCCACATCAATTATGCAGTTGTTTAAAATTTGCTGAAGGAGCAATTTCAAAACTAAATTTGTTTAATAAACAGTCATTAAAAGACAGTATAGTACTGTACTGGCAATCGACTAATCGAGTTTTTTTAACTATATAGTCGTATAAAACACTACGTTTTAAATCATGAATAATCATCACAGTTATAAGTGCAATTAATAGCATATGCTACCTAATTATTTAACTAACGAATCATCATTTTCCTGAAGTTTTATGATGTATAGACGATGTTTATCTTATTTATGCTTAGTCCACATTTCTGATTTGACTTTAATATCGTAGCGAAATACTTTGCTTATTGTAAATTGATTCAATCGAATTCTCATAGTAGTCTAATGAAATTTTGTCATGGTCATGACTAGTCGACTAATCATTTAATGCGTATGCATTAAATTACAAATTTGCAATTTATTCATGCAGTAGGAAAACTCGGAAATGATAACACTTTGTGCATTAGTAAATATAATATATGCAATGCGGTGTGAATGCGTTGATATTACACAAAAATTTCGAAAACTTCTAAAAACTGAAACACCTGATTTTTTAAATATCAAGTAAGCCTTTTATGCAAATAAGGCTTACTAAGAGTAGAATGCCAAATGAACTTACTCGAAATAACAAGGAAAACTTATAAATACAAGCAAATAGGCAAAGACAAAAAATTGACAAAAAAAACGTGCTACTGATGTCTAATCAAAAAAAAATTCATTCATTTTACAGATTTGTAAAAAACTGACTTGTTTATAACATGCCCAAAAACTCTGCGACGGTTACATTAAAAACCTTAAAAAGTAAGTTAAATGCATTTTTTTAAATTTAACGTATTTTGGATTTTTGACAGAATCTTTTTAGTCATGTTACTACTAATAAATTTGATACTGCATTTTTATAGTTTAAATCTTTCTTTAAGAACCATAAACTGAAAACGTTGAGCGGTATCACATACAGATTAGTAGTCTAAATGCAACAATTTTGACGGTAGCACTAGAAAATTTTATTTTTCTAGCAAATATTACTGCTGCATTTTACTCGACGTTGACGTTCACAAGCCACTCGGAAAACTATATATGTAAAATTTTTAACGCTGATTGTATTTTGTAATGTGTTTAGTTTACCTGGAGCGAGCTAAAATGATGGAGACATGAACATACAGTGCCTAAACAACAAAATTCTCGTAAAAAGATATCTTTTTAAACCTATTTTTCAGGCATCAATTAGACATTTTGGCAACTTTTTTCATGCAAAATCGGTCCCTATAAACTGTCACTATCATTTTTGAGGCCTTAAGATGATACCATCTTTAAGAAAGATTAATCTCATTTTGATGCCAAAAGCATATCACATAACATGATTATTCTATCATTCTGTTATCAAATTTATATTAATTAAATTATATGCTCCCATGTTGATCAATAAAAATATGCACAGTATAAATAATAATTATATTTTTTAACTTTACTATGTTTAGTGAAGATCTAAACTTATAAAAAGACACTCTAATTACGAATTACATATTGGAATACAATATTTTACACTTTTACATGGTAGTGATTTATACTTCATGTTTAAACTGTAAAGAAACGGATAAAAACGCACATTCCTTGTAAGATTTCGTAGGAGAATCTTTGTCTTACATTAAACCGTTGTCAGACCTTGTACTTCATGTAGTAAAAATATGCTGATTAGTTTATAATACCGCTAAAATAAAATAAAATTATATCTATTTACCTTCAATAATTATAATTATTCCACGACTTTGAATTATTATTTAATCATTTTATTATTATTACGTTTAAAATAATTTATCTTTCTTTACAAATCTTTTTTTGCTTAAAATACACAATAGATTAAATGGATAACTACACATATTCGTGATTATAGACGTCTTTTGGCTTAGACCGCGTCGTAGTAACAAACACCTAGACTTAAGATTGGTCCTAGTCTCTTTTTGAGAGCCAAAACAAGAAGTAGAACTTGGCCTTTGCCGTATTGTTGTTCGTGAACCTAAACAAACTGACGTTACGCCAGACATTGCAGCTTGCATCTTCAGAGTGGTAAATGTCACTGAAAGAAAAAGTGTAAATAACGATAAGCTGCAATGTCTTGCGAAATGTCAGTTTGTTTAGGTTCACGAACAACAAATCGGCAAAAGCCAAGTTCTACTTCTTGTTTTGGCTCTCAAGAAGAAACTAGGGCCAAGCCTAAATCTAGGTGTTTTACTACGACGCGGTCTAAGCCGAAAGTCGCTTATAACCATAATCATAACAACCGCAAAAGCTTAAGATTTTATACACATATTCGATTCCTATCTTAGTAGTAAATAAGTTGCCATATTCAGATTAATAATTGCCTAAAAAATATATTATGCAATATTTGCAAAACGACCAATATGAAAATGGATGTATAACGTTTTCATGAATTTTGTATGAACTAAATTGATGCTTTAAGCGTTTAAATATTTGCGTTAAATTTATAACAGAATGATGCATTGACAACGATTTCAGCGTATACAAATCAGAAAGCTACTTATTAGCTATGAAAGTCGTACCAATAATTTTGTACCGAATTATTTTCATTAACATGACATGTCAATAAATTGATAGCAATGCTGATTAGGTGGTAGCTCTATATTATGGGGTTTGGAGTGTCTGCTCCGGTGGTTTGATTGTTAGACATGAAATGGTAACAGAATTCAATAACTCTGAGAAATTGTTCAATTGTAGAATGCTTAGAACAAAACCCAAATTGCATGTCAGAAAGAATTTTGAAACGGGAAATTTCTAAGTTCAAACGTGTTACATGCCAAAGTTAAAACAATGTCACTGCCTGAAATGAGGTAACATAAACGGTATTGTGCCACTAGCTCAATGGAGAAGGGGTGGGTTGTATTTAAAATTCCGTGAAAAATTGGAAACGCGATCGACGAAAAATTGAACTAAAACGGTAAAATAGTCAAAAATCGGTAAGGGCGTCAATCAAGGTCATGATGAGGGTAGCTTCCGAACCCCTGATTATCCGAAAGCTCATCTGGTTGGTTACAACCCCGGAACTTACCTTGAGTTGTAACTATACGGAAATACACTTAAAAACAAAAATTTACGTATGCGGCCGCTAAATGAATAAAAGCTCTTTACATTTAACAATTTAACATTTATTGATTGAATAAGTAATAAAAAAAAAATAACAAGTACTAATTAATATCAAACAAATTTGAATAAAAGAAACGGGTAAATGAAATAATCATAAGTAAGTAAAACAAATGAACAATCTAAACACAAAAATTAAAACGTATAAACAGAAAATACTACTATCAAAGCGTTAACTCTACTTTCTTTCAAATCAAATATAACACAACTAAATTTCAAGGCCTTGACCGCATAGATATAACAAACAATTCAAATAACTAAAAAAACAATACAGGTTATAAAATATATGTCCGAACTTGTTTCGAACTAAACGTACAAACAAATTAAACTTTACAATTCGTTACATTATCCTTTATATGGAATACGAATTATTTTTACATACGCACCAAAACAAAGCTAAATGATTTTAACTTCGCGCAAACACTTTAAGCGTTCATTGAAATAAACAAATTTAACGTTAGTCGTAATTCAAACGGCTCAAATTCAAAGCTTTTACTGCATTTCAATCGCGGGTCACTACACGATAATAACCAAATTCGATAAATACCTTTACTTAATTGTAGAAACCAGGTAAACTGCGGATCACAGTGGTTTTCAAAAGCTACAACCTCAGATGGACTTCGGCTGCTCCCAAACGTACCGTACTCGAATGCGGGATCAATGGAACCCCCAAACAATAGGACACCAGCGGAAGATTTATTTCACAATTTAAACCGCACAATAGCGAAGAAAAGGGATTTTTCTACTTAAAACATCAAAACTAAATCCCTCAAGCGTGATTGTTTATTTTTGGATACCGTGACGTCTATATAAACCGTACTTTACGAAATTTGAAACATTAACATTTTCACCACCACACTTAATTTTCACGGTACCAATTAACTTCCGCGGTAAGGCATAACGATAGGGCAAAGTACCCTGCTCACTCTACTACATCTCACGATCCCCGGTATTTCTAATTGTCCCCTTTTGATCGAATCCTCCTCCATATATCAACTTTTTTCGATTACCCTTTCCACAAAGGCTGTGTTCGAAATTTCAAGAACGAAAATACTCTCATTACGAAGTGCGATAAAGAGGTAATCAATCCCCATTACGTCATATTTATAGCATTTGGACACGGCATTTCGCTTGTTCGTGAAAGTGTCAAATTGACAAAATATTATATTACAGGAATTTAAACTGCCTAATAAATTAAGATAATGACTTAATTTTTCCACGTAATCTAAACGATTGACACAAAGAATTCAAAGTACGACTGTACTGAGAATGCACTTGAACAAAGAACTTTTGAACCAACTTAAAACAAACAAACGACGAAAATATATTTAATTACGATTATATCTCAGAAGGAAACATAAATTACAACTGGAATTCTCAACAAACCAAGTGAAATACTCAATAAACAAAATCGCGAAATCACGGCGTAACAAAATACAAAACTTACTCAGCAATATAAACTGTAACTTTGAATTCAAAATCGTAAAATAACTTATTAAACTCAATTTCAAATTCTATTAAAACAAATCCAAATATATTAAAGGAAAAATCGTCAATCCAAATACTGTGTCCGTTACCAAAAATTACTCAAACCACCATTCGTTTTTTTTTAAAACGATGGTTACGCCGAGCTAATAAATCGAGAAGAGGAAAAAAAAGAAAACGCAAATTCAGCCAGCTGAATCCATTTATGGGGTCTGTCATAAAAAGAAGCTGCTGCAAATCCCAAACGCAGGTCACAAACGAGAATGATTTTTTCGGCAATTTTGGAGATGGCAGGAAGAAGACTTATCGTACGGTAATTTTGTGTAAATTTATGATCTTTTAAAGATCTATAAAACACTATTACATCAGCTGTTTTCCAGTCACGTGGAAAGCAGTCTAGTCTTAGTATGCCATTGACGATGGCGATGAGAAGCATTATTGCTTTTTGAAGAAAGTTTTTAATAGATTTATTTGAAATTTTCACAAGACCGGGAGTTTTACAATTTTTGAGAAATTGTATAATTTGTGAGATTTCAAACGGAGAGGCTGTAGAAAGTGGTGGATCTAAGTGTTTTTGCAATAAAAATCTGACAACATTTGAGTTAATTCTATCTATACGGCCAATGTCGGCTATTTAGTAGTTGTGGGAGCATTGTAACTTAATATTATTAGCGTGAGTATTTTTTTAGCGAGAGAATAAACTAGACCGTTTGCAGAATAAATTTCTAGATCAAGTCTAAAAAAACCGTTATGCAAAATTGTTTGCATACGTGAAAATAAGTTTTGATTTAGAGAATATAATTTAATTGTTCAACACTGGTTTTCGTAATTTAGTAGAGCTAGACGTATATCAATTTGTAATTTGTTTAGATCTCTTTTGCATTGGGAGTTAAGGGTTTTTCGTAATTTATATTTAACACGGTTTTTGCAATGAATTAATTGTTTGATTTCAATCGGTAGAAAGTTTTAACATTTGTTAGTAGTCGAAGTGGCAGCGAGGTTATAAGAATTAATGTTTGCTGTTTAAAAAAACGTAATTTCAAGGCAATTTTGCGAATGAATAATTGAAATTAGGCCAAGATCATCAGTTAGTAATTGATTAAATTTAGTCCAAACGGTATAAGATTGTAAACAGAGCGCAGGGTAGTTTTGAGCGTTGAAAAATGCATTATTACGAAGTTGCCATCTGAATTAAGTTCAGGAATAAAAAGGAAATATTCTGAAGGCCTGTTATGTCCAAGATGTTCGGACGGTAGGTGTCATAGAAGGATGTAGGTTCAATTGGTGCAGAACTAATAATTGAGAATGGCTTTCTATATAATTGAGAAGTTTATAGTCGTTTAGATTGCATAACCGCTATTTCAAGCAACATGTTTACAATTAAAATCTCCTGCTGCTATGAATGATTGATGGTTAGAAAATAAACGATCAAGATCGTCAATGAGTGGAGATTTGGGTGGTTTATAACATGAGAGAACTGTAATATTGCAGACGAAAGTTTCGAGTATATTGAATGTTGATTCTATATGATTACGTACAGGGTTATGAAGTTGATGGTGCTTAAGAGATATTTTAACAAAAATACTATTGCCGCCGCTTTTATTGTGACGATCGGTGCGGTAAAAAGTATAATTGGAAGTTTAAAGGTTATGGCAACCATTGAAGTTAGTTTCCTATAAAAGTACAGCATCGATTTCGTACTGAACAAAAAAGTAGCAAAGTTCTGTAGTTGTATATTAAAACATATTACAATTCCAGAAGCATAGCTTAAAGGATGTTACATTAGGTTTATTCGCCATAATTGATTATTTAAAAGTAATTTTTAGAAACTGTTGGGTTTGCTGTAAGAAAATTAAAGTTGCTAATTTGGTAGGATTAGATTTACTAAAAGTTATTAACATGTCACCTAAAATTCTTGTCATTTGGGCATGTTTGTTTGATACGTCACTCTGTATCCTCCGGAATTAACGCATTTAGCTGGTAGATCCTAAGTCTTTGTACATGTGTAGAATGGGTACAAATTACCACACTTTACACAAAATAAAGAGCCGTACATTTTGATTGCGAATGCCCATGAAGTTGGCAACAAAAACATTGGTACGATCGACGACGACGCTCAGAAATTATTTTTTTTTATAGAATAGCAACTATACAGCAATGAGTCAAATTAAATATCGAATGTTGTTTTTTTGCAAGTAAGATTAAGAAGGACATAGGAACTTTATTTGCATTGTGCAGTTGAATGACTTTAGTAGGGGAAAAATTAAGAGTTATTAATTCGTTTATTTAATGGAGTAGTTTCTGGAATACTTCTAACTGGGAATATTTTTCTTCCTCATTAAGCTTATTATAGCACGGTAGTCCAAAACAGATGAAAGAGTAATTTTAATACCTGTATTAACGACATTAGTAAAATTTATTTTGTAAAAACCAAGAAATGCTGCAGCAGAAGGCCACTACCACTTTTCTCTCAAGATTATAGGCGGAGCATGATTGTCATTTTTGTTATTAATGAGTTTGTAGATGGTTGAATGGTGGTTTGAGATGATTGCGGTAATTGAGTAGTTAGAAGTGGATGGCATTTGGTAATCAGTTTTACGTATTGGTTGAACACTTTCATCGTCAGCACTAGTAGGAAGGTCAGGAATTGGTTCATCAGAAAGTTTTGACAACCATTTTTTTCTTCCATCTATACCACTCAGTTGTTCCTTTCGGGACATCGACGCACAAACTTGAGACAACGTGTCCGCAGCTGCGAATATGTTTTGTAAATACTCTACTCTAGCGCATTTAGAAAAAATTTACATCATGTTAACATACGTAATAAAAATACAATTTCGCTTCCTTCTTATAAAAAATCTATTTTCAGATCTTATTCTTACAATGTTAGTATAATGTACAATTCATTTTCGGAAAATTTAAAATCAGTAACAATAAATGTTTTTAAAAATCGTCTCTTCAATATCTTACTTGGTAGACAATAAGTTACTTTTATCTTTGATAATTATGTTAGAGTTTTCTCGTTGACAGAAACGAAGTTAAAATAATTTCTTTTAGTTGAAATTTTAGGGTTAAGTGGAAAAGCAGGTGTGTGAGTTGTTAAGTTCACAATAATCTGAACTACGCCCTGTTGGGTTTACTAATACTAATATTAATATCTATATATATTTATCTATGTATGATTATTATTATTTTTCTTTTCTCTCGCTTTCTCTCTCTCTGTAATAAGTATGCCCAATAAAAGACGATTATTATTATTATTATTATTATTATTATTATTATTATTAAATTAGATTACGGCACTGAACGATAGAGATTTGCAAAATAACACAGAACGCTAAACGTAATATGGCAAAAAAGAAAAACAACGTAACAACTTAAAATTTGGAAAATATTTATAAAAATTTATTTAAATTTGAAAAGATGTTAATGAGTTTTGACTTTGACAGATCAGAGGGGAATCAAAATAATTTATTGTGTAAAACTATTTGTTTTAAACAATTTAGTAGAAAAAAAAAAACACGGTCACTTTACATAAAAGTTTGAATACGTATTAGGAGACAGTACACTGCATTTTCTATTGTGCTAGTCCTATTGTTTACACGTGATCAGATTAAACCAACCAGTTAAACACAATTTATAAACATTTTTTTTATCTTTATCATACTATCTATATAAAATAGTAGTTTATTTAACAAGTTTCTGTGTAAATTGGACGCTTTTTATCCCAAGAGGGCATTCTTGAACCCTCCAAGGAAAAAAACATCTGATTTAGACAGGAACAAATTATATACAACATTTTATTGCTCAAACAGAGACTAGGAGGCGCCCAAAGTCTCAAAATATCTCAAAAATAATTTAACGTTTATGTTGACAAGTGCGAAAAAACTGTCAAAGACAATTTACAATAGCAAAAGATTAAAATTTATAACAGTTAAGAACAATAAACTATTTCTCACTACTATAAAGTTTAGAATTTGGTTTAGCTTTTTAACTATTGAGTATTTTCTTGTTATATTGTTGTTTGTTTCTCAAAGTTTATCAATTATTTTTTTTTGGTATTTAGAATCTGGTTTGCTTTACAAGTTGTTTTGTTATGGTTTGAGATTTTTTGTACTGATAAAAACACGGTTGAAATCCGGAAAATGTTTTCATTTTAGTATAATTTTTAAATAATCTTTTTAAATATATAAAATAAAATTTTATTAAAATAAAAACTGCAGTTATTTCTAAAAATGCTGAATTTGTATATTGTGCAGATTTAAGCAGTTTTAAGGTTTTTACAAAAAAAATTTTTTTTTCTTAATATTTTGAATCACTTTTAATAACTATTTACGTTTTCATTTCTAATACATATTAATTTTAAGACATCAAGTGAAACTAGTATTAAAACAAAACATTAAACACGCAATTTTTGTATAGTAAAAAAAAATTAAAGATGTGAATAAATAATTAATTACTATTACGCAATTTTATAATAAAACATGTATTTCATTAATTAACAGATAATTAAAAAAAATTATAAATCATTAATAACGATTTTAATATAAAAGAATGCAAATTTTAGGAATATAAAAAACACATTTTAAGACTAACTAGTATAGATTCAGCATTACCATAATTATAAAGTTATGTTAATAAAATTCCTTTATGTGGCAGATGTGTGTTAACCAGATTAAAATGTAATATATTAAATATAAATCAACTTCCTACCCTACCCCAATATGATTCAGCTTCATTTACATCAGAAACGGCTCAGATGTGATATAAGCTGATAGTAATTACCTCCCTAATTTGTAATCTAATCGAACGCTATTTAATGTGGTATTATCTATAAAACATTTAATAGATATTATCTATGTGTTGCGGGTTCAGATAAACTTATTAGGTTTAATGTAAATCCTTCTATTTATATATTTAACTAATTATTTTGTAGGTTAGAAAATAAAGATAATTTTTTTGTTTTTTTTTTCAGATCTTGACGAAAAGGATTTTCTAGATAAATTGGGTCAAGAGTTAATATTCACATCGTGTACAGAAATTTTAGAAAGAGCACTTATGTGTTTAGGCGGTGATTTAAAAGAGTTCCTAACTACACTTGATGGTGTTCACGATGTTTTACAGCATCAACAAGATACCGAAGAAGCAGATCACGAAGCTGTTTTTGTTTGTAAAATTTGTGAAAATTACTTGCAATTAGACTTTACAACTGAGAGACCAGCAGTAGCTTACTTGCTAGTTGGAAGTTTAAAAGCTGTGGCAAAATTGCTTTATTTCATCGAAGCTGAAATTATCATAACTGAAAATAATCAAGATCACAAACACTTTAGGTATGTTATACAATTTTTTAGGAATAATATTAGTTATTTTTTTATAAATTTAACTATCTAACAAATTGTTTATTTATAAAGTTTTTGTAATAAATAGTGTGTCAACTCAGATGCCAAACTAAGCTAAACCAAATTTATGGTTATAAAATTTTCCTATGTTTGAACTGACTTTTGAAAAATGATTGTTTTAGATAACCTATTTTTAAATTAATGTTGTTTCTTTAAAAACTTTAACCATCTATAAATATTTACAAATAAGGTTTATGTATCACCGTCTAAAAAACACAAACTCTTAATAACATATTACATTTTTTTTTTTTAATTGTATTTTGCAATATACATATTATAATTAAAATAAATGTAATGTATGAATTAAAAATTTTAACTTAATCTTTATTTTACTGATAAATAAACATAGAAATTAAAAACTCAATTATATAAACAATATTAATTTTTAACTTCTTTTTTATTTAAATAAAATATATTTTTTTATTTTAAAACCTCAGTGTTTTTAATTATTATGTATTCTATATTATTAATTACCCAATGATTTATATAGTTTGTGTTTGGTTAAGCAAGTTTATTTTTACTTAAATACCATTAATTATTTTTCTTTAAATGTTTATATTAAACGGTTTTTTGTATTTGTTATAGTTATAATATTGACAATTGATACAATTCACTTACTAAATTGTTGGGTGTTATTAATTGCTTATTGTTTGCTAATTTCCGGTGATTTGCCCTTCTGAAATTGCGATGCACGTGTTTTATTAAACTAATGTCATTGTTTTATTGTTAGCTTTGTAATAGAAGTGTTGAATTTACAATTAATGTTTTGTATATCTTATTTTTTAGACGAATAACTTTTATAGTTTCAAATAATTTTATTATTTTGTTTTATAGGTAGTAACAATAAATATCTTCAGAATATATTATACAGTGCTTTTTTTCAACTGGCCATAGGGTTTTACTTGTTAATTGTTTAACTCTTTTGATTAAAATTTTAAACAAATTTTTAGACTAATATCAAGAGACATTATTTAGTTTGATTTAAAATGAATTAGTTTTTAGTTAACAAAGGAAATATTTCTGAAAATGTAATATCTTTGTGACTTAACTTTGGTATTGTTTTATAATGATGATTAAAACAGTAGGTTCAAAAACAACTTTGACGTGTCAGTTAGTTAAAGAATGAATAATTTGTTTCTGGGATGTTTTCCCGACAGTGTTGCCAATAGGTGTCACTAGCTGCTGTAAGGGGCTGAGAAGGGAAAATACAATATTATAAGTTGGTGATACTGGTACAGGTTGAGTACCATGATTTGTAGTGTGTTGCCAAAATGTTTAATGTCAAATCCAACGTCAAATCATAGAAAATAAATAATGGTAAATTCAAGCTGTTCTGTACGTGGCTGCACAAACGGAGGTAGCCATCGTTTTCTAAAAAACGTCGAGTTGCGGAATAAATGGTTAGTGGCTTTAAATACCATAAATTGACAACCAAGTGATAGTTCGGTTGTTTGCGCTTCCCATTTTGAGAAGGAAAACTATCACGATAAACTCGAATTATCAGGTATAAGTATATTCTTCATATTCTCTTAACTATTTCCCTTTTCATTAAAAGTAAAGAAAAATCACGCTTTGTATTAAAGAAAAACAGTGTTCCGTGTGTTCACTTACCTCACCAAAAATCAAACAGAGAGTGTTTCAAAGGGTTAAGAAGTGATACTTTGAAGTGCTATCCCTCCAAAAAAAACAAATGATATTCTTGTAAATTCGCAAGAACTTGAGCAGATAGAGTACCTTCCAAGCAATCAACGACAAGTAGACACAGCAAGTTCTAAACTAATTTTTGGGACAAAAACAGCTGCTATTCAGACTGATAATATTTAAACAAGTTCTGTATCACGATCAACTCAGGCTGAAAAGATGCATGGACTATCTTTTGAACAATTTACAACTGATAAGATAGGACTGCACTTTTATACTGGTCTAGAATTTTATGACAAATTTGTATTTGTATTTCAGACCTTAGGAGAAGCTGCATTCAGCTTACATTATATAAATGGAAATCAACCAACACCTATTACTGTGATAAATCAATTTTTATTTTAACTTTGATTAGACTTAGACGTAGCAGTACATACTTTGAATTAACCACATTGTTCAACATTAATGAAAAGGCAGCTTCAAACATTTTTATTACATGGGTAAGATTTATGAGTTTGCATTGGAGAGAGGTTTCTTTATGTATACCAAGAGAACTTGTCTAATTTTACACCCCGCGGGATTTTGAGTGCAAATATCCACTAGCAAGACTTATAATTGATGGAACGGAGTGTCCGATTCGAAAGCCCTCTTTGCCAACAGCTCAACAGTGCACTTTTTTAACATATAAAAACAGAAACACTATTAAAGTCTTGGTTGGTGCCAGTCCTAATGGGCTTATAACTTACAGGTCACCAAGCTATGGGGACAGCACAAGTGATCGACAGATTGTAGAAAAAAGTGATCTTGTACGTTTGTGTAGTCTGGGTGATTCTATAATGTCAGATAAAGGTTTTAATGTTCAAGATCTTTTTTCTCTATATGGAATTAAAGTAAATACACCAGCATTATTTAAAAAGTCGAATAGAATCTAGGGATCTACAATTTACACGGACAGGAAAATAGCTAGTAAACGAGTCCACATCGAAAGACGAATAGGCCTGATGAAAATTTACAAAATCTTGCAATCGCCATTGCTTAAGACCGAAACAATTTTGTCTGAAGATATCGTATTTATCTGTGCCATGTTGATCAACTTTAGAAGCAACATTATAAGTAGGGATGCTTAATGGTTACGTTATGTTTTACACTTTTAAACACATAGCTAACATATTATTTAAAAAGGTTATTAGGTACACATGTTAAACTATTCACACACCTTATATTATCTAACAAAATGTTTATTATAATCTTTATACATGAATTTCTCTGTAATAGCTTGTTTGCAATAATCATTATAAAATGTTGTCAACTTTAGTCTCATTTTCTTTATGAAACCTTCATTCTTGTCAACATTAATAATCAGAATATCTTTTAAAGTAAATATTACTAAATAACACAGATCACGACCACTACAATACAATTGTCCCTGTGTTTGGTAGTAGTAGTCATGATGTTCATAGAGTTTATATGTTCCAGTCTCTTCACATAAATAAATATATGGTACTGTTTCAGGCGAGATTTTCCTGCCTTTAGCTGTGTAAGGACACTTTATCTCTAATAAAGCATTCTCGTCTAAAACAATACCATCAGGTGATGACCCAAAAAACTGATCCCTTTTGTTTACAAACAGACCACATTCCTTCACTTGTTTTATAGTTCTTCTTTGAGATGCAGCTAAAGCTTTTTTTTCATAAAAAACTTCATGATCCAACACTTTAGAATATATTTGCTTTCTACACAGCAGTGATTCTGCTAGCTTCTTCTTGTCTGTCCTCTCTGTACACTTACAAATTCTTTCAAAGTCAGAGCTTTGCAATCGTAGGCATTTTTCTTGAATCCACAAATTATTGTTTCTTTGGCCTCGTGTATTTTTTTCTAGTTCTGCCAGCTCCTGGTCAGAGAACAATTTTTCCTTATGGTTCATTTGTACACAGTAACAATGATCAAGAAATACAGCAGATATGTTGGCTGGCTCTATTGTTTGCAGAATTGGCATTGGAGATGAAGATAAATAGGATGCAGCAAAATTTATACAAGCATTTCTGAAAAATCCAGCGTAGTTTGCATTATTTCGGGCAGAAGCAGATCTTGGATCAAACATTGAAATTTCATGGTCACATTTTTTGATTGTCAAGTCTCTTGCCTTCATCGGTGATCCAAAGTATCTCTTCGGGTGATGAAACGATTGCAACATATTCGTAGAAGAATCTTAAACAACTATGGTTTCATTTATCGAGTAGTCCTCTAATGATTTTCATTGACTTCCAAATTCACTTCGTAAACTACATGTTTTTTCATTTCTGCAGCACAAAAGCTTTTGATGAACGTTGCTTCATTTCCAATCGCACTGCGTATAGCCAACAGGTACTTTTCTTTGTACATGTCCTCAGACTTACTTAAAACAAACTTTTCAACAGCATCAGCGAAATTTTTTATACATCGTGAGGATTTCTTGGGTATATCACAAGTGGAGTTGATATCCTTATAATTTTGTTTTTCAGGAAGTTCCATTTGATATTCCGGTGTAAGGTTTTCATTTAGGCTTATATTAGCGTCATAAGCTTCGAGCCTGAAAAATTGATGATTATTATTGTTGATGTTGGTGATTGATTATCCAACATACAATGTTGGCCGTTTTTGCACCACACACCAGCCATAATTATACGTGCCCAACTATATTTTTAATAGCCGACCATACTCACTAACGAATAGGGTATTTTAAAATAATTTTGAGTAGGTACTAACCGGTGTATAAGATCTGCTTTTCGACCACTTAGTTTGGCACCACGTTTTCTTAGCTCAGTCTTTAAATCATGCAGGGTTAATTGACTATATTTGCCTTCGATCGACGTAGAGGATTGACTCCAATCCATCTCTTATTAAAAACTTTTTTTGTCTGGAGATCTTGGCAGCTGACAGAATTAATTGACAGAAGAAGCACTTGAAATACTTAAAATTAATTCGAATCTATCAACCAAACCAAGGTAATCTGCCGTGTTGCCAAGATATACAATACAAAAACCCTAAGCTCCTTACAAACCATAGTGACATCTAGGACTATTCCTTATACTACTCATTGCTTGTATTTAAATAAGACAAACTCTGCCCGTGAAATTGCAGCAAGATTTGCGGCAACGCATCCAGATTGTCTCGTACCAAGTAAAAGTACCGTACTTAATTTATACGAAACATTTGGTACAACGGGTTGTATTAACAGTACTCATATAAAACTGGAAAAAAATCCCCATGTACTGACAGATAAAGTTCACTTCAATACTTGCTCGACCGTTAATGAGGTTCTTTAGAAAATATTTTTATAGAAGGTTTGCTCATTGTTGAGACGTAGACGAACATTTTAAACATTTAACTTAATTATCATTTATTCATTGTTATTTTTATTTGACCGCATTTAATATTCTTTATAATTCATTAAATTTTAATATATTCTAGAAGGTTTTTATTATGTTTAAAACTAATATAATAATATCGAGAATATTGTTTGTTAGGTATTTTTTTAAGTTATCACACTTATAAAATTGTTAAATAATTAACATGTAAAAACTTGTCATATTAGTATCAATTTATTAAAATATAATTGTGATTAGAAAAATGTTTGTATACAACACCTTTTAAGAAATCTATGTATAAATAAGTACAATCAATAGGAAAGATGATAAATAAATAATCTTGATAAGTTTCAAAATTATTAGTTTGTTATTGCTGCATAATTTAATTATTTAAAAAACAATACTGTGCTGAAATAAGAACGTCTTCTGGGTTTGGACCGAAGTTGCCAACGTTTTGCCAACTTTCGTAACAGACTTTATGAAAGCGTAAAAAAATCGAAAACTGAAAATAGTAAACGATAATCTAACAAAGAATCACTACAGAGTTAGGTAATCAACTTGTGTACCAAGCTAGATTCGAAACTCTTAAAGTCCAGAAAGGTATACCTTTTAGATCTATTATCAATACTATCCAATCTCTTACTTGAAAACTAGCCAAGTTTTTGTTCAGCTATCTTTTCGAACTTGCAGGTAAAACCTCTTGTTACATCCTCAATTTTTATCATTTCATTCAAAGTTTGAAATTTAGTGACGTATAAATTGGGGAGGTGAGAAAAAAAAGTTGTTGATGTTTGTCTTACCGTTCGGTTAGCTTTGCCGCAGATAGTCGTGAGTCAGATCGTTAAAAAAGCACTTTTCAGATAATCCATGCCTTGCGCTACCTATTCTTACAAATAGTAATAGAACGTTTAGGCTAGAGAAAAGGAAATATCCCAGATTTCCAATCCCCAAAGTACATCAGTAAATAAAACAATCGCTAAGATAGGAAAATATCAGTTTCGTTTATTTTTTTTAGTTTACCTACTACAGCCGACCCTAGCGGAGAAAAATAAAAAAAAGAAAATTGAGGGTAGGGTAAATACACAAAAAAGAAAAAACAACGTAGTATAAACCTTAAAAGTAGGTATTTTAGTATACTGCCGCAATGAACAAAATGTAGTATTTACTATAAACACGTACGCTAAATTCATCTAAGGTACAATCTACCCGTAGTCTTGACGTCAAGCTTAAATGTGAAATGTCAAGAAAGGTTTAAATTACCCGGTAACATTAAACAAAACGTCTTCACGTACTTCTATTTTCTTTACAAATAGTAAATATTTTATTATAGTAATAAAATTAAAGAAGGTTAATTAATAAGATTACAATCGGAGCAAAATTTTAACTAAGCGCACATGACATAAAGCATTTTCTTATATTTAAAGTAATTAATTCGTCAACTTAATTGTAACACAATCGACGACAACGCTTCCATTGTTTAAAGCGGGATGGCAGTACGGAATACTTAACAAGAAGCGATCGATTAGTAGCAGAGGTCGCGTTTTCCCCCGGTTTATTTGCCGTTAAAATAATAAAACATAAATATTTTGTTCTTGGAGAATATGTTGGAAACAGAACCCTAAGGTGTTAATAGGAAGTAACCATACCAGTTATACGTGTATAAACTTCACAGAACTTTCCATAAAATTATAAATAGCTTTCCAATCGGCAATCAATAACGCCACAGAAATTAAACCATATTAGCTATTTCTACAAGCAAGCCATACCAGCTAAAATAAAAAGAAATAGTTTGCGACTCGCAACAACGGTTACCACGTTTCAATACTAACCTACAATAGGATCTTTGAACGGTGATTTGAAATATTAGTGATTCGTTTCGCCCACTTTCACATACGGAATATTAAGGATTTACTAAAAGCACTTCTAAGCTAGTTGTCGATTGATGACAAAATCTCATTATCTCTTACTAATCCTTTTGCGTTTTAACGCCGGCACACACCGTACTTGGAGTATCAAAAATCAAAGGTGACCGGAAATGTTTTTGAAAAATAAACTAAAACCTGCGCCGTTGGCGGTGGCAAATTTGCCTATCCGTCAGTTAATTCCTATTAAAAATTTGCTTATTATTATTACTATTGTTGTTTTTTTTTTTAATTTTTGGTGAGCGTCAACTACAGTGGTCATTTGCTCCTTTTCACAGTAACTTATAGCTTATAATTTTTTATAAAGATTTATATTTTCAAAAACGCCAGCGTGTTTAGTATGCTTTATCGGTTGTTTAAATTTTCCGCGATGTCGTTTTTTGTACTATATTACACTTTTTCTATTTCGTACCTCAGACATTCACAAATTATGTGCACCACGGTAAGAACGACTTGGCATTCTGCACATTGAGGTGCCGGTTCACTTTTGAGCAAATGTTGATGTGTTAGTTATTTGTGCCCCAGTCTCAGTCTATGCGCACGAATAGCTTATTGAAGTAAAATGAGTATTTGTACGACTCCATTTCAGTTGCCATTTGTGAAATTTTTTTTGTTTTTTATATTGCTATTTAAGTCACTTTTTAATAACGAGGCGTTTATTTTAGGTTTGAACACAGCTATGCAAATAGCTTGATTTGCTGACTCGTTTCCTGCTATTCCTATATGACTAGGAACCTACATTAAAGTTATCTTACACAATTTATCCTCCAAATATTTCAGCTGGCATAAGATCATTTGTGTCATAGGATCTGTGGTTTATCGTTGTTCTATAGATTTTATAACGCTGAAAGCATCAGTCACAACGAGAAAATTTTCTCGGTGCTGATTAAATTTGAGTAGTATAGTAGGGTCGGTTCTGGCTCACTCGGGTAAGACCGGTAGGAGATCGTGAAGTTTCGTTGCTATCGTTTTGTTTCGGGTATGCTCGAGTTGCATTCGTATTTAGTAAGTCTGGATAGTTTGCATTGGTGGTGGGGAAATCGCAAAAGGTCGTAGGAGTCGTTTCGTTTCGGTTATGATCAGATGTAAGTCTGTCGAGGAAGTTCGTTGTGATGGTGGGGATGCTATTGTGTGTATATAAAGGTAACATTTGTGAAGATTTAATATTAGTATTTTAATAACATTTATTCGTTTTAATAAATTGAAGAAAGGAATTAAGATGGAATCATTTTTTGCAAACTTGAATGAAACGTCTCATTTGGTTTCTTATGTAAGTGCAAGAAGTCTATCAATAAATGACAGTATAAAATTAAGTGTTTTTGTAAAATCAATGGTATATTTGGGGAGCAAGTGATTGTGCAATGTGGTGATTTTAAAGTACTTCTACCACAACGATTTACTAACAAGTTTTCGATTGAAGACATACACCAAATTAATGGTGTGATTAGTTCGGGAAAAAAACATTTATTTTGTGAGCCGAGGAGCCGTTGGTGGAACAACAAACATTGAATTTGTTTCAGAGTAAAAAATGAATCAAAAAACTGTGCGCATGAGAAAAATTTATAAACTAAGATTAAAATTGTATTTGGAAACTTTAAAAAAGTTATCAACTAAAATTAAAATGTACGAAATTACTAAAAATTTAAATGATGTAAAAATAAAATGAACAATAAATATTTTATATAATTATGCTTTTTTTATTTTACAACTACAATTGTTATCATATGTAATATGTATATTATATAAATACAAAACTTATTAACCTGGTTAAATTAAATTATAGCTGTGGGTTTTACATTGCACCTTAAGTAAATTTATATACTAAAATTAAAATACTAGTTGAAATCAACCCAAAACTTATCAGATGCAATAGAGAAAAGTAAGGTAAGTAAGTAAGTAACCAGAGTAATAAATTTTAACACGTTTTGATAAATATATAAATATAATAATTTATTGACACTGTTTAAAAAGTTTCCAACTACTCCAAAGTCAACATGCCTATAGTTGTAAGATTTGTTTGTTTAAAATGTAAAGGTGAGACGGACATAGAAGATACTCGATGTATAAGGTGTTCCGTTCACGAGATAATAAAAAATCAATAACGTAAACATTTTTCATCAAATTAGTGTATAACAGAAGTTAAAAGAGACAAAACAAACGATTTATAAATAAGAATTATTTTAAGGATGTTTGCAAACACAATTATAATGAACGAAAGTATCTCTGTAAACGGTGTTGATGCTTCAAATTTTAATTGAGAGGAATTTATTATTTCAAATGATGACCGTTACTATATCACCTCAGGTAATAAATAATATAAAAAATTATGTTAAATTGAAACACCACAGTTAAACTTTGTGAATTGATTGATGTTTTAAATTCATAAAGCTTTTTAAATATAACTCATTTCAAAATTTTTTGAATTTTAAAGTTTATTACATTTTAAAAGAAGTTAAACAGCAGATTTATGTTAAGAAATCACTGAAAATTTCATTTGAAATAAAAAGATAAAGTTTTGTATTATTTTTTATTAAATTTTACAAATACAAACTAAACTAACCTAAATTAATATTTACACCTATACTAAACTAATACTATACTTATTCATATACTCCTTACATAATCTTAATTCGTTAAATAATTATTTTTGCTTTCTTAAGTCTACTTTATACGGTTTTTCCGCTTCTGCTACTTCACTTTTAAGTTTTATCATTAAATTTTTACTACCGTTACAACGTTTTTCACTATTTCTAATCTTAGCTTTAATGTCTTTATAATTTTTCTTCATATCAATTATAAATTGTTTTTCTATTTTTAAAATTTTTGCGTTAATGCACTCTTCACTTTTCCTCCTCCTCCTCTTCATCAAACAACGACGATGCATACTGTATGTCTATAGTATCTGCTTTATACCCCGCCAAAAAAAATTCTAGTAGACCATCGTCGTATCCGCATTTTTATATTGTTTTGAATTGCGATGATATTAAATTTCCCATAACTATAAAAGGTATAAGAGCATTTGAAAAATTTAACAAATTATCTATTAATTTGTATTTCCGAAACAAATGTTAGATTCATAAATCTTTTCATGCTTCCTTTGAGCTCCAAACCACAGGTGGATGTAAACAATGTATCTGAAGAACAGCTACTCTTTCGTTTTACTTGGATCAAAAATTTGTCGGCGTTTTTATTTATAAACAACTATCAACCCGTAATCATAAGATTTTTATTTGTGAACGATGTTTAAATTATTTTAGAACTCAGGAAATAGTAGAAAAACATTAAACTTACTGTATAAACTCTAATAAATGTTGTGTGCGATTGCCGAAACAATCAGAGAAATGCTTATCATTTAAAAATTATTGTTATCAGGAAAAAGTTCCTTTTGTTATTTATGCTGATTTGGAATATATTCTAGAAAAGTGTAACCATGCAGATTCAAATTTACTCAACACTGAATCCAAATCATACCAAAAACATATACCGTTTAGTATAGCATATTACTTAAAATGTTCATACTATAATACTTGGTCAAAATTTTGCACCTATCGAGGAATCGATAGCATCAATTGATTTGTACGTGAATTAAAAAATATTGTTGATATGTGTTATGAACAACTTGATATGATTGTTCCGATGGGAAAACTGAATTATCAACAACATCAAAGTTTCTTAATTTCTAAAGTATGTCAAATATGTAAAAAACCTTTTAATGATGATCAAGTTAGAGTTCGAGATCATAACCATCAAACAGGGATTTTCAAAGAAGCCGCTCACCAGAGTTGCAATTTAAACTATAAAGATAAACACTGTATAGCTGTAGTATTTCATAACATAAGTTGATATGACGCACACTTTATCATTAAAAAACTAACCACATTATTTGAAAGAAACGTTAAACTATTGCCAATAAATAATGAAAAATATATTTCTTTTACGAAATCAATACCAAATACAAATAGTTCTCTTAGGTTTATAGATTCTTTCCGTTTTATGTCGCAAAGGTTAGATCGTCTTTCTTCTAATTTGTTAGACGATCAAAAAAAGATTACACAGTTTTACTGTAATGCTTTAGAAGAGTTTTGTTTATTAAACAAGAAAGGAATATTTCCTTACGATTATGTAGATTCATGGATAAAGTTAGAAGAAACGTGTTTACCACGTACAGAACATTTCTATAGTCAGTTGAATGATGAAAATATTAGCGATGAAGATTATGCTCATGCTGTAAATGTTTGGAAAGTATTTGGAATTCGAAATATAGGCGAATATTCTGATTTGTACATAAAAACTGGTGTACTTTTACTAGCTGACGTGTTTGAAACTTTTCGCGAAACTTGTTTAAAAACATATACTTTAGATCCGTTACACTATTACACTGCCCCCGGATTAACGTTTGATGCTATGTTAAAAATTACAAACATTTCGTTAGAACTTCTCACTGATATTGATGTGGTTATGTTCGTTGAGAAGGGAATTAGAGGAGGTGTTTCTCAATGTTCCAATAAATACGCTAAAGCAAATAATAAATATATGAAAAATGGTATTGATTCTACTATAGATAGTATGTATTTAACGTATTTTGATGTAAATAATTTATATGGAGCGGCCATGTCTCAATATTTACCATACGGAAATTTTGAATTTATAGAAAATTTTGATGTTCAAGAAATTTTAAATACTCCTGATGACTTTGTCGTTAGATATATCGTTGAATGTAATTTAGCTTATCCAATTCAGTTACATAATTTACATAGCGATATGCCATTGCACTTAAACATATGGTTCCTCCGACTTCAAAAACTAAACTTAAAAAACTGTCATTAACTTTGTTTCCAAAAGAACGATATGTCGTTCACTACAAAAACTTAAAAATGTATTTAAGATTAAGTAAGCAATTAAAGCCCATAGAGTGCTCGAACTTTATCAATCTTCTTGGTTAAAACAATACATAGATTTAAATACAAAATTATGCCAACAATCTAAAAATGATTTCGACAAAAATTTTTATAAGTTAATGATTAATGCGATTCACGACAAATGCATGAAAAATGTTAGAAAACATAGAGATATCAGCTTAGTAACAAAATGGTACGGACGATGGGGAATGCGATTTCTTATCTCGAAACCAAATTTTCACAGCTCAGTTGTATTGGATGAATATATGGTTATCGTAGAAATATTAGATAGTTCAAAAAATTTTTTATACGAATTTCATTCTGACTATGTTATAAAGACGTTCGAAAAAAACGTCAAATTGTTATATACAGACACCGATAGTTTCATTTATAGCTTTAAAAATATAAACATCTATGAGTATATTATACAAGACAGTCATCGTTTTGACACTTCTGATTATGACATTAATAACATAATTAAAAAACAAAAAACAACCGGGATTAATGAAAGATGAAAATAATGGAAAGATAATGCTTGAATTTGCAAGGCTTAGATTAAAGATGTACTCTTACATTGTTGATGACGATTTTTCTAAAAAATTAATAAAATAATCTAAAGAATCAAAAAAAATTTTGGTCAAATCAATTACCTTTGAAGATTATAAAAAATGTCTATTTGATAAAAAAATTTTTGAAGTTGATCAACGACTTAATAAATCTAAGCAACACAATGTCTTTTCAGTTAAACAAAGTAAAATTGTTCTTAGTCCTTACGATAACAAACGCATGCCCAGTTTTGATAGTACCGATACAAGACCGTGGGGGTATCTATATCAACCGTTTGGAGGGGATTAAATTATAAAATCGTTACTTGTAAAATCTCATACGTTCAGTTGCGATTCTACGGCTTACTACAATTATATCATAAATGTCAGTTTACAAATTGCTTTAGAAGCACAACAAGCTAAAGAAAAAGTTTACAACAAATATCTTAAAAATTCAATGCGTTTTAATGTAACAGTTTCTGCAAAAGGAACTCTAGCATTTTTGTTAAAGAAAATAAACTTTGTTGTTCTAAGCGATATTATTTTTTTTGCCGCATTGTATAAAAATAAATTAAGAGTGGATGACTTGTGTCAACTTTTGAACAAGAGACGAAGCCTCGACAATTATGTCAACATCATTGTGTCTGTTTGCAGAACAGAAAAATTTGTATCGATAAATTTAAATAAACTAGACGATATATCAGTTCTACATAGTTTAGAGCGTAATATTTCATTCAAATTGTATATTTTGAAGTTACTATCTAACTTTAACATTATCAATGCTTGTCATTTAAACTATCCTGTCCAAAATATTTTAAAAAATCATAAAGATATTAAATCATGTATAGACGAATGTATTTGCAATGCATCATACCTTGCTGATGTTCAAATTCTAAAAAAAATTATTACCGCTCTTATCTGTCGAAACATATGTTTTAAATTTAATCCTTCAGAAAACGAAAAAACATGCGGAAATATTGTTGTGGATACAGGAGAATATAAGTAAAGGATGCTGTATTAGGTTGAACATCTGGTCCAGATTCGGCAAAATGGCCTTCCACTAATTTAGAAGATTACAAAGAAACGTTATCTTATCTAATGTTAATTACACATTAATAACAATAAAAAACTAGTATTTATATTTTGTTTTATTTTAAACCTTTTGATGTACGTCCTATTTTTACTACCTATCGCAAAATCCTTAAATAATAATACAAAAAAATTACCTACATGATTATACTAATGATATAATATTTTTTATTGGTACATATTTTACAATCCTATCGTGAAGTATTAAACAATATGCGGTTGTTTTATCTGGAATATTTACATTTGTTTCAAATTTAATTTTAATATCTATAGGACCTCTTTTTAATTCCTCCTTTTGCTTAGAACAGTCTATAACTGAGATTGGGGCATATCTTTTGAATTCTTCTGGTGTGAATATCGACTCGCTATCTTTGTAAAAGAACGAAGTTTGAAATTCGGTGAATAGTTCATACAACAAAGCATACTGGTTGTTTGTAAAATTTAAATTGTCGTAAGGATATACTGCATCATTAAGAAAAACTTTAATATTAGTCAAACTGCAATGATCAAAGCGACTGCAGTCTTTATTTATTTGATTTTTTCTATCGGTCTGAAAACCAAAAATTATACATTGAGGCTTTTCTATTGAAGATTTAATAGCCCACGTATGTTTTTGTGTTTGTGGTAATGATGGGTATTGGTGTAATTCTCTACTTCTGAATGGAATAGATAATTCTCTTGCATTTTTAATAATATCGAGCAGTTTTAATTGTTCCTTAATTAAAACAGATATGTGTGGAACTCGCCAACTGACCTTATGTAGCTGAACTTTGATAGTTTTTATACTGTCATTAACTACTAAAGCGTTAGTATCGGTATTACTGCGAAGCAACACTAATTCTTGTCTACAATTGATCACTACTTTTTTTAAATCTTTGCACGATCCTAAAATCATTCGAAGAGGTATAACCGCATCAAAATTTCCTGAAGATATATCCAACAATTTTAAATTGTCTATTGGAAACCAACCACCGTTTTTAAGTGCTTTGCTTTCTTCTGTATTGTACGACACATAACCTTTTAAAACAAACGTAATTCCCGAATTTCTAACGCGATCAATAACTTTAATTTCTAAGCGAATCTCGTCAAACAAAAAGAAGATACCCATATTAACAAATTGAATATTGGGCGTTTGAATCTTTGCGTTTTTATCATCATATGCTTCTACTTTTCCTTGTACATGAAGAAAGCTATATCAAGGTAACTTATATCATTCTTGTTGTTGTATAGGAATTCTGATTTCCTCGTTGTTCTTAAAGGAACTTGATGCATAAGGTGGACGACTTGGTTTTTCTTTTTGATACCACAATAACATATATTGTGGTATCAAAAACTGGTGGTTCGTTTACTTTTAAAACTTCGTAATTCATTTTTACGTTCGTAATTTTAGTCCTGAAGATTCGAGGAATTTTTTATTTTGTTAAGCGATTGATTTTAGCAGACCGACTGAACAGTTTAGCTTTCTTTTTTAGATTTATATACTTTTTATTGTTTTGGTAATAATAATATGTTTACTCCAATTTTTATTTTTATTAAACACTATTCCCATTATAATGGTTTATTGTATTTTTTAAGATGTAGCCTAACCGTTATTACCTCTCCTCTAAAATCGACTAAACTTTGATCTTGATCCGTTATTTTTATAGTAATTTTGTCTATTTGCTTCGTGTTAATCGGTAAATAAATTACGTTAGTTGGAGTTTCTATAATTTTATATCCTGGTGGGACTGTATGAAAAAACTCATGAATCACATGCTCTGGCTCGCCGTTTCTGAATAAACTGGTGACGATATTGCATTCTACGCATAACGCGTTTAATTTAAAAATTTTACAAGGAAAATCTGATGTGTTTCTTCTATTTGCTTTCAGGATTTTAGGTTTGAAACCCAATAAACTAATGATACGCGGGAATTTTAAAAGTTGTTTACCTAAATAATTATTCAATATATATATATATGGTTTTTACCGATTTACCGATTTACCGATTTACAAACCGCCTACTTTAAATGAAGTTTGATTAAAAACTCCTTAACAAACCGCATGTATTATCTATGATTTGTGCGCAAACCGCATTACAAACGACGTAAATTGAATGTGGTTAGTTTGCAAACTGATTAATGAACAGTTTATAGCTTACTGTTTGTTAAAATTCTACTATGTTTGTAAGCTATTCAGTTTGCAGATAATTGTTTTTGTTAAAGGTTTATAAGAAACTGTAGAAGCATATTGGATTAGTAAGCAAAAAATAAACGTACGTTAAGGTTCGTCCAGAATGCAAACGTACCATAATTTATCAAATTTATCAAATGAAGAGAAATTAACTAAAAGTAAAAAAAGTTTGAATTACTAAAACTGGGCGAAATTACGAAGGACAAAGCATTTTTTCCTATAACTAAACGTTTGGAAACTATCTCAGGTCAATTAAATGCTAAAAATACAAAGTTGTCCTTTGTTAACAATAAAGATGAACAAACACAAAAATACTGTTGCGGAATCTACCCCAGCATGGAGTACAAAACTTCCAAATCTTCAAAAAAAATTCAATCGTTAAAAGATGAAAAATTACATGAACCAAAAGATCAAAATTATTTTTTATCATAATGCTGCTACAATTTCGAATTTGAAAGAAGATGTTATAATTTCAGAACCGTCAGTTGATGTACACGATTCTGAATTAGATGATTTAATTGAACATTCGGTAGAAGAATGTAACCAAAATATAGAAAACATTCTTGATGGCAATATCTCTAATGAATACTTAACAGAGTTTGATGAATTACCTAGAAGATATATAGATGCTATGGTTCATGATAAAAAAAGACAGCTTGATCACAGAACTGGAATAAGGCATGATAGTTTTTAAGAAAAGTTTTTTATAGGAACATTAGCAGTAGAATTTATTAGATCAGATATAAAAGTAGATGGAAAAATATACGATAGAACCCCTGGACTGTATGAATTATTTAAAAACACTCCTGTAACGTATACTGAAGGAGATTTGCATATATGTATACAAAGAAATTTTAGATATTAGTAATGCTTGCAGAAGTAATTTTGATCCTAATAGTCACATACAAGAAACACGATCTGACAAATATAAATCTATTATTGCTCCTCTATATTTTGTACAGCATGGATATTTAGAAACACCAAAAATATTAGGAAACGGAATGTTTAAAGAAGTTAACAATCATTATACCGATTATGATTATTGGGATGATGCAAATGAACTAGTTGACAGATTGAGGTTGCTAGTAGCATCCGAAACAGCAAGCCATACAGGTCACACAAACGAAATCGTATCTATTAGAGGAGAACTACGCGAAGCACAAATAGTTGAATTAGACAATGACTTTACATAAGTTTGGTCGCCATATAATTAAACATACTCAAATATCTGTTGAAAAAGTACAAAATGATACACATAAAACAATGTTTTGCAACCATATTTTATTATTTCAGACAAACAGACTTCTAGATAATAAATATCTGATATGGTCCGACAAAAGCTCTTATTTATTCCCATTGGAAAATGGTATAATTGATAATTTATCTATAAATCTTGAGAACGTTATATTAAAGATAAATGGAAAACCTTATACAAGCGAGCAGGTTACAAATCGTCGACTTAATTTAGGAGACAAGATATTGTTTGAAGTACGCGATCACGTAAATCAAACTACTACAAGATATTTGCATTAAGTAATAATTTAAGAAGACGCGCAAGCAGTGTGTTAAAAATCGTACCATAGCTTTATCTTTCTTGTTTCTCTTTTTTTACCGGTTTGTATCCCCTCTTTTCATAAACTAATAGACTAAGACCTGCTGCCATCTGCAACATCGAGGTTGTCATGTTGCGAACTTACTTATTTGTTAAGAAGTAGGAGTTGGAACCTTTTCTTATATTTGTGTTTACGTTACCGTTTACCTGTTCAGAAAAGGTTAATGTCAACACAGCTCAATAATAAACTTAACTTAATTAACTTAAACAATATCATGTTTTATATTTAAAAAAATAAAAAAGTATGTATATTCAAATATTTATTCACTTTTGTAAAATATAAATCGAAAACATATAAATAGCTTAAACAATCCAAATTAAACTAAAATTTATTTCACATTCCTGAAAGAATAATTTGATCAATTCATCCTTTAACAGATTTTTGACGGAGAATCCATTTGTATCACTCTGTCGCTTATTTTAGAGTCGGCACTTGACGCATTTGAGCACACACTTTGTGGTCGTACTAGCGTGGCAGGTTCCGGTTCTAGTATCTTCAAAGTATTATAGGACGATACGTCTATAAAACATAAATATTAAAAAAATACTTATTATTGCTTGTATACTTATACCTTCGTTGAGTGAAATGGAGCTGTAAACTTATACGTCTTCACGGTCATCAATAAATAACAATGGACGTTTTCTTCCGTTTAATTGATAAACTGCTACATTTGAGTATCTTAGGTTAATGTTCATATCAACAATTACAGCTTCTGTAAAAAATTATACTAAATAATCCCAGTAAGTAAAAAAACATTTAAGTTAGTAGTTTAGAGATAAAATTTTGAAAATGTATTAGTATTTTCAAAATTATTTGTATTGAAGTGTTCTTAGCGTGCTAAAAGATCATAATAGAATTTTGTCAAATTTTTTTTTTAAACTAAGCATTTATTAGACATGGTGCTAAAAAATGCGACCGTAACATTTAAAAAAACAATATTTTTACTCGACATATGCCAACATTAGCAAAAAACATTTAAAGCAATGGCCAGAACGATCAATTTAAATATGATTGCAATCACGATGAATCGATCATTATGCAAAATAATAATCGAGCGTCTATACAATAACGATTGCAATCATGGATGGCTTATAAAATAACAATTGCGGTTGTGGAAAAGAAATCAATACTTTTAATTATTGCAGAGCTCAAATAAACTTAATCAAAAAAATAAGACAAATAATTTTACATATAATATTTACTTTAATGTATGCAGGTAGTTCAAGGAAAATCATAAAATTTTGCGTAAGTGGGTAAATTACTTTAAAATCTTGGCATTCGACAATCACTTGCTCCCCAAATTTATCGTCTATTTTACTAAAACACTTTATTTTATACTGCTCATTTATTAATAGACTTCTAGCACTTAGATAAGGAACCGAATGAGAAGTTTAATTCAAGTTTACAAAAAATCATTCCATCTTAATTTCTTTCTTAAGTTTATTGAAATGAATAAGATACTAATATTAAATTTTCACCAATGTTACCGTTACATACATGTAAGAGCATCCCCACCATCACTACGAACTTCCTCGACAGACCAAAATCCGAGCATACCCGAAACGAAATGTCTCCTACAACCTTTTGCGATTTCCCTACCACCAATGCGAACTATCCCGACTTACCAAATACGAATGCAACTCGAGCATACCCGAAACGAAACGATAACATCGAAACTTTACGATCTCTTACCGATCTTGCCCAAGTGAGCCAGAACCGGCCCTACTATACTACTAATCTGCAGTACAATAATACCTGCCACATCGCATATTGTTTTGCTGCATACACCGACCACATTTTATTTAGAGACTAAATATAACTTTCTTAATCACATACGATTGCACAGCCGACGCGGTTCTCTATCTTAGATCCATCATTATACACGATGCAATTTGACGAGTACTTTTCTGCTATTGTACAAAAACTGTTTATGTACACCTCAGCAGGCGTTTACTAAAACTACTTAGATTTAAAAAACTTTAAAATTTATTAAACTTCATGAAGGTACTTTGTTAGAAAATTCTTTCAGTATTTCAGGTAACGAGTACTCAATTGCGTTTAAGTACTCCGCAAAACGCATACCAGCTGGTTTTGTGATGGTGGGTTGGCTATAATACAGGTTATATGGTTTTGAGAAGAAAT